>CM070588.1:61149643-61749643 GCA_036346355.1 Rhipidocladum racemiflorum | reverse complement strand
CAGCGTTCCAGGCGACGTGGTCGAGGGGATGAAGGCCAGCATCCAAGGATTCTTCCGGTTGCCTGCAGAAACGCGGCAGCAATTTGCTCAGGAACGAGGGCAGCTGGAAGGTTATGGTCAGCTATTTGTTCTCTCGGACGATCAAAAGCTGGACTGGGCTGACATTCTCTACCTCAACACGCACCCACCTCAGCACAGAAACATGAGATTCTGGCCTCACCAACCTGCCAACTTGAGGTGTCATTGCGATTGCGATTGCTCCCTGTTTCTACTGCGTCGCTATTTCGTAAAAATCGATATGCTTTTTTGCAGATTTGCGATGAAAATAGACATACCGTGAAACCGTGAAAGTAGATAAATAGACATATGGTGAAATCATGAAAGTAGATAAGCGTTTCACTGTGATTTTCATTCAGGTCGACACTGGACAAATATTCTACTGCTGTGAAGGATATAGCAGATTGCCTTTTGGCTATCATGGCGAAGAATTTGGGATTGGAAGCAGAGGTGATTACTGACAAATGCGCGGGCGGAATACAGTCCTTGAGGATGAACTACTATCCCCCGTGTGCTCAAGCAGACAAAGTTGTTGGCTTCTCTCCACACTCTGATGCTGATCTTCTGACAATTGTCCTCCAAGTGAATGAGGTTCAAGGCCTGCAGATAGAGAGAAATGGCAGTTGGTTTCCTGTCAAGCCTCTGGAGGGCGCTTTCATCGTCAACATTGGAGACATCTTTGAGGTATGTATGTGTAGAGTTGACACCATATAATCATTCATCTCAATGCTGCTGTCAACTCATGAAATGATATTGGAGGGTGCCTGGTGCCGCATCGATATGTTAGTTTCAATTCGTTGCATTGATCATGTTGCGTTTGTTAACGTACGGAACGAGCACAGATCTTCACGAATGGAAGGTACAGGAGCATTCAGCACCGGGTTGTTGTGGACAAGAAGAAAGAACGGCTGTCGGTTGCGGCGTTCCACTCTCCAAACATGGACGCCATGATTGGTCCTCTCAAAGAGATTGTGGTGCATGAAGAAGACGAGGCTTACAAGACGGTGGACCATGAGAGGTTCATGAGGCTTTTTTTCTCGGCGAAACTCGAGGGGAAGAGCCTCTTAGACCGAATGAGGCTCAGCAGCAGCACAAGCAGCTGACGAAAGAAATTAAGAGCACACATATATACCAGCTGCACTGTACTCCGTTGCGAATTGTGATCGATCCTGTTGAACATTATTACTAGCTCTACTCTTTTGAACTCCATCACTAACTGATTAGAAGCAGCACTGTACATGGTATATATGCCTCTGTATGGTGTGGAAATTAAGCAAGCTCTGAAGAAATGCATGTGTGTTTTGGCATGCACGTTAATTGCGTTCCGACCCGATGGCGCGCGAGTCATTGTTGCTTTGCTTACCTGCAATCAGATGAAGAAAGGTGCTACTGATCTATATATTCATGTCCAGTCCGGGGAACCACAGGAAATTAATTTAATACTGTTAAGAAGCAAGCATCATCTCGTCCATCGTTGGCTTGCACGGAGCTTACATGCACGGTCCATGGCAGACTTTTGAACAAATTTGCGATCGATATATATATAGGTGCATATGTTGAGTACCAATGGAATGGACAATAGTACGTACGAGAAGAAGAGGTCCACAGATGAGGGACGGCTTGCTTGCTAGTACCATCACCTAGCTAGCACGTTGTGTAATTAGCCAGCATCTTCTCTCACAAATTAATGCACAGGATATAGTAGTGGACACGTCAGTAACCGGTCTGCTTATCTATATAGCTGTCACAGAACACAGCCCAGGCCAGCAGACACAGCCTGTTTGCTGCCAAAGCTAGATAGGTGCTGGGGCTCGTCATAATTTTGGTTGGCTAGCTTCTCAAACAATCCTAATATTTATTTTTACTGTGAAACTAGATTGTTCACCCACGCAATCAACGACACACCAATGCAAACACATGAACAGAAAAAGGAGAAGCACACCATACAAGGGGAAAACCTCTCTCTTTATGATTCATTGATTCTGTACAAGGCAATTAATGTCCTATATATATAGTTGAGGACCACCGGAGATTAATTCGAATTCGCCCACCAACACCAATGGATAGAATCCTTCCATATAGGGACACGGACTCTAACCATATCATAACACTCCCCCTTAAGCGAATACCGCGTAATGCACATGTCTCATTAAAAACTCCTCCCAAAAACCCAGTGGGAAAAAAAAGGGATGGAGAAAAGAGTACATTGCACTCACACTCCGTGTTACACTAGTTGCCTCATTAAAAACCTTGATGTGAGAAACTTCAAGAAAACTCATTTAAGGGAAAAAGAACACAACTTATAATCTTCAAGATCGAGCAAAAGGGGTTTTTTGCTGGTTATAGCGTTCCTTCAGGGAATTCCATAATACCAGCGGGTCCTCCTCCATCAAGTATTCGGCCTTCAGGTCCGGATGAAGATGGTGCCTCAGGAAATGTAAAGCAGCGCATTTTGCGGGTTCGAGCACAGCAGGTGCACCAGCTTCAGGCTGGGCAATAGCAGCTCCAAGTGCTCTAGCTGTTAGGTTGATTTTGGCATCCATTGCCCAAGTGAGATAATTGATGCCATCAAGGGCAAGCACATCAAATTCCCCTTTTGCGATGTCAGACATATCCTATATGCAAGCAATACGAAATTTTACTACTGGTAAAATATTATTTTGCATGCATCCTTGTTGAATCTATAAAGTTTTGATATATATCTATTCAGTAGATAATTATCACATTTCTCCCAGAATTTTCCTAGCATTTAGCAATTTTCTGTTAATTATACAGCAATTTTTTAGCATTACTTAATAACAGAAAATAAATTCCAACATCAATTAAATGTGGCATAATGCTAATTACACTTGGTGATGCTCAAGCAAGAGGTTCGGCTTGTTACTCTTGGTGTTTGCCGACACCTAAACGGCGTGGAGGTGTCGTGGTCCGTTGATCTTCTCAAAACGCTTGTGAGAAGGCCCAGTGTGCTGTAAAAGTTGAAGTTCACCTACCCAAAGGGGAAAGAACTACCACTGGTAGATTCGAGATATTTGGCTTAATTCGTGGAGTCAGTCCAATTCGTTTAGGTTTACCTAAATGTGGATTAGAGGAGACCGGCAAGTCTCTGAACATCACGGTATAAAGATCCTGCGTTATCTTTTGGTTTGCTTCCTTTGGCTCATTTACATTCTTGCAATTTACATCCCAAGGATTGAATTGATTGCTTGTTACCCTAGGATTGCAAACCTTGATCTAGATATAGGTTGTTGGTGCAATTAGTTTGACTAGTTCATTTAAGCCTTATTTGGGCAAAATTGTTTTGATTTACGCTTCCGCATATAAACTCGGCCTTGGCTAAAGTGAATTTCAAAACCACCTATTCACCCCCCCCCTAATCGTTGAACCCCTCGACCTTACACCTGGGCACGTACTCGTTCTGCCATTGGCTTGCGTGGGTGTTGGCGAGCCGAAGTGTATGACGACGGCTACAATGTGAGTCTAGGGTCCACCAGTCCACAATGTGACGAGACAAGGACGATAGAAGGAGCAGCTCTCCGTGGTGACGTGCGTGGCCATGCTAGTGAAGGGGCGAGCGAAAGGTGGAGGAAGGGGCCTGACTGGTGGGTCAGTCCCAGTGGTTAGTGAGAGAGAAGAGCGGCGGGAGAGAAAACATATTCAACAAAATACGCTTCCGCACGGCGAAAACGAAAAGAGGAGAGGACGGAGGCAGCTCCGGTAGGGGTGGGCCAAAACCAGAGCGGGCTAGGCCGAGAGGGAAGGGATAGGAAAAACAAGATTTTTATTATTGCTTGATTTAATTAAAATCAGAAATTTAGTTATAATTTCTAAAATTTGGAAACCAACTTCAAAAGTTATGAAATTTTTTGAATATGTCTATGATACTAGCTAGTATTTAGCAAAATTATTTGAGGGATTCTTCGGGCTGTTAATTTTTCAGGAAAATTCGGTTACTGTTGTGTTTAGTAGAGAGAGAGAGTTTTAACAGAATGCTTAAAAGTAATATTTTAAAACATACTCCTAAATAAAAGGAAGTGCAAGTTTTCGGCAACATGTGTAGAAACTAAGAGTGATCGATGAATGAATAATATATTTATTTATATAGGCAATGAAAAGGACATAAAGTTTAGTGGGCAACTGTATAGGTGGCGCGCTGCGAGAAAGGGTCGACCACAAGATGGGCGTAGATCGATGGATATGGATCCGTGTCAATTCATGCAGTCGGTTTCAGATAGATATAGAGTTCCGATCCATGACGGATCGGTACTCGCGATCGAAACCCTACCGTACCCATCCGCCTTTAATGGCTTCTTTCTTTCTTTCTTTCTTTCTTTCTTTCTTTCGATCCTAGGCTCCTAGCTAGCTGTTTCTTCCTTGTTGATTTTCCCAAAACACTTGGATCTTTCCATGCCATCGGAAGCATGCATCTCCGGCGCTCGTCAATGTCATCATCTCCCCCGCGCGCAAGGAACGCAGGCAGAGGAGCTTCCCTAACAGCGCACTTAACGACCCTATGCTATAGTAATTGCTATTGCTAGCTGCTGCTGCAGCTTCTTCTTCCTCCTCCGGTTGATCTTCTTCCTCCTCCGGTTTTCTTCTTCCTCGCCATGCACCCGCCCTGTGCTTCATCGCCCTCCTCCTCTCATCCTGCTCATGCTGCTGCTGCACCCACGGCCCAATCCCAAATCCCATCTTCGCCGGCGGCACCAACGTCACGGACCTCAAGCGCTACCTGGCGCGCTTCGGCTACATGCCCATGCCCCCCCAGCAGCACCACGATCATTTCGACGCCCACGTTGACGTCCAGGCCGCCCTCAAGCTCTATCAGTCCACCCTCGGCCTGCCCGTCACCGGCCGCCTCGACACCCTCACGCTCGACCGCCTCATGTCCCCGCGCTGCGGCGTCCCCGACCATCGCACCGCTCGCTTCGCCTACTTCACCGGCCAGCCGCGCTGGCCCAACCCCTTCGTCCTCACCTACGCCATCTCCCCTGCGGGGGTGCAGGCCACCGTCGCCTACCTGCCTCCTAAGGCCATGCGCCTCGCCTTCCGCCGCGCCTTCTCCCGCTGGGCGCGGGTCATCCCCTTGCGCTTCGTCGAGACCGCCGACTACAACACGGCCGACGTCAAGGTCGCCTTCTACGTAGGCAACCACGGCGACGGGGAGCCCTTCGACGGCCAGCTCGGCGTGCTCGGCCACGCCTTCTCCCCGCCCAGCGGCCAGCTCCACCTCGACGGATCCGAGCGCTGGGCGGTGGACTTGAGGGTGGACAAGGCGCCGGCGGCCGTGGACCTCGAGTCCGTGGCCACGCACGAGATCGGGCATGTCCTCGGGCTGGCGCACTCGGCGTCGCCGGACGCCGTCATGTACCCGAGCCTGAAGCCGCGGACAAGGAAGGTGGAGCTCACCGCGGACGATGTCCGGGGCGTCCAGGCCCTCTACGGCTCCAACCCGCAGTTCAGCCTCAACTCCCTGTCCGAGCCCGACACGTCCGCCACAAGGTCACCCGGGGCACCACCCACGGTAGCCATCATCTTGCTCGTCGTCGTCCTCCTCCTCCTCCTCCCGCTCCATCCCCTGCATGCGCTAGCTATAATTAGCAGTTACACGTCTTCCACTTAATTCAATCCCTCCATTACATCTCTACTGTACTCCTCTTTTACAAATTTAGGGAAAGGAGAGAGACTGATCAGGTTTCAATCAGCTAGCTAGCTAGCTAGCTAGAGTTTCTCGGCTTGTTCATATGTGTACAGTGATTGGATAATAAATAATAAATAAATATATACACCCACGGAAGAAATTAAGAAAACAGGACGTCAAGTGTTTAATTTGTACTACTTAATTTGTTTTCTTAGCTAAGATTGCTAGGACATGCAAGAGAAGACAAGGGTCGACGTTCTTCTCCCCTGAATCAATTGATAATTATAATTGAATAATAATTTGTTCTATTGGTTGGATTAACTGGGTGGGTTCTGGATTTCTCACGCGGCCACGTCGATTTCGAACCGATATGATCGCTCACTGTTACGCACTTACGTCATGTCGCCTAGATCTCTCACGCGGCCACGTCGATTTCGAACCGACATGGTCGCTCGCCATTACGCACTTACGCCATGTCGCCCGCTCGAATCCCGCCCTCACACAATGCATGGCGCGGCGCTGGGAGGGGGGCCTTTTTTGCAAAAAGGCGCTCGAATTTTTCTCAAATTACATATTAATTCAATCTTTTGGCAGGAAAGCCCCCCGAAACTTCTGAATTTTTGTTTTCTTTCAGGAGGCCCTCGAAAATTATGTGTTTCTTTCTAAAATTACATGTTGAATAATAATTTGTTCTGTTGGTTGGATTAACTGGGGTGGGTTACATACCACCTATATTAAAACCAGTAACTTTATGGATCTCTCACGCAGCCACGTCGATTTCGAACCGACATGGTCGCTCTCCATTACGCACTTACGCCACGTCGCTCGCTCGAATTAGCCACTTATACGGTTGGTATATTCTAACGGTGCCGTTTTACGCAACCTCTCCTCGCCTGCACGCCAGCGACCGCGCTTCGACTCCCGCCCTCGCACAATGCGTGGCGCGGCCGCTTGGGGGAGGGGGCGTTTTTTGCAAACAGGTGCCCGATTTTTTCTCAAATTACATAATAGTTCAATTTTTTTGCAGAAAGCCCCCACCGAAACTTCTGAAATTTTGTTTTCTTTTGGGAGGCCCTCGAAAATTATGTGTATCTTTCTAAAATTATATGTTGGTCTTTTTTGCGGTGAGGTCACCGAAACTACCGGAATTTGTCCCCCCGGGGGGTCCCTCAAAAATTACCAGGAGCTTTCTATAATTATGTGTTTCTTTCTAAAATTACATGTTGGTCATTTTTGCGGTGAGTTTCCTGAAACTACTGAAATTTTTTTCCGCACCGAATTGCGTATTATTCCATTTTTTGAAGGGGAGTTCGTATTTTCTGCAGAGAGGCGCCCTAAAACTTCCGACATACTAGTCTTTTTTTTTTTCCTCCGGGGAGATCCTCAATTCTCTTTGAAAATGCATATTAGTCTGTATTTTTTTGCAGATCGTCAAAACTTCCCAAATTCCCTTTTTCCGCAGAGTTTTTTAGAGAATTTAAAAAAACTCTCTAGAATTACGTACAGACCACATGCATACATTTTTTTTTTTTGGCAAAGGCCCTAAAAAGATAAAATCGTCCGAATTTTTCTCCTCTGCCACGTGGTGATGGATGCGACGTGCGCCACATCACACATCTAACATATAGCAATTACATACGGCACGCATGCTCTCTCTATCTCGGTGAGGTGATGAGGTTGGGTGGTTGCTTTACTTTATCTAGCTAGTGCTATACATACTGATACACGTGACCTGAGATGAGATAAACGCATCATTGAGATGAGATACTTAAAGAGTAGTAGAGTACTAGTATATTAGGTGCGTTTGGTTGTCTGAATGAGGTTGGATGGGATATGGTAATCCAACTTGGATGGTGGAGCTATTCAGGTAGTTGTTTGGTTTGGTGGATAAGAATGAGCTAATTTTTTGTTTGGTTGGATGGGATGAGCTAATTTTTTGTTTGGTTAGATGGATGAGTTAGTTGTAATCAAGTTTCAAATTTTTGTTTGAATTTTTTGGACAAAATTTAATTAAAATTTGATTTTTGAACAAAATTTGATCACAATTAAAATTTTTCTGACAAAATTTGAATTTTTGGATAAAATTTGACCAGAATTTGATTTTTTTTGACACATTTTGAATTTTTGAATAAAATTTGTATTTTCAAACAATTTTTTATTTTTGGACAATTTTTTAGTAGAATTTGAATTTTCAAACAAAATTTGACCATATTTTGAGCGAAGTTTGATTTTGGCTAAGAAAACTTTGCCGAAATTTGAATTTGACCGTGTACACCTCTTCGTGCAGCAAACTGGATGAGCACATACGGCCTTTTTATTTGGATGGCTTTATCTAGCATCTTGAGAGAATATTCCAAAAAATGGATGACCATATTCTATCCATCCACCCATCGAAACAATTAGATGACTTTAAATCCATAAATGACCATATCCCATCCACCCAACCAAACGCCACCTTAGTTTCTCCGGTAAGTAATTAATGGCGGGTCATTGTCCAAACCGATCGACTAATTAAAGCTGTATGTGGAGTGGAGTATATTGCGATGCATCATCTCATCTGCGCGTACGCGGCAGTAACGCGTAGTCCACAAAGGGCAAAGGATGGCCGTTTCATTTCCCCAAAGAAAGATAAGAAAATGACTCATGGAGAAGAATCGACATCGATCGAACCCGTCCCACTCTCACCGGATATAGGTATTCAATTCAAGCTTGCTGCTTAATCCTATTTTTGTTCTTAAATATACGAGGTATTTTATATTATAATATTTATTACTTATCGTAATAAATATATATTTTTGTTTTATATTCAATATATAAATATATTAAATATAGTATTTAGTGATAATAATTATAAGTAATCTAATTATTTTTAATTTAATTTACTATTAACCTATGCTAAAAAAATTGTATCTTATAAACTTATAAACAACGAAGTATCTATGGCAGCTGCGATGGGCGGTTACTTGTGCCCACACATAAAAGCAAGAAGCGTCGCCACCGCCTGGCAGTGGCATGGCAGCTGCACCGATGAACCATCAAGATTACTACATGTACACCCCGTGCAGGCGCAGCATTTCTCTCCAGCTGACGACCAGAGTTTAGTTCCAATTATTGTTAGATGATCGGTTTCCACTAATATTTGTCGGAGTTTGTTCTCACTTGACTTCACTCACGCCGCAAACCCAGGTGGCCCGGCTAATTTGTCCTGATTCTGAGAACAAAGCAAACCTACCATTTCTTCTTAAGTATAACTAGGCAAAGCTAGTTGGGTCTGTTGCATGAATTTGATTTTTTTGGGTCAAATTTTAGAAAAAAGGGTAGAAAAGACCAACCGGACCAATCAAGTCTACGAGTCTTTGCCAGCCCGTCGTCTAGGGCTAAGACACCATCCTCTCGGTGCCCTAGCCCTAGATCGAGCGAGCAGAGGGTGAGCGGGTCAAGTGAGACTCTAGCGGCGGAGTCCGCATGCGACTACGCGGTTGAAAGGACGAAGATGCCGACTAGACGGAGTGAATATACGGTTTTTAAAATTTCTCTATACTAAAACTAATCAACGCCTATGTCAAAACCCAATTAAAATATGGAAGCGAGAAACAATCAAAGCCTAAATCAACTAGGCTCACTAAATGCACCAACAATCTAGTCTCTAACAATAATTTGTAATACTAAAGATAATCAAGCAATCAATCAATTTAATTCTATGAATGTAAATTAGTACAAAGAAACAAACTATAAAGAGATACAATTTTTTTTTACCATGGTGTTTGGAGACTTGCCAGTCTCTCCTAATCCACGTTGAGGTTAGCCCAAACACATTGGATCTGGACTTGAATCAACCAGACCATAACCAACCTTTGAGCGAGGATGTACATTCTAATATTATACCGGGCAAGTTTCCTTGATCATAAGTTTCTAAATGGTTCTAATGGCATTATAAATGTCATCCTTGCATTGAAAAATCTATATTTTAAATTAAATAATGAAATTGGGGCAATTGGAAACTGGATTGTGGAATGATCGGATGAGAGAGGTGGTTAATGATATTGGATAAATAATGGGCTCGATAGGATTGATTAGATTAATAAGTTGGAATAATATTGATGGGTAGAGGATGCCGATGAGAAGGTTGTAGGCCAGCGGGATCCTCTACATAGGTTTTTATATAAGGTCAAACAATCTAACACTTAGGCATTGAGCCATAAATAAGTATCAACCATAGTGTGAGAATTCAGCCAGAAAAGGTTGTCCTAGGAAGGTATTAATATCTCCACCATGGGTAAGTTAAGGGGCGTGCCTTTGGGATATGCTGGTAGGCCCAGAAAAGGTTGTCGCAAACTCTAATAGTGCCGAACTTGCAACACATGCAATCCACACTCTCTAGAATTTAACTACTGCTCAAAGGGGTGGTATTGTCGACCTCTAGCAGTACCAACACTCAGCCAGCGGTACAGCCGAACCTACGGCAGTACCGGCTCCAGCATTGTGGTAGTGCCAGTTTTCCAGACAAAACTTGATTTTACACAAAATCAAATCTTTTTGAATCAAGAACCAATAAAGATTAATTCTTTGAGCTATGCGGTGATCAACACATAATCACAATACTTTGCAAAATATATTTACAAATGCTAAACACATGCTCTAAAGAATTGTATTTAAACTTCCAACTTATTTGCAAAACACACTTATAAACAAACCGATAATCTATGAGATCAATCCTCTAGCCATGTAATGATCAACACATAATCAAAAGACTAGGAAGACATTCTTAATCCTAACTAGTTATACTTTTACCTCTAGCACATACACTTGGAGCTTTTATGATTACCACATCTTCTCCCTAAGTCGGGATCTTGTCTTGTTCATCAACACATGATGAACGTCGTTGCTTCATGATCTAACTTAGATGCTCATTAACAGATGATAACATCTTTCATTCCACCTCCTCTTCGGATTTTCCATTTCTTTTACCAATATACTAGAAATTAGCCTACAGCAAAAGTCTTGCATTGTCTTTACAGTGCCTCCTTTCTTGAACCTTCGCTTAGATTGCCTGATGCAGAAACCATGGAATCGAGCGTATAAATTGTAGAATGAATAAGCATCCGTATCTTCATTGAATAGCTGGCCTAGTTTCGGCACCATGATTGCAGGGTCAGAATAATAGTTAGGAACTTGCAGTATGTATGTTCAGATCCTCAGTCTCTGCGATAAACCTGCCAAATCAACAAGACAATCTGATGGCACAACCCATCATCGGAACAACATACATCTAGAGCAAAACACCTTGCAGAGTTGTACGATGAAGCAAAAACTAATTATCCTTTTATTACAATCCGGTGGTTTTCAGAGCTCCTATACCACGTCGGCGTGTCGAGTAGTATATGTTGGCCGGAGCTCTGCTTACCTGTAAATAGAATCCCTGATTCACCGCCGCATTAAGCGATGCCATCCGTACATTAATTCGTTGTGTGCTGCTCCCTGCCTGCCTTTTGATTCCATGCCATCGGCTAGCTTTAAGCCGCCATGCATGTATTATGTGCTGTGCCAGCCAAATATCGGAATCTAGATCTTGTGCAAGAAAGAGAGGGGCAGGGGCAGGGGCAGGGGCAGGGCAGCAGATCGAGTTTGTTTGTGACTTTAATTCTTCCCTGTCTGGGCCAAATTAAGTGATTCCATCCGGCTTTGTTACTAGCTAGTCCGATCCAGCTGCTAGCTACTCCATCGATCTCCATGCAATTAAAAAGTGGCGAATCGGATCGAAACAGCTAGAAAGATAAGCAGATGCATGGTGAGAAACGAATAATTGATTGAAGCTAGCGAGCAGCTGGAGTTGCAAATTGCTGCCAGCAGCTGCAGCTGCAGCTGCAGAACCCTCCAATCCATCGCGCGTCTCTCTCATCGTTATCGTTAACGTTAGCCAACCAACGGAATATATATTAGACAAAATTAAGGAGTCATCGCAGTTCAGACTGGAGAGTACATTAATTATTTATATGAACGACTCCCTGCAGGTCCTCCGTTAAAAACTTTGACTGGACCATGCATGCAAAAATCTGTCAGTCGGTCGGTCAGTATTAACACCATGCCTGCCTGCTAATTGCCTGTGTCCTCGAAAAGAACAGAAATGCAGCCACGATAATTAAGAGAGTCGAGTAGAATTCACTGACCCGAAACACAACTGATCAAAATGAAACGAGAGAGGGAGGGAGGGTGGACACTGGACAAAAGCAAGTAAGTACATGGGATGGGTGTTCAATCTTCATGCATGCATGTATAGTAACTAGTAATTGTAGATAGATTGCAAGCAGCTATATATATACTCCAAGCAAGCAAACAATTGCCACTCGAATCGAATGGGCGGGAGACAGAGGTATATGCATGGCCTCCGATCCGATCCTCTGCTTAATCATTCATTGATTCATACACTAATTACTTAATTAGGAGCAGGGAGGGATTAGCCATTAGGAAATTAGGAATGAATGAATTAAGCGAGCGAGCGAGCAAGCAAGCAATTAGGTGCAGGTGGCTAGCTGTACTGGACGAATGAACGGTAGAAGGTGTTGGGCCTCCAGTTTGTGGGGATGACGTTCTTGGCGACGAGGGTCTTGCCGGACTCGTTGCGGATGCGGATGGACAAGGGCGCCTGCAGCCGGTGGTTGGCGTCGAGCCGCCAGATGGAGCCCCACGACTCCTTCATCGCCGTCCACCGCCCCCCCGCCCTCGACTCCATGAGGTCCACCTGCGCCACGTCGCCGTCGCCGTCCTCGTACTCCACCAGCACCGCCAGGTACACCGGGTTCGATCCCTCCTCCACGTGGAACCCAACCTTGAGCCCCGGGAACTCGCAGGGAACCCTGCATCGATCATGCGATTTGATTCATCCATTCATTCGACCTAGCTAGCTTATAATGCATCATCCATTCATTCGTGCATGCTAATTAATTAGCTGCTAGTGGAATTACTATTGAATGAATGGGAGCACCTCGTGAACTGGACGTCGATGATGCCGGCGTGGCGGAGCTCGTCGTTGCGGCCGGGCTTGGCGAGCTTGCCGAAAGCGGTGCCGCTGAGGTCGAAGTGGTAGGGGGCGACCGGGTAGTAGTTCATGTCCGTGATCACCACCGTCTCCGTCCGACCGGAGCACGCAGGGTGCTTGCTGCACTTGATCTACCGGGGGGGCCGGCCGGCCATGTATAACATACGTATATATTAATTAATTAAGGATTTATACATGTAGTACGGACGGTAGTAGTATTAATTCTTGAAGAGAAATGTCGTCTATCGATCGTTGGACACAACACACAGTAACACAAACGACATGCAATGCAACCCGGTGCATGCGTGGTGCCACATGCAGCGCAGCGGGGTGCGGGCCCCACTTTGCAGTGACAGGACGGGGAGAGCTGCCGGCAAACAGGCAGTGCAGCAGTAACTTTGACCAAGGTGAGTAACGACGAGCTCGAGAGAAATAGTAACTTCGAAAGAAATAGTAAAGGGGAAGAAGCAGCAGAGCAGGCTAGTGCGGTGGTGGTGCTTGCCGCCAGGCCAGCCATGGATGCAGCGATCGAGAATGGAAGAAGCAGCAGAGGCAGAGCAGGCTAGTGCGGTGGTGGTGCTTGCGGCCAGCCATGGATATATGCAGCGATCGAGAATGGGAGAAGCAGCAATGGATACCGCTAGCATTATGAGTTATGAATTGTACCTTGTAGCAGGAGCCGCATCCCTTGCCGTCCTTGAAGAGGGGCTGGTTGCCGCAGGAGGTCATGGCCATGAAAGGGTACTGGTTCACGTTCTTGAACCCGCAAGCTCCGCCTGCATCCGGCCATTCCGTCGACCCAGAATGATAGATATTCATCGACCCGTTAATCTGGCCGGCCTCCAAGCAGATGGAACCAGCCAGCAATGGGTGGCCGGCCGGGTCACCAGATCTAGCTAGCTAGGGCCTAGGAATATATATATATATATATATATCACTAGTATAGTACGTAGTTACCGTTGTCGTCTGGGCCGGCGCCGTTGGGCTGGCCGTACCAGGTGGCCCTCGCACTGCCCCACTGATAGGCGGCGGCGCTGGCGTTGTACTCTTCCGCGGCGGCGCGGCAAGCGCGGAGGCCGGACAGCACTAGCAGCGCCACCACGAGAGCAGCTGCAACCTCCTTAAGAAGCATTTTATTTGTGTCTCGTATTCTTGTAGACAACACGTACCAGAGAGAGAAGCGATGATGGGTCGAGTGATTCTCTTCTCTTCTCTTCTCTTCTCTCTCAGTTGGCTGGCTCCTCTCTAGGAGTAAGCTGCAACGTCCTATTTATAACTGCTTGCTCTGATTAACTCCTCTCTAAAAAGCTAGCTACCCAACAGCTGGTATGGTAGCAATCGATCGATCGGTGCTTCAGATATATATAGCTAGATTATCGCGTCGCGCGGTACTACAATCAGCCTTTTAAAATCGTGATCATTAAACAACAACTATATTATATCTTTAGTATTTGTAAGCGGCCGGAGAGAGATCGAGCGCGCAGGAGATTAAGCAGGCAGGCGTATCATGGGTTTGGTTGCTGCAGAATGCAGATGCAGAGCATGCATGCAGAGGGAAGGGAACGTGCGTGCCATGTTGGGGCGCACATGGCTAGCCTAGATCGATCTGCAATGCGCACTAGCTAATACTAGCTAATATATACTAGTATGTATGTATGTATGTACTATGGGGGCTTAACTGGACTGGAGTACGTACGTACTTGCTGTCGCTACTCCATGCATGATGCATGCACACCATCATTTATTAATTGCTCATATTTTGCCTGTAATTGACGTGTGTACGTATTAATCGATCGATCGATCGCTAGCTTGACTGCCAGTGACAAGCTACATGCGCGCGTATTAATCGATTGGAATGATATTCGTAATTTTTATCAAGGAATTAAGGTGCCCGTTAAATAAATTACCAGTCGGGCGGGCCTGAGAAATGGTCGATCGATCGCAAGAAAATTAAGAAAGAGGTGCACATGCATGCATATGCATGCATGGATCTAATCTAAGAGAGAGCTCGCTCGAGACAGCAGGGGATCAATTAAGATGGAAGTACATGTGACGAAATGAGAATAAAGACATGTGCTAACATGGGGGATGGATACTGCTACTGCATATGGGCTCGCTGATTAGTGATCGATTATTACCAAATTAAGCACATGCAGGAGACGGATCGACGTAAGTGCAAGCTTTTTACTAGCTAGCCCGCCTATCTCTGTCAATACCATTAATTCCATTAATTCTGGCTAGGACGACCAAACTCCAAAGTGCAAGCTTTTTACTAGCTAGCTAGCTCATCTGCTCATGTACGTACGGTACGTATATACCTAAAACGTTGCCGATCGAGCAGGTTTGTTGTTTGATGCAAACACATGACATGACATCAGGAGAGGATCGAGATACTCCACTAGTGAAGTGAACTGTGCTGTACGTCTTCGTTAGATAAAAGGTCGGGTAAAGTACCGACAAGACAACAGAGTGGGCATGATTCTCTCCCCGGGCCGGCTCAGGGTAACTAGTAAAAGTACAGATTTTGTTAACGCTTCTCGAGGGCGGATGGGCACCCAGACGGAGAACGGACAACCACGCCGCAACAAGGACCTGAAAGTGAAAGCAAATACGAAAACAGCAGGTTTTGTTAACGCAAACTACGTAGTATCTTCCTTTATAAAAAAAGAAAAAAGAAAAAAGTTAATATTAAAATGCAAAAACAAAAATTAAAACAAAGATTTTAATTGGAAACTGTTAAAACCTTGCACGAGTATGGGCCCATTTTGTGAGACAGGGCCTCGCCAAAAGGCATGCATGCCCATTCCCCAAAACCACCTTAGCGCACTAGGCCTTCAGACCCAACGGAGTGGGCCCATTTATATTATTGAGCCCAAATGTCCACCCATACAAAGGGCCATGGACTCATCCTATCACTCTGCACTGCAGCCCATATATAAATCCAATCTCGTTTTGTTCCCCCGGCCCAAGGATTTCGTCTTTCTCTAAGCAGTAAGCTTCCGCATTAGATTGTTGTTAGTTTGGAACTACTTAGTGAAGAGCAGTAAGCATCTCTAAGAAGAAGAAGAAGAAGTGTCCGTTCCTATTCACTCTGCTCAACGCAGCCAATGTAGGATTATTATTAAGCTGATGCATGATCAAATAGTAAGTACTTCAGTCAGGCCAAGTGCCGCCACAACAATCTCATTTTGTGACTTACCAGCGTCTACTGATAGTTTTTTCAAAGATCACGTGAAGGTCTATCTATATTTTTGTGATAAGTAATTGATCTACTTAAGCTAGATGTGCTCGGATTTGAGTTTGATTTAAATTAGATTTAGAATCTGAGCAATTGAATGATTTATTGCATATTATTTTGAACATTACTATGTGATGTGTTTCATTGTTGAAAGCACGGTGTGGGATGTCCAAGACCAGGGTCCCGCAAAGAAGCCTATAGTCGGCCCGTCTGTAAGCATGTACTGGGCCGTAAGTTTGGCAACACCACGAAGAGGATAAAGCCAAGGCCCAACTTCCCCTCCAAGGCAACAGCATGCTACCTCTCCGACGAAGCTTCGTCCCACGCCAGGACAACCATACATAAAGCAAAGCCTGCAGCCTGTGGCCACCTAACTCTGGCGAATCAGCAGGTGTGGGCCGGGAAAGTAGCAACCAAATCCCTTGGTGGCAGTTGAGTCCGGCAAATAGAGACAAATAGGCTACTCATGAGTCCATATGGTCCAATGCCAGGTGGCGCTCCTTTGTAACGTGCCTTCCCCCAGTATATAAGGCGGGAGGGGACAACCCTGTAAAGGAGAGAAAAAAGATAAAGAAAACTCAAACCAACAAGAACACAGGACTAGGGTATTATCTCCATCAAGAGAGCCCGAACCTGTCAAAAAATCGCCATCGCATCCTGTGTTATCATCTAGCTGCGATCTCGCACGAATCCCCACGAATCACAAATCTCATTATCGACGGCACCAATCGTCGACACAAGGGTAGCTTTTATTGTCCAGTAGGTAAGAAATTTTTTTTATTTGGGATCATTTATCCCCTCTGATTGTAACTTTTTTTTGTTTGCTGTTGTTCTAAGATGCGTTAACCAGCTCTAGGGAGTATCATATCGCAGGGCGTTTATTCACGGGTAGCTAAAGCAGGCAAGGGGCCGGGGCTTTTCAATTTGGTACTTGCTAGTGCAAACACAAGCTATATGTCGTCTATATATTAATTGCTTGCTCACCAGACAAAACAAACCCTGCGAATAATTGTGTACGTAGTTTGCCGCCTTTATACATCCGTAAATAATTAAACCAAACGCTGCTAGAGAGAGAGAGAGAGGCACGCTGCTAGCGTACGCGGCTCCCTCCCCTGCTCGTGATGCCTAGCCCATCCCTCCACTGATCCACATGTGAACCGACCGGCAAGGAGAGAGAGAGAGAGAGAGAGAGAGAGAGAGAGAGAGAGAGAGCACTACTGCTGCTCTGCTACTGCTAGGAGGAGTTTTTTGCATTGCATTAGACAGGAAAGAAAGAAAGAAAGAAAGAAGCAGCAGCAGCAGCAGCTCGCTCCATTTCCGATTTCCATGCCGCGGCGCCTGGCTAGCTATATATACGAGCGCGGCTGCTTAAGCACAGGCCGCAGCATGCAGTGAACTGGACTGGACCAGCTAGCAATTAAGGAGGAGGAGTGATTAGCAAGCGCAAGCGCAAGCGCAAGCGCGCGCACTCCCTCCATCTCTAGCTAGCTAGCCGCGATGGCCTCCTCCTCCTCCTCCTCCTCCTCCTGCATTGCCGTTGCGTCTGCCCTCCTCTGCCTCCTCCTCGCTCATGGCTGCTCCGCCAAGCACAAGAGCCACGCCCCCGCCACCACTGCCCCCTCCTCCAATTCCAATTCCAGCTCCAGCTCCAGCTCCAACGGCACCAATTCTGGCGACGCCAATGCCGGCTGGCTCAATGCCAGGGCCACCTGGTACGGCGCTCCCAACGGCGCCGGACCAGACGACAACGGTGGCGCTTGCGGCTTCAAGAACGTCAACCTGCCTCCTTTCTCCGCCTTGACGTCCTGTGGAAACGAGCCACTCTTCAAGGACGGCAAAGGATGCGGCTCATGCTACCAGGTAATAAATTTCATTGCTATATATTTATATATATCCTGCACTCTAGCTAAGATGCATGCGCGTACGTGCAGATAAGATGCGTCGCCCACCCTGCCTGCTCCGGCCTCCCGGAGACTGTGATCATCACGGACATGAACTACTACCCCGTCTCTCTCTACCACTTCGACCTCAGCGGCACGGCCTTCGGCGCCATGGCCAAGGACGACCGCAACGACGAGCTCCGCCACGCCGGCATCATCGACATCCAGTTCAAGAGGCCGGTGCTGCATTCTTTTCTTCTCTTCTCTTCTCTTCTCTTCCTGCAGAATTAAAACACCAGATAATTAAGTAGCATGAGCAACTACTAAATAATTAAGAGAACGTACATGCATGCAGGGTGCCTTGCCAGTATGCGGGGCTGACGGTGACATTCCACGTGGAGGAGGGGTCGAACCCGGTGTACCTGGCGGTGCTAGTCGAGTACGAGAACGGCGACGGCGACGTGGTGCAGGTGGACCTGATGGAATCGACGGCGGAGGACGGCGAGCCGACGGGCGTGTGGACGCCGATGAGGGAGTCGTGGGGCTCCATCTGGAGGCTGGACACCCACCACCCGCTGCAGGGGCCCTTCTCGCTGCGCATCACCAACGAGTCCGGCAGGACGCTCGTCGCCGACCAGGTCATCCCCGCCGACTGGCAGCCCGACACCGCCTACCGATCCATCGTCCAGTTCGATTAATTGATCGATTCCATCAACCGGCCCCCCTCCCGATCGATCCTAAATGTTAGCAGCTGGTCAGTCCTGCTGGGCTGGCTAGCTTAATTAATTAGCTAGGTGATATATGCATGAGACGTCGCTTTTCTGACGTCCGGTGCGTGCGTGTCGATCGATCGTCGTGTGCTACGTACTCCAATGCATGTCTTGTCGACGTGTTACATATATACTCCGGGCTCCGGCTATTATCATCATCAATTTATTATGTGCTACGTACGATGATCGATTCTCTCTCCCGTATATATGGCCGCTTAATCGATCGTGGGTGTACTGGGAATTAATGATCGATCGATACTGGCATGGGATATATATCTATCATATATATACACTAGCTAGCAAGCTAGATCGAGATGGAGGAGGCCAGGCCGGCAATATATATATATATATATATATATACTGCTAGCTAGTGCTCTCTCTTCTCTATGGATCGCCATGCCATGCACTTCTCTTCATTCATTCATTCGAATCATTCTCTTCTCTGTCTCTTTTTGTGTCTCACACGCATACGTAGTGATCTCCTCTGGGGTATATCATGGATGTCATCGATCCGTTGGTTGCAGCTAATTAACTTTCGATTCCTGGGAGGTGAGGCGAGATGCGCGTGCCTGCCATCCATCGATGGCCACTCGCAGACAGACGGACGGACGGACGGCCGGCCGGCTCACTCCAATTCCATGGATGCTAGCTTTCACGGCCACAAACACAAAAGGACACGACTTTTGTCACCCGTGCCTGCCTGCGACGCTTTCTTTGTTCTTTTGCGTTGCTCTGCTTGATTGGATGGATGGACGGACAGTTGCAATGCAAGCCTCTCGTTCACGGGCCTTTGGCCTTTCTGTGCACATACATGTGGATGTGGCTTCAATTCAATTCAATTCAATTCAATTCTGAGTGAGGATCGAGCACTAAACCCATCTCGGCTAGAGAGAGAGAGAGATTAAAGTGTGGTTCCTATCATCGATTCTTTCGGTTGCCTTTCTTATCTTCAACTCCACTAGCAAGCATATATATATATAGTGCTAGCTAGCAGGAGTAAAGTAGTATGATGGGTGTTTAAAAATGTGGACACGGATCATCTTCTTCTTCTTCTTCTTCTTCTTTTTCCCAAAAGAGAGCCGCATTCCTGGATGTATTGCACGCCAAGGATGAAGAGAGTATCCGTCGGTCCGTGCGTACGTGAAAAGAAAGAAAGGGAGGCTGGCGGCTGGTTGGAAGATGTGGATGGCCGCATGTGACCAACGCCGGCCCTCAACCGTCCTGATTGCCCCACCTGCCCTGCCCTGCCCTGCCCTGCCCTGCCCTGCCTGCATGCATGCACGCGTGAGCTACTGATGAGAATACTCCAACCAACCTCATTAATTAGTGATTAGTGATTAGTGATTAGTATATATATATACACTGTCGAATGTCGATCGCCTCCCGTCCGTGAGCCACAGATCCATCCAAATTGCCCAATTCCTTGCCGCTGTTGAAACCAATTCAAATATTCAGTTGAAATTTCAAAATATATCTCTCTCGTATTATATGTAGAGAGAGAGAGAGAGAGAGAGAGAGAGAGAGAGAGAGAGAAACGAAACAAGTACATTGGTGAACTACTGCTGGCTGCATATGCATGCATGGTTCCGTGGAATTTTCATCTTTCGAGCACGTGAACCTACGTACGTTAATCCCCATGGAATGACCCATCGGGATGCTTGCTGTACGTACGTCATGGACTATTTCTGACCATCGGATTCAGATGGGACGACAGGGATCGACTTAAGCATGCAAAAGCTACCGTAACGACCGTCCATCCATGTTCCTATGTACGATGCACATACACGTACGACAGTGCCGGCCGCATGCTGGACGCCCATGAACGCGCTAGTACTTGTCGAGCAGGGTTTGAAAACTGCGAATTTCGACCTTATTGCTCCGGTTTGAAAAGCAAACCAATTGATTTATCGGTTAAATTAAAGTTTAAATTTAAAAAATTCAAAAAAATTTAAAAAAATTATCCAAAAAAAATCCCTGAAATTAGTATTAATAGCCTCATGACATCTTATGTGAATAATTTTTTTTGAAAAAAAAAATAAAGTTTGGAGACGATGTTGTATTTAGTAGTCACTTTGAAAATATAATTGAGCCATTCAATTATATTTAGTAGCAATATTTGTTGTATTTAGTAGTCACTTTCAAAATTATGAGTCAGTGGGGAGCATAAGAAAACCAGCATTTAGTTTTTATGGAGATGATGTTAACAAAACGCATCATGCATGAATGCATTGCAAAATTGCCAGGAAATTGTCAAAATCCAGATGAAGAGAACATTGAAGCACTATGCAAATTGATGAGTACAACCAGAAAGATGATAGATCATCCAAAGGCTAATGAACATATGGATGCATATTTTGGTATATATAATGCAGAAGCTATATATAACAAGTTAGTAGTTATGTTCCCGTGTCAGATTCATGCTGAAAGATCCAAATGGCCTTGTACAATGTGAACAAAAGTAGCTAGCAATGAGGAAAACTTGGTTTCTATAAACCAACAAATGTTAGCCACAAGAAATTTTGTAGGGAAACCACCAAAACTGACTTGATGAGACATGAGTATATATGGTTCGGGCAAACCCTGATTTATGCTACTATATATGCATCACTTTTCTTCTATCATAGGAACTACAAGACCGCTAGGATAAACATTCGTGTGAATGTGTTGACGTAACAGACATCTTGGATGATTTGTGCTATTGTCCTTTTAGCACCATATAAATCCTACCCCAACAGGCTCTGCTTCTTCCACAATGGCCGTGCGCGCTCCCTCCGGTACGGCGGCAGGCCAGCAGCCCGTCGCCATCCCAGGACTCCAAATTAAACGAACCGTAGCTAGCTAGGTACGTCCTGGGATTGATTGGAAGCAACATACTCACCTCTTGTTTATTTCGATGCAATTCTGGGCATTAAGTGACAACTTAATGTCGTGGCGTTGTATTGCATAACTTTCCACATGGCATCCATCAGCGTCAGGTATGCACAGGAAAGAGTTTGAACACCTTCTCCACCGAATTTATTTCCGTTCAAGGGGGAAGATTTGGATATCATCACATTTGTGAAAGGGCCCTGTAGAAATTCTAAAATTACGTTTAGATCCTTTCATTTGTTATTTTGCAAAAATAACTTCGTGGCTTCATAGATTCATGGAAGGATCCTGCACCGGTTTTTTCGTTTTCCCAGATGGGCCCTTCGGAAAAATCGAAATTATGTCTAGATCCTTCCATCGGTTATTTACAAAAAGGACCCCGTAGTTCCGTAGATGAGGGGATGGATGAAATTACTCGGAACAAATTTCGCATGGCGCGGCGTAGCGCGCGACTCTACCTTGTATGCATGATGGGTGTATCAGAGGAGCTTAATTATAATACTTTGTCTCTCTGTCTCTGCTTCTCGGTCGGTACGTACCATTGCCCTGTACAGTGCAAGAAGATGCCTACCCGTGCCATGCATGTATTCACGGAACTGTTTTCCTATAATATCCTTTCTCATACCCAACAATCATCGGACCGGATCAGTTTTGTGCGATACGATACGAATGCGCACGACTTTAAAAACGAATAAGATGAATCCCGTAGAGAGAACCAAAGTAACAATGAATCAACTCCGATAAGAAAAAAAAAGTTTTGACAAACTAACTATAAAATATTTAAGTACAGTCTCCCCCCCCCCCAAAAAAAAAAGTCCAGTAAATGTTACCAAGTTGTAAGTGACAGTCTGACAGATAGCAGTACAGTGGCAAACATCAGAGAATAGTCACATCCAACTAACCCAGGAGTATATCCTTAAAAAAAACTAACCCAATTACGGCTTCACTGCGTATATACTTTGGGCGCCAACATAAACATAGGGTGCCAACCGCACCCAGCACCCGCAGTGACTCGGCAGTGATAAATTAACAATACTCTGCTCATGATTAATTAGCACAACGCCAAACTGTGCAAATAGTCCTGTAACTGAATTTTCTGTTTCATAGATCAAGTTATGTTCTTGGGGCTCGCTCGGCTCCAGGGCCATGAGTACTTTTCCTTGGCTAGAATTAATTTTCTATTTACCAGCTACAGTATTTGTTTTACAAGCTCAGTGAATGGTTTTGGTAGAAGAACTAGTTCATCCAAATCTGCAGGGTAGGGTACCGTAAAGTAAAGTGATGTATACTTGTTCTTTCGGTGAGATCAAGTGAAACCTTTGTTGCCTGAATTGTTTGAAGTATACTTGTTCACACCAGCAAGGCAGCAGCTGTTTCTTAAGAGTTAAGCACATCGTCAGAGGTTGCTTGAAAAGAATTTTCCTTATATACAGATTACCGACAGAGAAGTTTATACATGTACTGATTCTTGAGACGACCGAAAGATGACAAGTCGGCAGCTACGAGCTGATCCCCTGAAATTAGCTAGCTTTAATTTGATGCCATCACGTACATCAGTGGTCTGAAAATTTCAGCGATGGGGAAGGATTTGAACTAATTCAGGCACTAGCTTGTTGTTGTATATATTGCACTTGTACTCTGTAGCTTTGCCGCCCGCCTTCTTTTAGATATCTCAATTTTGTTTAGATATCTCAATTTTGTTTAGAGTAGTTCCTGACAATTCCACGGTAAAAACCTAACGCACATCGATACCATATGCATCTAATCATTCGTACTACGAAGTATCTAACTATTTCTAATATAAAAAAAAGAATGGCGCTGGTAGCTTTTCTTACGTGTAGGCTCCTAATGGGCAGTAGCTACTTACGGCCCACGACAAGTTGGCTTAAGCGCGTTACATGGATCGACATGTAGTCTGGTCTGGGCCGCGTAAGTTGAATGCTTGCAGCTGGCTACTTACTTGCATCAACAAGATTCAAGAAGCAAGCCGGGCCGTCCAATTGGATCGTGTGCAAGACAGCTTGACCCGACGAACCTCTCTACATGTATGAAATTTTTTTATTTAATATTTATTTTAAATCTTTTTTTCGAAAATAATCAACCAAAAAAAATTACGAAAATGGACTCCCGTTGCCCGTATATGGGGCGATAGGGATCTAGATGCAAAAAAAATTTGCATCCAAGTCCTTATCGCCCGATACTGGGGCGATAGGTACCTAGATGCAAAAAAAAACTTCTAGCCAGCCGTTACTTCTAGTCATATGCATCCCCCCTATCGTCCGAATATAGGGCGATCGCTTCATATCCGGGCGACGGGAACCCATTTTCGTAATTTTTTTTCCCGTTGATTATTTTTGAAAAAAGATTTAAAATAAATATTAAATAAAAAAATTCCTACATGTATTTGTCGGCATGTAGGCAATCGGCACGCATAGGTCAAGATGATGGGGGGCTTTGGATCACTATCAGAATTTAGAAACGTCTAATGTCTAGTTCGTTTCAGTGGTTAAATTATAGATTTTAGACTATAGAAGGAATTGTTTGTAATTGTAGGAGAATGGGGTCGGACCGGTTGTGACTTCTAGGTTCCAGATTAGGCCGATGAGAATTAACAAGAATCAGCCATAAACAGATTTTAGCCAAATTTCGATTCTATATAGAAAAGAGTTTCAAATTATAAAAAAAGCAATTCAGAATTCTCCAGTTTAACGAACAATCCACTTTTTAGCAGGCACGCGCTCCTGCTAGATTCAACAAAACCTTGCTGGATCTTCCTGTTACCACTAGCTAGTACGGCTGCTATTTTCTGTGCATGGAACAGGGATCATTGTTTTTTGCGCAAATCTTCTGTTTTTGATGGACACTTCGGATGTCTGTTGCATTCACTGTTTTCACTGGACGGAGAATGTAGCAAAGCCGTAGTGGTGCAAGAGTTTAAATCCTCGAAATCCTTGTTAAAAGCAAAGGATAAGTAGCTAATCTTGCATATTCTTGGACAATATATCGCCTGAATATCGCGTGAACGGTAACTCTGCTTTTACGAATAAGTAGTTAATAGTAGATAAGAACAAAGATGCATCACCTGAAAAATAAATTAAATGGAAAAATATTTACCCCTACCTATATTCACATATATCTGTATGTATGAATCTTCAATTTAACTAGGTACGTGTACGCGGTGGCACGCCGCGTAAGAAAATATTGACGATTAATTTAGTAATGTAGAAAATGAGTGAGCAAACAAGATTATTTGTTTTGTGGGATATTATTGAAACGCAGCAGCAACGTTTTATAAAATTATGTTAGCAGTGTGTGTGTGTAAATGTTTGTGCATAGCAATTTTGCTATGGATTGATTAAGGTAGGAGTAAGAATGATGAGGAGGTAAGCAGGCCATGACGGAAAGTTTTTTTGGGGTGATTTCTTAAAAAAAATCTGATATGAATCTTGTATACTTTATTGAGAATCCTACTCGTCATTTTGTTTTTGCATATTGGTATGAATCTTGATATGAGTTCTGTATATTATTCATTTACAAATATATGATTCTAAGTTCAGAATCCTGTATACTGATATGAATCCTATTCTTCATTTTGTTTTTGTATACTCTTCATTTACAAATATATATCTCCACCCCCATACTGATATGAATCCTGTATACTTTATTGAGAATCCTATGTTTTTGTAAATATGATTGAAAATTGTTTGTAAACAAAGCTTATCGATCATTTTTGCAGTGCTATAAATAATTGGTTAGATCAGGAAGAGATAAGTATACTAAAACAGGAGATGAATAAAACCAGTTGGTAAGATATTGAGATCAGAGCGCAAGAAGCAGTAATAATAGCAACATATATAGAACACTAGAGAAGTGCTTCTATGCTCTTCCTTTTTAAAGTTGCACAAATATTAAAGCATGAATGAAGGGTAGATGAGGATTACTTACCCCTTCGTTTGCTTCAAGATTTGTGCAACTTATATTATGAGGAAAAACACAGAAGCATCTCTCAGAACGTTAAATGAAGACAAATAGCTGCTGCTACACTATATAGGTTGTTTTATTGTAGTAAATCTAACGTCATCTTTAATTAATATCTTTAGTGTTGGATGTATTAAAGTGAAGAATGGTTTATATCTTTAACGTGTTTTTATTCAGGATGTAATGAAACTGGAAAGAAAAGAGTTTGGAATAGTAATCTGTAGCGTTTTATTAAAGTATTGTTGTGGCAGTTGATAACATACTATTGATAATGAAATGTTGTTTGTGTTTTTCCAAATGTGTAGAGTGGTTAGGTAATGCTGAAATTACATTTATAATATGAATTTGTCGCATCTGCAGAGTAAAGGTAATTACTACACGAAGAAATATGAAAAGTTGCATAGGTAATTTAGATAAGGCACTGAAGTTTTCTATAGTTTAGTTGTGTTAGTCATACAGGAAACCAGGCTATAATGTAGTGGTTTTGTCTAGAGAGGCACAGAGAAAAACATCTATAAGAAAGTATAAGATATTGTTTTGCGGAAGCTAAAGGAAGGGGGGCAAGAGTAAAAACGCGTAAATGGTGATGTTAGTGTCAGCGCAAAAACAGCCCTAGCATTGTTTGATATGGTACGCTGGGTGCAAAGAGAAATGTTGGTTGCAAAGAGCGACGAATAAGGAAAAAGGCATGTTAACGGTTAATAATCACCGATAAAATAGTGTACCACAATTTTAGGAGGGCTGGTTTCAAGGAGCAAAATGGTTCAGTCATCTTTTCTATATCACAAGCAATCGAAGTAATTTATCAACGTTATTTGAAGCAGCATGCACTCGATATCTGAGACAAAAAAAGCACAATTAACTTGATCAGAAGTTTTTTTTTATCAAAAGGACATCTAACTGATGTCCCAGTTCCATTAATGAAACTACAAAGTTTTTAACAAACGGCACTATAGCACCAGAAGATTCACACAATTATCAAAAGCTCATAGAGACATTCTAAACCACCAAAGACTGAACATACGAAAGCGCTTATTACCAGCCAACCGCAAAATGATACTTCCTAGAGCCAAAACAAAACATATACAAAATTTAGGCCAACAGCCACAAAGTCCCATGAACAACTTTCCAACAGATTTCCAGAATCATTCCCAAAAACCGCAAACATTCAACAGCAATATCATCAATCAGACATCTCCTTGGCATTCACCAACTCATTGAAGTATTCAGACAAAGGAATTGAAGCATCAGGCATCATCTCATCTTTGTATCCTTTGTCCACCAAAAATTCATTCTTGGCTATGCTTGTCCCAAAGCCAACAGTAGGGGAGCTCTGATCTTCGACTCCAACACCTGGCAAAAAAGATTCAATTGATCCATCATGCCCTCTTTGTACCATCAGCTTGTTAGCATAAGTTTGTATGAAAACAAATAGAATTTTAGATGAGAAATATTAGTACATATCTTTTAGGGACTCAATGATTACATTTCGATCTAACCAACGTGAAGATGTGTAGCCTCTTATCATAATCGACATGTGGATCAGATAATGTTTATTTCCACTTGGATGGTGCATAATTTCAACATTGACACGATCAAGAGAAAGACCAGTGGGGTATAAAATGTATTGACACATTACTAAGTGGGCAATGCCTATAAGTATGTGATTGATTATTTTCATGTGCAGGTGAAACTTTTTTGAACAATAGCATACCTAAATGAAGATCAATCAGTAAAAGCTTCTTCTCGTTAGCTGATCTAGGATGATACAGTAAAAAGGCCCCTGGTTCCACATTAACATGCACAAAGCTGGTAATGACAGGAGGGGCAGAAAGTGTTAGCATAGATGAATTACGGAATCATGGCACTGTCATAGAAATCTACAGACCATCTATGTAATGTGTCATTTTCTAAAGGTGTTGATGGAATATAAGAATGATTCCTCTTATATTCCATGCAATGATCAAGCAGAATCATTGAAATTAGGAAATGGCACCCCCTTTGTCTACTATGGTATACATCTTGAGGCCTTCTTTGATTGAGGACAAAGAATTCAGTAGGGCGCGCGCCTTGAAGCAGCTTGAACAAATAAATATTTCCACCATGTAAGAGATTTAAGTTATTAATTTGGATTCAAATTAACAAGAAAACAAAGAATTTGGAGTATTATATTCATTTCTGTCGGTAGAGATGAGGATGGCAATAATATCAAGCTTTTATTATTTTTTTCTGTTGATGGAATATAAGAAAGCACTGTGCTATAATCCGCGGGGCTTTCACCCGTGAAGAGTGGTTGTTTTGGTGAGTTGCTATGGAAAATTTTAGAGATGGCTATAAGTAATTGTAAGGGACGTGGAATATTTGACATTCCTTTATTCCTGTTAATTTGTATTACTGTTGCATGGTGGATTCAGCCTGGATGGATCCGGCATCAAACTGGATGGCATGCGGTCCCCACAGTGTTACTTCAGCGTTTTGACTGTCATGTAAAGATTTGAATGTCTGAATATTTAATGACCATGATAATAATATTGAGCATGTAGAAGGATTGTGCATGATATGTAGAGAAGTAATATCTGTGCTCAAAGTTGATGATAGAATTATTAATTTATGGTAAACAATTGGGTTAATATAGATTTATGTAAACACACCTGCCATCTGTCATTTGAATATTCCGTATCGGTCTGGGAACTCCTTTGACATAGTTCGTCTTTATCTGTGAGGTAGCCGGAACAAACCCTATAATATATGTATGGCGATGATCATTAGTCCAAAATACGCAATTATAAAACAGAGGAGATATTGTGATCTAACGTGGAAGTAGGAAAGAAAGCTGTCAACGATTGGGCCGCAGGCCCCCGCCAAGCTTACTTAGTTGAATTGGGAGATCAACTCCGTCTCTTTCTTGCGTGAAGGGTGGCTTCCGAAGGATGCCCGGTCTCGCCAAATCGAGCACACTCAAAGAATGACACAGGGGTTTATCCTGGTTCGGGCCTCTCACCAAGGAGATAATAACCCTACTCCAGCGTTGGTGTATATATTGCGATCGTATCTGTCTCAATGCGTCTCTCTTTCAGTGCCCTCTTCCTCCCTCTCATGTTCGGGAGGTATTCATAATTTACAAGAGTATCGATTCGGTTACGGCCTACTCCGTGCAGACAGTATAGTATAGGATGACCCTCCGAGCCATCTATAAAGACGTGTTTGATTGTTTGTACTAAATAGTATATGTATAAATGATTAAACAAAAAACTTATTCTTATGTTTATTTGTTTGATTGGGTGGAACCATACTTTTTGGATGATGGGATACAGATTTATATTTCTTATAGGTACTAAAACATTCTATTTATCCAAAACACTAAAACTAAATGATACAGAAGATGTTATTCAATTCAACCTTATCTCGTCAGTGTCAGTCGTCAGTCAAATACAAACTAAATAAATGAGCTGAGCCGAGCTAGCTGATCGATCGAGGAGGGAGGGAGGACACGAGGGGTAGAGTGGCTTTCGGAAGACGGGACGAAGCAGCTGAGCTGAGCTGAGCTCCGCTGCTCGCTGACGAGTCGCAACTTCCGACTCACGAGTCTCCTCCCAGCTGGCCCCGCCCCGCGACGTACTTGCCGAGCAGAGCGAGCGAGATATGGCGCCGCTCCCCGAGACGGCAGCGGCCGGCAAGGCCCTGTCTGACGCCTGGGACTGCAAGGGCCGCCCCGCCCTCCGCGCCTCCTCCGGCGGCTGGTCCCGCGCCGCCATGATCCTCGCCGTCGAGCTCAACGAGCGCCTCACCACGCTCGGCATCGCCGTCAACCTCGTCACCTACCTCACCGCCACCATGCACCTCGGCAGTGCCGCCTCCGCCAACACCGTCACCAACTTCCTCGGCACCTCCTTCATGCTCTGCCTCCTCGGCGGATTCGTCGCCGACACTTACCTCGGCAGATACCTCACCATCGCCATCTTCACCGCCGTCCAAGCCGCCGTACGTCCCTTTCTCCCTCCTCTCTGCCCCTCATTATTCTGAACGTACGTGCAACACGAATATTTAGATGACACGACATCGCCTCGATCGATATATGCAGGGCGTGACCGTCCTGACCACCTCCACGGCGGCGCCGGGGCTGCGCCCGCCGCCGTGCGCGGACCCCACTGGCGCCAGCACCACCTGCGCCCCGCCCAACGGGACGCAGCTGGGCGTGCTCTACCTTGGGCTCTACCTGACCGCGCTCGGCACGGGCGGCCTCAAGTCCAGCGTGTCCGGCTTCGGCTCCGACCAGTTCGACGAGTCCGACGCCGGCGAGAGGCGCCGCATGATGCGCTTCTTCAGCTGGTTCTTCTTCTTCATCAGCATCGGCTCCCTGCTCGCAGTCACCGTGCTCGTCTACGTCCAGGACAACCTCGGCCGCCGCTGGGGATATGGCGTCTGCGTCGTCGCTATCCTCGTCGGCCTTGTCGTCTTCCTCGCCGGCACCACCAGGTACCGCTTCAAGAAGTTGGTGGGCAGCCCGCTCAAGCAGATAGCAGCCGTCACCGCCGCCGCATGGAGGAAGCGAGCGCTGCCGCTGCCGTCCGACGCGGCCATGCTCTACGATGTGGACGACGCCGCGGCCGCCGGCGAGGACGTCAAGGGGAAGAAGAAGCTGCCGCACTCCAAGCAATGCAGGTAACTAGTACTTCCTTCTTATATAAATATATTTTGATTTTGCATAAGTATTAAGATTGCTACAGAATTAAAAAAATTAGAGAGAAAATAATTTATATATCTTGCTTAATTATTTTGAAAGTTGAAAGATAATGTTTTATATAGGTAATAATAAATAAATGCATACATCTGAGAAATAATAAATAGAGATATAGTAGAAAAAAATCACATTAAATTTACCGTAGAAGGTTTATATTTCTAAGTAAGACTATTAACAAAAGAGAATCATCCTACTACTTACGTAAAGTAATTTTCTTTAAGTCTCGATCGTTGGCTTCAGTAGTCGAGTAAGAAGTGAACTGACCTTACATTAATCTTGATAAAATCAAGGTTTGTTTGTCTAGTAAATTATGTGCTGCGGAATAATAGAAGTACAATTAAATTAACTAAGTTATACCGCCGGAGTTATAGTTGTTATCGCGCGCGCCTTTAATTTGTATCGAGTGAGTCGCAATTAAACATGCATGCATGCATGCATGGGATTGGATATATGGATGAAGACATACATATTGATAGGATCCAACCAGGCCCCCGTAGCAAATGAAGCATCCAACTCCATAGGAATATTTCCTATATAGTGTCGTCTTTGTCATCGCAGTCTCCGTATACATCGGATCGATCGTATATTTTATCACTTTTAGTATACTTTAATACTAATTCTAAGATACCATAACACGGCATAGTTGAACAAATTTTATTGAGGCCCTTTATTTTTATTATATAACTTTTTTCCATATAAAAAGAAGAAGATGCTTACAAATTATGCCATAAACAGTGAACTTTGATGACCTTTTTTTTTGTATCAATCACTTTACATTTTGGCAACTTGGAACCAGACCGTTTCTACTTGATTCTGGAAGAAACCCAATCAAACGGGTTAAAGCTCATAACGATTCTCCTCGGATTGTTTCTTTTTTTTCCACTCTATGGCTGAATTGGTCTCAACCTCGTTCCACCCGATTCACAGAATCCTATCTGAAACGTTTCTACCAAGAATCTGGAACCGTTTCCGTTTCTACTAGAATTTGAAACCATACCAAATAGGCCCTAAATATTAGAGTATATTTAAAATGATAAAACAATATAACAACATCATTTAAAGTCTACAGATAATAGGTCAACTTGAACAAAAAAGTTTAGAGATAGAGCTTTGCACATATTTCTGTTGATGAAAATATTTTTTTCGGGAAAAACGGAGAAAGGACCTGGACGTAAGAGACGGAGACCTGTTTGTTAATTTTTTGGACCTGAGCGTTACCCTGAAAAATTATAAAAGAGCTCGTTCGCGATTTACGTTTAACGGGAGTTTTTTCCTGTAAAATAACGAACCGAGGGACCTAAATGCTATTTTGAAACAATTTTTTTACCCTCACAAAAAATCGCAAAGGACCTATTTGTAATTTTGTAGGGACCTATCTGTAATTTGAAGCAAGCCGATGGGCTTTTTTGCAAAGCGGCATGAAGATGACGTGGAAGGCTCTTTCGCGCATAATAGAGTTGATGATGATGATAATGATATATAACGCATCTATACAGACATAATCTGCTAGGAGTACTGGTGATTAGTAATTTAATGGATCGAGGCCCCATGGTCGGTACTCGGTACCCGAATGAATGCGGCCTCAGCACTGTACACCGGCATGCGGGCCATGAATTGAACGTACGGCGATATGCACGGGGAGTACAGTAGAGTACTTCTGAGGTCGTCTTGTTTCGCCTAACATCATGCGTGCAGGACAATCTAGCTAAGCTGCTGTATCACATTGCTAATACTGCTCCCTCCGCTCACACCTATTTAAATTGTTTACATAAAAATCATATATTTGATATTAGTATAATCAAACTTTTAAAACTTTGACTGTAAATATATTTTTAAATTGAATACATAAAAATCGTATGTATTGATTTGTCTTGAAAAGTATTTTCATAATGTTATAATTTTATTGGTTTTATAAATATATTATAATAGAAATTAGTGACCAAAGCTATATTACAGAGACTATGGATGCTTAAAATGATAACTATTTATTACCGAACAAAATAGACGGAACACACATACAATGCACACATGCACACTACCACATATTAATTATCAAGGGGTACTCTAGTCTAGTTGGTCCGACGCTCGTGTATGGCCATGACATGCATGGATCTCTGCCTGGTAAGTTGTACTTGATCAACGCATACATACATGCACTTGCTTAGTTGCTTGTACTGGAACTGGAGGTAGGTAGTACTACTGAATTAATCCACTGATACTACTGAGCTTCATCACCTGATACACGCAGCCATGTATGCATGCAGGTTCCTTGACCGGGCGGCGATCGTGGAGCCGGCGGCGAGCACGGGGGCGCTGTGCACGCTGACGGATGTGGAGGAGGTGAAGCAGGTGGTGCGCATGCTGCCGACGTGGGCCACGACCATCCTCTTCTGGACGGTGTACGCGCAGATGACCACCTTCTCCGTCTCCCAGGCCAGCGCCATGGACCGCCGCCTCGGCCGCTCCTTCGTCGCCCCCGCCGGCTCCCTCACCGTCTTCTTTGTCGGCTCCATCCTCCTCACCGTCCCCGTCTACGACAGCCTCCTCGTCCCCCTCGCCCGCCGCCTCACCGGCAACCCCCATGGCCTCTCCCCGCTCCAGCGCATCTTCGTCGGCCTCCTCCTCTCCGTCCTCGCCATGGTCGCCGCCGCGCTCACCGAGCACAGGCGCCTCGCCGCCGCAGCCACCGGCGCCAAGATCTCCGTCTTCCTGCTCGTGCCGCAGTTCTTCCTCGTCGGCGCCGGCGAGGCCTTCACCTACATCGGCCAGCTCGACTTCTTCCTGATCGAGTGCCCCAAGGGTATGAAGACCATGAGCACGGGCCTCTTCCTCAGCACTCTCTCGCTGGGCTTCTTCCTCAGCACCGCGCTCGTCAGCGTCGTGCACAAGGTGACATCCTCCGGTGGCCGGAGGGCGTGGCTCGCAGACAACCTCGACGAGGGCAGGCTCTACAACTTCTACTGGCTGCTCACCGTGCTCAGCGCTGTCAACCTGGTGGTCTTCGTGGCCGCGGCCAAGGGGTACGTGTACAAGGAGAAGCGTCTGGCCGACGCCGGCATCGAGCACGCCGCCGACGATGTCGTAGTCCACGCCTGAATCTGATCGATCCGGCTGATCATGAATTGAGGTGCGACGTTTATTAGCTCCAATATCTTAGTTTTACTAGTTTATTGCATTTTGGCCGGCCAGCTTTTGATTCTCGGTGGGGTTCCGCTTGTATTTCACGTACGTGACGACGTGATGCTGATGAAAATTGTAGCTAGGAACGAATAATTTGAAGTTGGGCATACCCAAAATGGGTAGTTATCATTTTAAACACAAGCTTAGTTGAATTTTTAAAACTTTCATTGTCAATATTATTTTAAATATTTAAATTGGATACATGAAAATCATACTTGCGGAAATTATCTTAAAAAGTATATTAATAATATTACAATTTTGTTAGGTTTTATAAATATATTATAATAAAAATTAGTGATTAAAACTGTGTTGTAAATACCGTATCAGTATCCAAAATGATATGTATTTATGAGCATAGGGAGTAGATGAGTTGGCTCTGAATGCACGCTGCAAATTGTGCTAGGGTACCTATGTGTTACTACTACTTGTTGAGGTTAAGGCACCTCACATGAATAATTAAAAGGCTTGATTAATTCTGTAACGAGAATTGCACAGAAGCATGCCCAGATCTTGATGATTCATTGAAGTATATAGTAAGTTCTATGACTACAGCATAATATAGGGGTGTAAACGGGTCGGGTATGGGCGGGTAGTAGGTCATTCCATACCCTACTCTATTATTTTTTTTCTTTAGGTACGGGTACGGGTACGGTGTAACATCCTCAATTTCGGTTTTCTGTTAAAATCTAATTTAAATTACATTAAATTCAAAATTTGGATTTTCCTTGGTGTCCTAATTAATCTGGCATCCTTTCCCGTTCGAAAGTGGAGTTCAATCCTTCTTCGTCCGAAAAATCGAATTTCCGAATTCCGATCCGCACCCAAAATTCCGCCCAAGTTCCAAAATGCTCCAAAAATCCCGAAACCTTTTGCATTAGGTTCCAAATATTCCAAAAACATTTTGAAAATTTTCTCAAGATTTTTGGAAAGACGCTGGTATTTTAGCGCTCGCGGCCTTTCGACAAAAGCCCTTTATTCGTCCAGAATTTTCTAAATTCCAAATTTCATCCAAATTCCTTGAAACTAATTCTATTGGGTTTCAAATATTTCCTAATATTTCTAGGAATTTTTCCAGGATTTTTAGACCCTTTTTGCTATTTTATCCCTTGCGGGTTATCTCTCACTTACCTTGGACCAATGGGAGGCCGCCATGTGGCATGGCACTATGCGAGCTTCTTCTTCACGATGGAAATCAGAGAAGCTCCAGTGAGCTCCCGTTAATGGCGCCCTTGCTTCCCTCCATCATAACTCCAGCAATAATGCCTCAAATCACTCCCGGCCAGCTCCGTTGGAATGGTAACGGCAAGGAGATTCCATTCCCGGACTCCAATCTTTCCAAATCTCACCGGAAACAGATCAATCAATCAAAAACCAAAAATTGCAATTTATGGCAATAACTTTACGTTTCAACTCGGAGTCATGCACTTCCACCTCCATTATCTTCGTGGTGGAGTCCTCTTCCCGGTGCCAACATCCTTTCTTTGCCTCTCCTCACCGTTCATCCGGGAGATTGCAAAAACCGACGCCGAACGCCGTTCTTCGCGTTTGCCGTCATATCTTCCATTCCGGTGAGTCAAACTCGATTCCGTTTGAACCATTGTGTGCGTGTGGTTGCCGTGCTCATAACCCCTCCATCAATTTCAGATTTCGTCGAGTTTGGACTTCAAATTTCGAGTTTGAATCGCCACGGCCGAATCGCAGTTCTTCGCCAAATTCATCATCTCCGGTAATTTGTTTTGCAATTCCTTGCAATCTTAAACCCCTCTAGATGCCCTCTAGTTAGTTCCCCATTCAAATTGCAAACTCATCTTGGAATTTCTTGCAAATTTTGGGATTTCCCCCCTTCTCTGTTCGTGCGCCCCTGCACATGCCCAGCCGCATGGCCACCGGCCGTCGCCGCCCCCCGGCACCGTCGCCGGCTTCCCCACCCGCCGCCGGTCCTGCCCCCATCGCTGTCCGTAGACTTTGGTTTTGGTTTTAAAAATAACTATTTTGGGATTCGGGAGTGGTTAGAACTCTCGGATGTTTACCTAGCGGATTGAGCCAACCAGGTGGATGAAACCTGTTTTGATCATGACGGATAGAGTCATGAGTTGGTTTACCTTAATCTTTTAAATGTGACGGATAAAACCTTTATATTAGTGATGGTGGTTAGAACCTTCACCAGAATATTAAATAATTCAATTGTTAAAATAATTATTAAAAATGTGCTTTGTGAAAATTACTATTAATTATGGTTTGATGAAACTTAGCTTTATGCAAAAGAACCATAATAAGCCTTCCTTGGAAAGCCCTACACGTGCATACTTTCCCAGACTTGCTGAGTACTTTTGTACTCACATGATATACGAATGTTGTCATCAGAAAACTACCAGGACACAAACGAAGACGATGAGTTATACGCCGAAGAGTTTGAGGAAGATCGCCAGGACATCTAAGCGCGTTCCTAGTCGTCGTCTATGGAGTTGTTTGGGCTTTACTACTTGTCGTTTTTATTCCGCTGCCGTGAACTTTGGTCATGTAACTATTTGATGTAATAAACAGCCGCGTGGCTGATACTTTATATTTATATTGCAATTTTGTTTTGTTCGACAATGATTCATCACTATTGACTGTGTGTACTAGCTACTGATCTGAGACTAGTATAGAAATACACAGGAGATTTCGGATAGCTGATCCGGGGTCTCACACACGGGTAGTAAAAATCGGGTAGGGTACGGGTAACGGGTAGCATTTTCTACGAACGGGTAGAAATCGGGTTTCGGGTAGTGTGCGGACGGGTATAATACAGACAACGGGTACTTCATCGGGTAGTGCACGAAATACCTATGATCAAAACATGCGATGAAAACAATCCAATCATCACACTAGTACATCACATAATACAATAGATAATGACGTATAGTCTAACAAACATACATAGTCCAACAAAGAGTTCAAATAGTACATAATCAAACACATGGAGTTTAATAAACACACAACGTCCAATACATAAAGTGAAATTCACACACATAGTTCAACACATAGAATTAAATTATACAAAACAAATTTCTTCATGCATATATCAAGATCTCAAGTCTCAACATTGTCATTCGTCCCCGTAGCATTCCACATGCGTTCATGTAAGCATATATCAAGATCTCAAGTCTCAACATGTGTGCTTTTACTAGCTAGATGGTCTCCAGATCATCCATAACATGGAGCACCGAAAGATTCTTTTGAGAAACGAGTTGCTTAATCCAGCTTCAAAGTTCATGATACAAAAAGGTTTCCATGTTCCCACCTGACTGGCTGACTGTTTCTATGTTATATCCCTTTTGGTCCATTCTGAGCTAATAACCGACCTAGCTAGCTAACACCACTTTCTTGGCGATGTTGGCATGGTGGCTGCATCCTAACAGCAGTTTTAGTTGCTAATGAAAATGAGTAAGCTTAGTTGGGCGCCCATGGCCCTTCCAAGTGAGCACCAGCATGTCCTCTTCCCGCTTCACCCCCACCCCGTCGCGTGTGCTCGCTCAGCAAGCGCCGCACCTCGGTCGTCGCCTCTTCGTTGAACCATACGCCGGCGAACCTGTTCCTTCGCGCCGCTCGGTGCCGTCGACCCCGATGACATTCTCGATCTTTCGGCCCACGGCTGCTTCGTGCTCCAGTCGCCGCGGGTTGTCCTTGGGCACTTCGGGGTTGAGGCGCCGGCAACACTGGCCGATGTAGCTGAAGATACACAATATTTTTTTGATTGACGAACAATATAATGAATAGGCTTAATTTACCAATTTAATCCATAACGATTAAAGTGGTTAATTGAGAAAAATAATCTACAGGCTACTGTTCATGCGCAATCACTTATGTAGATCGAAACTTACGTAGGGTTCGTCATAGTGTGATCACGTGTAGCAGGATGAACTCGTTGCAGTGTCGATTGATGCAGGTAGATGACACAGTGTAGACGATCACCATCGGCCACGCTAGATCATCGTGCGTTCATCCACGCATGCTATTCGGTCTTTGTTTGATGAAATCGATCTCTCGTACGAGCAGTTTGCAAAACAACCATAGATCAATCCATAATTAGTATCAAGTAAATAAGATTGGTATACTTGCAAAGAATATAGAACGATGAACGCTGGCTTTAGCCTTGTAGAGCTTCGTGCTGATAATGTGTTGTGAAACGTAGTCGTTCGTCCGTATCAATCGACAGCATGCACATGCAATCACATGAACAGAAATAGAAGCGCAAGTAGAAGCACGCATAATGTAAGGGAAAATTTTCTCTCTTTATTATATTGATCTTTCTATACAAGGCGATACCTAATATATAGGAAAAAAACATCTCATGTCAACCTGTTGTACATGATCTAATAGATAAAGTTCTTTTATACTGAGACAGGGATTCTAACTGTATCACAAATTCACAACACGAGAGGCTCTTTTAGTTTGCTGGCTTCCCATCCAAAGGCAGGAAGGAGGCAGCAGCACGATGCCATGTTGTCATGTCCACGTCAGAAAAATGACAGGGGTCCACAGCTGCACATGTGGTGCCGTGCATGACGTGGGTAGGTCGTAACCAGGCGTAAGAACGGTATAGTGGCTGCCAGGTGGCCCAGGTTTGTGTTCGTGTGAATGATGAGATTTGTAAAATCCGGTAGCTTTGCTGTACATATGGCCCCTGAATCTAGGCTTTTACGAATAGTTGCTGAAACCTCAAATTTTTCTGATAGATAACTCGTAGAAGGAAACAATTTTACCAAGTAGTCGCTAAGATCTGTAATTTTACACAACAGTCGACGTGTAGTTTTGTTAAATCTAGGGCATCCATAATCTTATTTCACATGGTTTATATATGAAAACGAGAGCCTGAGTGAGCTCTTCTTTGCACAGCGAGGAAATTAAGCTGGTAATGGTAAGATATATATTTTCGGTAGTTGGTTCATGTTAACACCAACCGGAATGGCTACACACATATATATATACTTGAGCTAACCACACTGACTTTCGGGAGTTGGCAGGCTTCGGTCGTCGGAGAATTCGCCAAATATATCGTGACAGCCATGCCATTGCCCCTGCTCTCTTGCCTCCCAGTAACCTCCCGTGTAGCGGAATGTTCCATCCTCAGTATCCGTTTCGAACCATCTTGGTTTCCAACCCCTCTCCTGCATCTTCCGTGCCTGCAAAGACCGACCAATCGTCTGCAGTGAGCTACTTTGCCATGCTCTCATGTCGATCCAGAACCACACCTACCGCATGGCTAATAAGACTGTTTCCAATGATTGCAGAGTGGAGGGCAGAGCTCAGTTAAGAGAATTTAGGTGCAAACTGCATCTCTCTCTGGAAATGATAACCAAGCTAAGGAATGCAAAGATATCCTTCTCCTTCATCAACATGTAGGAAAGCGTGGAGAAAGATGTACCATTCGTTGCCTTGTCTCCAACCGCAGCTTCTCAAGATTGGCCTTGTCATATTCCCCATTCTCTAGATGTCGCTGATCTGGTCTAAGTCTCGAATCTGTTGGCGGAAGTTTCTCCTAATTAAACAACAGACAGAATCACTCTTTAGTATCGTAGCTAAGACAAGTACTCCCTCCGATCACAGATAGTTATCGTTTTGGACATCGACACGGCCTCTAGAACACCAATTTCTATTACAATATATTTATAAAATCCAATAAAATCACAATATTACAACGGCATTTTTCAAAATAAATATACACATACGATTTTCGTATATCTAATTTAAATATTTAAAAGGATATTGATAGTCAAAGTTTCAAAAGTTTAACCGCACCTATGTCCAAAAAGACAACTATTTATGCCCCGAAGGAGTACTTATAATGAGCTGAATCTGCCGGTCTACCTTGAGATTTGGAGTCAGCTCATTTAGAGATATTGCAAATGATGACAAATTGTATCGTGTGGGATTAGCTGCAGGTTCATTTTTCTCCCACAACGGAGTGGCTTCAGCACTGAAATTTACTCCGGAGGCGTCATTATTAACTGTGCAGTAAAGGCTCTCATCCCACTTCCCCGTTAGGGTGGCAACCTTGGTACCATCGACATCCTTAACAAATCCATGAACCTTGCATAAAACTGTACCGTAAGATCTATGGAGACGACAGGGAAGGGAAAAAAATGGACAAATTACAGAGACTGTCAGTTATATTATCTTTTACCTGGCGAGGGTTGCGGTCAAGAAAAGACTGCTGTTTAAACGTCAGCTTGCATGAATATCGTCTGTTCCCACTTATTGTCATCGTGCCATGGTGATGGCAATAAACTCTACCTATGATAAGGTTATGAATGGTGGTTGTAACCTGGTATAGAGAGTAAGAATTTAAGCATTTTCAAAAAAGGTTCACCAGTGCAAGAGAAGCTACGCAAGAAGCATTGTATATTGGAAATGGGTGGATCTGAGGCAATCTGCCAGTCATGCTATCAACTAGTGAGTAAAGGCAAACCTCTAGGAAGGACTCTTACCTTGCTCCATTTGAAAGTTTCCCCATCGTCAAATTCTAGTGTTAACACGCCAACAGGATCCAGCTGAATTGTCTGCCCCCAGAATTTGCTCTTTACATTGCTCTCCCCCCAGAATTTCCATCCTTTTCCTTCACAATGACAGGCCATGACCATTGGATGATGACTGACCTGGTGCCAAGAAGGGTACATAATAATTAATGACTGCAGGTATAGTTTGTACCAACACTATCAAAGCAACACCTATGTTTTAACAGAAACCTCCGAAAAAGTTTCCAAATTTAGTTGTAGTCGTCACCAATAACTGACCTTTTCAGAGAAGAAACGGATTCCATTTTCAGGGTAATCAGCCTCATAAGTTTCCCCTAACAATGGATTGAAGGGTTTGCAGGGGCGGACATCCGAGGAAGCATACCCAGAGACAGCAAATGCAGCAACACATAGGATCCTCATCAAACTGTTTCCCTGGATTAGGAAGGATGGCGAAACGCCAGAAAATTTATTGCCAACTTGATTCAGGAGTCAGGACTAATAGCCAGAACTGGGTAAGTATTTCAACTTCAATTTTCAAACACTTCCTTTGATCTTTTGAACAGAGTGGGTAGAGACATAGCAGCTGACATGTTTTACCTTTGAGTAAATTTCGCAAAACTACACCTAATGTGACACAACAATCAGAAAACTACACATTCCAGTCTGCATTTCACAAAATTACACATACACTGGCCTAACGTTTCAACAAACTACACATTTGTTGATTACCATTAAGTGCCTTAACAGTAATTACAATCGAATCCGATCGGCGGCTGAGGTAGGCCTAGACACATCACGGGGCGGCCATGTTATGAAAAGCACTTGTATTCAATATGAGGCCAATAAACCAAAATATATAGAGTACATGATGGTACAAAAGGAAAGCCTATATAAAGCAATATCTAAATAAGACAACATCAGTATAAGGCAATATATATGCCTTAACAGGTCCCATGTGTCAGATCCTGTTGGATTTAACGGGAATCAGTAAATATGTATTTTGCTAAAATGTTATGTGAAAGCATGTGTACTTTTTGTGAAATGCAAACTAAAATGTGTAGGTCTCTGCAAGTTATACCAAAATAGGTGTAGATTTGCGAAATTCACTCTTTATCTTTAATGGAACAATAAAAATGCATAGTAACCAGATAAGGCCCATTTGAAATGATTCCCAGGTGGAAAGAGATCCTTTTATTGTTCATTAAAATTTAAAAGTTACCAGTGATTTCAAACATCAATGATGAGAGAGAAAAAACATGCACTTTATCTTATCAGAATATACGTGGATCACAAGAAATCTGTACAAAAGATCATACATCCATACCTTTAGGCCGCATTTATATGCACGGTCCAACAAATGAGAATATTCCAAGTCTTCAAAGCATTTTTGAAGAGATGATAATGGTTCATTAAAGTAAACAGGCAGACAGACTCGTGTCAGATCTTTTCCAACATTGTCCTTGATCAATGACCAAAGGCTAACACCCTTCTCCTTTTCAACCGGTTCGGGCAACTTTGTGCGACGTTTTGAAGAAAACAACAAATGTTCATTGTTTCCCTCACCGGTTCTTGATTCTACAAATTTATGATCATATCGATGGACATCATTGCCAGAAGTCGAACCTTTACTCCTCAAGTCAGGACTTGCGGCAGAATCACTGAAACTTTGCCTTGTATCATAGAAATTGTAGTCATCTTCGTCCGACAATTCATCCAACTCCTGTCTTCCAATGTCATCGGAAGACTCTGTATTGCTGCTCTCTGATGAAAAAACAAACAATAGTAAGAATAAAAGATGGCTCCTTACGCCAGGCCCAGCAAAAATAATAGCAGGAGGCAACAATTTGAATGTGCTAGAACTCTTCCAATGCTTTTTCTTTGACAGCACATCTTATTCGATATTAATTCTCAACTCAATAGGTAAACATGGCATTCTTGATTTTGCGAATCCTGACATTATAGGATAATAATGGTTTAGTCACAAATAAAAAATGTTCAAACATAAACCTTGAGATGGTAGTTCAGCAGCAAAGCAATCGGAAACTTGTGCATTGAAGACTTAAAAAAAAAAAAAAAAAGTACCGATGAAACAATGGATATAAATGCTTAAAGGATAGTGTCCTGGAAGCAGATGCATCATGAATGCAAAATAGAATGATAAAGCTAGCATAACCAACGGAGAAAAACATATACAAACTAAAAAAGAAAATCAAGTACCACTACATTTTCCATGTCCAGAGAAGGAACATTCAGGTTTGGTCGAGTGCGTAGTATCTTCTGCGTTAGGTACCTGCAAAGCACAGCATATCAGCGTACAGAGAAAACTTATTGCATAAATGCATAGTCAACGAGGTGAATATATTCGCAAACACAGTTTTGTATATCGTTCAGATCCCAACTGGGGATAGGACAAAACTGCATGTTCTATCATGGAGACCATGGCCAAAAGAAAACCGGCATGGTTATGCTACCAAAAAATCTCAATAGAAACAAGGATCTTTGTACTGTTTAACACTAAGTCAAGGCGGTACCTTGCAAAAGGGTCAAGGGAAACTTAAGATCACTTGTATCATAAAAGCAGTGGGGATAACATGGGTTCACTAATACAGTACCTATCCGCACATCCTGAGAAAATGTTTTTTTTTTTTTTTTTGAAAGCAGCTAAAGCTGAGAATAATTAGAAGGAGAAAACAGGGTTCACAAGGTTTTTAAAGAAAATGTTACCTCAAGCTGTCGTGGAAGAAAGCTCAAATACTCTTCACAACGTTGTTTCATCTGTGTGTAATACTGTGAGAATTCTGAATGGACAATTTGTTCACAGTCTTTAATAACCTCCTCACCAAGTCCTTCGGCATGCATGCGATTTCTAAGCCTTTCTGTAGAAAAGGATGCATCGTTCTGGTCATACAGTAAACCTCCATTGGGAGAAGACTCACTTCTGGCAGCAACAAGGGCTTCAATCCAAGCCACACGATCTTTGGCGGAGTCAGTTCTCAGCTGAAGCGTTTTGGTTGGAGTAATTATATAGAAGCGCCTGTCGTCTGATTTGCTTTCACGGAATGATGAGATCTAGAAACAGTTAAATATGATACCGTTAGCAACCAAAACCTGTGCATTTAGCTGAATTACAGATTTTTTCTTTCTTTATACGGTGTGGAGTTGGATGAACCATATCGAGATAATCAGGAATGAAGGTTAGCCCTCGGTTTTGGAATTAGATAGCACTATGAAGAGGGAAAGAGACAATTTTTTATGAATAAAAGCTGCAAGAATTGGGAATCAACGATTCAACAAACCCCACCCCACTTATGATGATATATGGTTTGGCTTTACGCTGTTCAAGGTAGGAGTATATATATATGAATGTGGATGACTTGACTCACAGCTCAGGTTAGCAGTAGTCACACCCGAAAAGTAAGGACTTGGAAGGTCCCGTAACTGGTTACGGACAGTAAGGACTTGGAAAGTCTCTCACAAATCTCAACAGCTCAAGAAGACGCAATGGCGCGGCCCCATTACTGCTGAGGGAAGAGAACAAATCCAGCTGGAAGCTGGTTGGTTCCTTTCCATGCCCACAGTGAATAATAGGTAACAAGGGCGCGACTGTAGTATCTGCTGCTGCCTATCTGGATGGAGAGACATTTTTCACCGCAGGGGAGGGGGACTGTAAAAAGAGATCCACCTTGGAACACATTAAACTAAGCAAGCAGTGTTTGTGCGTGTGGCTGATGATAACCAGAGAATTGCCTTGCTCATCGGCACGACATTTGCTTACTATGCGGGGGGCTCTTGCTAATTGCACTGGTCAAAGGCAGTTGCTTTCAGGAAAAACACACGCACTTTCTAAGCAGTTGCAAAGGCGATAAAACGACACTGTCGATCGTATCACTATTACCAGCAGCTTATAAGCTTCGTAAATGCCATGTCGCGACTCTAGCTTCTTGTAAAGATCGGCAAGTGCAGCTCTCGATGCTTGTGATGTGACGGGTTAAGAAGAGGCTTTACAGCTCATCGATTTATTTATTCTACGCAGCTCCTCCACCTGTTCCGATTCGATTCGATCCCCCGGAAGCGGATCGAATTACAGAGGGAAAAAACAAGGATAATTTCACAAGTTACGATCGATCGAACTATCGTAATAAACTAAATTATCGCAATTGGCTAGTAGTGGTCGAAGACGAAGAAGAAGGGTCAAAACTGACAAGGAACCAAACTTAAGCCCAAAATTGTGCAGAGAGAGAGAGAGAGTTGAAAATGAAGCAAGCATACTGAAAATCAAGCAAGAAAGATTCGATTACGCCAAAGCAGAGCACAGCAAAATCGATCAGACCAAGGACCGCGAAACGACGAGACCTTGAGATGCACGAACCCAATGGGGCGGTCCTCGGCGCCGTCCGCCGCTCCAATCAGCCTGACGGCGTCCGGCGCGGGCGCGGGCGCGCCGCGGCGGATCTTGGAGTAGGCGAGGACGCCGCCGCGGATGGCGAACCAGCGCGGGCGCCAGCCCTTGCCTATGTTGGTCCACTTGTAGAGCAACCCCGCGACCGCCGGCGCAGGCTGGGGCTGGGGCGGATGGGGGGAACGGTCCCCGGCGGGGAGGCAGCAGAGCGTATGTAAGTCCATCGCCCGCATCCGCCACGGCTCTGCTTCTGCCTCCGCCTCCGCCTCCGCCTCCGTATTGTCTTCTCTCTCACACCTGCACCATTCCTTCCCTTCTTTGGCTCTCTCTTGTCTTGTGTTCCCCCTCACGACTCCATCGATTCCTTCCGCTTATTTATACGCCGAGCCGATGGAGGCAGAGCACAGCACCAACAGCTTCTCATCCAGTGATGCGTGCGCCCACGTGATCCGGGGATGCCAGCTCCTGATCCTGATCCGGCCTCTTGTATATAAACTAGCAAATTTATCCGCGCAAGATATCATGATATAATTATCTTTGATATATAACTATATTTCTATAATTATGTATTTTTTATATAACTCTAATATATATATAGATTAATATGCACCGTTGGTCCCACCAAAATAAGTGGTGGAGATTTTTGGACTCTTTCTTGTATTATGCAATACACAAACTCTTTCTTTTAATCTAGATCGTTATAATTTGAACCCACTACGATCAATGGTGTAGATCTTTCTTTTAATCTAGATCGTTATAATTTCTAGCCTTGAGAGCGAACGTGGTGGCTTCTTTTGCCTTTAGATTAATATTATAATAGATAGTCTATTTATATCTTTGTGTAAAGCTCGCCACTAAATATTTCCTCCGTTCACTTTTATATGGTTTATTTTTTTCAATAATCTTATTTGCAAATATAAAGATTGCATGTAGATTTAATAAGATCTTTCCTTCTATACCTCTATTTATTTTCTACCAGCCAAATACATTTATTCATTGCCACTCACACAAGTTATATCATTCATCTTTCAAGATAATTAAATAAGGGTATCTAAATCATTTTCTCTCATACCTTTCTCAATTTTAATACAACATTAATCCTTATATAAAATCAAAATACGTCTTATAAAAATGAACAGAGGGAGTAAGAGTCAGCTCTCTTCTCTCTCTCACTCTTCCACATATGATAAAGCTGACATGTACAGACTAATAGTAGCTGAGATGGCCTTATTATACTTGCTCTTAGTGATTAATCAGGGCAGGGCCCACTTAATTTGTACGCCTCTAGCTTGCTCACTTGTTAACGCTGTCTTAATTAGCCTCTTAGGGTCAGTTGGATGTTTTTCTTCAAATCAGTACCCTTCGATCTACTTAAAGAGATCTACTTCAACCTCCAACAACAATACCAATTCACAATCGATGCAATACTCTACCACATAGTTATCTTCTACTTATCTTCAATTATTACTTAATGCTAATTATTGAAACTTCAAATACGCATACACGAGCAACCGTCGTTGATCCCTACGAGGAACATCTATCACGCGCTCTCTGGTTTCATTGAGCATATTCCCTACGGATATGTCTTTGACGTTGACCAACTCAACATTGTGGCTTCCTCACTAACCGCAACGACCTCTCATCTTCACTGATATCAGTATGTCTGCTTTGATGGTAGTCTAACAATATGGAGAATCTTCTTGCAATCGCTAGTGATGTCATGCCTCTCACCAGCGATAAACATCCTCCTACCTACCAGATGGCCCTATATCGTCCATAGCTCTTCTTCAATGTAAATCTCTCTCTGCAGGGCTTCTCCATCATCGAGTTTCTTTGTCCATTGGCTTTTTAACAACGCCAATGCTCACCACTCGTCATCACGGCCCTTGAATCCTTCGACCGTGACTTTTCACTTCAATGGCTCCGGCAAAAAGCGCACCATTGTTCTTATTGAACATTTAAGGTGAGCAACACGGGCATTATCCTCATCTTTTTCGCCACTTTATCGATTCTTCTCTTCCCCGCGAGTCAATGTCTTCTTAAAGAACAACTTGATGCTACTACACTCTTTCATAGTCTTCACCAACACCATTCATACAATGCTCATTGTAACTTTTAATTTTGTTCAACATTTTAGATATTTTATTGCAGTTTGTGTACAAATCAAATTGTTAATTTTATTTAATATATTTCAAATACAAGTTATTTAGCAATTTTACTTTAGAATTAGTTTAGTGGGATCTTGGGCGATACGCCAATGTGAGTTTCCGCCTCAAATGATGTTTAATTTGCAGTATTACTAACCAATTTGTGCCATCAATCAATGATAAACATACATACTACTAGACACAGAAAGAAAGGAACCGGACTAGTACTATATATGTTGTGTTGCCTCGAATTTCTTCGACAAGGATGGACTGAAGGAAGAGCCGTACGTAGTACTCCCTCCGTTTCTTTTTATAAGACGTATTTGGTTTCGTTAGGACAAGGCTTTAACCAATAATTACTCTATTAGCATATTATTTTTATGACACAAAATTGATATTAGCAGATTTGTATTCAAAAGTACTTATATATAATTATGATTTCGTATTGCATAAATGATATATTAATGAAGTAATCGTTGGTCAAAGTCTTGTCCTAACGAAACCAAATACGCCTTATAAAAAGAAACGGAGGGAGTACGTACGTACACTGCTGCAGGCCCTGCAATGCATACAAACAACAGAGGAGAGTGGTCCCCCCCGTACTCTCTTAGTCTTAGACCCATATTTATTTTCTAGCCAAATGAGTACTGTATATAAAACCTCGTCACCAAAGCAAAACACACCAAAAGAAAACACGTACGGTGGAATACATGTATTTAGAACGAGCAAGGGTCCGTTTGCAATAAAAAAAATTTCACGTCAGGTCCCGTGAGAATCAACAAAAAAATGTCGTGTTTCAAAAAAGGTCTATGACCCTGTTTGGTAGAGCCCAGATCCCAAATCTACCTTAGATCTGAAACTTATAAGTTAAAATAAAATGAGTGAAGTTTATATTTTTACTATAAAATGTAAATAAGATGACCCACCTAAACACCACCGGTGGAACTAGTAGTTGTCACTGTTGGGCCACGGTCCAACCAATGCTCCGATCCAGTCATTCAGTGATTCAGATTTTCTGCAATGAAGTTTATCAAAAGTAAGTTGAGAAATAGGATAGACGATACTCTTTTAGATGATTGTCTAGTCATCTTCATTGAGCGAGATATATTATCCAAAGTGGATAAAAATAATATAATCGAGACTTTCATAGTCATTAGAAGGCGTAAATCCGACAAAAATAAGTAGTACGGTAATATTCTCTGAACTACTGTAAAACATTATTATTTTCGTATATGTTTTTGATACATTAAATATTTATAAATATATTGGCTTGTTACATATTTTTTTAAGTTGGACCAATCTTACCTAAAATCCTAGCTTCGCCAATGCTAAACACTATTAATATATCCATAGCTCCAGCTACACGGATCTGGTGGAGCAGTGAATTGGAATTCTGGGAACATGAATTGTGTTATTACTCCCTTCGGTCACAACTAGTTGTCGTTTTGGACATCGACACGATTTTTAAAACACAACTTTAACCACTAATGTCTATTAAAATATATTTATAAAACCTTGTAAAATTATAATGGTATGAAATTTAAATATATAAAAGATGTTGATAGTCAAAGTTTCAAAAATTTGACTATAATTTTGTCCAAAACAACAACTATTTATGACTGGATAGAGTATATTGCTGTGGTTTTTTTCCATGCACTTGTAAAAGGTAAGACCATGCAGGCATGCACGCAACAATAGTTTGAATGGTCTTGTTTTAAAATATAAAGTTTGCACATAGATTCAATGATATTTTTTCCCTACTATACCCGTATTTATTATTTTTCAACTATATATATTTATTTATTACCATCTACACAAAGAATTATCTCTTGTTTTACAAAACAATTAAACGAGGTATCTAAATTATTTTTTCTCCTACATTTCTCAATTACACCGTAATCTTAATCCTCATATAGAGTTAAAATAGGACTTATCTCTACTATAAAGTGAGAGTTTCTTCCCACGTCATTTCATCAAAATTACCAGTTCTGCCATTCTTTAATTACCCACCTCTTTAATTAACTACTTCAGGCGTGGATGGAAGACAAAGACACACGATTCGCCATTCTTTAATTAACCTCTTTAATTGTAGAATGTAGACCATTAAGGTATTATTTGCACAACATATTTTTTTTCTTGTTTCATGTTATCGTAATAGCAGGACAGCCGTTCAAAATGTAGATACCGTTGCAACGCACGGGCACCTTACTAGTACCTCTAAAGGCACAGAAGGCGATGCCTAGCTTTGGAGCGGCAGCCCCCTTATCTACCCCGTCTGACTCTGTTTGTTTAGCTATATTTTTCTCACAGCCCACTGTATACACGAAATAAAGAAGCACTTAATTTAAGAAATATTTGGTCGGACATGCCTCTAGTAAATGATATAATACAAGAAGTATTTAACATTTTTTAAAGTATTTAAGTAGAGGTAAGAAGGAGAAAATGCGATAACTATACTATATATTCTCGCGATGAATAAATATATTAAAATTTGCGAGCTAGGCACTGCTCCTGACGTTTATGCTGCCGGCCGGTTGGCCTCATTGGTTTGGTGGTACCTACCTACTGCCTTTGGACTAGAGGAGGAGGGAGTTTCAACCTTTTTCTGGGATGCTGATGGTGTTTAAGGATTCTGTGCTTCAATCAAACCATATATACATAGAAATAATCAAATTATTCTTTTTTTGTTACCTTACCTATTGCTTTTGAATTACGTCTGTTATTCTAATCTGCAGAGATGATAGATAGATAGATAGATAGATAGATAGATAGATAGATAGATAATTTTGAAAATAATGAATGATAGAAACACGTAAAGAAAATATACTTCTAGTTGTCTCGAAATTATAGAATAGAGTGTAATTTAGAATTTGAAAAGTTATTATACACAAATGTATGTGTTCTCTTTTCTACTTCTGGGAGCAGTAACTCCATATGCCGTATCTCATAACGTAGCGTATGTATGTGTAATATATAAGTATATAACATCATATATGTAGTATCTACAATTTTTTAGAAGTAACATGTACACTTGTTAGATAAACTCTTTTTTATATGTGTACATTAAGGTATTTACAAAATACGCTAAAAACTATGCGCTTTCCTAATTTTTTCATTTAAATCATATCGGAATATCTTATAGTTAGTATATAAGTGTATACAAAGTGATAAAGTAGCATTACAAGTTGGTTTGGATGATATTTGTGGGGTGTGTGTGACTGCTCGGAGTAGAAAGTATTATATATTATATAGAGGGAGCGAGAGAAGGAGCGGGGAGTATGCCCTGCACGCGCACCACGTGGGGTTCACGTTGGTCCGTGCGGCATGTGTGTCCTAACGAGGCAGCATGTCACCTCAGCCGGTTGCCACCGCGAGCCTGGCTACTAATAGCAATAGCAATAGCAATAGCAATAGCAATAGCAATAGCAATAGCAATAGCATGCCGCTGCTCCAATCCATTGATTAATCAATCGTCCATCTCCGCTCCGGTAGACGACAATCCAAGTTCGTCCACATGTACACACACTGACACACCCACCCCTTCCATAGTTCCAACTTCCATTGCCTAATTGCCTAATTGCCTAATTGCCTTATGCCTACCTCCTCCTCGCTACACTACTTTCCGGGCTTGCACGGATATACGCATGCACGTGCTTGATCTTGCATGCAGTACGTACGTACCTAACTCCGATGGATCGGTAAATATCATTCGCTGTTACTCCTTGCTTGCTAACAGTAGGCACCATTTAATTTGCACGTCTTTCCTACGCTACTGCACAAATGTTTATTATAGATGGTTTTATGAACCGTCTGTAAACATGCATGTGTCAGTGATAACAACGACACATGCATCACAACCACTTTTCGAACCACCAGCGAAAATTAACATCAAAGACGATTCTAGCCTTGAACCATCTCTGATAGTACATTATCATAGACGGTTCTATGTTAGAATCATCTCTAATATACTATTACAGACGATTCTAACCTAAAACCGTCTGTGATAGCTATATATACCTCCAAGCACCTGTGAGAGCAAATGTTGATGGATTCCAAGGCAAATTCTAATCCATGCACAGTTCGTCGTAAAAGTTATCATACTCTGATTTTATCCATCCACTCCATCCTCAACCTCGAATGAGAATACCATAGGTAACCTATTTTCACTCTGGTATTGTGCAGGAACAGAATTATTTTCGTGGTTCTCTATTCCATCAAATATAAAGTTGATTAAACCATCGGGTATACGATGATTTAATGAACTCCATATTTCATGAAATAGAGAACCATCAAAATAATCCGATTTCTGCACAAAACCAAAGTGAAAATAGAATTTGGGGATAAGAGGATGAAGTGAAAAGATAAATCATAACATGGCAACTCTCAAGACGAACAGTGGATGGAATTGAATTTTGTCTTAGAATCTATCAACATTTGCTCTCACAGATGTAAGGAGGTACTTAGCAAACAAGACACTATTAAGTTATTGCATTCAAGATAAGCAAATATTAATGATAAAGCCAAGTGACAATTCATTGACAAAATATGATACAACAATACCACATTATTTCATGGTTCAAGACGAGGAGACTTTAGGGCTTTTTCATGCCTGCCATCATATGTACTATAGCTTCCGCAACTGAGATTTTTTTTTTTGTTCTCTCTAAAGTTCTACAACTCCAGTTCAATGCCCATTTGTTTGACACCAATAACCGACTGATCTTCAATATCTCTTAATCCCTGCAAAAGCGATCATGTGGTATATTATCAGTAACTATATCGAATTAAATACTAGCTTAGCTTAGCTTTGGCTTGGCTCTAGATTTATATTACCTTTATAAGCTCAGTTTTAGCTTCTTTATATTATCAGTAACCATATCTATGACTTATTTTTTAAGAGGTTAAGGAAATAAAGATAGCATCCCAGAGCTTCTTTAATTTGTCGGATGTATTTAATTGGAAAAATATTTGAATGCAACCAACAATAAGGCATTTAAATTGAAGTCTTGAATAGATCATACACATTCTCCTCTACGCAGGAATAGATTTCTAATATGTATATCTTTTTATTTTTCCTTCTATAGTCATTTAAACTAATGTTATTGGTCTATTTTTTTCTTGACAGGCCGCTGCATACTATTTTCCATGGGTTGAGTATTGGTGAGGGAAACACCGAGAAATCACATAAGATGGTTGTCGGGGACTGGAATCCCCTATCTCGTCAACGGCACGGTCAACGGACTCCAGCTCGCGCCACGACCTGGAGGGCTATGCTCGGCCCGAGGTCGAGGCCTGCACGATCCCGAGCAAGGGGATTGAAGGTCGAGACACGACCAGGACCTGGAGCTCGGGGAGGCCGTGTCAAAGGTTCGACAGTTTCCAAGATCCGCAAAGACGGGACGTGGGCATGTCCCCCGGGGGAACGGTTAAGATCCAGGGGGACGTGGGCCTGTCGAGTCACTGCAGCACTCGTTCGAACATTGCGGCGTCTGGGAGTCCGTCTCCAGACGACCCGCCTAGACGCCGTAGGGTTCACGATCGCCTGCGTTACCACCCGGGCGACGTTCGCGCCCATCATCACGACCGACGCGACCGCGCGCCAGGTCACCCCGCCAACAATAGTTCCAGGTCTAGCGACAGGGACCGTTCCCCACTAGACACCGCGCCAGCCTACGGCTACTCGGCGTGCACCAACGACCTCCGCCGAGTGCGCTGGCCAGCCCGGTTCAAACCCGCCACGATCGAGCAATTCGATGGGACCCAGAACCCTGACGAGTTCCTATCGATCTATTCGACGGCGGTCTTGGCGGCTGGGGGGGGGGGCGAGGCCATCATGGCCAATTACCTCCCGACCGTGTTGGATGGTGCCGCCCGCACCTGGCTTTTTAATTGAAAGCCCGATTCCTTTCGATCGTGGCGCCAAGTCTGGAACGCCCTCTGATCCAACTTTCAGAACTGCTATGAGCGACCCGGGCGGGAGAAGGACATGGATCGAGTTATCCAAGGCATGAATGAACCTCTCCACAACTTCGTGCGGCGGTTCATCTGTATCCGGAACTCGATTCCCATCGTCTCCGACGAAGCCATGATCAAGGCTTTCAAGTTCGGCGTCCGCGATCGACGCCTCACTGAGGACCTCGAGATCGCCCCCAGGCTCAGTGTCAACAAGTTGTTCCGCAGGGCGGAGCGATACGCGAATGCAGACGACGCGTTGCGCTGGAAACGCAACTACGACCAAGGCAAGCTCGCCCCCAACCACGGCGAGTCCGGCCCCTCCGGCACCAAAGATGCTCATCCCATAACGATCTCCAACAAGCGAAAACGGGATCTCAAGAAGAATGGCCGACCGCGGGTGCTCACAACGTCGAACGACGAGCGCGAGGTCATGGAAGCTCGAGGGCCGGTCTAAGGAGAACCTCGGTCTCAGCAAGGTCGAGCGCGAACACAGCTCAAAATGATAATTATCAGTGGTGGAAGGGGGTACTCAAGGAAAAATGAAAAACTGCTGTACTTGCATGTATGCAAACATCTCCTGCCATGCGGACCCAGGTACAAGAGGACCCCACGTGTCAGTGAGAGTAGGAGAAGAGATGAGCACTTGCATATATAGCTGGCGGCCGGTGAGTCGCCTCCACGGCAGCGAATAAATCCATCCATAATAACGCCCACAGCCACCGCCATCGCCGAGCTGAGCCGACCGCGCGCGTCGACGCCCACCAGAACCAAACGCAACTGCTCGCTCGCCGCTTCCTCTGCTTCTTTCTTCCACCTTCCAACAAGCACCCAAAAGTAACTCTTTTTCTTCTTCTACAATGGCGACGGCGTGGGTGCGCTCTCTCAGCTGCAAGTCTAGCGCCGTCGCCGACGACGTGTACCGCCCGCCGCCGCCGCCCAACAAGCACCCGCCGCTCCTGCCCGCCTCCTGCGCCGACAACGATTCCCTCGCATTCCTGCCAGCCAAGGACAGGCCGAGGTGCAGGGAACGGGACCGCTCTCGCTCTGCCGGCACCAAGCCCGCCAGGCCCAGGCCCAGGAAGAAGCCGAGGCCGGCGCAGTTCATGGCGTCGCCCGCCACGGCTCCGGCGCAGGCGAGCTCCGCGTTCTTGACAATGACGGAGCTGCCAGAGGGTCACTCGTCGCGCCGGGTGGTCGAGCTCATCTTCGCGTCCGGGTGGGCTGCTGACGCCGCGGCACCAGCGCCCGAGGTCGAGGCGCTGTTCCGGGTGCACAGCACGGCGCGCGCGGTGGCTCGTTTCGAAGACGCGCGGGCCGCCGCGCGCGAGCGGGCCGCACATGCGCGCTGCGCCGCCGACGGCAACGAGATGATGCGTTTCCAGTGCCGCGCCGCGGCCGCCGGCGTAGTGATCTGCGCGGCCGTCGCCACCAGCCGTTCCGGGGCGGCCGAGTCGGCGGTGCGCACGTTCGCCTGCAGCGGCGCGGCCCACGCCAGCGCCGGGGGAGGCGCAGGCCGCAGGGCCATGCTTGTGTGCCGCGTCATAGCCGGTCGCGTCCTGCTGCCGAACGAGCGCACGTGCCACGCCAGTGAGTACGACTCGGTGGACATGGGCGGCGGCGAGCTCGTGGTACTAGACAGCTGCGGCGTGCTCCCCTGCTTTCTCATCATCTACAAGGTCAAGGCTCCTCTAGAGAGTAGTACTGGTTGTCATCCCCGTTGATCCGTATGGATTTCATTTACCCCTCCCCTCCCCTCCTGCTAATTAATCTACTAACTGTTAGCTAGCCTCTTCTTCCCCCGTCTAATTAGCTTGATGTTCGCTTTCTTGCTCCATTGACGACACAAGTGGTGTGCGTGTGACTAGTCCGTAATTAAGAATCTAGCTTGTTCTTTCCATTGATTTTTTTACGAGGATTGTTGAAATTAATGATATGGAAATGCTGCTATATACGTACGTTAATTCCGTCGCGCTGTGTGTGCGCTCGCCTATTGCATCCGGTGCTATATATATAGCCCAGAGAGAGAGAGAGAGATTTGTCGAGAGAGAGATTTGTCGAGAGAGAGAGAGAGATTTGTCGTCGTAGGTATAAAGGACATGCATCTTGTCAATATGCGTTCGTTTCTTCCTTCTTGTTTAGCCCTTCACTTCACTGGCAGTGCCCCTAGCTAGGTCGATCAGCTCACTGGATGCCCGGGCATGAGTGGTACTAGCAGTAGCGCGGCGGCTTGGCCTTTTGTGAAGAGAGAGATTTGGCAACACTTGCACAAGATACAAAGGTAGAGACAAACCTGTGGAGTGTGGAGGCAAAAAAACTTGCAAGTTGGTGGTCGAATTGAGCTCCAGATCGAGTTTAACCGCACGCTAGCTCTCTCGGTTTCAGGTCAATTTCTGAATGAAGTGGGAAAAGTGTTTGGGTTCGTAGGTAAGCGGCGATGTGAAGTAAATATCGAAAGGCCCTTATTCCTTGACAGCACAGCACATGGGCGCATCATGTGTAGCGCCTGCAATGCAAGCATATGGTCCAGCATCTTGAATTCTTGATGCAAATATTGCAATGCAATGCATCCGAAAAGATCACAGCAACATTGCGTTTTTTTGTTTTTTGTCTTCAAGATATCCTTGAAGACGAACCTTGTTGATCGAATAGCACTTGAGTTCTCCCCCGGTCAGGATACGATTAGAGGACATTGCAATATTCAGGTTTATTTCCCAGAAGATGCGGTACGAAGAAAGCATCCTTTCGAGCGGTATTCGTTATTAAAGCCTCCCGTGTGGTACAAGCATATGTCCTCTCCTTGGCAACAATAACAATAAATAGTTGCATAGCGAGTTGGTTGGGTTTCATTCACTTGTTTGGTGTCCGTTCGGTTTGCAAACTTATGACAGGTGATTATGCTACTGGCACTACTCTGCTTATTTGGATCATTCATCTGGCTGACAAAGAGGGCCCACCAAAATACATAAACCGCAGGATTTACTTCTCCCAGCCACAGAAGGTGTTGCACTTGCACAGCCTCTGGAAATGACTTGAAGTTATTAGCATCATGTTACGGCATGCAGCGTCATTTCTCAGTTCTTACAACACATCAGAGCCCTGAACCTGAACTGGCAAGCAGAAACTGCAGCTTCGCTGGACCACACCCATATGTATGAGTGTGAATCATTGGGTGGACCTGCATCAGATAAGTAAGCATACCACCTACAAAATTTATGTTCTTACCCTCCTCTCAGTTATCATCTCGTTCTGGTGAGTTTTTGCTGAAACTATCAAGCTTCAGAATCTATCAGACTCCTCTCCTCTGTATTTCAGCCGCATCACTGTGCTGCATTAGTATCAAACCATCGATCTAAAAGACAAAGGCAAAGATGCGCAATAAATTGGAGTTTTTTTTTTTTTTTTTACCATGTCTGACTGCTGTCTTTATGAATGATGAGAGTTGCATTTAAATACTGCGATACCAGATGCTGACACCTACAGAACTACATTGACTGACGGGGCTGCGCTTATTCAGTGTTCAGACAAACATCAAGTCCATCCTTTCCTTCCTATCCCAGCGACGCCCCCCCCCCCCCCTATTTATTCCTTGTTTGATCTGATTGTACTCCACAGTCCACACCACCAGCAACAACACAGTGCATCTTGATCAATGTACATCACCACGCATATTGTTATCACATTTCCATTCCATGCATTTTGTTTGATGTTGCAGGCTTGCAGCTTGATCACCAGTTCACCATTCGGCTAGTGATTTCAGTGTGGGATAACCATGCATGGGTTCAATTGTACTCCTACTTGGTAGTTTATGGTCGGTTGCTACTTGGACCGCAGTAATGCTGGTCTCAAAGAAAAGAGAGGGGAAAAGGAAGAGAGAATTGATGTGGCCAGCATCAAACCGAAGCATAATAATTAACAAACTTTGCTCGTTCCAACAGGCCGGCGGTGCCCACGCCAAATGCTTGTTGTTCTAGCGTTCTGGAGTATGTTATCATCGTGTTCCCGAGTCAGCTTGCAGGCTGCAGCAACTAGTGGAGTATAAGGATATATTATATGTTGCCTAATCTTGTAGCTAGAATATGCCACAGTACATCACAGTACCTTGAGCGAGCATGATGCAGATTAAGCCTGGCCCCCAGGTTCTGATGATGATCCTGAGGAGAGCTGCTTGTTCCCTGACATTTTGCAAATCTAACAATGATGCAAATGTGCAAGTGCTTTGGCCTGCACCGACCATGCCCATGCATGTGTTGGGTCCGTCTTATACCTAGTCAACGAAAGGTGTAGATAGGCTGCTTGGTAAGAAGATCACGGCGAGATCTTTGGCGCTTGCCACTATCTCATGACATCTTTACACTATCCCTCTGTTGTACAGACGCCATCCAGTGCGACGTGCTTTACACACCAAATCTAAACGCAAGCGATCGAGCTTAACTTCACCATCAGTTGCTAAATTCAAACCTGCAGGTGCTAAAGCACAACCTAACAACAGTTATAAACGTCGTCTTCAAACTCGCAGATTATCGAAAAAGAATCTCAGTCTCTCCAATCGAATGGCTAATGACAAACCGGGTTTCCAGCTAGGCTTAATAGTTACACAGCATGCAATATCCACAATGCTAATGAGAAGTGGCATTTAAACTCCAGTATCCCCGTTTCTTGCCATTAATTGCGCTTGTGAGATGCGATGCAAGTGCCGGACCGGTGGTGCCGTCTTGGCGAAAAACGAACGCTCATTGGTTCCATGCGGTTGAACAACGCCTAGGCAGTCTCGATCGGGTGGGAGGAGGGCACTGATCCCCGGAGCTCCTCCTTGATCGACATTTCCTGAGTTCATACCCTATAGCATGCAGATCATCACATATCTCGTGCCTCGCCAGAGAGACGAGCCCAGGTAATATTTCCCTCTGGAAATCTCTCAGCCCCCTCCCTCTCTTTAGCTTAATCCCACAGGAAGGTCCATCTTTCTCAGGTGATCTCACAGGGATTGACTCCCCGTCATCTTTCATCTCCTCTAGCTGCAACACACCTTCCTCAAAAGAATCCAACGAAACCTGAGCCTCATGACTTCCATCCTGAGCATCTGTCTGCGTGTTGCCGCAATGGCTGTCTGCAGCAATCCATGCAGAATTACTCGTGAATATGGAAACGAGTGTCTCAGCTGCTGTGGATGCAATTCTCTCATCCTCTTCCGTCTTAGCTTGACACATTTTGATAGCATCCACGAAATTTAATGCTCCGCTATTTGATGACCGCAATCTTGGACAGGCGTAGTCGCAACCTTGAGGAGTTTCTGGAATCAAAATTGATCTGTTAACTGCAGTTCCAGAATCCGGAGACGACCGTACACTATTACCATCCATACTCTCAGGTTCAGCCATGCGATGGTCTCTGACAGTTGGATATGGATAGTCAGCGGAAGGGGTATTTTGCCGACCTTCATTCTGAGTAAAGTAATGGCTGGATAAATTCTCCTCAATTCCATCATTATTTACACGTTTCCCTCTGAAGCTGCCGACTGGCACATTTAAGTCAATAACCTCCGTGTCATCATCGGAGATTACTGTCAAAGTCTCCTCTTGGTGCTCCCTATGTACAACAGCTGGTTCTCCGATTAGAGAAGTGGCATGGCTGCCTTCTGGTTTATGTAAACCTGAAGAAGAATTTTTTCCACCATTGGACCCAAATGAGACTACTTCCCGTGGTATTTCCAAACAGCCCTCAGAACCCAATCGAGAAACCTTATCTAGTGTATGTTGATGCTGGATATTTCCTCTTAGAAGTGCATCATGTTTTGAAGCTTCCACACAGAAAGGTTGGTGGCTCTGAGGGTCACGAAAACCTGCAGCCATCACTTCCCTTGAGCTGTCTGGAGCAGAGATGACTGTGACGGATGATCCTTTCAACGATTCGATGCTAGATTCACTTCCCTTGCGGAATGCTTTGCTGGAGTCATTGCAACAGTCTCCAGCTTGTACTGTAGCCGAACTGGGCAAAAGAGAACAGAATACTTTGGAAGGATCAGAGCAGACATTAAAATCATCTTCTTGAGCTATATTTAGGTCGATAAACATGCGTCCAGATGAAGTACTCTTTGCTTTGGCAGGTGAATGACTGTCTGGAGTATCACTAGATCTAGTTGAACCTGAAAGATGGAAAGATTTAACGAGTCAAGCAAATACCCCAAGATAGTTCACGCTTTTCCAACGGAGTTCAAGAGAGCAATGAATAACATGTAGTGCAAGAGAAGCGGCTGCAAGATAAGCAACTCACTTAAAGTTAAGAACTACAGTCATACAGTGATGACATAAGAGAAAAGAAAGATCTCCACCATTAATCGTGGTGGGTCCAGATTATAACGGTCTAGATTAAAAGAAAGAGTTTGTATCATTTACATTACACAAATAGCTAAACTATTATAATATTAAAGTAGATGCAAAAGAAGTCATCATGTTCGCTCTCAAGGCTAGAAAATTCCCACATTAATCGGAGGAAAAAAGAAAGATCTACACCATTAATCGTGATGAGTCCAGATTATAACGGTCTAGATTAAAAGAAAGAGTTTGTATCATTTACATTACACAAATAGCTAAAAAAATTAGAAATTGGATTCCATACGATAACGGTTTAGTTTAAAAGAAAGAGTCAAAAGATCTCCACCACTTATTTTGGTGGGACCAGATTATAACGGTGCATATTAATCTATATAGATATTAAAGTTATATAAAAAATACACAATTATAGAAAATATAGTTATATATCAAAGATAATCATATTATAATATCTAGCCGTGCAATTGCGCGGGTAAATTTGCTAATTACTCATAAAACACTTGATATTTAGCCAAAGAGCAATCACCTTACTCATGGAACATGATATAATGATGTAACAGCAAACCATAGGGATTCTGGGGTGTGCGTTTTTGCTAATTCTACACAAATGAATGCAAATTTTGAAATGGTAATGATTGGATAAACGTATCACGTGCAGTGGATGCAATCTCAACCCCTCATCTAAGCATACACACTTTAAAATTCACAATCTTCTTTGGTTAGAACAAAGAATATCGTCGTGCGTATTTTGCACATATCACAGACTAGATTAATACTTTCATGTGTTGCCATTGACATAACATAAACACATTGTCTGACAGCACATAAACTTTGCCAACTTACAGTTTCGTAATGTTGTGAAATACAGGATATGAAGTGGACAATCATGAAAGTGTAATGAGTAACAATATTGGATCATTGAGACTCTTATATTGCATTAAAAGTGGCTGAAGGACGTCATTTGAAGATAGGACAAAAGCATTGGTGCCTTTTCACAGCCACACATCAACCAACCAAGTTACTAATTCATGGTTTTACAATCATGTTATGAAAACAATGGACCCTGAACTTGAAATTGACTGGAGATTATTTTGGGAGAGCAAAGAAAATTCTATAAAAAAAAATACTCTCCATTAATTCTAAGCTAAATTGTATGTTTCTCAGCACAGCAAACAACATATTAGTTAAAATTTTATTGATATAAAACTACAGTGTATGCAAAAATATACTTAGAAAGATTGGAGCTAGCATAACACACAATTTCCTAGAAGTGGTTTATAGATTATATCGGCTATCATGATCTTTAATTATGAAATTTTAAGGTTGGGCATTTGGAGAAAGATTCAGTATCATATCCTAGAATCATTAGGGCCTGTTTGGCTCATAGCCAAACCTTGCCACACTTTTCTACACATAAGTTAGGCAAGTTTAACCCAAGTTAGGTGCCTGTTTGGTTCATAACCACACTTGTGGTAAGATTCCCATCCAAGTCCCACACGTCAATGACTCAAAAAAGTGTGGCAAAGATTCTTTTACTAGCCAAAGTGTGGCTTCAATTTTGATGACCTAACCTTAGTCGAGTTTGGCAAGAAAATGTGGTAAAATATGGCAACCTTAGTATATGAACCTACAATGGTATTGGCATGGCGTAAATCTAGATAAGGCTCTCTTTTTTAATTGTTGACAATGCAAGCTTAAAAGTTTGAATTCGAAGCACATCATCGTGTATGGTTATTCCCACGCTAGCCATAATATAGCCTATCCTTAGAGACTACAGTTTTCAATCAGGATTAATTACTTTCGGATTTGTTTGATTTTTTTGTATCGAACAACAATTAGAGTTTTGATCACAAGGATAAAACTCATTGTTAAGAAGGCACTCAACTTTGCATTTAGCATTTTTCACTAACGTAATTGTTTCCCTTTAACAGCTCCACCTCTGAGTGAACCAATGTAAACATTCAGACAAGTATAAACATAAGATGGTATATCTGGAATTAGCAAGCATAATAATCTAGGCATGGCAAGGAGGAATGCCCCTGAACTCACCAGAACTAACATGGGGGGCATTATCCAGCACAAGACTTCGGGAACTATCCGAAAAACCACCATTGCGATTGGCATAGCCAATGAAGACAGCGGAAGAAACAATCTCCATACAATCATCATCCAATGTCGCCGGTTTCTCCAAATCGATCACACTGCGATAACCAGATCTCCCCTGCACACCACCATGATCAGGTTTTCTCCTAAACGAACCCAAATTCCCTGCAACCTCATCGCCACATTGAAGGGCCTGGTTGCCTAGCTCATAAAAACCACTAGACACAGCGAGATTCTCTCTGTCATCCAAATCCATCTGCATAACATCAAAAACCTCATTTAGCAGCACAAATTTGGGGCAGGTTAAGGTAACTGTTTAACCTGTATAGCTCACCATGTGGGAACCATGCAGCGAATGCCGAGCATACAACGCATCATCGGATTGCTTCCAGAAGGGCACATCCGTGAGATTCTTCTGAGCCCAATACAGCCTATGCAAATCCTTCACCTACAACACCAACGCAAGCGCAGGGAGGGCATCATAACACAATATTAAAACCCCATTGTAAACTAATCTCCCTCTCGCACCGAAATAGTAAAGTAAATGTCCTAAAAACTTGTAAAGCAATTAACTTTCTCCCTGTCGCTAGTATTATTATTATTATTATTATTATTATTATTATTCACCAAGAATTACACAAGATGTTACCAACTCCGGAAAAGAGTTTTATCGGAACCTGATCACGGAAGGTGTGTTCTTGGCGGAGCATTGCCCGCTTGAAGTCCTCGTGGGCGGCGTGCTCCGGCGACGGCGGGGAGCAGTTGAGATCCAAGTCCATGAGCGCGGCCATGATCTCTCTGCCGTACCCAATAACAACCAACAAGAAAGCTAAAGCGAATTTAGATCAAACAAATCGATCGGCAAATAAAAAGAAAACTCACAAAAAATTAGACACGGATAAACAGCCAAGAAACACACAAATGAAAGGAAAGAAGATTAGCGGAGCTCTTACAGGAAGGAAATAATTGGAGGCCAGTCCTAGGAAGCTGGGGCTACTGGTCTCCTCCCCCTTTCTGCATGCTTTCCTTGTGATGATTTTCCCGATTTTTTTCTTTCCCCCCTCATCTCTTTCACCGCATCTGCGCTGTTCTTTTCTCCTCTGTTCCTTTTTACAAGTCGATCTGGGACTGGGAGAGGGGGGAGGGTGCTGTGTCGTGGTTGTTCTGGCCGCTGTCTGTCTCAGCTGTCAGCTGCTGCTTCTCTCTCCTCGCTCTCTTTCTCACTCACTCTCTCCCTACTGCTGGACTAGAGTGGAGCTGCCCTCTTCTTTTCTGGTGTATTTTTCACTGCGCTACATATGGGAGGCAGGCAAGCAACCAGCTGCTCTGGTTGGTTGGAAAAGCAAAAACAATCTACCGTATCTCCTTGAAATCCATCTTCTCGAAAGCCATCAACAATCATACCTGTCGTCTTTTTCATGGTACAGCCCAATCCACAGAGACATGTCGTCTACAATCTTGATATCAGGGACGGCTACACCCCTGGAAGATTAATTTGACCACACGACTACCGCTTTTACCTACTTTAAAATCTACTACAACTAGTTACGTGCCCGTGCATTGCTACGAAAAACAAAATTGATAACGAAAAATAAAGATTAAAAAATAAAAAAATTATTTCACAAGATCAAACATCTATCTTTAACGCCTGCTTTCGAAGTTGGCTAATTAAAGCAACGCCGTTTTTGCGTAGGCAATTAAGCGTATAATTAATGACGTGAGTAGAACTCACCACTGCCACCAACTGTTGCTTTATAATAGTAGAGATAAGGAAAACAGGTACTGAAAAACACCTCCGTGAGTTTTTGTTTGTCTATTTGTTTGTTAGAATTAAAATCAAAAAATCAAAATTTGTTTGTTATGTGTCAAATCTTAGGGTTTGATTTTCTTTCTTTCTTTCAGGCTGAATCGGTCCACCGCGGTACGACTGTGTAACCAGGAAGAACCTATCCATAATAAAAACCAAATGAAAAAGAATAGGAAATTATGAATGATAGGAGGATAGGGACAGGAAAAGCTGTCAAGAAAAAACATGACTAATGCTCCTTCGGTCTTTAAAAAATTAACGTTTTGAATATAGTGATTATCAAACTTATGAAACTTGGACTATCGAAATGTTTCTAAATATTGCAATTGGATATATAAAAATTATATGTGTAGGCTTATTTCCAAAAGTATTTTTATAATTTTATAATTTTATTAAGTTTTATAAATGTATTATAATAAAAATTAGTAGTCAAAATTATGTTTTGAAAATCATATCGATATCCAAAACCAGAGGGAGCAATATATTATGCCTTTGTGAGCCCAACAGACCCCTCCCCTTGCTTGTGACGCCGCCGCCTCCCCTTCCCTTGCTCGCAACACTGCCGACCCACTGTGACTGATACGTTCAACCGTGTATACACACGGGGACGACGTCCGGACTGGCGCAACACACCGATCGACAACGCAGCGGACGGAGCGCATGCAATAAAGACAACAGCAACAGGTTACGTGTAAGGAGCCGTAGCGGACGGGGATTCCATGCAAGCCGTGTCACGTAGCGTGTGTGGGCAGTTTGATGCCAAGCATGAGTAGTTGGAATCGTAGGGGTTGTGGAGTCCGTGGAGTAGTAGTCGGCTGTTCGACTCGGACTCGGCAAGGGTAACTGCGTGCGTTGTATCAGTATAAGAGGGGAATCGCAATAAAGAAAAGACATACTTTTATGTCGCAAAACTAGTCCAGGCGGTGGCTCCGAAAACAGCCAAGCTATTCAAGGCGCGAGCGCTACGGCGACTATCGTCGAGCAACTTGCGATCCGGCCTACGGCCGGGCACGCGTTTGTACGAGCAGGTTCATTCCGGCCCAGCTCGTATCAATTTGGTATCAGAGCCAGGTTGCGCTAAGACCATGGCGAACCCGTTAGAGGAGCGCGTCGCGGGACTTGAAACGAAGTTGAAGGAGATGAAGACCGTGATGGAGGAGATGTTGAAGCTTCTGAAGGCAAAGGGAACGGAGCCATTGGGTGGGGCAGCGGGAGTCAACTCATCTCCTGAAGCAAGCAGGGCAAGTCCTGGAGAGCACGTAGAAGTAAACCCAAGAAGGAACGCCGCCCCTGTTCGTTCGCGTCCTAACCGCGAGATTGAAGAGCAAGTGCGTGGCCGACGACGTTGATTGGGTCACGAAGAAGAAGATCGCACGAGGTGGACACCCCGTCCTCCGCGCTTTGATCTTCCAGAATATAATGGCCAAGAAGATCCGCTTGGATGGTTGCGCCGTTGCGAGTGTTTCTTCCGAGTCCATCGCATTCCCGAGGAAGATTACGTTGAGATCGCCGGCCTCCATCTGCCAGGGGAAGCGCAAGAGGTCTTGGACAATTGGCAAAGGGAGGAATTATGGATTGTGTGGGACAATTTTTCCGAAGCCTTCATCCAACGCTTCACTCGGCATTCGAGCATTGGACCCTTGGGAGATCTCGTGAACCTCAAGCAGGGAACGAGTGGAGTGGATGAGTATGCACGAGAGTTCCAGAGATTGTTGGCACGCACGCCGAGGATGAAGCGAGCAGACCAGGTGGAAACCTTCCTAGCTGGACTGACACAGGCGCTCAACACGGACGTCCGCCGTGAGCGGCCACGTGACTTGCCGGAAGCAATCGGATTAGCGCGGGAAGCAGAAGCAAGGAAAGCCGCCTGGATTGCCGAAGCTATTCAAGGGGTAACAGGTGCTGGACATGCGAAGGGAGCTCTCGTCCGTGGTCCGGCTATGTATGCATCTTTTAGTCAACAGGCAACCACAGCATCGGCGGCATCATCATCTACGGGAGGAGGAGTCGTGTCGGTGGGCCGTTCGTTCGGTTCAACTGCACCACCCCACAGCAGTTCAACCTCGCAACATGGAAACGGCCTCGTCCATAACCAACGGGCATCAGCTCCGGCGGCAAGTACTCAAAGCAGCGCTGCGTCCGGCCCGAGACAGCTACGCCTAACGGCTGATCGGTTGGAGGAGCGTAGGGCGAAGGGCCTCTGCTACAACTATGATGAGGTTTTTTCCAAGGGCCATCGATGCAAGCGTCTATTTCACTTGGAGGTGGAGGATGAGGAAGAGGTACATGAAGAGTACGAGGAAGAACCCAACACAGAGGTCTCGCTGTCCATGATTGCAGCCTTGGGACCAAAACACGGCAACACTATGCAGGTGGAAATACAGGTGGAAGGCAAACGTTGGTTAGGACTCATTGATAGTGGTAGTACCCACAATTTTGTGAGTTCCTACGTCCCAGGGCAGGGTGATTGGAAGTCGGCTGGAGGCGGGCAGCAGCAAGTTCGGGTGGCAGGAGGAGCACACTTACCTTGCCTCGGCACAATCCAGACTAGCTTCAGCATTCAAGGACGGACATTTACGGCTCCCTTTATCATCATTCCAATTATCACATTTGATATTATTCTTGGGGTGCAATGGCTCCGGACCCTTGGGGATATCAAGTGGAACTTTGAGGCCTTGGCTATGGAGTTCAAACAGGAGGGAGCTTTGGTGCAGCTACAAGGCATGCAGCGCGCACCGAAACCCACCGTGATGCAGCTGACAATCGAAGGCTCAAGAGCGGTTCAGGCGCTCTTGGATACTTATGAAGATGTGTTTTTCGAATCGCAAGGTCTACCCCCGCCACGACATTGCGACCACCGCATTACATTGGTGAAAGGTTCAAATCCCGTGGTGGTGCGACCATATCGATATCCCTACCGACAAAAAGACGAGATTGAACGACAGTGTGAGGCTATGTTGAAACAAGGGATCATACGACCTAGCCACTCACCCTTCTCCTCACCAGTCCTATTGGTCAAGAAGGCCGACAGCACATGGCGTTTTTGTGTGGACTACCGTCAGCTAAATACACAGACAATCAAAGACAAGTTTCCAATTCCGGTGGTGGAAGAACTTTTGGATGAGTTGAGGGGCGCAAGATATTTCACCAAATTAGACCTGCGCTCGGGATATCACCAAGTACGTATGGGGACCGACGACATCGACAAAACCGCCTTCTGCACGCACCATGGGCACTACGAATTCCTTGTGATGCCCTTTGGACTATCGAATGCACCGTCGACCTTTCAAGCACTAATGAATGAGGTTTTGCAAGATTTTTTGCGTAAATTTGTCCTCGTCTTCTTCGACGACATTTTGGTGTATAGCCATACAGAGGAGGAACACCATAAGACGTTCGGACTGGCGCAACACACCGATCGACAACGCAGCGGACTGAGCGCATGCAATAAAGACAACAGCAACAGGTTACGCGAATAAGGAGCCGTAGCGGCCGGGGATTCCATGCAAGCCGTGTCACGTAGTGTGTGTGGGCAGTTTGATGCCAAGCGTGAGTAGTTGGAATCGTAGGGGTTGTGGAGTCCGTGGAGTAGTAGCCGGCTGTTCGACTCGGACTCGGCAAGGGTAACTATGTGCGTTGTATCAGTATAAGAGGGGAATCGCAATAAAGAAAAGACATACTTTTATGTCGCAAAACTAGTCCAGGCGGTGGCTCCGAAAACAGCCAAGCTATTCAAGGCGCGAGCGCTACGGCGACTATCGTCGAGCAACTTGCGATCCGGCCTACGGCCGGGCACGCGTTTGTACGAGCAGGTTCATTCCGGCCCAGCTCGTATCAGTGACATTGTACTTCAGTTCACCAGCCTCTCCTCCCCTCCGCTTCGATCTCCTCCCGGCTTCTCCCGCCTTCGCGTCAAGCTCCTACCCACCGAGCTCCGGCCCTCCACCTGCCTGGCCGCCGACTACGAGCTCCATCGCCAGACCCCGCCGCTACTCCGAGCTCCTCCCTTCCATCCCTCCACCCTCCATATCCAGTTCTCCACCGATCCAGATCGAGGCGGCTCAGTTCTCCACCGCTACCGGCTCAGTCCTCCACTGTCGTGCATGGAAAATCAACCGAGGAGCATGGAGTCGAAGAACAAAGCAATGAAGCTGTTTGTGGCTCCGGTTCTGCTTCGCGCTCCACATCGACAGTGGTGGCGGTTGCGAACTGTGGAAAGGCTTCAAGATCCGGTCCTCCACCGCTTGGTCCGCTCCCCCCCTCCCTCATTTGTGCCCACATCAGTGAGTATAGAGTACGTAGTATTCTAACAAAAAACAAATCGGTGATTGTAGGCTTGTAGCCTGTAGGAGGTTTCCTTGGACACATGTGAATTGTTTAGCATTATCGACATTTGGATGGTTTGGTATGCTAGTGTGGAATTATCATTTTGGGGTGTTGTTGCTGTTACAACAGTTGTTATGGTTTACCTGCATTGGAGGAACTCAAAATTTGGTTGACTTGGCCATTGAAATTATGGTATACCCTTTGACAATCGACAGACACTACGAAATCTGCAATATTATAGTCCATAGGCTATCCCTATTCACTATCTGAATGATGCATTTCAATTGTGTAGGTTTTTTGCATGTCAATACGTTCTGAGGGTGTTTTGATCTTCAGAAACACTCGAGTAAATGTGATTTAGGATGTTATTTCAACTCTTTACAAGAATGCCCACTTAAAAAGTATGTGATGTTTTGTGAATTAATTTTTTAACTCCTTTGTAGAGCCGCTTAATTTATTAACAGTGGTCAAAAAGAATGATTTTGTTAAATGAAATTGCAAAATTGCCTTTGCTTCATGTGTACTTTAGATACTATACTGTATTTTTGTACCATTGATGGACTTTAGTTTCTAGCTAATACATTGCACTTTAGAAGTTACACTGTCTACGAGTTAAGTTAGTTTTACAACATAGATTTAACCAATATTTCGGGTGGACTGTTGTTTATTCCATAGGAAAAGACTGGTAATCCTAAATTACAGTTTATAAAAAAGGAGAGAAGGTTTTTTGAACATAATGTCGTCAAACAACGTGTCTTGATAATAGGTTTAAGTTGTCTTATGTGTCCCATGCAGACTATGCAATAGTAGTACTTCCTCTTGTACTTCGCATTTTGGTTTGCCTTTTTGTTGTTGGCACATGCTGGAGTTAGCATCTCAACCTATTCTACCATAACAATGTGCTTGTGTTCTACAACTGCTCAACTATGGTTTGATTCAATTGAGCATATGTTGAGTTTGAGATTGCTACCACTGCTCAATTATATGTCTAAAACTGTAATTGTTCACTTCCTTTTATACATAATTGTGTTAGCTCCTACAACAAGAGCAAGATCATATCACAATCTCCATGGAGTGTTCTTGACGCTATGCCACGGCTTCGTTCTGCCAGTTTCTTGAGTGATATCAACATGCTTTGATTTTGTTTTGTGTGTTAATGGAAGATTGCTCTAGAGAGTGTTTGTAGAAACTTCTACTAACATGGATACATGTTGTGCACTGTACTTGAGCGTGCCCTTTTGTTCATTGCATGGTTGCACATGTCTATTTACCTGATTGCTAGCGGCTAGCCTCATATGTTTGTTACTTCATTTGGCTACTTCAAGTGCTTTGTAATGTTTGCAGTAAGAAGAGTTTGTTGTTAATAGTTGTCAATTGAACTGAAATTTGCAACTGAAATGTATAAGAAGCTTAACGAGCCAACTTGCTAGTTTAACGAGTTGAGCCGAGCTGAAGTTTGAGCTCATTAAGATAACGAGTCAAGTCGAGCTGACTCGTTATCTTAACAAGTTTTACCGAGTCGAGTCGAGTTGACTCGTTATCCACCCCTATTTCAATCCCATGCGCACCTGGGTCCACAGGTAGTTTACCATAAAATCCATCGTCCTTTCCTGGTCAGTTTTGAGTTTTCCTTACCGCTGTGGCGTTGTCTACTGATGGAACCATTTGTTTTTGCCCGATCGTGGAGGTCCATGTGGCGTACCTGTGTTTGGGGTTTAATCTTAAATTGATCATCTAAAGTGAGCCTTTTGAGTTCCAATGTACCATTGTTTACATAAAACGTAGATAGTATAGACAGTATGTTATATATATATGTATGGATAAGCTGCATATGAAGACAATATGTTACACACACACATGTATGTATGTATGGATTCGCTCCCATCATAAGTTGAGTAGAGGGAAACACAAAACAAAACAGAAAGATGAGAGCCTCTAAGAGGGGTAAGGTAGAAAGAAAGGAGTAGACAGCAATAATACTTATATTTTTATGACTCATTTTGTTTGTATGTCAAATAGTTTTTGCAATAGTTTTTTCCTAAGCCATCCTAGGGCCTTAATCTATGGTTAAGCCGGGCTCTGATACCACTTGTGACGGACCGCCCTTTTCAGGAGGTGCGTTTAAATCCCGCAACAGCTACCCAGGAAGATTAGCTGTCGGGAACCAAGTCGTACATTGCCAGCATAAGAACGAAACAGCTGTTTTTATACAAATAAGGCCTAACGGCCAGAGTTTTACAAAAGGAAGCGGCGAACTCCAATATAATTGATGTTCATATAGTAGGACAGTGATGTTCATTTTGTAGTAAAATTTGATTTATGAGATACGAGATTTATATTATATTGTTCATCTCGTCGCAATAATCTACTGGTGAAATTCATTCGTCAATTGGAGATGCGAATAAAAAGTTATAGTTAAAAGAAGGGAAAAAATATTTGTGTGCAAACTAGTAAACACATTATTTGTTAGTTGGCCATGGTTCTTATTCCAGTAGTAATGAGTTTCAGTGGTAAATTGATGTCCATACATTAGCAAGTTGATGTTCATTCGGTAGTAAAATTTAGTTTATGTGATGTTTATTAGCGAGACTTATATCATATAGTTTATCTCATCGCTAGTAATCTACTAGTGAAATTCGTTCATCAATCAGAGCTACGAGTAAAATATTATGACTAAAAGAAGTACAAACTAGTAACACGTTACTAGATAGTTGGCAACATTCTGATTTTAGTCGTAATGCGTTTCAGTAGTAAATTGTTGTTTATACAGTAGGAAAATGGTATTCATTCGGTAGTAAAAATTGATTTCTGCGTTGTTTATTAGCGATATTTATATCATTTTGTTCCTCTCGTCGGCAATAATATACTGGTGAAATTTGTTTATCAATCGGAGCTGCGAGTAAAATGTTATGGCTAAAAGAAGAAAAAAACATTTTTTTAACTGGTTGACCCTTTCAGCATGATCGTTGTGCACGTGGTTGTTCTCTCATCTCCTAATCCATAAAGGTTGTTTTTTCTGGATCTGGGCAATGGACCATGTCTTATTGGGCTAGCCTTCGGCGTAGCCCAAATCATGGCATGGTATGAGCGTCTTCGAGCAAGCATATCATTAATTGCCTTATCCTAACGGTTCAGCCCATCATCAGATGCTACCTCTCCCTTCGCCTTATACCATAATCCATCCAACACAGCCATCATCTCCCTGCGCTGCCCTCTGCCATCTCGTCTCTCTCTTCTCTCACCCTCCACCCCTGCTTCCTCTTCAAGCCACTGCCGCCCCCACAGTGGCCCACACCATCCCCTCCCTGCCGCCCCCGCCACCTCGGTGCTAGATCTCAACGATCTTCATTGCCTCAACACCGGATCCAGCGGTCTTCGACCATGCCACTGCCAGATCTAGCCTTTTCCACTGCGTCGCCTCGGTCACCATGCATGCTTCTTCCCCGACGTTGGCATATTCCTCGCCTCTGGCCGAGCTGCACTCCGTCCTTGAGACCATGATGGTACCTAGGTGTCTCATTTGTCCTCGGCTCTTTTCCTCGTCTTTGCAACAGTTCAAAATGGATCGGGTCTGGACTAACACAAGACGGATGTGGCACAATATGCTAATGAGCTATGCCTAAGCTCACCGGAAGTGAGTCAGATTGGCCTCGCCCGGCGGCTAAAATGGTTACATCACGAAAGTTCGGAGGTAAGTTTTGATTGAGGCTTATGATTTATGATATATCCGTCGAAAGTGGTTACATCACGAAAGTTGAAAGGTGAGACGGACTTATTCTAAGGTAGTATTTGGTATGATCAGTGTTGCTAAGTTTTTATTTTATTTTATTGAGGCCGGCATGCATGGCTGCACATTCGCACGCGATCGACATGCATGGTGGACTAGCTAGAAACCATACATTGAAGAACACAGATAATTAAGAAGAGGTTAATTTACTCGGCAAATGAAGATATCGTGTTATATTATATACACTTGTCCTCTCCTGTAGAACATGCATGCATGCATGGTGGAACAACACAGGCAAAAATCTACTCTACACTTGAGACAGCCGGAGGTGAGACGTACGTACGTACCAGCCGGATCCTAGAGCGCGTCTTGGTCGTCGTCATCCTCCAGCGAGTACAACACCTCTGGCTCGCCGTCCTCCAGCGCACGCACCCGCCTCCGTATCCTCCGGAGCGCGCCCTCTACGGCGAGGTCCACCGCGTCCCTGATCGCCTCCCTCAGCTCGGCCGTGCTCCCGTGCCGCCGGTACAGCACTCGCGGCGCCATCTCCAGCAGGCGCGCCCGCATCCTCTTCACCTCCGCCTCTGGCACCGCCGCCAGCACCTCTGCGATCTTCACGCCACCCAGCACAACCGTGTCCTTGGGTATGGTCACCGAGAACTCGTCGTACCTCCCGGGAGGCAGGTGCCACCCGTACTGTATCCTCGCCGCCGCGTTCTCGAAGAACACCGGCACGCACCCAGCGATGATGGCGTCGAACGTCGATCGCCGCGTCGGCGTGTCCCCCGGCGGCTCCAGGCAGAACTTTGCCTTGAGCATCGGCCGCATGTACAGGATTGGGTCGAGCGCGCACCCGCCGCCGGAGCAGTCCACGACGGTGCAGACGTCCGTGCGGTTCGCGCACTCGGAGAGGATCGATCCGCGGATGTTCCGGCGCGACGGCTTGGACACGCCGCCAGCGTAGAGCATCAGCGCGGTGCGGCGGGAGCGGCGCGCGCGGGTGATCCACGCCTGCAGGCGCGGCAGCGACGCCGGGTGGAAAGACGTCGGGTGCGGGACGGCGTGCTCCTGCCACGGCCACGCGCGCGACTCGAGCGTCAGGAAGGTGAAGTTCTCGAACTCGGGCCGCCGGAGCAGCGACGTCGTGCCCCACATCCTGGGGTTCGTGTCCGGTGGCTGCGAGTAGTCCCACGCGGGCCCCGCGAGGACCAGGAAATGGTCGTGGCCGTGGCGGCGCTCCAGCACCTGCGGCTGGTCGCGCGCCAGGAACCGCGCCAATGGCACGCCGTGGAGGCCGGAGGAGTTGAGAATCGTGGGTTCGAGGACGTAGGGGAGGGCGTCGAGGGCGGCGTAGTAGGGGAGGAAGACGGCGTCGGCGCGGGCGGGGTCGTCGGCGAGGCAATCGCGGTCGAGGAGGCGGCGGTGGAAGAAGGGCTCGAGGAGGCGTGTGTCGGTGCGGTACCAGGAGCGGCTGCGGTTGTGGGTGCGCGGGCCGAGGCCGTGGTTGGCGAGCGAGGCGCAGGAGGGCGTTGTGGTGGCCGGCGTGGAGGGGTCGGCGAGCGGGAACGCGGTGGCGCAATGGCGGAGGAGGTGCGTGTTGAAGCGCTCAGGGAGGCGGCGGATGTGGATGCGGCGGCCGTCGCAGTGGTCCGGCGCGTGGGCGGCGGCGGCAGAGACGGCGATGAGGAGGAGTTTTACAATTACAAGAGGGCGCGGCTGCATGTTGGCCTCTTGTAGTATTATTGTTGCTGGCTGTGCATGCCGTGGCTGGAGACGTAATCCCCCCATACATATCACGTATCAGATATGTAGTTGCCCGCGAAAGACGGCCGGGCTTGAAACATGCATGGGGAGCCTGCATGATTAGCGGATCTGGACCCCTGCGGCCTCCCAGCAATGGCATGCATGGTCCAAGCCCATTTCTTCGTCTCCACCGGAAACCCTCCTTCCGTCAGTGCATCGTCCGTCGAAAGACCTCGACGACTCACGGGCCGTCGGTCGGAGCCGAGATCAGCACGAGGAGGAGATGAGCGGTGTGGGCAAGGGGGATTCAAACGCAAATACGAAAAATTAAGGTTTGCGCTTCTGGCAGCCCTGGAAGGTTAGTATTCTGAACATTTACAACTTGTTCAATTTTAGGTTCCTTGAACAACTTTCTTCTGTCAGCAAGCTCGCTTTCCAATGTTCATTAGTTGGGTTTTCTCCTTGCAATAGCTCTGATTCCAGGCTCCCTCTTTGGGCTTATGACATTCAGCCACAAGATTGGGTTGTATGATGTACAAGGTCCAATTCCATTTGTGAACCATGCTTTCATTCCTGCAGACTTAGAAGAAGCTGAGCTGCCTGTTACCCTTGAAGATGCCCACCCCCCTGCTTTCTTTTTTGGCCCCTGTATGCTATGAAACTATAGAAAGTATTACAGCTTGGTTTAGCCAATATGAGCATATCGTGTAATGGTAAGATAATTTATGACCAGGTTGACACATGCAAGGATCAAATTGCTACTGCCCTGGAGACACTGATTGACTACCTAAGTTGAGAGTATGGGGCTACTTTTGCTCTGGGTATGTAAACATATTTGCCATTTCTGCAATCTGCTAAAAAAGCCTTTTGTCAACCAAGCCTCTGTGAATTCAGCTACTGTTCGTACCATATTGTAAACACACGAGAAATTTCTGTTAGCTAAGTAAACCTTGAGGAAAGTTCCAAGCACGACAGCAGCTTAATATCCACAGTGAGTAATTTAGGTGTAGGGAAATACTTGGTGGAATGCAAACATTTCATGCCCATATTTTCCCTATCATCTGCAGGCCATTTTTCATGTTTATGTTTATGTTTGTTAGGACCTCCCAAATGTAGGACAGTTTCTGAAGCACGGGCCCTCAGAGAATTAGCTGCCTGGTTTTTTTTCTGCAGTCCATTATATCAACGATGTTAGATTAAAGGTAGCCTTTATTATGTAATTTAATTATTCATCTTTTGTTGTTGTTTCTCTTTTGTCAAAGCGTTTTTTTTTTTGTTTTTGCTTGCAGGTAGTAAACTTTTGTCCTTCCTATCACTGTTGTAGCTTTTTTTCTCGTGATTAGCATTTAGAAATCTTTTACAAACCTGTCAAGAGAAAGGTGGAGTCAAAGTTTTATTATGTTTTCTATTTGTATTGGTCTGCTAGTGCTGTGGAGGACCAATTTCTTATAGACAGATGAATAGGAGGCCAAGATATGCACATTTTGCTTTCCTCCTGCTAGCTTCCCCTCATCTGGTCACCTCACGTGCTCTGCCCTTGATGCCATGGCCGCCTACAACAGCGGCATCAGTTCTGGTCACATGTCTCTCTCTCTCTCTCTCTCTCTCTCTCTCTCTCTGCGGTGACTTTTGGGCTGAATTTTATGGGATTCAGGACAATACAGACACAATCCTGCTCTACCATTCTGTGCTTCACTTATCCTTCTTATAGTACATTCTTTCAGCATTGCTTAACGCATGACATATGAGTTCTATTTTATGGTTCTGTATCTGGTACTATGTAGTTTTTGCTGTTGATGTCCTGGTGAGTCTTGGTGAATGATGTTGAGGTTTTTGTGTTGTGCTGGAATGTTGTTCATGACTGGACACCATGCTGTGAGGTGGTGCCAATCTCATGTTCTACGTTCTGTATTGGGTTTTTCTTAAATGGAAAACTGGGGCGTCAGTCTGATGTCCTCTTGATCTAAAAAATTAGCTTACCCTTCCTTAAGCAGGGTTTGTTTTCCTTAAAGTGGAATGCAAGAGCTACCAGTTCTCATGGAGGAGGTAATCAATTTGAGCTAAATTCCTGTATTTTCTTTTCATGGTTGTCATGTATTGATCGCGCATATAATTTGGAGAGTTTAGTTTAGAACAGTTGTATTTTAGGTCTCGAACCAAGTGTCATTCTGCACACACATTTTCCTCTCTTATACCTTTTTCCACACCTTTTCTTCTTCTTCTTTAATTCTCTTGTCGTTCCTATCTGCTTTGCAGTCATACAAACAATCGTAAATCCATTCATTTGTTATAATTGGTTGTCTTTTTAAAAAAAAATTCCGTGCATCAATTGGGAAGCATGAGCTCCTGCCTTGCCTGGAGTGGTCGGGGCTGCAGCAGCAACCAACTCTAGTTGTTTGGGACAAGAGGCCCAGGCTGATGGATGGGCCAAATGTTTTTTATTTTGGGCCTCCAATACAATCGATGCCCTCCTTGTTCAAAAACCAGTTAAAATAATCATAAAAATACCAAAACAATTTACATTGACAGGGTATGATATAGCCTAGCCCTAGAAAACCGCAAAACTTTAAATCCTAAATCTATCGACACATAAAAGACAAATTTCAATTACTAGCATCTTTATCTTTTTCCCTTTTTCGGTTTTCTTTTCAGCAATGTTTTTTCCTTGTTTGTTTCTCAGTGTGTATATAGGTTGAATTTGGATTTGAACTTTTTTGGGGTGCTATACTGTATCGTAACCTATCTATGTAAATGTCTTTATAATTTTTTTGTAAATGTTCGAACCTTTTTTAAAAACCAAATTTGAACCATTTTTTGAACAATAGGAGCACCGGTAACACACCAATTCTAGCGTGAGCACCGGAAATGTTGAAATGCACGTACGGACAATCCTAGCAGCACCAATCCTTGCTGAAACCTTATCCGGTCAAAAAGGGCGTTGTTCTTGACTTTTCAGTGTCAACTAGTTCTCACTTCGATTAATAAATTTTAACGTTATATATTTTTTTTTAAAAAAAAGAGTTTCTTGACGAATTTATTCGTACCATCATCTTCGTATTTCCAAACCGTATACTTTAAATAATTTTTTTTTTGTTGTCAAACTCAATACAGTTTGATTGCCCCTGCAGCTGCAATCGCAAGCATCTTCAGAAAAAGAGAGAGATATTGGCCTCTAAAAATAAGAGCTATATAAAAGCATGCATATCTACGAGATGATAATGCTTACGGATGAATACATAAATATAATCAACGGTTGTTGTCTTCACGATCGATTCCTGGCCGCGCTCTTTGCTCCAGATTCATTCAGCTAGCTAGAAATGGTATGTATGTATGCTTGCACGTAAACTACTACTAGTAGTGTTGAGTTTTTTTTAAAATAAATAAATAAATTTTTTATTTGTGAATTATAAAAATATACCCTTTTTTTTTTTAAAAAAAGTGTCCATCTGTCGCGCCACGTGGCAGAGACTGGACTGCCCAATGGCGCGATAGAGGCCATGTGGCGCTTTGTCGCGGTGAGGTAGCGCAATAATGCATGTTTCGTGGTGAGGTGGCGGAATGGCTTGGTCGCGGTGAGCTGGCGCAACTGGTGGGCGTTCGAACAAAAAGGGACCAGGACAGAGAGAGGGAGAAAGAAAGAGGAAGTCGCTGGGTGAGTAGCGGCGGCCGGGGTGAGCAGCGGTGACTGGAGAGCAAGAAGGAGAAGAGAGGAAGAGGGAGTGGTGGCAGCGGCAGGAGGAGAGAAAGGAGGAGAGGAAGAGGGAGCGGTGGCAGCGACAAAAGGAAGAGGAAGAAGAGGTAGTTTCGTCTGTTCGTGATTTATTCTTCGTTCATTCGTCGTTCATTCGTCGTTCGTTCTTCGTTCATTGGTTAGTTTAGACCTTATTTGGGTTATTGTTCTGGTCTTGATATACTCGGTCTTTGGGGTACATAATGGATCTGTAACATCCCCATTTCAGTTCTTTTGCCAAAAAGTAATTTAAATTAATTAATTCAAAGATTTGGGTTTTCTTCGGATTATTAGTTGTCCTGGCATCCTTTTCTATCCGAAAATGGAATTTGTTCCATATTCATCCGAAAAATCTTAATTCTGTTCCAAATCAATTTCTAATTCCAAATATAATTCTCTTTCCTTAGTTAAATTCAAATTTAAAATTTTTCCCAGTCCAAAATCTAATTCCAAAGCTCATTTGAAATTCCAATCAAATTCGAGAATTCCTCAAAAATTCAAAATTCATTTCTCTCCCTAATGGGCCAAGCCCAATAGCCCATTGCTCATCTTCTTCATCTAGCCCATGTGCATGGCAAAATCTTCCCTTCATATCTTCCAAAATACTACACCAAATTAAGTGGGATTCAAAGCATTGCGACCGCATTGATGAGAGGATTCATTTCCCGGCCCTTTCCCTCTCTTAGTCAAATCGAAACTGTCGCATTTTGCAATCAAACCGAGTTCATTGCTCGCTTAATTGCGCAGTCGTTTCTTCATCTCTCCGCGTGTGTAAGTACTCAAACTCTGCGTTTTGTCGTCCCCTACATGGTGCTCACCATTCCCCTCTAATTCCTTGAGTTTTTCCTCACTAAAATTCGCAAAAATCGCAGCGCGACATTGACTAAAGACATCATCGTGTCAACTTTTGCTCCGGTGAGCCAAATCAAATTCCATTCGTGTCACTTTGTGCGTCTCATCGCAAAGATCAATAGCCCTCAAGAAATTTCAGTTTTCATCGCAGGACGGTGACGAATTTCATGTTTGAGCCCTTTCGGCCAAACTGTCTTCCCGTCGTCGATTCGTCGTCTCCGGTAATCCTCTTTGTAACTCATTGCACCCCTAGACTCCTCTAGATGTCCTCTATCTGGTGCTCCCTTCGATTTCATGAAATGTCATGTTTTTTCAGGGTTTTCCCTTAGCCATGTCCGTGGTCGTGCGTGCCGCCGTTCGGCCACCACCCGGCCGCACCCCTCCCCACCGGCTCGTCGCCGCCACGGGCCGCCCGCTGTGCACCTCACGCCGCCTCGCCGCACTCGCCCTGTCCTGACCGCGCCAGCAGCGGCGCCTCGGTCGCAAGACCGCACGCCGCTCGGCCGCCGATCGTGCGCCTCCCGGCCGCGCAACACCTAGCAAAGCTTATTCTTCCTCTAGTCTTGCCTGAACACGTGTGTTGTGTGCATTTGCCGTCCCTATGCTAAAAACTAGGCATCCATTCAAAAGATCAAAAGATAATATTTAGGATATGGCAACGGGAGGGCGGGTCGGAACCATGCATCCAAATCCCGATAGATTTCGGAAATCTCGGCCAAGATTTTGGACCCTCCGAGATCATAAATCTTGGCGGGTAATTTTTTTTTTTAAAAAAAAAATTCAAAATGCTACAGTACCCATCCAAATCTCAGCGAGATCTCGGTGATTTTGGCTAAAATCTCTATGGGTTTTTTTTACCGGATTTTCATTTTTCTTGGCCTGATTTGATTGGATTTAGGGTCAAGACCATCCAAAATTTTTTTTGATGTGTTTTTGACCATTTATTGGTCAGAACAATTTGACCGAAATCGCGGATTTTCCGATTGAAAAAAAACGGATTTGAAATTTGATTTTTGAATTTCTTGACGTATTTTTTGACCCTTTTTTGGTCAAAACAATTTGATTGAATTCTCGGATTTTCCAGTTGGAAAAAAAATAGATTTGAAATTTCATTTTTAAATTTTTTTATATTTTATTTAAAATTTCAAGACCTGGTGAAGATTTCAAATTTCCATCCGCCCCGAAATTTCTACCAAAAGAAATTTTAAACCTCGGTTGGAACCCAGGGAAGCCTTACCGCTGCCTACGCGCTGGGTGTGGGGCACTTGCAAGTTGCAAGTCACGGGACGAATCAAAACATAATCTTGGATGGATCAAGATGATGATGATTAATTTATCTTAAGCTGTCGCAGTCGTTGCTCTGGCACGTCACCGGTCCATGGATCGATCACTCGCTACGTACATGCATACCCAACATATATTCATGTTAATATTAAACAACAATAACAGTATACGAGTACGTACTTACGCAAACACGTACCCTATGCATGCGTACTCTTTAAGCAATTGGTACACTAGTAATTAATAATAGTGTACATGTGTCTTATTTGCGTACACCTACACGGCTACACGGACCGACCAAGAAGCAGCCAGTCTGTATAGTACTACCAGCTAACTAGGGAACAACACCAACTTAGTTCAGAAAAACTAAGAAACGGTATACCTCTGAAACTCATGAAACTTATGAATTTTTACACTGAAATTCATGAAACTTAGCACTAAAAACTGATGAAACATGAAACTGATGAAACTAAACACTGAAACTTATGAAACCAGCACTGAAACCGATAAGTTTCATAGCTATACCGTTGAAACGGTATACCGTTCCCTAGTCTCCCTCACTTAGTTGAATGCAGCCAGTCTGAGCTAACTAGGGAACAACGTACACCAACTTAGTTGAATGCATACATATGCACGGTGGATCGATGTGTCCTAGCTATCTGATTTGATGTGCCGATGGATGCTACCCATACGTACATTGCTACGAGCGAGTGTGTCGCACAGAGACTATTTAGCGGCAGCAAGGTCACGAGACGATGACCCGCACGGGGAGGTGGAGGAGAAGAAGTTATGGCTGCCTCTGCCTGGTGGATACATCTCTACTATTCTAAAGCACCACTTGGTGGCAGTGGTCCATTCTACACGTCATTAATTGCCCTGTTTAATTGCTCTACTTAATTGCCCTGCTTAATTGCCCTACTCAAGAAACGAAACGTTGCTTTAATTAGCCAGCTTTCACAAGAAACGAAGCGTTAAAGATAGATGTTTGATCTTGTAAAATAATTTTTTTTATTTTTTAATCTTTATTTTTCGTTATCAATTTTGTTTTTCGTAGCAACGCACGGGCATGTAGCTAGTACTACTAGTACAGTAGTACTAGCTAGTGTTAATTCTAAGGTCAAGTCAAACATAGCGTCTCCTAGCTAGCTAGCTTGCTGTGGCCAACAGAGACAAAATTGTTATTCTCTGTTTCACACGATCGAGCTAGCTCTACATAGTTAGTTAGTTACCGATTCTAGCTAGCTTTCAGTTTGTTCGGTTCCTGGTGTGATCGTTATCAGACAGCTGCCGGGGTGCTGGGTGCCGAGGCATGCTGCTTACCGTTTAGCTTCAATCCATGGAACAAGTTGATCTTGCAAGAAGGAGAAGCTAGCTAGCTAGTCCATCTCGCCTTGATTGCGGTACGTGGCTCTATCTGTATTAAAAATAATAGGCAGGTAGCTTTGTATGGCTGATGACCGATGAATGGTCGACCAAGTGTGCACATCAACCCATGTCGGCAGTGTTGGCTAGCTACCCGTGCTGCACATCTCCATCCATCCATCCATCCATTCGGCAGCAGGAAGGAACTGATATTAATTACTCCTATCTGGCGCTGGCGCTGGCGCTGGCGCAGTAGATAACATGGACTGGATGGACATACAGAAATTCCTGTGCGGATCGATGGAGATGTACCAGGAGGAGATCTAGACTAATGTGGATGCACCATCGGACTAGCTAGCTAGCTAGCAGCTGGTTAAATTAGCTATATGCATGCATGTGTACACGCATTCTGTCAAATCGATCGGTAGTTAGTTTTTCGTTTCCATCAATTAATAACATGCTCCATGTAAAAACTGGAACATCCAAGTTGACATTCAATACCCAGCACATATGCATCTTACAGAGTAACAGAACTAGCTAGTACACATCTTAATTAGTTCTGGATCCCCCGGCCCAATTGAGAGCTTAATTAATTCCTGATCTGGTGATCGAATTATCCAGCCGCAACGACCCTAGCTAGCTATATGCACGTCCATATCTTTCCAAGCAGCATGCAGTTTACAGTTTACTTATTAATCGTTCATGTCTTCTTTCAGAATATATATATATATATATATATATATATATATATTGCTAATTACCTCACACGTACAGCATTCTATCTTTCGAGTTATTTGTTAAAAAAATACCTATCTTTAAGTTGATCTTTCCGATATTGCTAATTTCCGATATCTACAACTGTCAAAGTACATGTCAACGGATGTTAATTCTATTTGACTTGACGATCACCACATCTCCAAGTAGCTTAATTAGGTAGTATAATTAAAAACAAATAAAGGTGCACGATCGGACCTTCTAAAAAGATGATGTTGATCGGAGTATATAATTAATTCAAGACCTTGCATGGTTTGATCCACCACGCCACAGCTCATGAATAGAGAGATTTATTATTTCCTTAATTCTATCAGAGTCATCAGGTTCACAAGTACCAGTAGCTAGTACTATACGTACATACATATACCATCATCAGTTAGTTTTCCACGTCATCATCTTTACTTGGACGGATTCTTAATTTCCATTGCATAAATAAGCCAAAAAAAGGCCTACCAAGCATATTAATTACCTACTCTCTGGTTGAGTATTGGTGGGTAGCCAACTAGAAAAATTTCTATGGGTGTAAATTTTATACGTACAACTATATAGTTTTGTACAATGATTCTGTAATATTATATATTCAACATATATATATTTAAAATTTGCTAAAAATTATAATACAAATAATTCTAAGGTCTTAAAAATCACAAACCCTAAAATGGAGCTAATTCAATCAATAAATTTAGCATATTGAAGAGACAACCTTGTAACATTTTCAAAATATTTAAGGTGCCGGGCCGGCAACCCCTGGACCCGCTGCTGGAATGATTCGATCACGTCCCAAGGAGTATAGTTACGTGTGTATATTAACTCTTTCAGTCTTTCTTTCTTTTACATGACGAAACGCTTCAAACTCGATCACGGTATCACATTGATCTCATGCAATATATATCTTACATATTACATAACAACAGACAATGGTCATCGCGCAGAAAAGAACATCTCTAGCCAATGCGTCCAAGAACATGTGAATCTCGAATCCGATCATGTTTCATGCGCGTGCGTGTTGATCGAAGATAGCATACAGTACATTAATGCATTAACTTGTACAAGCTTTTTATTTATTCCACGAATACAATACATATGATCGTAACAGCTGGTACAGTATGCATTTTAGATGCATATGATACAAGCTCCAGCATGCAGGTCGATCATTTAGAGATACTGCGGTAGGAATTAATAATGCAAATAATTAAGATGCACTTACTGATGACTGATGCATGAGAATGGGCAATCACACACACACATATATATATATATATATATATAGAGAGAGAGAGAGAGAGATGTGTATGCATGTTTGTTTGTATGTATGTATGTAGCAAGAAACTTAAGCCATTGCAGAAGGATGCATGCATGCATGCATGGCTTAGACGAGCGGGCAGGTGAAGTCGGAGGGGCAGGTCTTGCCGCAGAAGTTGAGGAGTAGGATGAGGTCGACGGGCACGTTGATGTTGATGCCGAGGACGTTGGCCTTGATGGCGGTGCAGAGGCAGACGGCGGCGTCGAGGTCGGCCAGCCCGCTCAGCAGAGGGCAGCACTGCTCGTTGTCCGGCACACCCACCTTGAGCTTGAGCAGGTTCAGCACGTTGGCGCACACGCTCAGCTTCAGCGCGTCGATCGCGCAGTAGCCACCGGACGGCGTCGGCACGACCGGCGGTGTGGGCACGACAGGCGGGGTGGGCACGACCGGCGGGGTCGGGCAGGATGGCTGGCATCCGTGCACGGCGGCGAAGAGGAGGAGGTTTAGGGCAAGGAACAGCACAAGCTTGGACATTGGCGCCATTGCTTCAAGCAGCAAGAGCTCGATCGATCGAGACTAGTAGTAATCGCGTACGAGCTAGCCTGCTTGCAGTAGTATCACTGTGCTGTTTGGGATGGTTTGCTAGCTTGGGGTGTTTGGGGTGGTATTTATAGCCCGATCTATCCGTCCATGGATCCAGGTGCGTAGGCAACAGTAGAGTTGTATTGGGCTCGAGCCCATTCTCTGGCCGTCGAACCTAAATATCATCTTTAGCACTGGTACTCAGTATTTAGCATAGCGACAACGAATTTACACGCATTCAAATGTAACCGGAGGAAGAAGAAGTTTTATTAGGCGATGAGCCGGGTAGGAAGAAGGGAGCGGGGGAGAGAGAGGGAGACGGAGAGGGGAGCGAGGAAGAAGAGGGGGAGCGGGGCTATTTAGGAGGGGCGCACGGGCGGTTGCCGGCGCGGCAACGGCGGTCGAAAAAAAAGAGATATGGGGGCGGAGAGGGATAAGGGCGGCAGCGGTTGGCGGGAGCTCATCCATGCGAGGAAAGGGGGAGGGAGGTGCACCGGGCAGTGAGGAAAACGGAGTGGGGACGGTGGCGCTAGAGAAAGAGGAGGCCGAGCGGGAGGAGGAAGAAAGAGGTCTGGTGGGCCAGGTCGGAGGGGTAGAGAAAAAGGGAGGGGCCGGATGCAGGGGCGTATCTACAGGGTGGTCCAAAAATCTCCAACCTAAGGTCCAGTGACACCTAAACTAGTATAGAGTAGTTCAATAGTTCTGTTACCGTTTGTGACCTGCATGTGTTAGATGTTGTCGTTCTTATAATAGTTCATAAATTGCTAGTTGGTAAGAATTTAAGATTATGTATCGATTGGGCTGCTGTTCTGTTAATCTTTTGAGGCAGCAGCTATGTTGCTTACTGTTGGCATTAAGCCATTTTTTTGGTTTGCAGCAGTTGGCATCTACTAATTAATCGATTGATTTGAGCATCTTTTGCCATGAGAAAGTTAGGCTTGTAGCTTCTGTTTCTGCTACTCTCGCTAGTAATTTTTCTAGCTCTTTATGAAGGGCAAGTATTCTAATTTCAGAGTTAAGAAACTGAGTTTTAATTGTGCTTCGCAAATTATGTGCAATGCACCGACTGCTGATTACAGTCTGCACTTGCACGGTATTTAAAAAATTTATGCCAAATTGGACCACCCATACTCAAAATCCTAGATACGCCACTGTTCCGGATGGGCCGATCCAAGAGGAAGGAATTGCATTTTTTTTTTTACGGGCGTCACAGTAAGTATATGCGGTCAATTCCCCCATGATATGGAGCCATGCAAGATGTCCGTGAAGTCTACATACTGATCGATCGACGTCGTCTAATCGGTCATGGAACAAGTTGCAGGGTCTTTGGAAACAAACATGGCCCTGTCATTCGGAAAATTCTTGCGGCAACTTGCGTTATTCTTGCTTGCCTTCTTGTACGTAGACGACTAGACGTACGTTCCTGGTAGCGACACGCTCAATTAATTTGTACTCTAGCTAGCTTAATTTCAAACATCCATCGATCGATGCATTAATATGTCCCGATCGATCGAGTTAGTCATAAAATTAACCCGACAACTAGATCGACACAAATTATACGATGGGGGACTAAGCAGCGACCGATGGATCGAGCATGAGCTAGAGCTTTCTTTTCTGTGTACTTAACTTCCCTGTTCTATTGCTACCACAGGTCTTATGCAAATCGATTGAATTAATCATATAGATATCCTTTAAACATAATATAGATTATCAAAGATCTCGAACGACTCACCAAAACACGAAAATCAGCTAGCTAGAAAATAGATTTTTATTTGAAGAGTGCCTAGCTAATTCCACCGTCTCCTGCCTACATGTAGCCCCCTTAATTATTCCCCTTCTATCTCCTCGATCCTACTACCATCCTTCCCATCACTCTCTCTCTCTCTCTCTCTCTCTCTCTCTCTCTCTCCTTGCGTTGCATAGTAGTTCGATTTTCCACGATTTTTTTGATCGCCATGTGTAAGTAGTCTAACATGAGTGTAAAACACATCATGTAGCCGTCATGCATGCGTACCTTGTACGATTAGCTAGCTAATATACACCGTATATCTTGCCCGGCCCACATGTATATATGCATGCCGCCCATTTTGTACGTTATGTTGTTTGATCAATCAAACAAAAAGTCATGAGATGCACATATAATTGTTAGGACACGTATGGCAGGTAATTAAACACCAAAATTCCATGCTGGCCTATATAGAAAAGCAGCACGATAGCTTAATTTAATAATATTGTTAGTGGGGGAGGTTGCGTGATTTGGATTGGATCTCGTACGTACGTATGTTATGCAATTTATTATATCTTGAGCTGCACCACATGACATTTATACTTGATTTCCAATATTCCACTCGCTTGATATTATAATTACGTTTTATGCATGTATGTTACCCCTCCAAGGAGGGAAAATGGGTTGGGACTTGGGACTAGTACCGGGTATGTAATTATGATTAGTCTCACAACCACCTCGCAGTACCAACAGGGCCAGATCCTGGGCCAGAACGTGGGCCATGTACATTTGGGCCAGAGCAATAATGCACTACACCGCATCAGGCCAGGGCCCATGCTTTTCTTTTTCTGGGGTCCTGGCTCTGCCTAGCTACAGAGCTGCCGACCAACTTGCTGCTGCGGATTTAGGCTAAGAAATATCAGAGGGCTTAATTACTTGTAAATTAGCTCCATCTTGCAAACTAAGTTTTTCAAAATTACTAAGACTATCTCCAGCAGCTTCCCTTCCCCTCCAAATCCCTTCGCGAACAGATCCCAAGTGCTCCAGCGGTTTCCCTTCACGATTCCCGTCAGAAGGGATTCAAACAGTAAATCCCTTCAGAAAGGGATTCTCTCTCCAATCCCTTCACAAATCCCTTGAGGGGATGCTGCTGGAGATGGTAGGAAATAAAGGGAATGAATATGGGGAAGGGAATAGGGAAAGGAATAGAATGAAGGGAAATTGCTGGAGATAGTCTAAGAAATTAATAGTATGCATTGCCTCCCATCCGAGGCAGGCTGGCACCGACACTGCCTAAAAAAAATACTAGTAGCAAATCAAAACGCGATTGATGTGTGTATTACACTCCATGCATTATTCTATATATGGGCCGAGCGGGCAAAGCTGACTTACCTACTACGTACGTACGTACGTAGCTAGAGATGCTATGGTAAGGATAGCCTAGAGGAACGTGCGTGCACATATACATATACATATGTAGCCAAAAACTTACAACTAGCTTCATACATATATATATTGAGAGGTGCTTCTATGCTCTTCCTTTTTAAAGTTGCACAAACATTAAAGCATGAATGAAGGGTGGATGAGGATTACTTACCCCTTCGTTTGCTTTAAGATTTGTGCAACTTATATTAAGAAGGAAAGCGTAGAAACACCTCTCATATATTTTATATATATGTATGTAACCAAAGGCAGGAGGTGACGTACACGATACACCCGATCGATCGACTCGGTCCATCATATATGCCAAATTTGGCTCAGAAAGAGCGTGTACGTACGTGCGTGAACGTTATAAATACATGCCCATCTACGCAAGTTTAATTTCAAAATACAATCTTGAATACTAATTTATATTATGTTATATTATATTTGTAAAACTTACTAAATTACAGTATTATGATGGTACATTTTGAAATACATCTACGCTTGATTTTTATCTATCTAATTTAAATATTTTAAAAAATATTAATAATTAAAATTTAGTTTCGAAACGAAAGTACAGTGAGTACTCCCTCCGTTTCTTTTTATAAGGCGTATTTGGTTTCGTTAGGACAAGGCTTTGACCAACAATTACTCTATTAGCATATAATTTTTATGACACAAAATTGATATTAGCAGATTTGTATTCAAAAGTACTTATATATAATTATGATTTTGTATTGCATAAATAATATATTAATGAAGTAATCGTTGGTCAAAGTCTTGTCCTAACGAAACCAAATACGCCTTATAAAAAGAAACGGAGGGAGTACTAGATTAGTGCAAATTCCGTCAGCGATCAATCCTCCGGAGCTGCATGCATGCCGTGCGCTGGCTAGCTACCTCGATCAATCAATTGCATGCGCGTTTTCCCGAGGAACATGCATGCATGACGCAGCTAGCCTAGCATGGCCGGTTTATCTCGAATTCTCATCCATCCATCTGCGATATATGCTCATATGCATGCATGATTCCATATGCAGCACGCGCTGATGGGCACTAGGCTGGGTTTTTTTGCTAGCTCAAGGCACGGTAGTTTAGTTCGGTTCAAAATTCGGTACGGCATGATACTGTTGTTAGATTATGTTAATGATCAAATGATATTAAGCCTTAGCCTAGAACATGATCACTAGTTCTAATGCGGAATAAGAATATACTAACCGGAGCCATTAGAAGCCATTAAGCCGTTCGGTGAAGTAGAGGTCGCAGAGAGGTTGGCATCGGCTTCAAGGTTCGGGTGTTGTTGACGTTCTGTTGGATGGTGTCGGCGACCTTGGGGTCTGCACCTGCACTGGCCGTGGATTGCCCTTCGAGGTTCCTCCAGCGCCAGTGAGGATCGGTAGGTTTTAGGATTTCGGAAGGGAGGAAGAACGTGTATTGGATCGTCACCCAATAACGTGCACACCACCTTCCCTTTTTATCTGGTGCTGAGGAGCTCGGGGGCATAATCCAATGTATGAAAAGCGCCTCCGATCATGGCGCGTAATTAAGGAAAGATTTCTAATTAGTTAGGAAAGTTTTGATTTGGAAAGAGCACAAATAGGAAGGCGACTGCTGCGGGATTTGGGTGGTCTCTGCCCCTTGCAAACACTGAGATCAACCAACAACTGTAGCACGGGCCGTGCCGGACCTGGGATCAAAGCACGATGGGCGGCATAGCCCGGCACGGCACGGTGGAGGTACGGGCACAGATCCACTGTCACAATTTAATTGTTGTTGTTGTTGGCTATATTATGTTACTTATCTACAATAGTTTTATTTCATTAAATTTCTAATATTGTCGGGGTTATGAGTCTAATGATCTTTTTGGAGAGAAAAAGTATTGTTAGGCTTTCTATAAATGACCATCTCTCGTTCTCTCGCCGGCCAATGAGCGAGAGGGGGGGAGGCAACAGGCAAGAGAGATATTGAGAGGGACAGTCTAGAGAGAGAGAGAGAGAGGGAGAGAGCCGAGAGAGGGAGCAACGGGTAAGAGAGATTGAGAGAGATGGACGAGAGAGAGAGCAATGGGCGAGAGAGAATTAAGAGATTGAGCAATGTGTCTCCGTCTCCTTTCCTCTCCTCGTAATAGTGTAAATGAGCTGGGCCTGAGCTGGTATGGCACGAAACAGTTATGAAGCGCAAATAGGCCGTGCCTGGGCTCGCCGAAGGTGAGCCGTGCCGAGCCGGCACGGCACGATAGACATGACGTGCCGGCACGGCACGATAGACATGACGTGCCGGCACGATCTGGCACGGTTCAGACACGAAGTACGATGGACCCGTGTCGGACCAACCCGGCCCGGCACGATATCCACCTCTAGCCCATGCCATCTATCCGGACCGTACATACTCGCGCTTTCTGCATAATCGGATGCATCGATCTCGATCGACTCGGACAAGAGGATCGAGCAAGCATATATAGTCTTAATTATGTTGTATGTCCGTCGTCGTGAACGATGCATGTACCGCGCAGTGCAAGACTAAAACGGCGTCGATCTGTACGTCACGCTGGAGGTCCATACCGGCCGGGATCGACGAAATGACACGTACGATTAACACCATCCATGCAGGCGGCCATACCATACCGTATACTACTCCATTTGTTTTCAGTGGGTTACCTGCAGGAAGGTAGCAGCATACATGCAAGCAGGTACATATTTGTACTGGATATTAACTGGAAAGTTGAGACTAGCGAGCTAGCTAGCCATTGCCACTACCAGACGGTTAGTACGCAGTACACGATCTTTTCAAAGCACTATACCGTGATGCCACTGGAAATGCAAGCATCCAAGCCACTCCATTGTCTCCTTCCTTCCCCGCCAGCTAGCTCAGGCCGACAGTCCACGACTCCACATGATCGATCGATGCTCATCGATCTTGCGACGTCTCTAGCTCTCTCTCTCTCTCTCTCTCCCCCCGCTTAGTACAGTGAATTAAGGACTCAACACATTTAATTAGATCGATCGATCTCACATGCCTGAAGCTGCTACCTACTACTCCCTCCAGTTTGCAAATACTTGTCGTTTTGAAGTTGTTTTAAATCAAAGTTTTAGAACTTTATCTATAAATAACTTTTAAACTATTTAGATTGCACACATAAAAGTTAGTTTTGTTATAAAAAGAGCTTTCAAAATATTATAATTTCAATGTATTTTATAAATAAAATGCAATAATTTTTAATGGTCAAAGTTGTATTTTAGAGACCATGTCAATATTCAAAACGATGAGTATTTGCAAACTAGAGGGAGTAGCTAGGAGTAAGATCTAAGCCTCCTAAACCCCTTCCTTCTCCTATAAATACCACCCAATGCGGCAAGCTCCCTTGCACCGCCACACCACAGACACACGCACAGCAACCTCTAAATTAAACCTATACACGTACAGTGTAACACCTACCTAGCTAAGCTAAAGCCATAGCCATGGCGAAGAAAGCGGCAGTGATCACCACTTTCCTCGCCCTCAACCTCCTCCTCTTCACCTTCTCCGACGCCTGCGGCTGCCAGTGCGGCTCCTGCCCTAGTCCTGGCGGAGGTGGAGGCAGCGGCGGGGGAGGGAGCGGTGGTGGCGGAGGGGGAGGGAGCGGTGGAGGGAGCGGCGGGGGAGGGAGCGGTGGAGGAAGCGGCGGGGGAGGCGGCGGCGGTGGAGGTGGCGGCGGCGGAGGAGGAGGCGGCGGTGGATCAGGCGGCGGTCAGTGCCCGATGGACGCGCTGAAGCTGGGGGTGTGCGCGAACGTGCTGAACGGGCTGATCAACCTGCAGCTGGGGACGCCGCCAGCGCAGCCGTGCTGCTCGCTGATCCAGGGGCTGGCCGACCTGGAGGCGGCGGTGTGCCTGTGCACGGCGCTGCGCGCCAACGTGCTGGGCATCAACCTCTACGTGCCAATCGACCTCACCCTCCTCATCAACTACTGCGGCGGGAGCGTTCCCTCCGGATTCCAGTGCCCCAACTGATGGATGGATGCATCGATCGATCGACTGGTACAAGCTCGATCGCCAGCGGGAGTATACGTACACGTGCATGCGCGAGTGCTTATTAATTTAAGTAAAAATATATATACTTCCTTAATCATTCGCTCGCTGCTAGTTTTCGTTTTATGTGTGATCGAATCGATCGGGCCGGTGTGTTATTTCTCATGTACTGTACGCGCGTGATCCTCATCATGCATGTTATATTAGCTGCCTGCACGCATGTACAGATGTACTTGCGACATGCGCTTGTGTGCTTGGTTTGTGTGGTATGGCCACTCTACCTTCTCATTCTCATGTACTGTTGTTTCTTTAAAGAGGTACTTACCTCTTCCATGACATTAATAAAGGAATCGAATATTTATGTCAGTGTGAAATCTAGCATCTGTAAATCGAACCAGAGATGCTTTTATACATTTTGTAAGTTACACAAGTATTAAGGCCCCGTTTGGTACGGTTTCAGATTCTAATAGAAGCAGAAACGGTTTCAGATTCTTGGTAGAAACGTTTCAGGTAGAATCAGAATCACTTTCTGCAAACCGTTTGGTACGGTTCCAGATTCTAGTAGAAACGGAGTTGAGGGTGATTCAGCCACGGTGTGGAAAAAGAAAAAACGTTCCGAGGAGAATCGTTCCAAGTTTTAGCCCGTTTGGCTGGGTTTATCCTAGATTCTAGTAGAAACAGCTCGGTTCGAAGTTGCCAAACGAGACCTAAAACATAAATAAAAGATAAATAGTGATTACTTACTCCACTTACTTTAAAATATGTACAACTTTTTGTATTCAGAGGAAAGGTGATGTCTGCGGCCCTTTGCCGAGAGACGAATCCAAATAAACTGCAAAACCTTGGTTACGTACTTATTTTGAGAAAAAATATTTCTTAAGGGTCCGTATTTTTTCAGTGTCAAACCAAAATTTATTTTTAAAAAACAGCGCACGGTACTTTAGCGATACCGTGCTACAGTACGTGTGTGGCAGCAGCTGGGTGTGGCTTGTGCTCCTCATGCACGGCATTAACATTTTAGCACACGGGAGCGCGGGATTACGATCGGGGACTAATTATGAAAAATGATTTTTTAGGGGTCACAATAGTGAAAAATTCGCGACATGCGATGGTAAATAAATATTTCATGGCCACCCGCGACGGTAAATATTGCCTGCAAAAAATATGGGGCCGCAAATATATATCACGCAAAAATATTATTTTGCAGTTCATGTCAATATTGTTTTTTTCAGAATTATATGGACCATCAATAATATTTTTTTACGGGCAATATTTTTTACTGTCGCAAGTGTCATCAAATATTTTTTCAGAGGCAATCCAAAATTCATTTTTTTTAAAAAACAAAAATTTAAAAAATCACGGGTGGTACTGTAGCACGGCGAGGCTTGCAGCAGCCTGGGTCAGCTGCATGTGGCTTGCAGCGGTCCCCGCCCGCTGCTTACGACCTGCAGCGGATCCCATACATGACAGGAGGCTATTTTTGCAAAGAAAAATATTATAAAGGCTAAATCTGAAAAAAAAAATTATTAAAGACTACAGCTACGAAGATTGTCGGTGTTTCGTGCACCGGCAATACGAATTTATGGTCGGATGGGGTCGCGCGCTCCCTCTCCCCGAATGGTCGACTCAAGGAGTCAGAAGAAGTATACTGGTTCGGGCCGAATGTCCCTACTCCAGTTCGTGCGGTGTGAATGTATTGATCTTTGGGAGACGGATAAGGGGTGTGCAGCGAGGCGGGCGGTCATTGTCCGATCCCTTGAGGTTTTCGCTAGGGAGTCGAGGCTACCTAGGAGGATTTCTCTTTTCTCGCGCCCCTCCCTCTCGGGCCTGCCTCTCCTTATATAGACGGAGGAGGCGGAGTTACACGGAGTTGGGAAGACTACGAGGAGAGGGGTCGCACGTCTTGAGGTTTGGCTTCTGTCTTGTCCTGGCCAACCCCTGCCGTCCCGAGGTAGGGTTGGTGGCTCTGTGGCGTCTGATCTTGCGTAGTCTTTGTCGAGGGTGGCGTGTTGCGTGGTGCTCTTGTCGGCCTCGGTGGCTTTAATGGCGCTTGACTTTGCTTTGGCCTCGGAGTGGGCGTACTCCTGCGGTGTGCCAGGCGACGGGGCGAGGCTTACTTCTTGGTGGCTCTTCCGGCCTTTGGGAAGGAGCCGCCTACCTGGTACGGATGTCGAGGGACGCTACGCACAAGGCGCTACCGACATCGGGCGTGGCCCCGCTGGCTCAGGCGCAGTGGAGCTTGAGCTTCAATATTAGGCGGCCGGCATGCCGACCGCTCGAACCGAGTCCGCCGACCGTCCGGTCGGCCCGCGATAGGTCGGGCTCGTTCCTCGCGCCCAAGTACCTTTCGGTGGTGCCGCCTCCCGTGATAGGTCGACCCGTTCGTGCTTCCGGTGATGGGGTACCCATGGTATGGGTACTCGCCAAGCCCCGAGCCCCGAGCGGTCGGAGAGCCGCTCGGGGTTTAACTCGGCGGCGGTAACCGTCGCCCGAGGTCGGTGATGCTAGGTCGTCGTGGCTGCCTGGAGCCGTGCACCTAGGAAAGAGCTCCGGCGCGCGAGCGCACCCGGTGGTGTAGCCTCGAGCCCCGAGCCGGTCAGGGAGCCGGTCGGGGTTTACCTTGGCCAGCGGCCGCGGACCTGAGGTCGGCGACGCTTTGGTCGGGCCGCCGCTTGTCGGTCATGCCCGCCAGAAGAGCCCGGTGGCGAGCGCAGTGGTGTAGTGAGCCCCGAGTGGGTCGGAGAGCCGGTCTGGGGTTTAGCCCGGCTTGGTAGTCGTCGACCCGAGGTCGGTGGCGTCTAGGTTGGCGCGACCGCTGGGAGTCGCGCCACTGAAAGAGCCCGGCAAGGCTGGCACCCGTGGTGTAGTCTCAGCCCCGAGCGGTCGAGGAGCCCGGTCGGGGTTTACCGGTCAGCGACGCGGACCTCGAGGTCGGCGACGCTTTGGTCGGGCCGCCGCTTGTCGGTCGTGCTCGCCAAAGAGCTCCGGCGCAAGGAAGCACCGCGGTGTAGTCTTGAGCCCCGAGCGGTCGGGGAGCCGGTCGAGGGTTTACGGTCGGACTCTGGCGAGCCACGGTGCACGTGGGTCCTCGGAGTCGTGAGCTGACGCGTTTACCTTCGTCGGTTTGAACGCCGTGCTCGTGGCGAGCTACTATCGGGTAATCCGAGTGGAACCTTGGCGATCCCCTTGAGGGGTTCGTTTCCAAGCGAGGCGTAGCTCGGCGTGGGCGTCCGACTACCGGGGCGTTCCATAAAAACCTTTCCTTACTCGATCCCGTGTCGGACTGCCGGGTCGTCCGCCGACCGAGCGCGCGGTGGCCGCTACTCATCGATGAGTTCCGCGGGAGAGTGTGAGGTATGGTCTCGACGCGAAGTCACGTTGATTGGGTCGTCCGCCGACCCAGCTGGAGGCCCTCTGGGGGCTCGCTGCGACTTCGCCTCGCTCTTTTTACGTCTTTGGCGGCTTCGTTCGGTGGCGGATCGGCCTTCGTAACCTGACAGTGCCGGGCCTCAGTGCGAGCCTATAGGCGGCTTGCTCTCCCGAGGCCGGCGCCCGATGGGCCGTTGCATACCTTTCGCGCGGGCGCCCGCCCATCGTAATCGGCGAGGCCCGCGATCTTTGTCTTGGCGCGCTTGGCGCGAGGCGCCATCTGTCGAGCGATTAATGCGCGATGGGATTTAAATGGATCGCTGCACGCACGGGAAAGCGAGGCGGCGGCAAAGTGACGGTTTGGCATCGCGTTGATTTGCGTGAGGAGGCGTCGATTTCGGCGCGGAGGCGCGTCTGTTCCCGCCTGGCGCCTATAAAGGAAGGAGTGGGTGGCGTGGTAGGCGCCAAGCCCTCTGTTCGCGCGCTCTGCAAAAAAAAGGAAAAGGGAAGAAAGAAAACGAGGGAAGAAGAGGAGCTTCCTGCTTCGTCGCGTCGTTCCCTGCTTTCCTTCGCGCATTTGGAGATGTCGCTGACCCCGCACTCGGCCGCGGCGGGTCGCTATCTCGGTCTGGAGAGGAAGGAGTTCCTTCCTCCGCGGCCCGAGTCCGGCTGGCGAGTTCCGCCGGCCGGGACCGAGGTCCCCGAACTTGAGGACGGCGAGATAGTCTCGCTGGCGTTCTTCTACGAACGGGGCTTCGGACTTCCGCTCCACCCGTTCGTCCGGGGTTGCTTTGCACTATTACGGGGGAGAAGTTCACCATCTGAACCCGAATGGAGTCCTCCATATTGCGGTCTTCATGACGCTGTGTGAGGCCTTTATGGGATTGAACCCCATTTTGGGCTCTGGCGCCACTTCTTCTTCGCGAGGCCGTCACCGGACACCGCCGGCCTCCTCGGGGCTCTGATGATCCAACTGCGCAACCACCGCAAACCGTTCTACGTCGATTTGAGGCTGCCGACGTCTAACCGGGGGTGGCATAGCGAGTGGTTCTATGTCCGGAACCTCGACAACAGTGCCCCTCCCTTTAGTGGGAATTTACCAACGCCGCATACCTGTTGGGGTGGGGTCTGACACGAAGGGCCGGAAGAAGGTGGACGCGATCCTTGAAAAGCTCGCGGACTGAAGCGGCGGGCCTGACAGGCAAGGTGGTCCTCGATGCGTTCATGGAGAGGCGCATCCAACCCCTCAAGGGTCGATTCGTCCCATGTTTGAGTACATTGGGCGGCCAGGCCTGCAAGGTCGTCGGGCGGGAGCTCCCTCCGTCCGGAGAGATCCTCAGCGCGTGTCACTTGATCTCCATCGCGGAGACACCGAACCCGGGCGAGGCGCTGCGCTGTTTCGGCGCAGAATCCGCAGAACCTGGTACGCCTGACGGCTCTGCTCGCTTTTGCTTTGCTCTGCTCCTTCGCCTCCTTACCCGGCGTGCTCCGCAGGGGCTCGGTGGATCGATCTCCGTCCCTTGCTGCCGGGGAAAAGGAGTTGAGGCGGCGCGCGCCTCGAAAAGGAAGCAGGGACGCCCGCTAGCGGAAAAAGAGGCCACCAAGACGGAAGAGGAGCAGCGCGGGCCGGGCAGCGTGGCGAGGAGGTCTCGGAGGAGACCTCGGAGGAGACCTCGAGTGAGGGTGACGAGGAGTCGTTCTTGCAGCGAGGAGAAGAAGTTGCCGAGGCGAGCCGCGGGCGCGACGCGGGTCCTGGGCCATGGGGCCGGCGACCGCGGCTCCTCCGAAGAAACCGCGAGCAGGTCCCTGTCGCCTCCTCGCGGGGGTCCGGCAAAGAGGGCACGTCAGGTGCCGGTTGTTCGCTCCTCCCGGTAAGTGACTTGCGCAATTCCTCCGATGCTGACTTCTTCCGCAATTCCTCGACCGATCAGACGCAGAGGCCTCACTACTGGGAGGGCGCCGAGCCCCACTCGGCGGTGAGGAACCGCCCCTCCGGTCTGTCGCGGGCGTCGCGGTGGTTGTCGGAGCGGGGATCGTTCGGATCGCGCTCCCTGCGGTAGGGCCCGTCAGCGAGGGCCACGCTGCAGAGGGGCGCATCTGGGCGCCGAGATCACGGCTTCTTGTGAGCGGCTTCCGTCGGCGTGCTTCCGCCTGCGTCACCGTCGACGATGGCGGCGGAGTTCTGCCGACCTGCCTTCCCGTCTTTGCCCGGCCGTGGAAGGTCGGCGCGAGCTGTCGCCGAGAAGCTTGGATTCGCGGCGTTTACACGCCGGCGGGGCGAGATCTACCACCCGCCGCCGCCGCCAGCTTCGGCGGTCCGAGTGTCGCCGATGGGCGCACAACCGACCGCGACAGGCGTTCCGTCGGGCGGGGAAGTCAAGTCAGGGCGGTCGCCGATCGCCGCGCTGACTTGGCCCGGCCGACTGGCCGGGGTCCCGCTCGTTTCCGACGACGGCGTAACCCGCGGATTGGGACGCTCTGGAGGAGGAGATGGGAAGGATCCACGCCGACCTTACCCTTGTTGTTGACGCCGCGTCCAAGGCGAGGAAGTCCATTGCTCAGGAGTCCCGCTCGGCCAGACTGGTAAGTTTGACGGGGATTTCTCTTGTGCATCTTCTTGACCGGGGAATGGAGACTGACCGGGCGGGTACCTGCAGCGCTTGACATCCCGAGCGGTGGACAAGTCAATGTTCCTCCGGCACTTGCACTGGCCAGGAAGTGCCGTAGGGAAAGAGCTGCTCGACGCTCGGAGGGCGCTTGCCGCTGAGCAAGGAAGGGCTGCCTCGGCGGGTCAGCGGCTGGGAGAGGTCGCCGAAGCCTTGCGGGAGGCTCAGCGACGTGCGGAGTCGTTGGCCACCGAGGGAGAGAGGGCCAGGTCGTCCCTGGCGGATCTTTGGCGGCTAAGACCTGCGATCAGTCTTGGCGGCATCCGCCGGCGAGGCCGCCCTCTATCGGGAGGAATGCGAGTCGGTCCGCAGGAGGCCGACCACCAGCGCCGGCGGGATCTCGCTTCGGGGAGCTCGTGGCGATGAAGGAGCTTGCCGATCGCGCTACGGCCGACCGGAAGCGCGTGCCAAGGTCGAGGAGGAACTTCGCGCCAAGGAGGCTTCCGTGGCGGTGAGTAGTTCATTCTTAAAGTCACCACGGCGGCGTCCCTCGACGTTGTTTTCGTCCCTGGCAGATCTGCGAAAAAGCCTTACCGACGCTACCGAGTCGCGAAGGGCGGTGGAGGCATCGAGACGCGGCGGTCGAGTCACGCGACTCGGCCCTTTTGAATAAGCGGTGGCGGAGAGGATGCGGCCGATACGACGGCCACCGACGGTCCTCCACGCGTGGCGTCCAGGCCGCTGCGACGGCCATTCGGGCTTACTCGCCCAGCGCCATCCCCGCCATGCTTGGGTGGATCCTGAAGCGTCGGCGTCGGTGCGGGAAGCGGCGGTGCTTGGCGCTTCCTCGGCCCTGGTCAACACCGTCTCTTATTATGACGGCGTCGACCTTGAGGCGGTCGGGAGCGGCGTCGCTGCTGACCGAAGCGACGAAGAGGTCGACGCAGCGTTCATGGCCCGGTCGATCCGTGCGCCCAAGAGATTGCTTGGCCGAATCTCGCCACGAAATTCTCCGTCGGAAGGGGGAGGAAGATTAGTTTTCCTTCTGTTTGCCTTTTTGGCAATGTATGTAATGAACAAGACTGCCCTAGTTGAGCTCAAACGCCGGGCTGTTTTAAGTTACTCTGCCCGTCTACCCCGTGTTTCTTTTATGAATTTGGGCAATTTTTCAACCGTAGCTACGGGGGCCCACAGGGGTGCCCTGAGAGCGTAGGCGTTGCACCAGGTTCATGCGAAGAGGACACGGGGCAGGGCGAGCTGCCTCGAGCGATTGCTTGATGGAGGAGGTGTCGGGGTCGGACCACCTCCTTCGCGAAGCTTGGCGGGTTGAAATCTAACCTAAGTAGGGTGCTCAGGCCGCTCATAGTGTTTCTTGCTCGGAGGGCTTGTTTCCCTCATGAGTGCCACTGAAGCCGTGGCAGCGGGGGCGTGGGCCGTAGCACTTTGAGCCGAGGAAGTAGCCGCGAGGTAGATAGCTCGGTCGGTCGGTGCGGCTTAGGTTAGCGACCAGCGCTTTTAAATGATGGTCGGGTTGGGCCGCTGGGGCGTAGGTTGTAGCATTCGTCAACCTATATCGAAAGGCTCCGTCCGACCGCCGCTCGGCCCTTCGCTCAGGTAGCCTCCTTTTTGCACAAAGTGCTACTTGAGCAGTGGCAGCGGGGCGTGGGCGTAGCATTTTGGTTTTGAGGAGGTTACTTTAAGAGGGGAGCTCGGTCGGAGTGGTAACCGGTTATCGATTTAGGTCGCCGACCCCTGAGGTCATGCAGCCCCCGAGCGGTGCGTGGGATCGAGTGCGTCGCCACGCGCCGCTTGAGCTCGTGGCGATTCTTTCAAAAGGAACTTTATGCTTTCGAGGATAAGGGTGGATTAACTTCGCCTTGAGGACCGCGATTTTCGAGCCGACGCTGGCGTAACCGTCTTCAAGCCGGCGTGACCCCAAGGCGCTTCATCTTCGCTCCTCTCGCCTTTGCTTTGGCGACTTGGGGCCGTCTTCTGTGCCTCCCACATCGCTCGCCTATAAAAGGAGGCGTGGTGCGCCCATTCCCCGTACGCCATGGCGGACCACAACGCTCAGCTTCGCGAGGAGGTAGTCGCCCATCAGGCCTGGTTGCGGGAGGTGGCGGATGCTGAGGCCGCGGCTGTTCGTGAGGATGTGCGGCGAGTCGGCGTCCTCGTCGTCGGCGTTCCTCGGCTTCGAGAAGCGAGGGCGCCACTATTGCGGGCGGTGGTAGAGGCACGCCGCGTGAGTTTCGTGGCAGGGCGCGCACCAAGATCGCAATGGGCGGTTCGCTCTTGGTTGGGGCGATGTTCCTCCATAAATAAATAAAAGTGCTCGGGTTCCTCTTTTCGTCTCTTTTCGCTCCTTCTCTTTTTGTGTTGAGATCTAGCCCTCGTTCTTTCGCACGTGATCGAAGGAGGACAGCTTCGGACCTCTGCTTTCGGGGCGGAGGTCGTAGTGCTCTAGATCAGCAAAACGAGAGAGGTTCGAGAGAGAGAAAAAAAACCACTTGGTCGGTCGTCCGACTGCTGCAGCTTTGAGTGTTTTTTGCATGGTACAAAAAGAGGAGAGAGGCCGACTATGGATAGAACCTTCTCAGCTTCTCTATGTTCCAGGCGTTTGTCACGAGATTCCCTTCGGTGTCCTTGAGGCGGAAAGTGCCGGGTCGGAGGACTTCCGCGATGGTGAAAGGGCCCTCCCAAGGCGGGGAGAGCTTGTGCCTGTCCTTCGCGGACTGGATTTGGCGCAGCACTAAGTCGCCGACTTCGAACGAGCGGCCGCGGACTCGTCGGCTGTGGTAGCGACGCAGCGCCTGCTGATATTTTGCCGACCGTAAGACCGCGACGTCTCGAGCTTCGTCGAGTCGGTCGAGGTCATCTTGCTGTTCCTCGATTGCCCGTGCGCTGTTGTAGTTCTGCACCCTTGGTGCGCCGTACTCAAGGTCGGTCGGGAGGACAGCCTCCGCCCCGAACACCAAGAAAAAGGGAGTGAACCCGGTCGACCGGGTTGGCGTGGTTTGAGTCCTTGGAGGATCATGCCGTTGGCTCGCTCGGCCTGTCCGTTGGCTCGGGGGTGTGCCACTGCCGCCCAGTCGACTCGGATGTTGAAGTTGTCGCAGAACTCGAGGAACTCCTTTCCCGTGAACTGCGTCCCGTTGTCGGTGATGATGGAGTTGGGCACCCCGAACCGGTAGACAATGTCGCGGAAGAAACTTGCTGCCTGCGCCGATGTGATCTTTGCCAATGGCTTTGCTTCAATCCACTTTGTGAACTTGTCTACGGCGACAAGCAAGTGAGTGAAGCCCAGGCGCCTTCACGAAGGGTCCGGCCAGGTCGAGCCCCAAACCGCGAAGGGCCATGTGATGGGGATCGTCTGCAGGGCTTGCGAGGAAGATGCGTCTGCTGGCGAAGAATTGGCATCCTTCGCAGAGTGCGGACAATCTGGGTCGCATCCGCTCGGCACGGTCGGCCAAGAGAAACCTTGTCGGAAGGCTTTTCCTACCAGGGACCGCGGCGCGCATGGTGCCCGCACACCCGTCGTGGATGTCTGCGAAGGTGCTTCCCTTGGTCGGTCGGACGCGCCGAAGGATTCGGACGGGCTCCTCTTGTAGAGGGCGCCGATCGGGACGAAAGACTTAGCCCGCCGAGCGGCGCGCCGAGCCTCGGTGGTATCGGCGGGAGCGACCCGTTTGTCAATCGATCGACAAGCGGTCGCCTCGATCGGTTTCGATGCTCGGGGCGCCCAAGTCCGACCGGCGGGTGGGCATCGGCCAGAAGATCGATGGGGCCGCCCGCCTTTGGGGTCGGCGGCGCCCTCGACTCGGGTCCAACCGGATTGATGGGCTTTGTTGAGGTCGAAAGCGAAGATTCCAGTGGGGAACCGGTCCCTTCCTGAGGCGAGGTTGGCGAGGGAGTCGGCTTCACCGTTATAGCGTCGGTCGCTATGATGGAGCTCGAAACCCTTGAACTTCTCCTCAAGCATGCGGACCTCTAGGCAGTAGGCGGCCATCCGAGCGTCTCGGGGCTCGGTGGTTTTCATTACTTGGTCGACGACCAGCTTGGAGTCGCCGTGAGCGTTGAGCCGTCGATGGCGCCAGGTCGGCGGCGATCCGAAGGCCATTGACGAGGCCGTGCTCGGCGACATTGTTGGTGGCGTCGAAGAGTAGTCGTATGGCATACCGGAGCTTGTTGCCGAGTGGGGAGATGATAGCGACCCGTGCGGCCCGTTCTTGGTGTAAGACCCATCGAAGTACATCGTCGATTACTCGGGTCCTCGGCCGCGCGAGGACTTGCGCCTCGGTCCACTCGGCGACAAAGTCCGCCAAGACCTGGGACTTGATCGCCGTCCTGGGGACGTACGATATGTCGAGGCCGTTGAGCTCGAGAGCCCATTTGGCGATCCTTCCGGTAGCGTCGCGGTTGTGGACGACTTCTCCGAGCGGTGAGGAGGTTACGACGGAGATGGGGTGTCGATCGAAGTAATGGGCAAGCTTCCTCTTGGTGATGAGCACCGAGTCTGATAACCATGTATCGAGGATATCGGATCTTTGTTTGGAGAGCACCTCATTGTGAAGTAGACCGCCTCTGCACCTTGAGAACGCGGCCTTCCTCTGCTCGCTCCACAACAAGTGCCGCGGCCCGGCGACTGAGTCGTGGCGGCGATGTAGAGGAGCAAAGGCTCCTGTGGTTCCGGGCGACGGGACCGGAGGTGAGGTCGAGAAAGACCTTTAGTCGACTAAAGGCTTCACGAGCCGTTGGTCGAAAAAATGGTCGGACTTCTTCATCGGCTTGTAGAGTGGCATCCTCGTTCACGAGAAGTGATACAAAGCGACTTAGTGCGCGAGGCATCCCATCGACCTTTGAACTCCCTTCGGATCGTTGATTGGCCCCATCCTTGCGATAAGCGGAGATCTTGTCTCGGTTAGCCGATGCCGCGCCGGAGACGATGAATCCCAAAGAACTTGCCCTTGGGGACCCGAAGACGCACTTCGGGGTTGAGCTTTATCGCGAAACCGTCGGAGGTTCGCAAAGTCTCCTCCAGGTCGGTGATGAGGTCATCGGCCTTCCTGGTTTTGACAACGATGTCGTCGACGTAGGCTTCGATGTTACGGCCAATTTGGTCTGAAAAACATGCCTGCATACATCGCTGGTACGTGGCGCCTGCGTTTTTCAGACCAAAAGGCATCGTGACGTAACAGTACGAGCCATACGGGGTGATGAAGGAGGTCGCGAGCTGATCGGATTCCTTCATCGCAATCTGGTGATAGCCCGAGTAGGCATCCAAAAAGGAAAGGGACTCACACCCGGCGGTGGAGTCCACGACCTGGTCGATGCGAGGCAATGGGAATGGATCTTTCGGACAGGCCTTGTTAAGGCTCGTGTAGTCAACGCACATTCTCCATTGCCCCGACTTTTTCTTTACAAGGACGGGATTGGCGAGCCACTCGGGGTGACGCACCTCCCTTACAAAACCGGCGGCCAAAAGTTTGGCGATCTCTTCCCCAATGGCCCGTCGCTTCTCTTCGTCGGCAGCGCGGCGACTGGCGTCGATGCGGATCGGTCGAATGTTCAGGGAGTGCTCGGCGACCTCCTTCGGGACTCTGGCATGTCCGAGGGTCTCAAGCGAAGACGTCTCGGTTTGCTTGGAGGAAGTCGACGAGCGCGCCTTCCTATTTGGTGGTGAGGGCGGCCCGATCCGCCGCGGTCTTGGCGGGATCCTCGGGATCAACAGCGACCTCCTTCGTGTCCTCCGCGGACTTGAAAGAGCTAGTCCCGACTTGCCGGAGTCGAGGGCGGATCCGGGGCCTTCTCCTGGAGCTGGCGAGCTCGCGAAGCGACCGGCGAGGCCAGCTTCGCTGCTTCGCTCGCTTGATTGTAGGCGAGCTGGGAAGATGTGGCCACAGTGATGACTCCTTGCGGCCCTGGCATCTTGACTTGAGGTAGGTGTAATTGGGGATCGCCATGAACTTCGCGTAGCATGGTCGTCCCGAGAATGGCGTGGTAGGAGCCGAGGAAGTCCACAACCTCGAGCGTGAGGCTCTCGGTGCGGAAGTTGTCCGGGTTCCCAAAGGTGACGGCAGGCCGACCTGCCCGAGGGGTGGGCTGTTGGCACAGTGCGACGCCGTGGAAAGGCGCCTTGCTCGGCCGGAGGCGGAGCGAGGACCCCAGGGCATCCAGGGTCTCAACATACATGATGTTGAGGCTGCGCCGCCGATCCATGAGGACCTTGGTCAGCGCCGTCCCTACGATGGGGTCGACGACGAGCGGGTAGCGTCCCGGGTGCGGGACGTGGTCGGGGTGGTCGGTCTGGTCGAAGGCGATCGGGCACTCCGACCACCTCAGGTAGCTAGGCACGGCGGGAGTCGCCGTGTGGACTTCACGGTGGGCGAAGCCGGCCGCCGCTTGTCGGCGTAGCACTCCTCCTCCGAAGATCATGAGGCAACCGTCGAGCTGCGGGAACTCGTCGGCCGGCTCATCGCCCTTTGCCCTGGCGTCGGACGCCGGGTCGCGCTTCTTCCCCTTACCCCGCGACGTCGTGGGGTTTAGGAGAGAAACCGCCAGGACTTCGCGATCCGATACTTGTGCTTGGCCGGGATAGTCGTGGTTCGCACGGACTATCCATCAACTTCTCGAATCGGTCTGGCGTCTGCCGAGCCTCGCTTGGCAGGTCGGTCGGCAGCGGCGACCATTCGACCTTCGCGGCCCTGCTTCCCCTTCCACTTCCTTTTGTCAGGGCGGTCGGAGGGGGCGCCGGCTCCGAGGCTGGCTGTCTTGTGGGTCGTCTTCCTTTCGAAGATGGCCCCACGGCCTCCTCGCGGGCGTGGTTGAGTGGCGATGTCGAGGAGCTCCTTGGTGGTCCGGGGCTTCGCAGCCCCAACTTGTGGACGAGCCTCGCACGTGGTGCCGTAGATGAACGCCCGACGACGGCGTCGGCGTCGCGGATGTCGAGGAGCTCGTTGCCTTTCTTTGGGAAGCGGCGGATGTAGTCGGAGGGTCTCCGGCCGCCGCTTGCGGCTCTTGAGACGCCAGGAGTTGCCAGGCGTTTATGCGTGCCACTGGAAATTTCCGACGAAAAGGTTCGTCAGGTCGGCCCAGCTGCCGATGGTATCTGCGGGCAGGTACTCGAGCCATGCTCGAGCTGAGTCCGCAAGATAGATGGGGAGGTACTGGATGACGAAGGAGTCGTCCGTCGCTCCCCCAGCTCGACAGCGTAGCCGATAGTCTTCTAACCAGACATCGGGTTGGTAGCCCCGTGTACTTGGCTATGTTGGTCGGAGCCGGAATCGGCCAGGAAGTCGGCGTTGCGGATACTGGCGGAGTGAACGCAGCGCCCAGGACCGTCGAATCCTGGGTCGGGATGCTTGCGTCGCCCGCTATCGGCGACTTGCGAGGGTGCTGCCGCGTCGGTAGCTCTCCTTCGCGCCTCGAGGGTGGTGCGGAGATCATACTTGTCCCCCAGGCGATGGCGCACCGGGGTGTACGATGCCTGGGGGAGTTCGTGGCGAGGCCGTCTTGCGAGCTCACGCCGTACTGAGGAGTGGCGAGCGGCCCGAAGTGGCGCCCGTCACGAGAGCTAGAACCTTGGGCGTCTTTGAACGACAAGACGCTCTACCGATCCGGAGGTTACGGTAGGTGGCCTTGGCTTCAGGCTCCGTTGGCTCGAGCGGCCCTCGGAGCGGCATTGCCGCGGCAATGTTCGGTTGGCGTGAGGAAGAACGGAAGGCCGTTCGCTTCCTCGGCCAATTGTCGATGCACTGGCCTTGTGGTAGCGGCTGGCGGTGAGCTAGGGCGGCGCTCGATTCGACCTGGAGCTTATCGAGCTCGGCCTTCGGGCTTCTAACTCCTCGCATCGGAGGTCGGCGAGCGTTAGGTGTCTTGTCGTCGTCTTCCGCCGGGATTCCTCCCGCCGCTTCGTCGCGGGAGGAGGGTCCCGATGGTAACGGGTGGAGGATGGCTCCGCCGCACCCGTCATATTGCACTCGCAGTGTAGGCCCTTCGAGGGCACACTCCTTGTCGGAGCTAGAGCCATGGTCGGAGGAGTCCGCCCAGGTCGTGGAGAGAAGCCCACAGAATCGCCATGGCCACGAAGTTGGGAGCTCGTGGAGGGTGAAGTCGCCGCCGCCGTGATCCGTAGGCAATGTTGCCGGGGTAGTGCCGGCCATGACGGCCCGCCAGCTGCGGCTTGCGCTGGGCCTCGAGGCCGAGGTTGCCGAGGACGTCGGCAATCGCATCCAGGCTTATGGGAGGCGTCCGGTCCCGACGGCAGCGAGGACGAGGACAAGCTCCCCGCCGTAGTGACGATGAAATCGAGGCGGCAAAGCGGATCCGGCCCCTCGACATCGGCGAAGCGTAGTGGGAGGAAGCCATCGAGGAGGAGAATGGGAACCGAAGATGAGGATGTCGGTGAAGACGCAGCGAGATTCCCTACAGCGCGCCAAGCTGCCGGTGTTTCGTGCTTGCAATCTGAATTTATGGTCGGATGGGGTCGCGCTCCCTCTCCCCGAATGGTCGACTCAAGGAGTCAGAAGAAGTATACTGGTTCTGGACGAATGTCCCTACTCCAGTTCGTGAGGTTTTAATGTATTGATCTTTGGGAGACGGATAAGGGGTGTACAGGCGAGGCGGACGGTCGGATTTCCGATCCCCTTGAGTTTTTAGCTAGGGAGTCGAGGCTACCTAGGAGATTTTCTCTTTTCTCCGTGCCCCTCCTCTCGGGCCCTGCCTCTCCTTATATAGACGGAGGAGGCAGGTTACACGGGAGTTGGGAAGACTACGAGGAGAGGGGTCTGCACGTCTTGAGGTTTGGCTTCTGTCTTGTCCGGCCAACCCCTGCCCGTCCCGAGGTAGGGTTGGTGGCTCTGTGGCGTACAGTCTTGCGTAGTGCTGTCAGGGTGGCGTGTTGCGTGGTGCTCTTGTCAGCCTCGGTGGCTTTAATGGCGCTTGACTTTGCTTTGGCCTCGGGAGTGGGCGTACTCCTCTGCGGTGTGCCAGCGGCGGGGCGAGGCTTACTTCTTCGGTGGCTCTTCGGCGGCCTTGGGAAGGAGCCGCCTACCCTGTACGGATGTCGAGGGCGTTGCGCACAAGGCGGCCGCGACGCGTGGGCCTGCCTGGCCGTCTTGCGCAGGTGGAGCTTGAGCTTCAATATTAGGCGGCCGGCGCATGCCGACCGCCCGGAACCGGAGTCCGCCGACCGTCCGGGGTCGGCCCCGCATAGGTCGGGGCTCGTTCCCTGCGGCCCAAGTACCTTTCGGTGGTGCCGGGCCTCCGCCGTGATAGGTCAGCCCGTTCGTGCTTCCGGGCTGATGGGGGTACCCATGGTATGGGTACTCGTCAAAGATATTCGCCCTTTGCCGAGAGACGAATCCAAATAAATTTCGAAACCTTGGTTAGTTGCTGTTGGAATTAGGGCGCTGGTCTTGTAGATCGAATTTGTTTGCTCCCGATAAGATTTGTAACAACATTTTAAATACACGGACTTAATTACGAGCCTCTAGTTCTTGGATAGTTAATTCTTAGACAGGCGGCATCATGAAATTTCAGTAAGATATATATGTATATGCCTAGCTCAGAAATTTGCAATCACGGTTATGGGCTCATGTTGAAAATAATTATGATCGATGCTTAGTTAATTTAGTCAGGATACAAGCTAGATATATACTACTACAAGTATGTTTTCTAAGAAACTGATGATAATTGCATCATCGATCCTATTTAGAAGCTTATCATTATGGCGTATACTTGAGCAATCAGCAGCCAAGTGTGTGCATGAGCTGTTTGTCTCTGCACTTGCCATGTTAAAACATCTGCTAGCTGCTGTTACAAATTCCTTCCAGCGTCGACACATTAATTAATATATACTAGTTACATGTGCGTGCGTTGCTACGAAAAACAAAATTGATAACGAAAAATAAAGATTAAAAAATAAAAAAATTATTTCACAAAATCAAACATCTATCTTTAACGCTTCGTTTCTTGCGAAAGCTGACTAATTAAAGCAACGCTTCGTTTCTTGCATAGGGCAATTAAACGATAATTAGTGACGTGGAAAGAACAAATGCTGCTTTAGAATAGTAGAGATAATTGTTATTACTGCTTCGATGGTACTCCAGCCCAAGGAGAGAGAAGATGCATTTACTATTTATCTTGCGGTCTGCGCAAGGAAGGAGAAAGGACGACGTACGTAGTAGGAGTAGTACTAGTACTAGTTGATGGGAATGGGACAGCCTGAAGCTGACGAGTTGCTCCAGCAACTCTAGCTAGCTAGCTAGCTTCATGTCTGTCGCATGCAGAATATATGTCGTCCTCCGTTTCCTCTCCAAACAGCCGCGCAAAGAGAATCCCAATGACATCACGACCACGGGCCAAATTAAGCTGCAAAACGTAGTAGTAATACGTAGCCACCTCGCTAGCTAATTAAACCTAATAATTAATGACACGCACCCACATTGACAGTACTAAGTAGGGGTGGAATCGAGCCGAGCCTGGCTCGGCTCGGCTCGGCTCGGCGGAGCTCGGCAGTTTGCGAGCCGAGCCAGGCTCGGCTCGTTGACTTGACCGAGCTGGCGAGCTCGGCTCGGGCTCGGCGAGCCTCGAGCCGGCTCGGCTTTCGGCTCGTGAGCGACTGACGCGTGGAGTCACGGCTATTTGTTGATCTGTTGATCTGTAGCATCCATTTCTATTTGGCTATTTACTGATCTGTAGCATGTAGTCATGACTATACATCTTTTGTTATTGGTTTTCTTTTAGTAATATCATTTGACATGTAGTCTTTTAGTAATAGTAATACTAACGTGACATGCATTATTCATATGACCGTCGAGCCTAACGAGCCTAACGAGCCGCTCACGAGCTGGCTCGAGCTCGGCTCGTTGGCCAAGCGAGCCACGCGTTAGGCTCGGGCTCGGCTCGTTGTTGCGTCGAGCCGAGCCGAGCCGGACCGAGCCGAGCCGAGCCCGAGCCGAGCCTCGAGCCTCGAGCTAAAATTCCACCCCTAGTACTAAGGCAGCAGCTGCTGCGTATGCATGCCAGCGAAAAATACCAACTAAAAGGTGTTGTCCCTGTCAACACTTTTGACTGCTAGCTAGCTTGCGGGTCATGTCCTCGGGATTATATATACTGAGTTACTGACTAGCCACAAACAGGGTTTACAAAACCGTTTTCGAATTGAAAATCGAAACTCTGTCGGTAGCGGTTTTTCACGAAAATCGCTCGAAAACCGGCAAAAATCGAAGGGTTCGAAAACCGAGTGTTTGAACAAAAAATTTCAAAATAGATTAAAAACAAATCGAAAACCGATCGGTTTTCTCGAAAAACCACTCGGCGAATTGAACCTTTTGGGCGATCGGTTTTTTGAGCGGTTTTCGTCGGTTTTCTCGAAAAACCGCTCGGTTTACATAGCATAAATTTTTTTTAATTTTTTTTTTGAATTTTTTGATTTTTTTTTGAACTGGACCGGTTTACCGATCGGTTTTATATTTCGGTGGGGCTCGAAAACCGAATTTCGTTCGGTTTTGTTAACCCTAGCTACAAACGCAATGCATGGTGCGAAATTTGATCCGATAATTACTTTAAAAAAATAAACGAGGATCTAAATATAATTTAATTTTTTTCTTATGATTTTTTTTAAAATATGCTAGCTTAAAGTCATTAGCGAATTTACGGCACCACATGTCCTCTTTGTACGATGCGGAATTTAGTCTGGCGGTTGCTTATGAAAAAAGGTATGAGGACATGAATATAATTTCGGTTTTTCAAGGTTTTTTTTTTCTTCAAAAATATGCTAGCTAGGAGTCATCGGCGAATTTGCGGGAAGATCTCAGCGTAATTTCAGTTTTCTTGAGGGTTTTTTTATTAAAAATATGCTAGCTAGAAGTCGTCGGTGAATTTGCGGAACCGCGGGTTTCTTTTTGTGTAATTTCAATTTTCTCAGAATTTTTGAATTTTTTAAAATTATAACAATTTATCATTTGCATATCGTATCCGTCCATACGAGCGAAAATCATAAAAATAAGATGAAAATCAACGATTTTTGAACCCTGCATGCATGTCACCGTCAAAAAAGAAGGAAAAATCTGCATGCATACATGCCAACCAGGGGCGGAAGTAGTGCATGGTAGGGGGTGTTACAGGACACCGGGTCAAAAAAAAATAGTGTATGTTAGTCTATATATATATAGTATATGTAGTGTATGTTAGTGTATATATATAGTATATGTGAACCCCTTGATCTAAATCTTGTGACACCGGGAGACAAATAACAAGCAAATGGTAAGAATAATAAGTTGTTATCATATATATGATGGAGTGGTGAACCCCGATGATTTTTTCTCTAGTTCCGCCCCTGATGCCAACCCAGCATACCACGGCGCGTCGTTCTCCGCAGATTATACATGCATGTCATTCTAACTATTAGATCGATGGGTACCGGAACAGCTTTTCTAGCTAACAGCTAGCCCATCAATCGATCATTATATCATCACTACGGTAGTTAACCACCACAGCGATCGAGAACATCATGATCCTACATATAATATGGCCCATACATTACACTTGACCCAGCTGCCTCCCTCCCTCACTCTGTATTCTGCAAAAAACAAAGAAAATGAGGCCCTGTTTGGTAGAGCTCCAAATCCTAGCTCCACCTCAGAACTGAAACTTGTAGACTGAAATAAAGTCACTTAAGTTTATAATTTTATTCTAAAATATAAACAAGATGACCCACCTAAACACTCTTAATATACCAACAGCTTCAGCTCCACGAATCTGGTGAAGCTAGGAATACCCAGTTCCACCAACTCCACGAATTTGGTGGAGCTGGAGCTCTGCCGAGAATCAAAATAATACGACGTTGAAGTAACCACAACAAGAAAAAAAGACTTGGTGAAGTCAATCGTAAATTTTTTAAGCACAACCTCAAAATAGTATAAGGGATTATCACTTTCTCACAACAATCTTGAACCTTTAGGACCCTCCGATCATTGCCCTATATAAAAATATAGTGCTAAAGTATAACCTAGCTTCTAATCTTGTCGTGCGCCTTTTGTTTTGGATAAATTGAGTTGTGACTTCTTGGTTGCTTGGGTTCTCCATGACCGCCCCATGAGTATATATAGCCTCCTCAGTTCTCTTCCAAAGGGAAGTAGGAATCATAATCCAATTAGGATTCATATAGGACTCTTTGTAGCACACCTTTCTAAATCCTAAAATACTAAGACATGAGATACCATACCCAATAATCTCCACCTTAACTCTTATCTATTGAAGTCACCGTACTCCTTCAAGGACCTACTCTAAGTCGGCTTTGTATTTGTTGTTTTTCTATTTTTATTGTTTCTCCTCCCACCTTTGAGAGTGCCCCCACCACAATGGCTTATACATATCACCACAATATGTGTGTTATTGTTCGGGCTTGGCCACCCGAAAGAGTTCCACTTGAGAGTTATTTCTTAGTGTAGTTTGGTTAACCACACCATTTATTCCTACACCCCTCTATGCTATAGGTTTGTACTACCTCCAAGCCCCACCTGCTCGTTGGTACCTTGTGGTTGGCCCCGCCACGTATTTCTTTTTTCAACAACTCGCACATTCGCTTTTGTGACTACTAGACTTTACAACCGTCTTTGTAGTTTCGCACATGACTGCAATTGAGATATGAGTACATACCGTTGATGACACGGTACCTTCTCATGATCAACATTTTTATCAGACCTCCCATTGGTTGCTCTTCCTTTGAATTTATCCATTAATCGCTATCCTCCATTGCTCTAGATACTTTTTGTGATCACCCGTCCTTTGCAACTAACTCGCATGACCCCACCTCAAAGTGATACCTCACAACCTTCAAGTTCAAGCAATCTCGAAGATAATAGATTATTTTTTATACCGAGAACATACCAAACTCCTATCAATATGCGATATGCTCCACCATACATCTCCAATGTAATTGCATACTACTTACAATCCGCAAAGTGAACGGTTTCACACACCGGCGGTAGATATCCTTTGCCAAATATCTCCCTCATGGAACATATGTGGTAGTAACAACTTTCAGCTAATACCTATTTATGAAAAGCATGTGATCGACTAACGACAAATACATCCGAGTCATCTTTTTTTAATGCCATGGTGCATTCACCCTTCATTTGCTTCAAACTCAAACAATCTTTTATCACATGACCTTTCTATCACATAGATAACATACAAATGTGCCCTTACTCTTACCCTTCTTCTTCCTATAACTTTTGCTTCAAATGGCGACAGAGAGCTCTTAGGCAACGGTAAACTCTTTGTTATTCTACACAGCTAACTACCTACAAACCTAATTAATCTGAGCGCTAAGTCGTGTATCTAAAACATTATTGCTATTCTACACAGCTAAATACCAACAAACCTAATTAATATTATCGCTAAATCATGTATCTAAAACATTATTATTATTCTACACAGCTAATTTCCTACAAACCTAATTAATCTGGTCGCTAAGTTGTCTATCTAAAAAAATATTGCTATTCTACACAGCTAACTACATACAAACCTAATTAATCTGGTCTCTAAATCGTGAATCTAAAAAATTATTGCTATTCTACACAACTTAATACCTACAAACCTAATTAATCTTGTCTCTAAATCGTGTATCTAAGTAACAATTAATACTCTACATAACTAATTACTACAACCTAATTAATGTACTTACTAAATAATATTTTAAAATTTTAATTCAAATAAACAAAAAAATTTACCTGCAAAATCACGACATTTCCTTCTTCCTCCTTTTTTTTCATCCCCATATTCTCCTTCTTCCCCTTCTTCCCCTCCTCCTCTCTCTCCCTTCTTCTTATCCTTCCCCTCTTCTTCTTCTTCCCCTCATCTTTCCCTTCTTCCTCTTCTTTCTTTCTTCGCTCGCTCGCTCAGGGAATGTCATTCTGGCTGCGGCACTGAGCTAAATATCTTCATGTCACTATTTAAAATGTCGACAGAGAAACAACTGTTACCGAGAAGTCCTTTATCGCCATTTGAAATAGCGACAGGCTCTCGCCGCCATTTAACCGGCGTATTATGTTTGTAATTTTTTTATTAGAAAAATACTATTTAAAAAAATCTATGCGTAGCAGCAGTTAAAATGGTTTACTAGTGTGGTTTATTGAGCTAGCCAGACCTGGAACGCAGTTTACTAGCTAGATGGGTCTCACAGTGAAACATATCATATGCATGATTCTCTCTAGCTCACACGCATTAACATGGTGAGCTATACACGGGCAATCAAGCAAACATGGTATGGCATGGTTGGTGCCGATCGAGATGGGGCATGCATGCGAACAGTGCCGGCCGGGACGTTCAGGAGATGGAGAGACTGCGCGCGTTAGCTAGCTAGCTTGCCCTGGAAAGGCAGAATTATTTGTACCTACCTAGCTACAGGCAGCCCGTGAACCCACTTGGTTTTGTTTGTTTGCCCGGCCGGAGCACAGAGACGCCAGAGAGATTAGAGCCTCTCATAATTCGCGCCAGGAAGAAGAAGACGACGACGACGACGACGACGACGAAAGGCCCCCTCTACCCGCATTCTCTCCGCGATTTCCTATCATTTCTTTTCCATGGCCACGTATGCATCACACAGATGTCGCCATCTTTTGTGTTTGTGTGTTCCTCTTAATTTGATGGCCCTGCCGCACCTGCCTGCCCATCCATTCTGCCTTCCAACTACGTACGTAATACTACGATGTAGTCTACTGTACCTAGCTAGGTTAAGTGTAAAGTTGTTAGAATACTAGTTACTTCCATCACACAACATGTACATGCATGCCGAATGACTAATGTATCTATTGCATTGTTTAGTTTGTTTTATTGTTTTTGTATATGTAGCTAGGTCCGGAGATGTATGGAAATAATAAATAAACACTTTTAATCTATAACTCTCTTTTTTTTCAAAAAAATAATGGTAAAATTTAATGGTCAAAGTGACATATGTTGACTTTGAAAAGTCAAAAATTACTTTTCACCGGAAGGAGTAGTATTTATATCAAGTTAAAAAGGTTGTGTGGGTTTTCCGGTCTAGCCAGCCAGACCTCGCTAGTGTAGAGTCTTAGCTCAAATGCTCAACCCACACAGGCCACACTGTAGTGACCAGCCTAATTTTGGCTCACCGCAGTATCGATCGCATTGCCACAAGAGATATAGGAGCAAACCATGCAACCACCGCCGTAGGCCCCATTTAGGAGTTGTGCTTCGACTTTAAGTCACAAGTTCTCCGAACACCCTAGTTTCAAAGCGTCTGCATAGCTAAGTCCAAAAGCCACAGTAAAAATTGGAGCTACACATGGTGCTTCACAGCTATGCTTCGGCTGTCTCTGCCCCTCCAGGTCTCCCGCCTCCCGATCGTTGTCGGTAGTCGCCGCCTCCGTCCCTCTCGGTCAGCCACCTCTTCGCCCTCCAGATAATCTACCTCGCCTTCTCCCCTCTCGGTCGCCGCATCTTCACCCTCCCAGTCGCCCGAGCTGTAGCGAGATGTCTCGGTGAAGAGTGAGGAGGAGGTAGGTCGTGCGAGCGAGAGGAGAGAGGGGATGTGAGGGTAGGAGAATCCAAGGCAGCTGGGCTGATAAAAAAACCACAGCCGTCAGCTGCAGTTGCTTTATAGTCTAGCAAACCAAAAGTAGCTTTTCAGCCCAGCCCAATCCCCCTCCAAACAGACCCTTATATTATATGCTTATCTAAAGCTGACTAGATGAGTGCAACTTAAACACAATCATAGAATGTGCGGCGTCATCACTTTTGTCATCCACCATTAGATGGCCATCCAATGAACAGGAATGCCCTCAATATAGCTTCAACCGGAAGCTTCTAGAATAAGACGTCGACAACCCCTCCATTTAAGTTTACAAAATGTATTTTCTTTTGGCATAAAGATCAAGGAGACATTGAAAATTACTATAATACCCCTAATTATTATCTATAAGCATTGTATTAAATGCATGCATGCAGAGAATATTAAGTAAATCTAGATATTTATTAGGGGTATAAAAAGAAATCTAGATATTTATTAGGGGTATAAAAAGAATATCACAATAATTTACATTGAAATATTAAATACGCTCTATATTTATGAAGAAGATTATTTAAGAAATACGCTCTATAAATCTGGACAGAGAAAGTAATTCATTTTGTCCTTTTCTATGTGATTATGATGGAGCAGCGAAATAATATTGGAGCATGATGAAAGGATCTGAAACATTAACCATTCATCTTCCAAATTCAAATCCCTCTCACACGTGCATAAAGAAAAACGTAAATATTAATTCCTGCAGCAGCAATACGCGGTTTCAATTCTGGTAACTACAATCGGGTGGGTCTGTTCTAGAAAAATCACCCGAATCCAAACACATGTTATCTACTCGAATCCATTAAATTTATCGGACATAGATCTATATCCACACTAGAACTCGATGGCTACTCAATGTCCAATAGATAATGCGTACCTTATACACTTATACTATACTTTGATCAAACAATACATAGTTAATTACAAATTCCTACAACAAGAATAGTCAACAGATAATTCGACCTTATCTATGCATGTAATAGAAAATCTTAACAAGTTAGTAGACCTACTAGCTTCTGTGTGTTTCGGAGCTGCACCATAGGAATTTACTTTTGTGTTTTTTCAAATCACACCACAAACTATGATAGGATATCACAATGCGCTCAGGGGCAAGAATGATCTTACACCATATCATTATTCATTAACCAGACATAGCCAGCAACTAAAATTTATGAGATAGGCATGCATTCGTCCAAAATACAACATTAATTTGCAAGAATATCTGACAACAAACCATGGGAGATACACCATATCTTCAGAATTGGACGATCGGTCGCTCGGAGGAGGGCTGCCGTGGACTCCGGTGAGGAGTGCAGGAGGTGTAGTGGGAGCCCGGCGGAGGAAGCGAGGGGAGGAGCCGGCGCCGAGGGAGGTGAGGCAAGGTGAGGGAGGCCAAGGAGAGTACATCGGAGGAAATTGAAATCGGGGGATGTGGGGATTGTGAATGGAGGGAGGCTGAGGCGAGTAGATCGGGAAAATTGGAATAGGGGGACGCCGGGAGCCCGGGATAGGGGGCATTGCAACTGGAGGGAGGCGGTGGCAAAGGGCGACCAGGGCGGAGGGAGACGAGGGGAGGACCGGAGGAGCTGGCACCGAGGGAGCTGAGGAGAGGGGAGGGAGACCGAGCGAGTAGATCAGGGGGGATTGGAATTGGGAGACAAGGGGATTGCGGCTGGGGAGGATTTAGTGAGTTAAGTTTTTATTTTTTTGAATGTATATCTCATAAAAATGGAAGGGACATATGTCATAAGATACCTATTGGTATCGATCCTTGAGTACAAATTGATACCGCACATATATTATGATTTTATTAGGTACATAAACTTGAAAATCTATATCTATCCTTATTAAATCGAGTATCCATAGGTATGAAATGTCACACTAAGGAGGGGACAGAAACTGCAAGGGATCCCATTCCTCCGTGCCCCATCGTCTTCTTGCCATCCCAAACCACGTATCATATATTGACACTTGGCGAAGATTGCATATTCTGATAGTGAACTGTACTCCACTCCATGCGCTATACGGGGCAGAAAATTAAGCTACTAGTACAAGTGCGTCATGTACGTACTCACATATATAGTCACATGGACCAGCCGGATACCTTCTCTCGTGGAAGCCACCAAGGATTGATGGACTTGTTAGGAAACCGGATTCGTATCCGATATGGACTCTTCCTTATCTCTAAGCAGAACCGCTATATATAGGAGGCAGGGGGTCACCCCATTGTACACAAGCATACAGAATAATAAAGCAGGCCCGTTCCTCCTCATATTGTGTCTCTCTTTCTCCCTGTCTATTCTCCACTTGAGATCTATTAGGCAACCCCGGACTATTCGATAGCGAGGTTGTCTAACACGTTATCAGCACGAAGCTCTACCGGAGAAAGATTGAAAGGTGAGAAAAAGACAAGAAGCGAAGGATCGTCGACGACAACGAACGTCTACTACCGGCGATTGATCGCCCGATCCGATCTGCAATCAACTCGCCATCAAGCAGGCATCCACTCGGATTGCCGAAAGAAAAGTCCTACGCGACTCTATCCTACGCGATAGCCTACCAGAGAATATATTGAAAAAGTAAGAATTGGGTGATTGATCTAATCGCTGTTTTGAATCTATTTTGTATACGGTGACATGAAGTCATGTTGCAAGAAGTTACAATACAAGAATACAGTACACAGAATCGTGTGGCACGAAGCCATACTCTACGAACCTACATTCAGCTTGGCACGAAGCCATTGCTAACCACGGCTGGAAATCACAGATCGGCATGAAGTCGAGAATGATATCCACCACCGTTTGGCTCCACGCACTGGCACGGTGGCACCCAAAGAATAATGGCTGGCCGGTTCCCTTGGTCGTGAAGGACGTCGGCCATGAAGCGCCGGCTGCGTCGCTGTCTCCCTCGGCCCCGTGCTTGAAGCCGCCGTAGGCCGCCCCAAAGACGCGCTCGCGCTGGTCTCACAGACCGACCGCCCTGAAGACGTTCTTGCGCAAAAGCCACCTGGCCACCGGCCCGCTCGTAGACCGGCTGCGTAGCATGAAGCCGCCCATCGGTGGCCTGAAGCACCCCAAGCAAGTCGTCAGCACGAGGATGACCACCATGAAGCGTGGCTTGTAGCTGTTGCCGGCCGCCGGCCGGCCTCCGCTCGGCCTGACCCGAGCCCCATCTCTGAAGCTCGGTCGCCGGTCGCTGTGCTTGAAACGCCACTGCACCGAGCATGGCCATGAAGAGCCGTCGGCGCCACCGCGAAACGTCCATGCGACTCGAAGTCGCCTGCAGCACCACCAATGGCGCTATGCCTCGCCAGGCATGCTGCTGCGCCGTGGACCGGCTGCCGCGTCGAGGATCGCTACCGCGCCGACCGCGCCTGCCGCACCGTGCTACTGCCGCTACTACGCCTGGCCACGAAGTGCCGAGCCACCGCCGCGCTTGAAGGCGGCAAGGTAAGACCGACTTGTTGCCATGGCCCGCAACCGGTCCATTGCCGCTGACTTCGAACCACCCGACCCGCGTAGCCCCCGCGCCGCCTTCATGGTAGCGCCGCGGCGCTGGCAACGACCCGGTAGCGCCGGCCGCATAACACTCCCAGACGCCGCCCGCCGACCCATGAACTGGCGCTCCCGAGCAACGCCGTCGCCAATGACGCCTCGCGGCTGCCACTAGAAGTCGTCGCGGAGCCTTGTTCGGCCTGCAGCTAGTGCGGTGGCTCTTCCCTTGTCCCCGATGGACTAGAAGTCCATTTGGACTTGAAGTCCAACACAATTCTTTCTGGCAGAGAAACGTGATGGGGCACGGGGGCAAAGGGGGAAATTACCCCTTTGCCCCCCAAAACATTAATTCGTTTTTCCATTTATTTTTTCTGAAAATTGATAAAATAAAAGGGAAATTGGTTAAAAATACTGAAAATTTGCCAGAAAAATATGAAAATCCTAGAAAATTGCAGAAAATTCTATGGCTCTGTATCAATTTTTCCTTAGCCTTATTTTCTGTATTTATGAATTTTTGCATGAATTTTTGCAATAATTGCCTTATTTAGAGCGTCGGAAATTCGCAAGAATTTATTTTCCGCTTTTATGAATTTATGAATTGTGCAATTATTGTTTATTCTGAATTTATGAATTAGTCATGTTGATATTTGCTAAAATTAAAATTTTACATTGTCTGAAGAATTACGAAAATTGCTTGGAAATTAGCAGAAATTATGAAAAATGCTAGGAAAATTCCAGAATATTTCATACGGCATTTTATGAGAAACTGAGTGGTTGGGATTTGATTTAGGTAATGAATAAACAGACATGAGACAATTGGTGTCTAGGAAAACACACATGAGGCTTGGTTCTTTAATTGGCACCCGGAAACGGGAAGTGCTCCCTCCTCATGTGAGCCCTAAAAGCGAGTTGACTGGCCAAGAGTCGAATTGACGGAGATATTCGTTACTGCTTTTGCTCCCAACCAACGAGAGTTACATAAGTTGTAATTAGCATTACACCGCATTTAATTTATGTGGGATTTTTTTCCTCAGATTTATGAATATTTATGAATCTGTATATATGAATTTTGCGATTATGAATCTTGTATTTATGAATCCTGCATTTATGAATCTCGCACTTATGAATTTTGCATTTATGAATTCGTACTTATGAATCTTGTACTTATGAATTTTGCATTCATCTTTGAATATATGAATCTTGATATTATTGCTTTCTTTTAGTTTCTTTGGAAACTCATGAGAATTCAATTATGCATTTTATTGAATCTAGCGACCATTTCCTATTAGATTACACGTAGTAATCTAATGGAAGAACCTTATGAATGTGCAAAGGTGTGGCATTATCTAACGTGAGTTTTTGAAGAATCGACATGAATTGTCGAATTATCTCACATAGACATCGATTGCATAATGAATAGTAAGCTCTCGAAGAGCATACTTTTCTCATGAATAGAATTACAATTTATTCTTTATTCCAAAGTATTCTTTCTTTACAAGCAATTTTTTGAATTACTTAGCCACTTTATGATTAGAATTATTTTTCTTTTCATCTAGAAATCGTGTAGCGCCCAATGGAGGAAATATGCATTGTTGATAGTGGCACAACAAATACCATCTTAAGAGAGTCGAAATACTTCCAGACGATCACGAAGAACGCCGAAGGATTACGACTATCGCAGAAGCGATACGCATATAATAGGCTCGGAAGAGCCACAATTATATTGCCAATGGGTACAACTTTGGTAATTGAAGAAGCCCTCTTGTACCCTGAATCAACCCGCACTCTCTTAAGTTTCAAAGATATCCGCGCCAATGGGTTTCACGTAGAAACCAATGAAGAAAATGGCAAAGAACACTTGTGCATTGTGAAGCACGCGAATATGGAAAGATGGTACTAGAAATATGTACATCATATGAATGTGGGTTTTACTTCACGAAAATCAATGCACACGCAAAGGTATACTTCTTTGAAGACTGTCTTTAGAAGCTCTGAATTATTTGCTTTATGGCATTGTAGATTAGGTCATCCTGGTCTTAGATTGATGAGAAATATAGTTAACAACTCACAAGGTCATGGCATTAATGTTAAGAATTTCCCGAATCACGAAGATTTTGTGTGCCATGCATGTGCCACCGGAAATTAATAACTAGACCCTCTGTTATGAAAGTGCAACATGAAATCCCTGCATTCTGGAACGCATTCAAGGGGATATTTGCGGTCCGATTCAGCCCTTGTCGAGGGCCGTTCGATACTTTATGGTGCTCATTGATGCTTCCTCGAAATGGTCGCATACATGTTTCTTGTCAACAAGGAATCATGCATTCGCAAAGTTGATCTCGCAGATCATCGTAATTAAGAATGCTTTTCACGATCATCGCGTGAAGTCCATTCGATTGGACAATGCCGCGAATTTACTTCCAAGGCATTTGATGATTATTGTACAAAGAACGGGAATAATCGTTGAGCACTGCATCGCACGTCCATACGCAAAATGGGCTAGTCAAGCACTAATAAAAAGGATTAAGTTCATTGCCAGCACCGCTCTTGCAGAGTTGTAACTTGCCCAACACTTGTTGGGGACACGCAGCCTCGCACGCAAAGAAGACTCATCAATTATAGACCATCGGCCTACAACATCCATTCACCTATGCAACTAGTGCAAGGGGTCATCCAGAAGATTTCCCATCTTAGAAAATTTGGTTGTATGGTATATGTACCTATACCACCCCACAATGGACTGCAATGGGCCCTCTCCGCAAGTCTGGGATATACGTTGGTTATGAGAGTGAATCCATAATCAGGTATTTGGAACCCATGACTGGAGACTTACACACAGCCCGATTCGCTGATTGCATCTTTGACGAGGACCATTTCACGTCATTATGGGGAGATAATCAACCATTGCATGAAAAATGCCGGGAAATAGTATGGCATTCAACTGGATCCCAGCGCATGACCCTCGCACTAATGAAGCAAATCAAGAAGTCCAGAAGATAATTGATTTGCAGAATTTAGCAAATGAACTGCCTGATCATTTTTGTGATCTAAAGAGCGTGGTTAAGTCGCATGTACCAGCAAGAAATGCACCAGAGAGGGTGGAAATACCAAAGAAAGCAGAAGGTATCCTCATCCTGCTCAGAGGCCTCAAAGAAAAAGAACAGGAGATCCGGCTTCTCAAACCCAAAGTACCAAGACGCCTGGGAAAATCGGGCGAGAGGACTTACCACGACCAATCACAAAAGTGCCCCAAAGCAAGAAGGGGAGCCAGTTGAGACCTGCAATCGAAAGAAGCCTGTGGAAAAGGCAATTCCAGATCTGAACCTTCCATTGGAAGAAGCCGGAAATAATGTGTGCGCACACATTGGCGGAGAAAAACTAAAGGAACTTGCTCCTGGAATGGGAAATAGCAATGAAGAGCAAGTAGAAGTGCACGAAGCACCCATGATGAAATGGCCATAAACTTTGTAATAACGGGGAATCGATGAATAGAGCAACGACCAATGTTGATGCATACTTTGCAAAGAAGATTGCCACGATCATTAATCATGATCCCGAGCCCGCATCTCTCGCAGAGTGCAAGAAAAGGCTCGATTGGGAAGATTGGAAGAAGGCAATCACTGCAGAGTTAGTTTCTCTAAACAAAAGAGAGGTGTTTGGGCCTGTGTGCCGCACGCCTCCCCATATAAACCCCGTGGGGCACAAATGGGTTTTTGTTCGGAAGAGGAATGAAAAAATGAAGTTATAAGGTACAAGGCAAGGCTTGTCGCTCAAGGTTTCACTCAACGTCCTGGGGTTGATTATGAAGAAACCTATTCTCCGGTCATGGGAGGAATTACCTTTAGATACTTGATCTCAATGGCAGTCAACTTGAAGTTGAGAATGAAGCTAATGGATGTTGTCACAAAGATATTTGTATGGAAACTTGGATTCGGAGATTTATATGAAAGTAGGAAGGTATCCTATCCCGAACCAAGACAGAGCAAACAGAAACCTATACAAAGTGTGAAATTGGAGAAATCACCGTATGGGCTAAAACGATCGGAAGAATGTGGTACAATCGTTTGAGTGACTTTCTCTGCAAGAAAGGCTATACGAACAGCGAAGATTGTCCATGTGTATTTATACAACGATCCACGAATGGATTTTGTATAATCTCCGTCTATGTAGATGACTTGAACATCATTGGGACGGATGAGGAAATTGAAGAAGCATGCACATACTTGAAATCTGAGTTTGAAATGAAAGACTTGGGTAAAACCAAGTTATTTTAGGCTTGCAGCTTGAACATGTCCAAGGCGGAATCTTGGTACACCAAGCATCCTACACGCAGAAAGTGTTGGAGAGATTTGGCTTTGAAAAGGCATACCCCGCAAAGACCCCAATGGTGGAAGGTCACTCCAAGCAGACCTAGACCCGTGCAGTGCCTAAAGAAGAGGGGAGGAAGTCCTGGGAGCGGAATTCCCATACTTGAGTGCAATTGGAGCGCTCATGTACCTTGCGAATAGCACTAAGCCGGACATTGCGTTCGCCGTGAATTTGCTAGCGCTGATGCAGGCGTAACCCACCAAAAGGCATTGGAAAGGGGTGAAGGACATCTTCCGTTACCTTCAAGGAAGCAAAGACCTCGGCTTGTTTCTGAAGAAACAATGAATTGAATTTAGTTTGCTACGCCAATGCTGGGTACCTATCGGACCCGCATACTGGCAAGTCACAAACTGGGTATGTTTTCCTTTGCGGTGGAACGGCAATTTCTTGGAAGTCGTCTAAGCAGACTCTTGTCTCGACGTCGACTAACCACTCAGAAATCATTGCATTGTATGAAGCCTCTCGGGAATGTGCATGGCTTCGAAGAATGGTTCACCACATCCGTAAGTCATGTGGTGCGAACATGGAACAAACCTCCACTATTATCTATGAAGATAATGCAGCTTGTGTTGCACAAGTACAAATGGGATATGTGAAGAGTAACCTTACAAAGCATATCAACCCCAAGTTCTTTTATGCTCATGAAATGCATAAGATGAACGAGATAAAGATACTGCATACTAAGTCGTGTGAAAATCTCGCAGATTTATTCACTAAGTCACTCCCAGATCTTCCTTTGAATGATGTATTAGAGGAATCGGGATGATGAGGCTTAGAGAAGTGCAGATTTCTGGGGGAGATTTTTCACATACTCCTACATAAATCTCAAACATGAAGTTTGAGTACCCAACGTAAATCTTGAAGATTAACATTGAAGTTTGGGTGGATTGTACTCTTTTCCTTAAGTAAGTTTTTCATTGAAGTTTTCTTACATAAGGTTTTTGATGAGGCAATCCGTGCAACACAGCAAGCGTGTGCTATGTACTCTTTCTCCAATTATTTTTCCCATTGGGTTTTTATGGAGTTTTAATGATGCATATGCATCTCGCAGTGAAGAGTCCAAGGGGGAGTGTTAGGAAACCGGATTCGTATCCGATATGGACTCTTCCTTATCTCTAAGCAGAACCGCTATATATAGGAGGCAGGGGGTCACCCCATTGTACACAAGCATACAGAATAATAAAGCAGGCCCGTTCCTCCTCATATTGTGTCTCTCTTTCTCCCTGTCTATTCTCCACTTGAGATCTATTAGGCAACCCCGGACTATTCGATAGCGAGGTTGTCTAACAGGACTCACTACCGTACCGTGTATGAATTTGTCCCCTGCAAGCTTCTACATTTCACGGTTGTTGTGTCGGAGCAAATATCATCTTTTGTTCACATCACTCTTTAAATGAACTCCTTACGTAATGGCTCCGGGGTAAGCTTTTCTTAGTCTATTAAAACAAGTACAATAATAAAATCTACTACTTACAGCAATTAAGTACAATAGCTAGTAAGATAAAAACCAGCTTGTACAATAACTGTCTCTTAAGTCATTTTCTCTTATGTCTTTCTCAATTTCACCGAAACTTTAATTCCTTATGCAAAGTCAAATTATGCCTTATATTTATCAACAGAGGGAGTACATAAATAATATACTTATATTCCTTTGCAAAACTGGCTACTAAATAAGAGCCAGTTCTCTTCTCTTTTCTCACTATTCCACATTTCCACATAGACCAAAGCCAAGATAGTCTTATTGTGCATGCCTTTAGAGCAAGTACAATAACAAAGCCCACTAATTACTCTCTCTCATCCATGTCCTCTAGAGTAAGCACTAAAGTCAGTTTGCACAATAGCTATCTCTAAAGATTGGTTCTAGATACTGTTTAATAACTATCTCTTCTCTCTCGTACATAACAAATCTACCTATGTTTCCATGTAAAGCTGGCTACTAAATAAGAGCCAGCGTTCTTCTCTCTCATCTTTTCTCATTCTTCCACATAGGCCAAAGCTGATGTGTACATGCTAAGTGTTAACTGAGGTGGCCTTATTTTACATGCCCTTACTCCATATCTCATTCATATAATCTAGAGTAAGTACTAAAGCTAACTTGTACAATAGCAATCTCTAAAGATTGTCTTTAAATATTGTGTAACAACTATCTTTTCTCTCTTATGCATAACTAATCTATGTTCCCGTGCAATTATTACACTATTAGTTCAAATTCCACTTTTTTTGCTAAACAAAAAAATTCAAACATTATCGATTCAAACTCCACAATTTTGCAGTACATCATTCAATAAAAATTTTTAGTAAACTATTGATTAAAATTCCACTTTTTGCTATTCATCACTGAACCAAAAAAAATATTAAACGTCGACTAACATTAAATAACTCTGGTACTCATCACTGAACCAGATTAATGACAAAACGGTTGAATAATTGATACACCGGTGAAGTAAATAAAATAAATAAACAAATTTAAAACTTTCCACACCGCGCGCTGTTCCATTTCTTTCCAAACTATTTTTCATGCTATTGATTAGTTGTGAAAAACAAAAATCAATTATAAAAATAACACTCGAGCTAGTACCAAAAGTTTTTGCGACATATTTTTTACTGTTTTTTATTTATATCCAAAAATGTCCTGGTTCATATTTTGAGGTCAGTTCATGCCTTTTTATATAGGGTATAATTCTTCACTGTTGTAGTCCCAAAAATTAATTTTTTCAGAACTAGCCACCGTGCAATTTTTTCCTATTATAATGTATTTATAAAACCTAATAAAATTATAATGTATTTTTCATAACTAGACGCTGAGCAAAAAAAAGCTGTTCAGGTGTTACACTGCCACGCGTGGCACTGTAGCACCGTCAGTGCAGTGCGCTAGGGTGCTGCTTCGGCATGGCGCGGGACCGGGACACTGCAGCGTCGTGGCGGCACAACGTGGAGGTACTTTTGCAATTTCGTCGTTATGGAGGTTATTTTTGCAAAAATAATTGTCTCGAAGGCTATTACAGTAAAAATTTCGCAAACGTGAAGCGATGAAACAAACTTCCAATCATGCACACTGTGCAACAAGTTACATTATTTCGCCAAACAGATGTACAAGTAGTGTTGCATGCTATTGTCGTGGCAAATCTGAAGCGATCGATAAACAAGGTTCAAATTAAATGAACACTGTTCTGGAAGTTACATTTATTTCACCAAACCGGCATGCACAAGGTAAGCACAGATCGATATCGATGTATATGTCTAGCTTGTACAGCCAATTAAACATGTAGGAGTACGTACGTAAAAGAGATTTCAACAAACCAATACTCATCACATGGTTGGACAAATTAAACACATTAATAAACTGATGAGTGAATGCATGAAGTTGGCGCAAGCAAACGGAGAATTAAATTAATGCAGACAAAATGAAGGCGTCGACGTTGTACATGCATGCATGAACTAAGGAATTAAGGATGGATGGATGGATGCATGTTGTGCTATTTTAATTTGTAATTAAGAGCACTGGAAGCCCTCCGGGACAGTCTTGCCACAGTAGTTGAGGAGCAGGCTGAGCTCGACGGGCACGTTGAGGTTGATGCCGAGCACGTTGGCCTTGAGCGCCGTGCAGAGGCAGACAGCGGCCTCCAGGTCGACGAGGCCGCCGAGGAGGCTGCAGCACGAGTCGGTGGGGATCGTGCCGATCTCGATCTTCACCAGGCCCAGCACGTTGGCGCACACGCCCAGCTTCAGCGTGTCCTTGGGGCACTTGCCGTAGCCCGACGACGGCGGTGGTGGGCACGCCTCGGGCGCCGGCGGCGGAGGAGACGGATTTGAGCAGCCGCCGCATGCCGCGGTCTGGCTGACGAGGAAGGTGTTCGCGACGAGGAGGACGAGCAGGCACGCCGCCGAGAAGGTCGTCAGCTTTGAGGCCATTGTTGTTGTGATTAAGCAAGCTAGTTAGCTAGCAATTGGCCGGCTGATGGGGCTAGCTAGCGAGAAACTAGGACTAGCGGTGAGCGAGGAGGGTTTAGGGCTAAGCTGCTAGTGTAGAACTGTAGGTCTGGGTTTATATATATATGGCCAGACCGTAGACGTATTTGTGTGTGCGCGTGATTTGGTTGGTGATGCGTAGCCGGTGCAGGCATGTGAAGGGTCGCCTCTCTTGTAGCTGGCACATTTAAGTGCCCTGTTGGAACATAGTGCAGCGTGGCTCGCACCACATACTGGAGTAGTATGCATCAAAATATCTACCTTGGGCACGATGGTTGTAACGTCCAAAAATTCATCAACATAGAATTCAAATCCATCAAGTCATTTTGCGTGATTATTAACAAGTTTCAGATTTTTTTTTCTGGATTTTTCGAATTTTTGTAGTTGAAGAAAATGCTTTTTAAATAGACTAGTTATGGTTTCTGATTTTCAAATATCAAAATTTAATCATCTCAAAGTGTAGAAAATCTTTATTTTTAAGTTCCAAACTGTCCAATAGAGAGTGTTTCTTCAATGCAGTATCATACTTTTCATCCTATGTGGCATTCTTGGATATTGGAGTATGATACTTTGCACTGGGAATAGCCTAAGTCTTCTCGGTAAGTCTTCATCACCACCAAATGCTAAAACAATTAAAGTCCCTAGAACCCCTAGAAGCTTTTCCCACTTCTAGCCAAGCATGATCACACACATCGAGCTCTCCCTGCTAGCCGCCATTGTTGAGACACGCGGTATGTTGCGCTAGCATAAATTAAAAATTTTCTATCGCATAACCAGAAAGCTACTCGTAAGAAGGGGATAATATACCAGATTACCACTAGACGCGAAGTTGCGGAATCCTTCGTGCGTCGATGTAGTGGATCGTCCTCTCCACGTCACAGTCGTCGCGTCGATGAAGTGGATCGTCCTTCCCTCGCCGCAGCCCTCGCATCGATGAAGTGGATCGTCGTGTCGATGAAGCAGTTCGTCCTCTCCACGCCGCAGTCGTAGCAGCGTCACCACATCAGTACACACGTCTGAGGATGGAACGCCATGCGTCGGTGTGCAAGCACCGTGTCACTCGGCAGGGGTAACAAGAGGTGGAGTATAGGGCTCTGGATGAAAATCTCTGTAGCACGCCCACCCTTCTCCTCTCTTTATATAGCCACGCGTTGAAACCCTAAGACAAGGTCCATTAGCGCGTTTAGCCCACGAGGTCCATTAATTACATATCCAATCCGAATTACTGCATCCCAGCCTGTTAAGTGTGTGACCCTACAAGTTCATGTACATTTGGACATGGATTCGAAAAATTCTTTTCCAATCCAATAGTTGGTAGCGACTCCTTGCAGAGCATGCCAACTCTAAACATACCATGATCAAATAGGACAGAATCTATCAAAAGTACTCATGTAATAATCCCTTTGCCAAACTATATGAAGATCGAACTCAAGGCGAGAAGCATATCATCCTTTGACAATTCAATCCATCTCTCGTATCCATGATATATTAATAAGTTGTGATTGACTCCTCAATAACGGTATGGCCACGCACTTTCTTAATCATATCACACGAGTGGCCTAGACATATATCTCCGTTACATTGGAGTGGCAAATTCCATCTTGACTGCTCACTTCCCTCTGCATGTTTCATAGTAAACATGAAAGCTACATTTATAACTATCCGGTTAGAAAATAGTGTTTGGTAACCCCAAGGTAAACTATTACACATGTAGGGAATGTGACAATCTCATGTTTGAGGATCATATATCCACTATGTATGAGATACATTGATGACATATAAGAATGTAACATTCTCGCAGTGTCCCATTGCGGGTATATCTAATCCATATTCTTTAACATGCGTTCATAATGTATTGATGATATCTCCATATCCCATGATCTATGAAACATGATCATCGATCAGTACATGTGCTGATCTATTCATCGTTGTCCTAAACGACGATATTCAATCAGAGATATTCATAGAAGTATATCAATAAGTAAAGAGTTTCATAAGCAAGTCACATACTTGCTGATAAATATAATGATATACATTCGTTGGACCAATAATCATATTATTATTCATTAACATAGTCATGCTACAATCATCTATATGATTGCCTCAAGGGCATAATACTAACAATCATTAGTGCCGCAGTTCTACTTTGTCGTCGACTCACTTCGGCCGTCCTTGGCCACTACCGACAGTCCCCCTAGGTACCCCTTGGACCCCTCTTGCTAGCCTGACCACTCCCTTCCCACCGATCGCCTCCATTCGCTGCCGGCGAGCCCCGCGACGCCCCTACCTTGTTTTGAGTCTATGACAAGTGGACCCCCTTATTAGGTCCCCTCACACACACTCTAAGTCACTAACAACCGACCCACCCATCAGATTTTCTATTATAACAAGGAAATAAAATTAGTGTCTGTGACATATGGGCCTCTATGAATAAAAAGGTTTATTTCATAAATCGAACTAGTATTTAAAATGAGCCACTAACACGTGGACCCCACATAGCAGTCAATTTTAAAAATAATAAAACATTGACATTCGGGCTCCACATGTCATCCTTTGTAATTTAGCTAAAAATCCAGAAAAATGATAAATCCGCTTTCAATTAAATGAGAAACATGCCTTCTTTGTTGGAAAGCGTAAAGTTGCTAGACATACACCTTGACATCACCCTATTATTCCATTTTAGGTGATTTATATCTTAGAGAGTCTAAGCCCGTAGTACCCTCTAAGATTGGTGAAGGCAAGTTAAACCTAAGGGAGGTTTCAAAGAAACAAATACAAAATATATATTTTTCTCCCTATTTTCAAAGAAACCGTAGCCAATCCTAAGTGCTTTGATAGCGTGCCAGCGGAGCGACTAGCTTTTAGGTAATATGCATTTCCTATCCTAAGGTCCGCAAGTAGGTAAGCAGAAAGATTTCAAAAGGTAGCAAATAAGTCCAATTCAGGGCGAATGGGGTTCTATTTTATTTGCCAAGTTAGGCAGGATAGTCAAGTAAGAAAATAGACCATAAGGCATCCTTTATCTTGTAGACTGCATTTAAAAACACTCATAACTTTTAAAAATAAACTCTAAATTAATTTAAACCTATTTCTAAATTTATATAAAATCATGAACTTTCTATTTTTGTAAAAAAATATTTGAATTTGATCTCTATTTGAATATATTTGCTTATTATTATTGCTTTATGGTATACTGTGTGTAGATACCAACGCTTCGAAAACTTTCACCATCGACCACCCTGACACCACCCAAGAATTCAATGAACAAGGCAAGCACCTCCTTTGACCATGTTGATCCTATTATTTCAGTTAAAATATGTTTTTTTTATCAATTTATGTATGCATGCACATATTTTCAGTAAATCTACAACGTTGTGGGTACCGATAGATATTCCTACTCGTTGCATGAAACCTCCTTGATAAACCCATAAATATCAACCTTGAAAATCATATGTTAAGGATTTAGGCAATATTTGATGTCATCTTGGGTATACTCGAATATGTAAATAATTGCTTAGTCATGCTCCAGCCATGGGAGAACAAGTGGTAAGTTATACTATTTGGTCAGGGGTGGAAATTTGATAAATTGAGAAAGTAGTATGTAGTATTTTGTTATACAATTAAAACTAGAAAGTATGGTATGATGTGGGCGAGTTATTTATATATTTTGTGAAGTGTATGGACTTGCACATAGATAGGGGAAGTTCTCGTCCAGGTCAGATTATGGACTAAACGTAGTTCTGCTATAGCCCAAGACATTCAGTGTAATAACAAGTGACATTATAGGATGTTCTTAACTTATTAAGTTGCTTAGATCTAGCTTTACACATTAGAAAAACGAAGTAGTACGAACAATCCAGGTATGCTTGCTCGAATGGGTGCCCTCACTGAGGTGTTGGGAATAACGCTTGCCAATACAACGATGCATGCCTTACCATGAGGGAGATGACGTGATAAGGCGTAAACCATCGTTAGTGCTGTATATACCAGTCTAGATTTCTGTCGCTATAGCAAAGGGTAAACATCACTGGGCTGGTGCAAAGTTAGGTCTAGACGATGTAACGGTTTTATATATATCATGATCTCTTAGCCACACACCAAAGAAAGTGTAAAAATAGAGGCAAAAGAGTAGGTCATGTCTAGTGGATAAAGATGTGTGTTTCTGCATAATGTAAACCTTTTTGAAAAGCCATGCTTGCCGCCATGAAAGACTTGGTGCTTTAACACTAGTTAGAAATATTATTTTAATAAAAATAGTTGAATTGAAAAAATTAGTGGAAAGCTTTATTTTAGATTTTATGCCAAGAGATGATAGGGAACAAAATCGATAAACGCAATCACGGAGGATTGTGAGTTGTTTACAATTTGTGCTACATTTATTTATTATCTTCATAGTTGTCAACTGCTCTTTACAAATTCCGTTTGCAATATATTATTTAATATTCACGATTAAATCACGCTTGATGCAAAAGAAATGGTAGGATAGCAAATTCCTTTGATATAGCCAAGCATTTATTTATATTTACAATACACTATAAGTCTTGTTGAGTACGGACGTACTCACCCTTATTTGCAGATATTCAATGGGTGAAGATATCGAAGTCCCCGACGACTCTTACTTTACCGTAGATTACGGGGATTACAGTGATGAGTTCTTTTTTTCTAAAAATTTATCCTTATCAATTGCCTATAGAATAATATAGACCAAAGCATACCGTTGGGTTTTTTATCTTCCGCTACACTTTATTCGGCCTATGAGGCCTTATTATATAAACTATGTTTCATTAATGTATTTGTGATATTGTGTATATATTTAATGATAATATTGTAAATATGCGTACTAATCATTGATCATAGGACTATTACAGTATACACATAAGATCCTTTGGTATTTCATGCCAGAATGGAGGGGTCTCGACAATGGTACAGAGATTCTGAACAAGAGGCCAAGAAGAAGCTCATCAAATCTTAGGCTTTGCTTGGGATGGCTTTCTATCAATATATGCAGCCAGAAAGGCCAACAAGAGCCAAAGCTTTTACGTCTCAACCATCAGCAGCTCACAAGTAAGTGTAGATCCTTCCAGTAAGCCCTGGTTGATAGACGCAATCTCCCGACATCAACATGAACCACTTGCATTGTAGTATTTGCTGCTAAACGCCGAAGTGAAGCTGTGGGCAGCGACAATTCAGCTAATGCCAGTTCATCTCACAACAGACAATGCAAACGCCAAGACAAATACCCTAACATAGCGTGCGAACCTTACTCAAACTGCCAATATTGCTGTACTGGTATCATCAATTTGATTGAAGAAACACTGCAGCAATTCAAACAAACGCGCAGGGAGAATATTCTGCTTACAAGCGCACACAGTGTTACAGAGATTACATATCAAGTTGGTGGAAACTTTAACTTAATGTCTCAACATTTGTCCCTTCACCTGCCTGCGCAGCGGCTGCTCACAAGCGTGAACTGAATTATTGTTGAAAAAGATGCAGCTCGCGAGTTTCAGTAAAGCACAAGAGGTTAACCTATAAGATGATGATCACAACAACAAAATGAAGCAAAGCGTAGCTAGCAGTGAACAGCAAGTTGTTCCAATAATGGCAGGCATCAGGGCAAGATTTACCATCACAACTTGAGCAGATGGAATGGTCCTTCTATGGCCTATCACCAAGCTCCACCCTTAGGTTGTCATATGGGTGCATCTTTGGTGTCTGCAAGATCCAATATGACGGTCTTGGTCAGCTTGTGAGCAACAGCTACCAAAAGCTGATGGAAGATAATTTTTTCAGTTGTTTGTGCGTAGACATGTTGTGGCATGTAGGTAAAACAAGAAAGTTCTTACACATAGCAAATTGACATGCCAGCACAAAATGCCAACAATTCCAAAATAGAGCAGTGAACATATTATGATTTTCAGGATCGCATCAACACGCATACCATGTTACTTGCATACATGGAGGCACAAGTGTACTAGTAACATCCAAATCATATGATCACAGTGCCATGTGACCCTGGAGATGGATGAAAGAGACATTCTGTACTGAAGTTCACTTTGCAGTACCGCTTGGTACAGGCAATATATGTGACAAGACATTCCGTATTTCACAGTACTACAGTAAGAAGATATAGATATTTTTGTATGGCCTCAATGGAGCTAACTATTTGGAATCTACTGTTCACTAGTAGTACAGTTCAGTTGAAACCGCAGTTTCTTTTTTTTTTTTCACTGCAACAACAGAAATCCACAAGAGGTATATCGGCAGTGAGCACAACACTTTGAGGGGCAATTTCATTTATAACCACAAATCTCATTAAATTATTGCAACAGCAGAACAAGGAATTATTAAGTTTACCTTCGAAAAATGCACTGACACAGACACTAACATATTTGGTTAATCTAATTTCCAATGTTTGCTACAACAAAAGGCATGCACCTATGACTCATCGATGTCCATGGTGGACCAAGGACTCGGCAATGCTTGACAGCAGCATGTTAAATTGCACCAAAAAATTGAACAATAGTGGTCACACTGGGAGCATAGGGCCACAATACAAGCATATTTTTCTATCATGAGAATCCACAACTCCACACAAATCTTGGTTCAAGCAACATTATTCTGCAGCCAGACTGAGAAATATGGGGAGGAGCACCTCACTGCAACAACTGTATCTATGTGATGGAACTACTTTCTGTTGAGCAAGCCCCCTAGTCCTACTTCCTGGAGGCCATGGTCCATCAAATCATACACAAGGCTGACACCTCCAATCCGATCATCCAAGTATCAATTCTGGTGCTCCCTCAAAATATAACTAATTAGAAGTTCTCAGATTCCACCAAGTGGCAGTGCTGTGACGACCCGGATAATTAGCCCATGTAATTAACAGCTTCACTGTCATTACACTGAGTTAATTACGTGAATCTTGGTATACTAATTAATCAAAACATCGAGCGCACCCGATATTTTATCAATTAGTACACCGTATTCAGAGTGTTACAGCAGAACAATAATTAGAGACTTAAATGGTACATTTATTACAGTCCATTGCCACGCAGGCTAAATGTCCAGAACGTAATTATACAAAAGATCCAAGTACAACAAAAATATAATACATAGATACTAGTTACACCAAAAGCCTGACGAAGCTGATGCACGGCTATTCATCACTCCACCCTTCCTGGTAGTACTCGGTCGTCTCGTCAACCCAACCGGATGCTTGAGCACCAGAGCCAATTTCTAGAAAAGGGAGATTTAGCAAGAGTGAGTACAAAAGTACTCAGCAAGCATTATTAGCAAAAATACATTAGATGAATTTTTCCTCGCATCATTCCTCTCATATCCATCCAACTCCATTTTCTCTCAAAATCCATTTTTCATAAAATAGAGCTTTATTAAGAAAGTTGGGTTGATTTTAATTATCCAAAAACGCTACTAGCACCCGTATATGAGGCAGACTTAGCTCCCGTAGCCTCCAATTCAGGAGACAGGCATGAATTTATGATTTGACCCTGCGCAGGTTTGTACCACTTTACCCATAGTGACCCCTAACACGAGAGGCCCCAGAATGTTTATCACTAGTCCAGTATTAGATCTCTAACCCTGTTACCCGAGTCGCGGACTCCTTCCCTAGGCAATCCCGCATACTCGCGGCTAACAGTTGTATCTGGCTACTGCAGCAACGCTACTGATATTCAACCCAAGGCTTTATGAATATATAGCCTGAAAGAATCAACTGCAGCTGATTTTCTGTGTCCCTCACTGGGCCTTCTGGCATACCCAGCTTCACACGCGTATTTATCTAATCTTACCCAATGTGAAGATCATAATACCTTCCTAGGACAACCTTTTCTGGCTGATTCCACACACTATGGATGATACTGAATTTACGGCTCATTGCCTGAGTGTAGTTATTTATCCTTATATCATAGCCTATGTAGAGGGCCCCACCGGCGAACAGACCCTTCTCATCGACGCCCTCTACCCACCATAATAAACTCATGCCCACTGATCCAATCACTAGATGAACCAACCCATTACCAATCCAATTCCAATCCACCCATTTCTCAATCCATACTATCCATCCACATCCGAGTTAAGGTTTTGTTTGCAATATAAATTTTTCCATGCAGTGATATAATTAATGAAAGCATTGGAAAACATTTAATTAAACATGATTCAAGAAACTTGCCTGAATTAAGATTGATATAATAGTCCTCGCTCGAAAGCTGAAGATGGGGGTCTGATTGGTTAAGTTCTTGTCCTGAAAATTATAGCATATTAATTTTGAATATGATTCATGGCGTCCAACCACTTTAATAATAGCAATATTAGTTACAGATTATTTTAATCTTTATTTTTAGCTAGTCAATTAATTAATCTCTACTGTTTAGCATTCTTTTGATGATTAGTCTAACCACGAACTAATTTATCTACTCCTACTACAGATCGTAAGAATTAGTTATAATTTTAATTTCTCTACTACTCCTTCTCTCTCTCTCTCTCTCTCTCTCTCTCTCTCTCTCTCTCTCCTTTTCTCTTATTTCCTTTCCTTTTTCTCTTTTCTCTCTTCTATTTCTAACTTTTCTACTTCCTTTCACTCTACAGCCGACGGCCCAATCTCTCCCCTCTCTTCCTTTTCCCCCGATCCAACCGAAGCCTTCGGCTTCACGTCTTCCTTTGCTCTCCCTCGGTCTACCCGACGCCTCCACTCCTCCCTCGACTCTCCCTCTGCATCGCCTCGCCTGGCCCGGTGCCTCACCTCTCCTGGCGATGCCCCAGCCTCCCTGGCTTCTCTACGGCGACGCCTCCCCTCCCCATGCTGTCGCCCTGCGACAGCACCGACGGCCGGCCCACGGCTCGATGGCCCGATCGACTCTTCTACTCGAGACTACACTAGTTTGCTTGCTCTAGGGTTTTGCTATTCGGCTCTTTGGGGGAAAAGTTGTGGTGGCTCGGTTCTAGGGCTCTTGGTTGCTTGATGATGGTTGATGGGGTTCGGTTCTCTGTTGCTTTATGTTCGGATCTAGGCTTCGGTTGGCCGATCTATGGTTTGGTTGCTTGGTTGACTTCGAATACTGGTGCTTCACGGTAAGACTAGGTCAATGATGATTCTAGGGTTGAGAGGACCTAGGTTGGGGGGTTGTAGTGCCGAGACCGGCTGGCCAGTTCTAAGGTGAGGGCTTGGGAACAGTTTGAGACGAACCACAAGTGCCCCTAGGTAACTCCCCTACTGAGACCGAGAGAAAGGACTTCGATCTACACTTGCCTCTACTAGATCTACTCATTTGCATTCTGCATTTCACTCTATTTACTACTTGATGCTTGCTACTGCTACTCTATTGTGGTTTTGCCAGCTTACTTGGGCTCCTTGCGGTTCGGTTGGGGTGAGGAAGGAGAGGTCGGAGTTGGGGTGGAGGTGGCCGATGGCAGTGCTGGCTCCCCTCCGATTGCTCCTCCTTCGGCTGGCCTCCTCCTCCAATTGCTCCTCCTTCGGCTGGCTGCTCATAGAGTTCTTGTTCCTCTCGCTCACTCTGTTGAAGAGGGGAAATAGTGGTGGGGGAAGGGTGGCTCTAGGTGGCTCGGTTGGGAAAATGGATAGGGTGCGGTGAATCTTCTCTGGCTTGGTTCTTATCCCCAACCGGCTGCCAAGTTACCTTCTTACCCCTGAGCTTACTGGATAGACAAGGGCATTGATGTCTTTCTCTTATTCCATTGCAACACTAGTCATTTGCACCCTCAATCTTACTGATTCCACAATCACATTAAATGGCATGCATTTCTGTTAATTAGACCCTTAATAATGTGATTGATTGAGTTTGAAATTCAGGGTCCTTACAAGTGCCTAGCCGATATCCCTCACAACTCAGGCAACATGAACAAAAGCCAACATCTAATGTGCAGTTCAATGACAATTGACATCATAGGTAGCAACTGCATATCATGAGCAGTGATAGAGATATATCATGCTATGAGGCAATGCCATGCTAGAGTTGGTGACACGGATATAGTTAGAGGGCACTATTGATCAGTAGCTACTGATTTTGCTCGACTACCGACATAGGCATTGCCATCATTTTTGTTTCAATTACAGCACAGCATTTTCCCTATCAATGCAAAAGGGATAGTTATGTAATCAGTTAGGCCTTCTTAAAGGTGGATGTAATCTAAAAAACTGAACAATTTGCACACAATTTCTTCCTGCTAGTCCCAATTCTACGCTAAGGGATATTGCACGTATCTGATATTCTGATGAGAGGAAACATGAGAAGACATCACATAGAGTGTTATAGGATAGCACTAGCACGCCACAATTAGCTTGCTCAATTCCATATACAACATAGCAGACTCGTTGCTTAATTCCAGATTCCCATGAACAATTACTTGCACCCAACAAATTAATATTAGGTTTCATGATTAGACATATTCTCACGACTCGATAGTGTGACTCACAGAAGGCTTTGTTAGTTTGTGGAAGTAAAAAATATTGTGATTATAAAACGGAAGAAGGGTTGCAATTGGGGTTGAGGCACTCACATAGGGCACCTTGGACGCCTTGTCGTTGACAGTGGCAGCGAGGCCGAGTGCCGTGAAGAAGCCGAGCACTCCACATAGCCACGCTAAGGCTTCGAACCAATCAAACGGAAGCAAAGCAAAACGAATCAAAGCAGCTGAGACGAGAGGTCACTGGTGTTTGGATCTAGCAGCGAGCGAGCGCGCGTGTGGGGATAGCAGCAAGGAAGGAAATGAAGTTTGGACCTTGCCGATGTGTCGATGCAGGGCTCCGGGTAGGGCGTGCCGTTGTCCCAGAGCAGCTCGTCGTTGACGGGGAGCTGCGATGAGGACGGGGGACGTCAAATCAAACGAGGATGGTAAACACATGGATTAGGGTTGGTGAGGGGGCACGGGACCTACGGGCTGGTCGGGGGCGATGTGCTTGCCGACGGGGAGGCCCATCCCCGCCCGGCGGCGGAGCGGGCGGCGGCGCCGTGGCCGCCGAGGATGCCGGCCTGCCATCTTGGCCGTTGCCTTGTTGGTTTGGGTTTTTACTGGGATCGCCTCGCAGATTGGGCCGGCCCTATCTGGGGCCCACATCAGCACACCAATGTGTACTAGGCCGAGCCCACTTCACAGCGAAATGGGCTGGACCGTCCATTAGTTGAATCACCGGAATGAGGTGCCGTTTGGTTAGACAACAAATTTGTCTAGTCAAATCCTACTAAAATTTGGTCACACCAGATTAGTTATCAATGGTTTGACTAAAGATTGATAAGAAAATGAACTAGAAAACCAAAAGAGACACCAAATACTTACTAAATTCGACCAACGCTACCAAAATTTAAGCATCAGTAACCATTGCATTGTATGCAAACCAAACAGGCCCTGAATCTCTTTCAGTTTCAATCATTCTGTAATCAATCACCGGAATGATCATGGGCATTTGTCGTATTGCTCTTGATCGTCCGTCAATGGCGGAAAGGTTAAAATTTTAGCAACGTTCCATAAAAGTTGAGGAAGATTAAAATGTCTCCTTGGTGTAAATTTTGGAAAAAATTTCCTACCGCCAATTTTCAACTACACCTCGTGAGGCATTCCATCAGACACCAGGTGCACACTCTCTTCAACTACACCTCCAATGCCCAGATTGGCACACATATTCCTCACGGCTGCCGCTGTTTCTTCCATTTGCTTCCTAAGCGAACTTTCAGGCTGTAGTGACATTCCATCGAACACTTGAGGGGCAGCAACCAAGGTCCAAGGACTGTTTCTGGTGTGGCAGCGTGGTGCCACCCCAATCCTTGCAGTCGCGCACCCCGTTGCATAGCATCTGTGGTGGAAGTAGAGGCTCAAGCATGCCCTCCTCGCTTCCAAAAGCTCGACAGTTAGCGATCTGGGCCACCGCCACAGCCGTCAAGTCCATCTGCTTTGCCAACCGCTGCTGGGAAGCTACCAGTTGCGCCAACAGCAAATTTGTATGCGCCCACATCCCATCCATGTTCGTGTTCAGCAGACGCAGGATGTGCTAGAAGTCCTCACCGGCGATCGGCGACATGGAGGCAACGGCGGCGGCTAGGTCCCTGTCTCTGGAGAAGAGGAGGTGTGGGCGAAGCGCGTCGGCACCACCAACGACCGCGACAGGGGGCGGGGACGCGGACAGGGTTGGGGACGCAGCCGCGGGAGATCAGGTGAGACGGGAGCAGAGATGAGATTTGATCTGGGGTGTGAATAATGCGACGAGTTCGAGAAGATGCCGAGGATTGCAAGCTCTGATACCAATTGTCACGTCCCTTGGCTGCTGGCGAAGATCGCCGTGACGTGAGACAACTCCACAGAGGAATGTGAGAGCTTAAGGAAGAAGAAGAAGAAGAAACAGGAGAAGGGGATTTTGGTTTCAATTCATTTCATCGATGCCTTCTCAGATGGTACATGTCTAATTCTTATACCTCTCTCACACCTGCCCAGTGGGACCCTACATCCATAGACTAGTCTCACACACAAAGTTTACTTTGACCTCTCTCGTCATGCTGTGCGACCAGCTCATCCTGCCGATCGTTCTCTGCACATTTTTTGGGAGCTGACAACATGACTGCGGCCGTGTGCTTCGAGGATCAAGAGGCGAGCCGTGCTATAAGCTTTACACATGTCGTGCTGCCTGGCTTGATGGATACAAAGCTGCTTCCGTAACGTGTTAGAGCGGCCATTTGTGACCTTCGTAGAGGCGACATACTCATCAAAACTCGCAGCTTTTCTTCTCAAATTTTACGATGCAGAAGACAGTACGACAAGCAACATATCCATGCCCTACGTAGCTGCCCATCATAAACGCAACATCACCGCAAATCACATGTTTCACGTCCCAGAACGATTAGCACTTACAAAATCGATCGCAATATGTGGTTTAGCTAAACCATAATATGAGTACATGACCACCTGAATCATCAGAAGATCGAACTAACACGGACACAATTGCAGAACACGTAGCACATGCATTGAGCAACTCTCGAAATATGACCACGAAAGCGGAAAATACTTCCCTTCATCTTCCCATGATATTTGACAGGCAGACTTCAATAGAAATTAGAAAGTTCACTACCCTTTACATAGATCGGATGTTCCGATAAATTGGATCGGATAGTCCGATTAGACTTAGGTTTGAAAAAATCCTTCTCTGGACAAATCGGAAGGTCTGGTATGTGTATCGGATAGTTCGATCAGGAGTTAGATACTTTTCCAGTTAGAACTCAAAAGGGTGCTCTCTGGAAACTTTGGATATTCCGATGTATAGGATCGGATATTCCGATATGGGTAAAAACAAAAAAGGGTGCTCTCTGGACAAATCGGAAGTTCTGACTATTCTAATCGGATAGTCCGATTAGGCTTAGAACAAAAAGGGGTACTCTCTGGATAGATTGGATGTTCCGATGTTGGATCGGATGTTCCGATCGAGACTTACAAACTTTCTGAAAAGTTTCGGCAAAGGTACCTCTCTAGGCACATCAGGCATTCCGATCGTGGAAATCGGATGTTCCAATGTGTGTAATTCTGACCGTTGGGGTTTGAAGTTTTCTGGAAGTTTAGCCAGATCGAACATTCCGATGTTAAGGTCGGAAGTTCCGATATGTGGCTGAGTGGAGGCATAACGACTAGTTTGTGCTTCTTTCTATAAATGCCCCTCTACCTCATTTGACGGGGCTGGCTATTTTTTGCATTCAACACACATTCGTGTTGCCATTTTTACTCCTCTTCTTGATCTTAGTGATCTATTAGTGAGAGAGGTAGGAAAAAGAGATTTAGTGCTAAAAGCAATTGATTGAGTCATTCATCTTGAGCATTAGAGCTAAATCCAGGAACGCAAACTACATTGCATTTGTTACTCTTGGAATGTGAGGATTCCTAGACGGCTAGGAGTCACTCACGAGCAACAAACGAGTATGGTTCGCCGTGAGAAGTTTGTGAAGGTTAATTTCACCTTCGAAAGGAAAGAAATCAAGGAGTAAAAACAAGCCTCAAGTGTGACCGAGGTTTGTGAGGAAAGGGTTGGAAAAGACATGACTCCTAGTAAGTTTCCTCAACGGAGACGTAAGATTCCCTTAAGGATCCGAGCTTCGGTAACAAATTCTTCGCGTTTCTCCATTTGATTATTTCTAGTTCATTTGTGCACTTTGTGTTACTTAATCATTGAGTTGCAATTTGATATCTTAGTTGCTAGTCTTGCTTAAATCGTTGATATCAACTTGTGCTAGTTTAAAGTAGAATTTACATTGTAGTTAGTTGCAATTCGCATTGTCACCCTCCAAGTTTTGAACTGATCGGATATTCCGGTTTAGAATCTGAAGCTCCAATTTAATATCGGAAGTTCTGATCCATTACCGCTGCAATCAATTTAGATTAATTTTTAAAAGCCTATTCACCCCCCTCCTAGGCTATTATCACATCTTTCAGGCCGACAATAAAATGCCAAGAAGATTCAATCTTGACATAAAGGTTAGATGAAACCCTGCGTATACTATGTTAGAGCGGTGCAAGAACTATTAGCACATTATCAATCTCTGTTAATTGTAATTCTGGTAAACAGTTGGTTAATGATGCTGATTGGGAAGTTGCCAGTCTTTTTTGTGATTTTTTTTAAAAAATTACGATGCAATCAATATTTTACCCGATGTTTACTATCCAACTTTTTTCTTAGTCATAGAATGGCTTTGGACTTTTGCTAATTCTTTCAAAGAAAACAGAGATATTTATTTCAACCCATTATTGAACCAATGGAGAATTTTTCTGATACTATTCTAGATTTTCGGAGCAAATTATCTCATTTGTAGGGCACCTTCGAGGGAATAGGTGAAGCATTTGATATTTATTTTTTTGAGGCCTGTACTCATGTTCGTAACGAGTTGTTTACAACTTTTGATAAATATCATGAAAAATTAGAAGAATCACCAATGTTTTTATCCTGTGCTATCACAATTTGTATTGAATGTATTTATGGTTCCGATGTCTACTGTCTTGTCAAAAGACACTTTAAGTTCGATTGAGAGGATATTTGAGCCAAAGAGGCCTTCTCTCGTGCCTGAGATGGTTGAAACAATCACAGGCCTCGAAGACTGGAAGTGTGCAGATGATATAACACAACATCAGATCGAAGATCCGAGATCGTGTTGATCACCTCAACCTCGATTAGTCTACGTATATGTATGTAATTGTTGTACTCTTTTCTTTTCCTTACAAGGGGTACTCCACACTGAAGTGTAATGTTTTTTAACGAGATAGTAACTCTGTATCTATTTAGGAATGAATAAAATTTAGTTCTTTTTCTCTAATTTTTGTATGAATAAATAAAATTTAGTTCTTTCTCCTCAATATTTGTGTTCACTCACGTCTGTCTCCGACTCCTTTTCTCTCATTACAATAGTGCAAATAGATCGGATCTAAATAAATCGACATAGCATGAAGTTGACACCACTCACTAATGGGTTGTGCTAAACTCCCTAAGATGAGCCGAGTCATCATGACACGGGGCAGCTGAGTGGTCGCGGCATGGACTAGGCCCGCGACCGTTGTGCCCGTGGCACGATGCATGGGACAGATAGTTCTTTCTCCCCAATATTTGCGCCTTGGAGAGCTCTGACTTCTGAGAACTGAGAAGCAGATAGATACCTCAGCCGTTCTTACACTTATTGCGTCCCCTAGAGTTGTGATTTGTGGGAAGCAGATATACTATAAGGCGTTTTCATCTTTCTACTTTGAATTCCTGAAATAATCAAATAAAACGGTCAGAAAAGATTTCCTTTACTTGCTTTGCAGTATTGTTGTGTCCTTAATTAGACATAAATTATGTGATCATTCATTTCATGGGACAAGCATGACAAGTTACAAGAATTTGTACTCCAAGTATTTTATTTCCTAAAGCGCATAGCTTACTGCGCCATTGCTTACGGGAACATGATTGCAGTAGCTTCAGTACAAAGCAAATGAATACCTCATTAATATTGGAACTGCAAAACCAATTTGCGGCATCTGATTCCAGCAAAATACATAACAGGCGCATGCTTTGTTCTACCATCCAATCCAGGCTTCAGCATCCCAACAAAGTACTAACGCACACAAATCATGTAGTACCATGAAAGTAAGTGTTCAGATTAGGTCAAGGCGTCAAGCTGCGAGCCTGCAACTACATACAGCTAATAGCTTGTCACATACAGTCAAGAAAATGACATTTTCAACAAGTACCTAAATTACGTGTCATCTACATTTTAATAGCATATCAAGGGTCAGCACATGCATCAGTTTATGTTTCCCCAGATAGCTTGGCCTGATGTCACTTTGCTACTCGGTCTTGCAGTCAGCTCATATAGAATCCGAGCAAAGGTGTCAGAGTATCTCCCTTCCGTCATCAGGATCTCAGCAAAAGTATTCTCGTGCACGAGGAGATGCATCCTATTTTGCGGCTCGGAGACAAGGCTCTCCAATATCATCGCCGATTTCCTACAAACCTCAGGCACAGGGTGTGGTGTCTTCACAACCTTTAGGAGTCTATCGACAGCCCTAGTTCAATTGACATTAAAACAACAAATTCCAAAATTTTAATGGCTCTTCAGCAATGTTAGCATATGCTATCTCTAATAAAATGAAGCAGATTTTACCATCGCTCACTAGCAAGCTTCAGCCTGCAATCCATATTCACTTCTGATACATTGTAGAGTGCGCTAACAGCAGCAGCCTGTGCATCCAATGCTGGCACACTCAGAAGGTCAACTAGCCTCTTGAATACCTGTTCGAGGATAGCAATGTAAGTAAAGCAATTGCACTGCCCACAAAACAAATAGCTTTATTTTAACCCATCTGCATAGCATATAAGTGATATAACAGTGAATAGAAGCAGTGTGCTAAAAAAGAAGGATTTACCTGCGGAATGACAGGAAGAAGAAATGGTTCATTGTCTGGATTGATTATCAGCCGTCCAAACAATTCAGCAGCAGCACAATGCCACACCTTTATTGAAGATGCAAGCATGCCCATTATGGCATGTACTGCACGTTTCTCACTGTCTTGGCAAAAGGGGGGGAAAAGAATAACCATCAATATAAAAAGGAAAGAGAAACAAAATTTTGTGATAAACTTCTATCTCACGTCATTTTAATAAATGATGGCTTTGATGAGCTGAAGATTCTCAGGTCCAGCACAGGTGCTAAATTGACAAGGGTCTCAAGCATGTTTGTTATGAGCTCATCATCTTCTGTTAAATGATAAAAAATGCATAAAAGGTTAGTTTTCATGTCATGCAGCAATGTTTGTTGCAAATAACTGCATTTGAACTGTTGTGTTGTAGTCCTAGGATAATAACTCATTTGATTTACTATGGAGGTTCAACAAAAATAACATACAAAACAAACAAATGGCAAATGCTAAATCAAGGTACTTAGGAGTGGAAAATCCTCAATTTTCCTAATTCAAATAGGAAACATAAGTAGTCAGTTTTCGGGTGAAGCCATGTGGAGTTACCTGCAGGTCAAATAGAGCATATGTAGGTAACATTTGGCAATAACATAAACAACACATGAATAATATTTGGCACAAAAATATTCAGTCATCTCCGAATTAATTTGTAGATGAAAAATAGATGAACTGCACAAAGGAACAGAACATATATGCAAGGGAACTGAAAATGAAGGACAATAATTGAGTATGAAACTTTACCTGTATTTTGGTCTTCTAAGCACTGAAATACAGTCTCCAAGCAATGTCTATGTTGAACCATGATAGTCTCATTTTCTGGCATGAAAGAGAAATTGCGAATTATATTTGAGGCTGCAACAGCACACTGTTGCCTTTCCATTCGTCCTTCATCATCAACATTAAATAAGCCATCCTCATCAAACCAAAATCCTGCAGATCGCTTCTTCGTGACAGCGGAGTCCTGTGTCTTTGCTTGATCATCTGAACGACTGAAATTACCGTATTTCAAAGAACATAAGTATTGCAGCATGAATCATGAAAAGCGAGATGGGTAATCAGGATCTTGATGAGACTAATCATGACATACATGGCAGTGTCCGAGTATACTTTTCCAATGTTCTCATGACCAAAGCCCGAGAGTGTTGTATTGGCACCCAACGTTCTTACTCTTGGCGGCTTTGTATGGTCCTTAGGCATTGCAATATCCCGCCAGTCATCGATCTGTGTAAGATGACACAACAAACAGAATGTGAAGAAAAAGTGTCTAGCAATAGTACTACCTGATAAACACATTACTCCTTTTTTTTTTGTGGAAATTGATCAACACATTACTTAGCAGACTGTTGACTTTAGTCCCGTGTAAGAACCATAGGTGTCAAATTAGATAAAACATTGCTCTAGCAACCAACCGTTAAATTGTAAGTGCAATAGCAAAACCTTTCTTTAGATTTTGCTTTATAGGTACGGCGGATAACGATGCCAAGTCCCAGAGCTTGCATGAAACCATCACACTTTTCTTCAGTGTTCATGACAAAGGGTGATGCTAGCTTGATTGATTATTTTTCAAATGAACTATAATGCAAATAGATTAAGCAGTGAATAGCAAAGGAATTAGGAACCTGGATAGCTATACAGTTCCAGATAAAATGCATGATTCAGTAACAGCCACCTACAACTTGAAGGAGAGCATCCAAAAGCCCTGGAACTTTAGCAAGAGGTGTAGTATCCCGTCGGAGATCATCCTTTTCCTTAAATGAGAGTACTGTAAGGGCATTCAATGCCCACAGTATCTCACCCTTCAACCCACATTGTAATGCAAGGACAATTCTTTTATTGTTCTGATCTGAAAAGGCCACAAAGAAACATTAACCCTCCTTCTGCCGAATAGCCATGCTTGCAGTGTTTCCATAGGTGGCCGCCTAACCCGTCTAGGCGGTTCCTAGGCGCTAGGCTACACCCTCTTGCCTAGCCCGCCTAGCCCACCTAGGCGGCTATTAGGCGCTAGGCACAACAATGATGCTGGTAACCATTAAGTATACTAAAACAAGACTGTTCATGCATTTCAAGATCATGACATGTGAGGTATCATCTCTACTGAGTGGGACAAAACATGAAGTAGCAGCCCGAAAACTTGAGTAAAATGGAACAACACAGACAGTCTTATGCATCTGAAAAGATGGAGAGACAGAGAGAAGGATCACAAAGAAAGTGAACACCTCTCACAATTATTTCATGCTGAAATTTGTCTGTTGCTGAGATGCATAAAAAACCGTTTCCAAGCTTAGTGAGTCACTGTGGTCATGCAATGCTCACTGTGGTCATGCCAAAATGGTGACCTAATAATATTTGTTCATGAATTTTTAGAACCAATATTTGTTCAAGTATATCAAGTAGCAATATTTAATTCAACATATTTTAGTAACAATATTTGTTCAATTATATTAACTACCAATATTTGTTGAAGTATGTCAAGTAGCAATATTTGTTGAAATATATGTAGTAGCAATATTTGTTTAATTATATTTAGAAGCAATATTCGTCGAAGTATATTTAGTGAGTGACATTTGTTCAATTATATTTAGTAGCAATATTTGTTGAAGTATATTCAGAAGCAATGGACGACACCCGCAAATGGTACTATTTGTTCAAGTAGCGATATTTATATGCATGCTTACTTTTATTGTTTTCTATTAGCAGATGGCAGACCATGTCGACGTGGTGTGAGAGCACGGTGAGAAGTTGGGTGCTGGATTTCAATGCAAGCATTATATCAAAGAGAAGAAAGGAGGTTGTGCAACCCGACTAAAGCAGCATTTGGCAAGGCATGAGTATCACTCATTGTAGTAAAGTTCCTGTGGAAGTTTGCGAGTACTTTGAGTGTGACCTAAACAGGACGAGGGATAAGAAGGACAAGAGAGAGGAGAGGCTAAGGAAAGAAGGAGTAGCTGGAGATTCCCCGCCGAGGTGAAGTGTATATTCAGAGTACATTTGTGATGTTGATGAGAAGGACCAACTCTAGCATGCCATGGCTGCTTCTAGGGCGGAGCCAAAATTTAGAAGCTGGGCAGGTGGTAGGTATAAGCACGGTGGTGGTAGTGGCTTCTCTACGGGATTGGATGAGAAGAATACAGTAAGTGACACCCCTCTTCAATCACAGCTTGTGACAGACCCGATTCACCTTGCTGTGTTAAGAAAGGATACTAGAGTTGCAAGCATCCTCGAATGGGTAGACAAACCAGTCGAGTACACTCATACAAGGAAGAGAAACAGCTCAAACTGCACCGGTTTGCGTCAGAAACCGCTCAAACTTGTTTGGGCCTTTAATGGCTTTTTACAAATTTTACAACATTTTTTTTTACAATTTTTCCCTTTTTATTTTCCCTATTTTTTCAACTGCACCGGTTTGCATCAAAAACTGCTCAAACTTCGAGCATTTTCGACCAGTTTTCGTTCATCTCGTTCGAAAATACGCTCGCCGGTTTGACCAGATTTTAGATTCATTTGACCTTACAAACCGTTCGGTTTTCAACGAATTTCGAGCAGTTTTTCATGATTTTCAATACCACCGGGTTGTCGAAATCGAGTCCAAAACGGTATTGCTAACCCTGGTCCCAATTCCAATAGCAGGCACATAATTACTGAGATCATTGCAGCTCCATCTAAAAAACAGACTTGTTCAGACCCTAGAGACCAAAATTCCTAATTTCCCTCAACATATCGAATCCAAGAAGCAAGTTACGGGTCCAACACGCAGAGCGTCCCCAACATTATGCCCTAGAATCTCTCCAACGCTCAGCTGAACACCAATAAGAGGCGAAAGAGCAGCTCACCACTGAGGGCCGTGAGGACATGGAGCGAGGGCCCGACTAGGGCGGCCGGAGCCACCGCGTCGCCGACTGCCACCGCCGCGGCTGCGGCGGCAGCGGCCGCAGCCCCGCTGCCGGTGGTGCTTCCCACCGGGCGGCCGCGCTTCGCCGGCGCGGATCCTCCGCTTCCGCCGGACTTGCCCGTCTGCTTCTGCATGGCTAGGGTTTTGGAGCTCTTCACTCACTTGCCCGGGAAGAGGGGGAGGGAAGGGCTGTACATATTCTTGTGTAGGATTGGGGTGCGCTTGGGAATAATAACCCCGTGGCATGTGCTCTGGCGTGGCTGTTGCCATGTCACTGACAGATGGGCCCGCCGTGCACCCGCGGGCAGGGCCGTGTCGCTGGAACGAATGTTTGGTTTGGAGGCCGGGTTGGGAGGTAGCTACAATGGGTTGTACACAATTCTTATTCTAATGATGTGGTATACACACACAATGATATGACCAAAAAGCAAAAAGAAGAGTAACCATCAGCGGATTAACCAACACGCCACGAAAGGATATTTTTTTGGGAGTGTATAGGTATCATCCGGATGTTTTTATCCCAAAAAACATCCAAACTTTGGACCGTACGATCAAAACACACATCCGTAGGATCAACCCACCTCGAATTCAGAGGCGCCGTGCATTGATCTGAAAACAAATCCAATGGCCAGGAATTTGGATGATGGTTGCTAAAGAAAACATCTGGATGAAACTTATCAAAACCCTATTTTTTTTACAGCCAAACGTCAATTGTGGTCAAATATTTACCACAGACAGGTAGAAAGAAATCGACGGTAGGAAGATTAATAAGTTAGGCATGAAACAATCGATCGTTTTCAAACAGGCGGAGGTGGGTGGGTGTGTCATCCTGGAGAGACGTATATGTATACATATTACAAACTGATGGCTATGAAGCGAGCCGGTCACTTGAACCGCTGTGCTGTCAAAACGTCACCGTAGATCCTGCAAAATATTGGAAACATTGAAATGAGATTTGTAGCCAGCCAGATGGGTCCAAGGGGTTGCCACTATTTTTTTTTTTAAAAAAAAAAAAATAATAGATGCAAACACGCTAAGCGTGCTAGAGTGGACTGGTGGATTAATCTCTTGCCTTTCGTTTTTATAGTACGCAGATCGCTGGATGGCGCATTGTCGGCCTCCCTTGTGGGCAAGGGGCCAAGGGCAATTCCAATGGGCCGTTAGTCCTGTTAGATTCTCATGTATATCAAGTGCAAAAGCAAAAGGGCCTGTCATTGAGTAATTTTTTAAAGGAATACTTATTTTTAGAGACTAGTGACAAAGGGAAACTAAAGCATTTTTGTCACTACTCTTTGACCACATAAGAGCATATCCAAGAGAGAGCCTTAAAAATGAGCCTTAAATTTTAATTTAGGACCCCAACTAATTAGATTTAGGGCTTCACTCCAGCAATTAGGCCCTAAAACTCAATGAAGATAGGGCTCAACCATAAAAGTTATACATTTATTTTTGAGGAGCTTCTTATAATGGTTGTTTCTCTAGTTCCATAACAATTATTTTAATTTGTGGTTACCTTCTTCATCTCCCATCTTTTGGTACCTTGGTTTGTATTTGGTGTGGAAAAGAAACCATAAGACCAACTGCACCGGAGCCGAGCCGAGCCCAGCCCAGCCCAGCCCAGCCCAGCCCAGCCGAGCGAGGAGGGCAAACCGACCAAGCTAGCTTGCACGGTAGGAGCTCCTCTAGCTAGAGGGAGATGGGAAGAAGGAAGCTGCTTAATTAATTCCTTACGACGGTGAGAGAGAAAGAGAGAGAGAGAGAGAGAGGGAGGGAGGGACACGAACCTTTATTACCTTTTTCATGTTGCACGCTATCATTTCGAGATCAACTGATCAGGACACCGGCGAACCTGACCGACCGGCCGGCCGGCCGGCTGGAGGAATAAATGAAACGCCACTCGGCTCCTCCCTCCCTGCACACCAGCAGCAGCAGCGGCACGAAACGAAAACTACACGTACGGCAGCTCAGCTGGTAGCTAGGCTAGAGAGAAGAATTAAGAAGACGAGAGACCTGCCTGCCCTCTACCTCTTACTCTTAGGCACGCAACACATCATCAACAAGATCGAGCTCTCTAGCTAGCTCCTTGTCGTTGCTGCCAAGACGATGATGAGGTAAGTCTGCTGTGTTTGCATGAGAGGGATGCCCCTCACTGCAAGTGCCGTGCGCAATAGGGAAAGCCGGCCGGGACACTGCTGCTGCGACAACACCTACTCCTCGACGGCACCAACCACCACCAGGATCAGCTCGGCTGCGCCCGCGGTTTCTGCGATCCCTCCTCCGTCTCCGTGCTCGACCACCGCCCCAGCCCCTCCGCGAGCCCGCCCACCTCGCTGTCCACACTGTCTTCTCCCCTGAGCGCGGCCGCCGACGTGGCGGCCCTTGCCCGCGCCAACTCCAAGAACGTCTCCCCGCCCCCGCCGGCATGGGATGACGCCGCCAACTCCAAGGACGACTGGGTCCAGCAGTTCCAGCCCCTCGACATGGCGCTCGGCGCCGCCGACAGCTGGGAGCCCCCCGGCGCCGTGCTGCCGGAGGCGGCCCCGCACCACCCGCCGGGGCTCTCGCACGACAACGCCTTCCTCCGTTGGATCATTGGCGGGGACGACCCTTCGCCGGCCGTCATGGACCACCCGGTTCCTTACCTCGACCACATCCCCTCCATGCTCCCGCAGCCGCCGATGGTGGGCCCCAACCTCCCGTTCCCACCGCCCGTGGAGGACACTAAGCCGGCGCCTTTCGGTCCCCCGCCGGGCCACCACCATCCGCACGCTGCGTTCCACGGCGCGTTCCCGTCCTTCGACACGGCGCCGCCTCAGCCGCAGCGGCAGCACCCACTGCCCGGGGCGTCGACACCAAAGCTGCCTACTTTCGCTGGCCGCGCCGCGGCTGCCGGTGGCTTCGTGCCCGCGATGAAGCCCAAGGCGGCGGAGGCGAGCGACGACACGGCCGCGGCGGTGGACCAGCTCGCCGAGGCGGCCAAACTTACCGAGGCCGGTGACGCCGTCGGCGCCCGCGAGATATTGGCACGGCTCAATTACCGGCTCCCCGCCGCTCTCACGGCCGGGACGCCACTACAGCGCACTGCCTTCTATTTCAAGGAGGCCTTGCGCGTAGCCCTCTCCACCACCGGCGACGCCTCCTCGGCGTCCACACCGGTCGACGTGCTCCTCAAGCTCGGCGCCTACAAGGCCTTCTCCGAGGTCTCCCCGGTGCTCCAGTTCGCGCACTTCACCTGCGTCCAGGCCGTGCTCGACGAGTTGGGTGGCGCCGGCTGCATCCACGTGCTCGACTACGACATCGGCGTCGGCGAGCAGTGGGCATCGCTGATGCAGGAACTGGGCCAACGCCGCCCTGGCGCGGCGCTCAAGGTCACCGCATTGGCGTCGACGGCGTCGCACCACCCGCTCGAGCTGCAGCTCATCCACGAGAACCTCTCGAACTTCGCTACGGAGCTCGGCGTGCCGTTCCAATTTGCCGTCTTTAACCTTGACACCATGGACCCCGCGGAGCTTCTCGCCATTGCTGGCGGCGACGCCGTTGCCGTCCACCTTCCTGTTGGCTCGGTTCACGCTCCGGCGGTGCCGTCCGTCCTTCACCTGCTCAGGCGGCTTGGTGCCAGGCTTGTTATCTCGGTCGACCGCAGCAGCGACCGCAGTGAACTGCCGTTCGCGGCGCATTTGTTCCATGCATTCCAATCATGCGTGTTCCTGCTCGAGTCCCTGGACGCCGTGGGCACGGACTCGGATGTCGCGAGCAAGATCGAGCGCTTCGTGGTTCAGCCAAAGATCGACAAGTGCGTGGTCAGGAGGCACCGCGCCGCCACCGCGGGCGACAAGATGCTGCCATGGCGGACAATGTTCGCATCGGCTGGGTTCGTGCCGGTGCAAATAAGCAGCTTCGCCGAGGCGCAGGCCGATTCGCTCCTGAAGAAGGTGCCCGTGAGGGGTTTCCGCGTGGAGAAGCGCGCCGGATCGCTCCTCCTGCATTGGCAACGCGGCGAGCTGGTGTCGGTGTCGGCGTGGAGATGCTCAAGCTAATTAAGGGCTCCTCTCCGCCATGGAAACAAGCTAATTAAGCTAGTGGGTGGGTGGGTTAGTTAGGACCGATGATCCTAACAATATTAATTTTTTCTGCTGCGACCATCCAATCACTCGCTGTGCATGCATGTCACCCTGCATCTCTCCCTGCTCGACTGCCATCTCACTTGTTTGACGTAGATTGCGAGGTCTGCTAGTGCAGTGCCAGTGCATTTTAGTTACTACTCATGTTACTCTACTACTGTGAAATCAATGGCTATGGTTAATGGTTATGGTGTTTACTGTTTAGTTTGAAATGTTCTTCTATTCATTTATCTATCCTGCTGCCGGTGAAATCTACCGGAGTAGGTAGGTAATATTAGCCAGTTGCTGTCCCTCAACTCAGTGAGCCACCTCGATGTTCTTCGCGTCACTTTGTGTTGTACCCTCTTCTCATCCAAACCGCCAGATTAATTTGATAAATTTCCTCACAGTAGCCGGCAGTAAAGTGTCTTCTCCCTCGCCTCCGTGCGGGCTTTGCTGTCGCTGTTCGTCTCGTACGGGGGACCTCCGTCCAATTAACTCACATCAGAGGTTCCCCTCGCCGTGTTCTACATTTTTCATGTGCATATCTATTATTATAATCCGGGGGTTAAGTACAAGAACCACAGTACTTCAGGGGTAACTAGACTTTTTCCTAATTGATAAAAGTTTTACAACTTCAGGTCGGCTCAGGATAACCTTGGTTGCTTTGCAAGTTTTTTTTTAAAAAAAGGATGCGTTAGAGATTTGTGGTGTTTATTCTCCATGAAAGATCGGAATGGCGATCAGAGGGGGTTGAATGATTCCAAAATAAAACTTCCCCACCTACTGGACAAATAGCATCTAACTAAAACCTCTCTTGCAAGGAATAAAGAACCTGGAGCAAAAATTCTCTCCTGAAGCAAAAGAACAAATATGTGATCTAGGCTTGCTCGTGGGATTTTGAAGATCAAGATGAACTTGGATACCTTCCCACCAGTCACAGCAAGCTAGAGGTCACAAAGAAACCCATCAAAACACAATCAAACAAGGATTCATCAATGGAAACATAAGAGATCGGTTTCTCGCAAAACTCGGAACAAGGAATGTCTAGAGGATTGAGATATGATCTAAGTGAAGACTCATCCAATCAATCTCTCATCCTTGGCACTAAAAACCAGAAGCAAGTAGAAGGAGGAGAGGCAAATCCAACTTGCAGAATTTAAATTGCGAGAATGTAAGGACTGAATTTAAATTGCGTAATGTAAATGCAGAATTTAAATTCAGAGTGGAGAGAATATTTTTGTATTTCTTTTCTTTGGATGTTTTTACAAAGCCTCACTTCATGTGGGCAAAGCTCAAAGGAGCACCCAAAAACTTCAGAGAAGAAGGGCACCCCTTCCCCTCTATTTATAGTGTTCTAGGATCAATTCCCACCCTTGGATGTCTTGCTTCAACCCTAAGCTAACTTCCAAGGGTCAAGATTTGATCCCACACTTTCTCTCACATGGGTTGCACTGAATCACTTTTACACATGCTTTCTCAAAGCATCTTTAAGTGATCAGTCCAACAACCCTCGCACAGAAGCTAACTTAATCACTACTTTAGCTCTAAAGACCAACAACTCCTTGGTCTACTAGACCTAAAAATCCTCAAGCTTAGCAGACACTTTGTCTCCTTGCCTCCTTGGACTGCACTTGCTCCATCTCCGGCCATCTTGAACCTTCGGCAACGCTTGCCTAGTTCCGACCTCCCTTCGCCTCACCATGACCACCAAATAGAGCCCTGCATTCATCATAGATAAGGAAAACACATTACATAGCATTGCTCAAGAAATAATATTAAATTTTCGTCAAAGCTCAACAGAGCACAAAGCATCTACGACGGACCATCATTTTTGGTCCTTTGCGAATGCACTTATCTTCCCGATTTTTTATGATTTCTTCTGTTGCTCAAATGAAAAACTTGTCAACATGAAAAATATGCGTCTTGAAATTCTCTACAACTTTCATGTAGACCAAATAATTTTTTGAGCACGGAAAGACCTCCAAAATCGCGAATTACAGAACGGTCTGGCGTGAAACATTTTTGGTCCGCCGCAAATGCCCTTGCCTTCCCGATTTTCTGTGATTTTTTCGGTTACTCAAATGAAAAACTTGTCAACATGAAGAAGATGATCCTTGAAATTCTCTACAACTTTCATGTAGACCAAATAATTTTTCGAGCAGGGGAAGACATCCAAAATTGCGAATTACAGAACGGTCTGGCGCGAACCATTTCTGGTCCGCCGCAAATGCCCTTGCCTTCACGATTTTCTGTGATTTTTTCGGTTGCTCAAATGAAAAACTTGTCAAAATGAAAAACTTGTCAATATGAAAAAGATGCGCCTTGAAATTCTCTACAATTTTCATGTAGACCAAATAATTTTTTTGAGCACAAGAAGATCTCCAAAATCGCGAATTACAGAACGGTCTGGCGCGAATGCGATTTTCGCAATGATTGGTCCGGCGCAAATACACATGTCTTCCCAATTTTTTATCATTTTTTTATGTTGCTCAAATAAAAAACTTGTTAACATGAAAAAGTTGCGTCTTGAAATTCTCTACAACTTTCATGTAGACCAAATAATTTTTTGAGAAAGGGAAGACCATCAAAAAAGTGATTTACTGCAAGGTGTCAAAGTTGGTCTGGCGCAAACGTGATTTTCTCTGTTTGTAAAACCACTTGGTCCGGGGTAAACATGATTTTTCACCCTTTGGTCCGGCGCAAACGTGAAACTCTCTGTTTGCAAACCTTTTTGGTCCGGCGCAAACGTGAAACTCTCTGTTTGCAAACCTTTTTGGTCCGGCGCAAACGTGAAACTCTTTGTTTCTTGGCCCGATGCAAAAGAGATGGTCTGGCACAAGTGTAAAGTCATTCCTAACTTGGTCCGGCGCAAACATGTCATTTCTAAACTTGGACCAGCGCAAATGGAAAACTCTCTGTTACTTGGTTCCTTGGTCCGGCGCAAAACAAAATGCTTTCAATTTGAAATCCATTTGAAATCCAAATCAAATCAAACTCAAACCTGAGCAACCCAAGTTCAAAACAAGTTAAATACTCATCACAAACATGGATAGACCTCCACATGGTCCTTCACTACATAATCTTCATTTTCTACAAATGTACGCATATATTACCGAGAAATGTGAATAGATTGAAAAACTAAATTTGTCAGGGAAAAAATGTTCAGCTTTGCTGACGGTGTTATTCACAAATATGACAAGATTTCCATGTTAACCATAATTCTTCCTTTTGAATGAGTTGCGAAAAATAACAAGACCAAGGCTTTCAATCTTCTAGGACGTGCCAAATTGTCATATGAAATGATCAACTTCTGTGGACTTGCACAAAAGGGTCCTTAAAGGTTATGAGCAATTTAAAGTACTGCCCTATCGCTGTAAACAGGAGGATTATGAACGATTGGTGCATTGAACTATATATCCATTGAATTTACGAAAATTATTATTCTAACAGGTGCACGACCTCTTAATTCCCATTCACCTTTGCTTTCTGAGACTAACAATCTAACACTCTCTAACTGCATTAACCATACGAAGATACTTCCTGGAAACAAATGTAAACATGATTTTTTTTGAAATAACAGCAGGAGCTCTGCCTAATCAATTAAGAAGGGTAGAAAGTAGCTAAATGTAAACATGATCAAGTGCTTGATTTTACCATGTGTCCTTTTCTCCCAATCCTAGCTGGGTGAACGTCTGAAACTAGAAGAAACACTTGGTTTTAGCCAAACTTTATCTTCGGTTCATATCAATGCAGATTGCAGAAGTTGATCTAACATTTTGGTCAGTTTAATTGAAATCGTTGCAAACCTAGCTAAGGTGCAGATTCGATGACCTTTGGGATGACCTGTGAATCTGTGATCAAATCGATGTGTCTATAATTATCACTGAACTTTTTTATGCAGTCCATAATATTGGGAAAACATTCATATCATCTTGTCTGGTGTGTACGATCGGTGAGTTACAGTGAGAACAAAAGATTACACTTAGTCTCCGTGATCAGATACCTTGAAATGCTTTCTCCTTCACGAACCTTCAAGCACCTGGAAAGCAGAATTACACGAGAAATGCATGTTTTAAGAATAATGTTAGCCTTTTCGATATTGTACGTTGGGAGAACATTTCCAAGTTGACAATTGTGGAATGCAACATGCAGGGACTGGGAATAAAGTGGAGCTGGATGCTATAGGCAAGCATAAAGCAGCAGAAATTTTTTTGTTTGTGAGTGGGATTCTGATTTGCATTATATTATCACTAAAGTGTGGTAGAGAGTTAAGTCTGCCATTTATCTGTTGATGGTGCCTTTGACAAAGTTTTGCATCTGCATAATTAATTTGTTATACACTACTACTACTATTTGATCAGATTTGCGAGCTATACCTTGTGTAGTATATGCTATCATAGCTTAGCAATTTGGTACCTGTTACTACCTCAATACTTGCAGCATCTTACCTTGGTTAACCCAAATATCACCAATTTTCTGTTGCTTCGTTTTGTCAGGTGAAATTTAAAAACATCAGTCTTGTAGGTGAGTGTGCTATTTTTTAGTCCTAGGTACGTATCTGCTTCAAATGTGATCACACAAGCCTACTAATAAGGATTGGTCCCTAGTGATCAACCTCTGACAAGTTGAGAAGTACCCTCTGCTCCAGCTATCTTGCGGTTCTGAAATTCGTTTCTTTTTGAAAGACGGTTCTGAAATTCAGAATGTGTACTACAGGTGATATGGACCACAGGTGTATCATCCAAGCTCAAATATGACGGCATAAGTACAAGTAATCTTGATACCATGTTGGAATCTTCTTTTGAGCAGATAAGTGAGCTTGCTCGTGCTGCTGTTTGCGCCAGACTAGCTAGGGTGAGTGACGCGCGCGTGTAGTCGTTATTTAGGATGATGGAATTTCTGTCTGCAACATGGACGGAATCGTGTGTTTGTTCTGATGGAAATGCAAAACAAAGATGGACGGCAGTCGCAATGTAAAGCGGCCGTGCTTTACCGGCCTCAATGGCGGCAAGCATCTCTAGCTAGCAGCTTAATTGTCATCAGCATTTGTACTGCTAATTGGAGTACCAAATTCGTCCACGTTGTACTGTCCAATATGCTGTGCTGTGCTGTGCTGCCCCCCTGATGCTATCCGCAGGATAGGATGAATCTGGAGGTGAGGGTTAGCCAGTTTAATTCCCTCACTGATCATATATATTTGCATGTTATTTTCAGATTTGCACGTCGCCAGACAAGAATATATATATAGCAATTATTGTATGTAGGAATGCACTCTGATATCTGAGATGGGAAAACAAAAGCTTAATTGTTTTCTCATAATCAATGTTGAGCAGAAGGTTATATAAACAAGTTGAACAGACAGGCTTGTAGGATTGATCAAGAAGACATGATGGGAGCCAAGCTGCATATCCAGGCACCAATCCATGTTGCAACCTAACCATGCACGTCCGTCCGTGATTCTGCCCCTACCTATCAATCATGTCGCTTGCAAAGACAAGAAACTACTTTATTCCCCATCCATCCATCCATCCATCCATCCATCCATCTCCTAACATTATTTAAAAATTTTATCTGTATACTTTTGCTTAGTTCGAAGATCGATCGGGCAGTTAAAAGTATATGTATATATATCATCAATGAATCAATACATCACGAAAAGGCGGGCCATTTTTATCTGCAACAAGACCTGGAAGTTGAAGACCCAGCTGGGAATCGAATCCGACCACACAAGAGTGACAAGATGGAGATAACAACGAAGAAATGCCTTGAGATACACACCTACGCGGTACTGATCAGCCATGAAATGGAAGAATTAATCGATCGATGGAGCAGCCAGCTAGCAGTGGCGCCAACACAAGGAATGCAGGGCCTTGGAAAAAAAAGATACGCACCTTCTTAATCTACCCATCTAAAGCAAAAGGAGACATGTCATGCTGAAGCCTCCTCGATCGGATCGAGAGTGCGATTCTGTTCCAACCTCAAGCTCAAGGTTGTCGATGCATCATGGGTCACACCATGCGATCGATTAGGGATGCAAATAGGTTGACCCTAGGGTCTTCTTTGACCCATTCTAGTTTATTTGTTTGCACTAAAAACTTAATTTTTAGTCCACCTTTTAAGTTTTAGTGCAAACAAATGAACTAGAGTGGGTCAAATATGACCCTAGGGCCGGCCCATTTGCATCCCTACGATCGATGCATTGCCCACCCTTTTCTTCCTCTCTTTTCTTTCTTCTAAAAGTACTAGTGTTCTCTTCTCTCTTTTTAGAGTAGTATACAGTGTATAGCAGAAAACCATTGATTTGTTGAGGATATTCTCACTACTCTACTACCAGAATAAGTATAAATAAGTACTTGCTAATACGATCCGGTAGATCAAAGAGAACGGACGATCTATGTATATATAGTGTATATAATGTACCGTAAAAGAGCTCTCTCTCTCTCTCTTTTTTGCCAGGGAAAAGAAAAGATGCATAGAGCTGCCTGTTAAGCCCTCGAAGCTAATAATATCTTTTAACACCATCTTTCAGTTTCAGCTTGCAGAAGAAGGGAGAAGAGACAAGCAAAAAGGATGACAGCAAAATATTTGAATCTATTCATATCCAGTCTTAATTAAGATAGAAGTAGAAAATGACTCTCCGGCCGAGATGTGTTCGTCCCTGAGCAATATATTCTTATGCCCTCTGAATGATGGCGAAGTTACTACTGTGAGAGGTTAAGAAGAAAAAAGAACAAATTTTCTTAGATAGGAGTAATTGATAAGCTCCTGCTTTTCTGAGGGAAAGCCAAGCCACTGTCTGTTAGTGGTGATTTGAAGCACGACACATTAACACATGGCATCGGTTCTTTCATGGTGATGGAATTTTGCTTTTAGGTGACACATCATTTCTCAAGTTAAAGGCACAGGCGGCTGTCTGCGCACAAACAAAAGTACAACGGTTCCTTTGGCGATTTGACTACATTACCAGCTTATCTGGGTCAACTACAGTCATATTAGCAAAGTCTAAGTTGCACATGTACATCCTATCAGAAGACACTTGAAGAGCACAGATGGACAGGTGTAATATCCCAATCTTTACCTCTTTAAAAATGTTTTTTGTGTAGTTTAGCCTTCTAAAATCTTTTACCATTTTATTTGGTAATTAAAGCTTAATATAGGACCTTTTTAAATAAAAATGATTTAATATGATTAAATGTTTAAGTGAATAATTATTAAAATTATTTTATTTGGATTACTTGTGCTTGGAAGCATTTTTCAGATTTTTTTTTTTTGGGAATTTTACGAGTGCATTTGTTATTTTATTTGAGCTCTCGAACAGTGCTTCTATGTTTTTCCTTCCAATACAAGTTGCACGGATCTTGAATCAAGCCAATGGGTAAGTAATCACCATCTACCCTTCATTCATGCTTCAATATTTGTGCAACTTTGAAAAAGAAAATCATAGAAGCACCTCCTTGAGCTCTTTTGTATTTTCTTTATTGTCTAAAAAGCTAAATCAAAATACAGGAAACGTGTTTGGGCCGAAAGCCAGCTCAGCCGCCCTAGGTATCCAACCAGTTTGCTTGCAGCTCAACCCGTTCAGATTGTGCCGTGCGTTTCACTGACCGATGGGACCCACCTATCAGCGAGCACTGTTCATTGTCTCCGACTCGCGGACGGCAAGGACTCCACGATCTATTCATCTTGTCTGTGTATAAAAGCATTGCTGAGTTCTTCTGCATCCAACCATACCCAAAACGTGAACCCTAAAGCCAAAGAGAGCTGCCACTATCGTCTTCTTCAAGATAGGTGATTTGGTTGATCGTGTCTTCGCCGTTCCTCACCTCATCATTTAGTTTCTTGAGTCTTGGACTGTGTCATCAGGTGCGCCTTGATCTTCTGTACCTATTCCCCAGGTCAATTCAAAGTTTAGCTTGTGCGTGTAGATTAGCGCCATGGAAGCTTCTTTGCCGCTGCCCACTTGCTGACCGATTATGTCGCCACCGCTGTGTTTTTGCCGTCGTTGACCCTATAGTTGTGCTCACCATTGCATGTTCTATCTAGTGTGCGCTTCTTTGTTGCTAAAGCGTTGACGTATCTCAGTGTCATCGTAGAGGTCCGCATTGCAGCCGCTTCCATGGCCGCCACTATCACCAGAGGTCACCGTTGGCCGCGACGTCTGAGTCAGTGTATTCGCCTTGCTGTGCTCGTGCCGATGGTATAAAACAGAGGTCACTGGAGCCACATCACCGTTCTCCGCCAGTGACCCTTGGTACCAAAGCTCCACTGCCCACGTGGAGGCCACATCAGCACCACCCCAGCGCCACGTCTATGCTGAGTTAGCAGCCACGCAAGCCAAACCCATATACAATCTGGATAGGCTTAATTCATCGTGAGCCATATCTATGGCATGTGGGGTCCACATGTCAGAGAGTCAAAGCTGTGCACCTTGTCCGTCGTGGATTATGCACTATGTCCATGGATTTGGTTTATAGACTACGAGCTCGCATGTTGGCCTAGTTAATTCCTGGAATTTCAAAAATTAATTAGAAAGTAAAAAATCCACCTAGGCCCACTTTTCAGTCTCTTAGAGAGGAATATTTTTATAATATTATCTTTTCTCTCTCAATTTTTAGGATTTATTTGTCTAATAAATCTTCTGAGATTCTGTTCTCTTTCATACAATTCATATAAAATCAATCCCTACATTCCAGTATATTTTATTTTATTTTAGAAGTTAGTTTTGTCTCTATTTTGTATTTATTTTGTTCTTCACCGTTCATTTCGCTTAGACATTGAATTGTCGGGAACATTCGAAGGTGAAGAGTTGATTCAATATCAGAATTTATTCCAAGGCAAGTTGTGTTTTGATCATGTTGAACAGAGTTTTACAAGTACTATTTAGCAGTGCTTCAGTGGTTTTCCTCCCAATACAATTTGCATGATTCTTCAAGCAAGAGAAGTGGCGAGTAATCATCATCTACCTTTTATCCATGCTTTAATATTTGTTTTAACCTATTGCATGTTATTTTAAATTATAAAGTGTTTCAAATAGTTTTAGAATTAGTTAGATAACCCATTTGAACTGTACACACCTTGTGTTGTGCCATGATTATTTGTCATCCTAGGATGGGTAATTATTAGTTGTTTACTTATGTATACCAACGTACGTTGGTTAGAATGAACTTAGTATGCGTAGCCATGCAACGAATAACTAGTATCATTTGAAATTGCAAATTCAAGCTTGATTAATTGTCTACGGAACATATTTATGAAAAGGGCATGTCATGTGTTGTCACATAATGATGATCATGTTGTTGATGCCATGTGTTGCACGGTAATCAATTGGAGTGGTAAATGATTTAGATTGAGGCAAGTAGCAAGGGGTTGTTGAAAAGATGAGAAAGTTGCCTAGAGGGGAGGGGTGAATAGGCAATTTAAAAAATTAAACTAAATTTGTCGCAACGGAAAGAGTATCGGAACTTCCGGTGTTGGATCAGAACTTCCGATACCAGTTCGGAATGTCCGATCGACTTTTGACACGAACAATTAACGACTGAAAACAATGAACTTGAGAAACAATCTGAGAATGTTAGATCAAAGTAATAAGGAAACCAGCTTAAGTAAAGTAAATGTAATGACACGGATTTGTTCCCGGAGTTCGGATTCTTGAGGGAATCCTACGTCTCCGTTGAGGAGGCTCCAAAGAGCCGGGTCTTTTCCAACCCTTTCCTCCCAAACCTCGGTCACACTTGAGGCTTGGTTCCACTATTGGTTCCTTTCCTTTCGAAGGCGGAGCCGACCTTCACAAACTTCTCACGGCGTCCCACAATCCTTGGAAGCTCGTGAGCGACGCCTAACCGTCTAGGAGTCCTTCAACCTCCAAGAGTAACAAATGCACCGTTGATCGATCTTGGAGGAACACTCTAATGCTCGAGATGAATGACACTTGCTTTTCACTTCAACCTCTAGATCTCAACTATTGTTCTCACTCTCTAGATGATCCCTAAAATCAAAGAGGAGAACTCAATAGAAAGCTAGAAGGTGCTCAAGGTGCTCTAGAGTTCTGCCAACATGAGTGTGTAACCCTCAAATGAGAGAGGAGTGGGGTATTTATAGATTCTTGCAAAAACTAACCGTTATACACCCACTCAGCTGCATATCGGAACTTCCGATGTCAACATCGGAATGTCCGATATGTGCAAACAATCAGAACTCGAGCGCACTTCAACTGTCGAAAAAGGTGCATCGGAACTTCCGATGTCAGCATCGGAACTTCCGATGTTCCCAGAAAAGCACCTTGACAAATGCTTCTAAGTCCATATCGGACTGTCCGATATAAACATCGGAACTTCCGACTTAACATCGGAATGTCCGATCTAATATATCGGAATGTCCGATAATTCCAGAGAGCTCCCTTTTTCAGGTTTGAACACATCGGAACTTCCGATGTCAAATATCGGAACTTCCGATATTTCCAGAGAGCACCCTAGAAAGCTTCAACAACGTATCGGAACTTCCGATCGAAAATATCGGAACTTCCGATGCATGTTCCACGCATCGGACTAAAGCAAGCATGCACATCGGAATGTCCGGTCACATCGGAACTTCCGATGTAATATCGGAATGTCCGACTTGAACTTTGATAAAAACACATTCCGGTGCATGCGCGGTGACTTAGGGTCTCAACAAGAATTAAAGTAACATTCATCTGAGCATAGAAACTATCCTAGATCATTTACGATGCATCCCTCTTAATAGTACGGCATTCCTACGACACAAAACATAGAAAATAAAAATACAATGCCGTTTTACTCGGTTAAATTCGTTTGAGGGTATCCTTCGCATGTAAAAGATCTCACATTGAACCTTTTACCTGCTCATAAGCTCATTGAAGACATTAGTCTCTTTAATCGTTTGTCATTAATCAACCAAAACCAATTTGGGGGCCTAGATGCACTTTCAGTTGTGTGCCATAGTGGTGGGTCTGTGTGACATTAGGTTGATGTTTCTGTGTAAATCAGTGATGAATGGTTACTAAGAATAATTGAAAGTCTTACCTCGGTTATTTAAGGACTTATCCTTGTAAGTTATTGAACTAGGCTAAAACTTGCAACCACATGTCTGTAATGGGATAGACCTAGCTCAGGGAATTACTGAGTCTTGACATATGATATCTCAGGTTGTAGACTAAATTGTGTGCGAGGTCAGGGGAAGGTGAGTGTTGAAGTGACTCCACATCTTGAACAGTGATAGTCCTAGTCCAACAATATCCCTCATATTCTTCTGCTTTGTGTGAGCATGTAATAGTGATATCATGTTTATTGGGAGTATTTATGTTCGGATAGAGTGTCCGAAAGATTTTGTTATGATCTTCTTAGTCACACATCAATGGGTATATTTTATGGTCGATATTATAAGATTGATCATATCTTATGGGTAAAGTATATAACCTTTGTAGTGTGTAGAACCTATTTGAATAGCCGTGTCTCCGATTATGGATAATGCTCAAAAATTTCACGCAAGGTTAAACTTTATTAAAAATTAAACTTCGGAATGGAGGCTATGTGCCAAAAAAAAAATGATTTGGATTAGGCTGTGTGCCAATTTAACTTGAAAAATATCTGAAAATATTGTTATTGTTGTTCTTTGTTTTTATCTTTTATTTCAATCTTTTATTATATTCTATTATAAGTGCTGATTTATTGCAAAATAGCCATATTAGCCATTTCCTTTGGATTAAGGCTTGCATATAGTTGTATTAGACTTGCATTATGTGCATTACTTGTTGAGTACTTTACGTACTCACACTTGTAATAATAAATCAACCAGTTGAAGAGGTATCAACACTAGCTCTGGCTAAGGAGTATCAAGAGGAAGCGGATTATTACGAATCGAGCCTTATCAATTACCTATGACAGGTCGATGAGTTGTCTGCTAAAGTTTCTGTTCCGCTGCAGTTTAGTTATTGAATAAGCCCTGTAATGCCTAATACATGTGAAAGAATTATATCTTACTAACCCAACAGCCTCTTTTTTCTCTTACAGACACAACACAAGCGAAATTGCGTGTACTGCTTTTGTAAATGGTAAGAGACCCTGTAGAAGAATCAGTTACCAGGATAAGTTTAATTGGTTTGGATTGCCAAGTGGCATCGCGGAGAGAAACTTGGCTGATTTTCTTCCTCAGCTGACAAAAATGGGATGCATGTACCATTCAGAAGAAAGAAAGAAAGAAAGAAAGAAAGAAGAAAACTTCACAAACTTGGTTAAGTGAAGGCAGCTAGAACCTTCCGTAATTGTCACTAATTTCAGGCCGAGGAGCAAGAATATTGTTTGTGATCGGATCAATTGCAAGGAGCATAACCTACCTTGACATATGACGAAAGAGCAGCGGCAACCAACATGATAAACCTGTGCAGTGTACAATGGAATCAAAGATATTGTTCTCGAAGGGCTTACTCTGAGAAGAGCAACCAGGAAGGCCCGTGTGTGTCTCTAAAATATCATGTCCTGAATAAACTAAACAACCAAATTCTTTTTGTTTCTAACACCAGGTGCATCGTGCCACTTTCCTACCCCTTAATTGATGGGGAAACAAAAACAGCACCGCGATAAAAACAGGTATTGCAATTCCATAAAGCAGGAATATATCTCTTAAAAATCTCTAATGCGATTACACCAAACCACACGTCTTCCGTAAGGCATCTACTAACAAATGAAAAGGATGAAAGGAGATGCCCTTTTACCTTGGCGAACAAGGTTCCTCCAATGTTAAGAACAATGTGTATATATATATATATGTATATATATATGTATATATATATATGCTTTATGGAGAATCTTACAAAAGCTTTACATAATGGCTAGATTATGAAAGAGGCTGCAACCGTACAATGGAGAATGGTCGTCAACGGTTGGCTGCAGTATGGCGTGCATTCCCTTCGACGGTTGGTCATGCAGGCTGGCTCTTTGACAAGGCCAGAAATCAGAAAACGAAAACCGGCTATAGTATCAGCCCAATGTAGCAACAAGGTGATATTTCTTCAAAAGTAAAACAGCATTAAACTGTGGAGTGTGGACCAAGGTTGTTCTACAAATGTTTCACCTCAAAAAAATAGCAAATCTAACAGTTGGGAACGGAGTTATGAGTATGCAGTGGGTAACAGTGACCTCAGTCTGAAGTCTGCCTACGCCAGTGTGTGCGGTTGGACATCACCAACCTTGCAGGAAGCAGGCACTAGCACAAAACAGAGTTTGGTTCTTCGGAATGTCAAGATATGAAAACCACTGATTGTTGCCCACATGATGTAGGATGCCTTATATAACATCATTTTCAAATATTAACTTCCCGTAGTGACCAGACTATCTAGATGTTCTCAGTCAGAAAGGACTGCTGACACGAGAGGGGTTCTTACCTATTGAGGAACTTTCATGCAGCTGCTTCGAAACATTAAACACTGCCACCTCTGAAGTCTGAACTAAGACACTAAATACTTCTTCCTCTCAAGGACGGCAGCACATACCTTAAACATTCACACCACTGCACTCACGCTTTCATTCTCTAGTCTATACTCTACACCAGTGTGCCGAACACAGTAAGGTACATAATAAGATATAGCACAGAGATATACTCAAGCAAATGAGCCCAGAGAGTGCGCGATGTTTTTCATTTTATCTTCTGGAGATGTTACAGACAGGACAGATTGCGGTGTGCGCAAACAACATAATAAGATGCATGATCAGGCGACGACACCCTATGATGATAACGTGTTAGCAACTGCTATTATTGCAAGATAATAGCACGGGCCTTATTACACAAGTGGCTCTGCTGCACCAAGTTAAACAAGTCCCGTCTGCAACATGATTGCAAGTTCGTCACCGCATTCAAACACGCCATCAATTGTGCAGGCCCTGCTTTGCCTCTCAAAGGTCAGGTTAGTGAAGAAAGCAGGCCATGGTTTCCTGAGATTTTACCGTCAGTTTTGCATGTTCAAAGCATGCCAGCATCTGTACAGATTCCCAGCTTAACATGTTCTCAGGGCACCTATCAAATTGCTGATGTTTGGTGATTGGGCAATGCAAACCCATTTGTGGACCTAGCATGCATCGCACAAACACACGAAGGCAATGCAAGCACTAGCTAGTGAAAAATGGCAGAAGAAGATACGAATAAAAACAAAAAAATCCTTCTAAAAAACAATGCATATGTGGGTAATAGCACTCCTCAAGTTACCAATTTTGAACTCACATATTATTATATTCTAAGGCAACCAAGTACACCCATTGATACAAGTACTCAAAAGAGCATAAGTTAATACCCATCCATGACAGTTTATACTACAACAGTTACTAGGGGCAGATCCACATCCAACTTGAAGATAAGGTCATGGGGGATATGAAGATAACAAAGACCTGTAGGCAGTACATATTGGAGTGTTCACTTCAGGAGGGTTTTCACAATGGATTTCACGTTGAGCTTCTTGAGGTCAGTGTAAGACTGACCACATCCAACAAACATGACCGGAGCTCCAGATATGTAAACCATGGAAAGCGCGGCTCCAACCTACATATTTTATTGAAGTCATCAAAAATACTTTAAAAGCGAGGTTTCAGTAATTAGGGCCTGTTTATTTTTGCTTTTGATTCTGGATTCTGACCCTAAAAGCTGAATAAAAAACAAATAGTCCGATTCTAGGAATCGATTCTCATAATCCAGCCCACCCATATACACTAGAATCCACAATCTACTTTATATGTGCTACCGTGGATTCCAACTTTTGGAGAATCAGCTTCTCTACAACCACAATCTAGAATCAGCTTTTTAGAGAATCCAAAGTGAAAACAAATAGGCTCTTAATCAGGTACTCCATCTGTTCTTGAATACATGTCATTCTAGCATTCATATTTTGCTCCTAAATACATATCATTCCACAATTTCGAGGTGATTTTTTACCATTTTTCTTGTATATCCCTCCCCTTTAGCTATGTCCAATGCCATTTACTACTATGGATTAGAATAAGACAAACCATTCAAAGACCAATAAGTGATCTAATTAAGAGGGGTAATGCATTCTTTTGTACATGTGTCCTGGTGGATGTGCAATATCCTAGAATGACATCTATTCAGGAACGGAGGAAGTATAAATTTTGTACAAGTTCATACCTTGTCATCAATGGTGTCAAACTTAGTGAGCAGGATTCCATCTATCAATCTAGCGGCAGGAACAGTAGAAAGGTCTGCTAATTTCTGTCCATCAAATAAAATTGCTCAATGCAGTCAGCAAAGAAACACAACTTCCATATTGCTACTGAAATAGGCATTACCCTGTGACATCAATCTGTCCTAAAAATCCATTACCTGGTTAAATTTAGTGAGCTGATCAACAGCATCATTTCCAACTAATGCTTCCCCAACAAATAAAACTAGATCTGGGTTATTGAGATTGATGAGCTTGGAGAGTGCTCTCATGAGTGGCTCATTATCCTGGCAATGTCAATTCACCAGAAAGGGTATGTCAGAGCAGCAGTAAGAGCAAGAAGATTAAGAAAATACATTCCAAGGACATAGAAAGATACTAGAGTAGGTTGCAGTTAAAGCCGCTTGACCAACCTGCATACGTCCAGCAGTGTCAACAAGAACAACATCTGATTTATTTCGAGTGGCTTCCTGAATAGCTTCCTTAGCTACAACTGCTGGATCCTTTTCATACCCCTTCTCAAATATAGGTATCTGTACACAATGTTGCCATGTAAATTCCAGGTATAAATGGCGCATTTGGGACAAAAAACACGCGCACAGTATAACTCAACAAACAGCATTGAGATCTGAGTGTTTTCCTTTTTCTGTGATAACATTAGGGCGCCGTCAGAGAGAACTTTCTTTTGGGCATGTGGGTGCGCATTTTGTCCTAGAGAAGTTACATAGAGGATGTGTTATGCCCATGAGGTCACATCCAGACAGGCGACCCAAACTAAAAAAGAAAAACCAACCCCACAGATGGGAGTAGGAGTTTCAGCAGGTACATTATATTGCTTGAGTCGAATAAAATCATTTGGTCACTACATGTAACTACCCTTAAATAATTAGGAACTTTACCCTAATTCAAACAAATCCGATGGCCTAACATAATTTTATGTCATCATAGCAAAACTGGGTGCCTACGATTGTTGTGTTTTTCAAGAGGAGTTTAAGTCGCTACCTGAAGCCTGCGAGCATGAGTGCGCAGCTGCTCAACAGCACCAGATCTAAAGGTATCACATGCTGCTAGCATTACACTGAGGTTATGCTGAATAAGCCAATAAGCAACCTGTGAAGTTATAAGACCGGCTGAAGTGAGCAAATTTCCAAGGAACTAATATTTTTTCATGGATGGCGTTTGAAAAGATATTTATACCTTTGCAAGATTGGTAGATTTGCCAACTCCATTCACTCCAACAAAAACAATGACATATGGCTTCCCGCGCTCCTTGGCAGCATGTACATCCCTCAATATGTCAATAGATCGCCTTGGAGTTAAAATGCGAACAAGAGCCTCCTCCATAGCTGTCTGCAGTAGTGACCACCAAATGGCGTGTATTAGGAGGCTATATAGAATGTACGCGTGAAGCTAAAATGTGCAAGAAATTTGGAGAGGGGTGTGCTACAAACCTGAACAGTAGAGGATATTCTTGTGAAGGATCCTAGCTTTTTGCCCTCAAGGCTAGCTGCTACTGATTCACAAAGCTTTTCTGCGATTTCTTCAGCCTGCATAAACATGGCCAATCTTCTTCACACGGACAGATAAAGAACCAAAGGACAAGAAAGCCGGTGCAGTAAGCTTATCAAATAGGTAATTTGAAGAAATGCATACCACATTCTTTGTCATCAGCCTATCTTTAAGAGCTTTGAGTGCAGGTTGCAGATCAGATTTCTCAAGTACACTGTTACCTGCAATGCTGAGCACAGGAGAAATACAAAGTGCTGCCATTAAGTGAGATGTTTGTGGATTGAGAAATTGCAAGAGAAATCTACAAAGCCGGTGACTTTAATAAAAGATCTTATAAGAAACAAAAGCCAGTAATTTCATTATGTGCGTGGTGACATGGGAAAAGGTAAAAAAAAAAAGAGAGGCACAAAAGAATACAGGCAGCAAAAGACTAGCCGCCACCACAGCCTTCTATCACTGTATCATGGCTAATAAACTCAAGCTGTCGTTCTACGCTGCATCTGTTTTCCAGGTTTTATTTAGGGTATAATAACAAACAACACGGTACATGAAGAACACAATAAAATTCTTGGAAAGTGATTTTTCTACTGTACTAGGTGTGCACGTATCAAGTGAGTAAACTCAAGGGGGCAGGTGCCTTGGCAATACTTACTTCCCCTAATGCAGCCAGGCCAGCTAATATTTTACTAACAGATTTGGGTGAGTAAATGTGGTTTGAAATATCTACATCTTGCCCCTCGACAAAAACGTGTACTATATAAATAGCAGATTGTCGAGCCAAGAAATTGAATGCGGATATTATTAGGCTAATGGTATCAGCAAATGTCGAACACATGCATTACCTCTGAAACATGGAGGAGAACCATCCTCTCTTTTTTTGGCCAGTTCCAGCATTTTCCTTTCCATCTTCCTCTTGCTCCTCATCATCGCTGCTCACAGCTTCATCCTTATCCATCATGCTTTCCCCCTGGTTGACAGCCTCCTGGTCTATCACCTCATCCCCTCTCTCATCAGCTGGGTCTGTGAAATCCAGCTTCTTGTTGTTGGTAGGTGCATCATCCCAAATCCTCATTTGCTTAACACTCTTCTTTGGCTCAACTTTAGGCACCTTCTTAACAGCAACATCATTCTTCTTCCCACCCTTGTTACGCAACCTGTGTAACTTATTTACATCGAAGGCCCCATCGTTGGGGTTGGGGTCTCCATTCTCCTTCCCTTTGACAGCGATAGCACGGGCATGAGAAGTGTCCTTAAGACCGTTCTCCTGGCCCTCGAAGCTACCATTTGCCAAACCGTGCTTCATCCCGTCGGAGTCATCCTTCCCAGACCCGCCCTTCTTCTTACCACCACCACCACCACCCTGGGAACCACCACGAGCACCTGGAGCAAACTTGTTGGTGGCAATTGGCGTTGGACGGGATGAAATGGTTTGCTTGGCCTTCTTCATCTCCTGGGCACGCGCCTCGGCCTCAAGATGGAGCTGCCGGAATATCTCGCCGAATTCATCGTAGGAGGCGCGCTTGGGGTGGTAAATCTGCGCGAAGTCCTTGCGGACAGCAGCCAGGAGATCATCGACGTACAGGAGATGGAGAATCCGCTGGTAGACCGCCACAAAGACGAGGCCGAGGTCATTGTGGAAGGTCCACTTGAGGGCGTAGGTGTCCTGGGAGAAGGTGGCGTCAGCGGAGCGCTCCTCGAGGAGGCAGGAGCGGATGAGGGCGTCGATGGGCGAGCCCTTGAGAGCAGCGCCGCCGAGCGCTCGGCATGAGGACCACAGGATGAGGCCACCACGCGTGAAGATGAGCAGCTCCTCCAACATCTTCTTCTTCTTCTTCTTCTTCTTCTTCTTCTTCTTCTTCTTCACCGGCCTGATCCGCCCAAAGCAAAAAAAACATCATCAATTCAGCCAACATCGAAACCGTCAATGAAATCAGGAATTCAGGATCTGGCAAGCGATGGCCAGAACAGGAACGGATCAGACTCTAGCGTTGTAATTTCGAAAACATGAGCCTCGATCCGTCGAATTTCCTGGCAAGTTAGGGTTTGATTTAACCCTACCCAGCCTAGAGATGATGCCGAAAACAAACAGGAAAATTTCCTGAATCCAGAAATTCTGTAAAGCTTATATATAAATTCAGAGATCCGAAGACACAACAAATCGGATGGGAGGGAGGGAGGGAGGGAGGTGTTTGTTGTTATCATTACCTGCAACTGCATGCAATGTTTGGAATGGATGGATGGGCAGGGCAGGGGAATGAATTACGAATTCCCCTCTTTCTCTCAATTCCTCCCTCTTCTTTCTGCAGCGGCCGTGGCGTGGCGTGGCGTGGATATTAATAATTAATAATTAACCCAAGAGCAGGACAGGACAGCACAGCCCCGGCCGCGTTGGCTGACCGCTGACCGCGTGCATATTCTGGGATCACTCAGCTAGCCGCTGCTCGGCCCATGGCAGAGAGCCAGAGACTGCCATCTAGGGTGTGTTTGGTTACATGCACTATTCTAATTTGTTTCGTATGAGCTATCCAGACTAGTCTTGGTCTGATTGAGTGGATACAAGTTAAGTTGTTGGTTGTTTGTTTGTGCGTCTTACGGGTCAACATTAGAGAGAAGTCCAATTTCTGTGTTTTCTCCATCCTGTATGAGTGGGTGCAATTGCATCCTGTATGAGTGAGCCGCTTAATGAATCATGGGAGGTGGTTCTATGCTCTTCATTTTTTAAATTGTATAAATATTAAAGCATGAATGAAAGGTAGATGAAGATTACTTACCCTTTCGTTTGCTTCAAAATTTGTACGATTTGTATTAGGAGATAAAGCATAAAAGCACCTCTCATGAATCATTCTGGCCCATGCGAGCACCGCTTGGCTCTGGGCTGGGCCGGACCAACGACACATGGACCGATTCTCTCTCTCTCTCGTGTGTCTCTCTGAAGAGTTGTAAAGCAGAGTTTTGTTCACCGGTACTATTGCCAGCCGTCCCTGCTTTTGTCAAGTGACCAAGGCTACGACAAGTTGTAAATTTGTGTTTGTTTAAATTTGGTCTTTGGAGGAGAAGTTGGAGTTTGGAAGAAGCTAGCGGCTCTTTGTGGAAGAGACTTAATGAAGGGGATAGCAATTTTTTGTAAATAAGATTAAGTTGCAAGGGTACCAAGGAAGTGGGATTTTTAGAAGCTCCAGCCAGCCCGAGAAGCATCATTTTCCTTGCTTCTCTCGTGTAGTGCAAATTGGGCTGGAGCTTCTCCTCTCCAGCTAGCTGAAAAATTACTGTTTGTTTTGGCTTGTAACTTATAAAGGAATAAGCCTAAGCAGAAGCCTAAACAAACATAGCCGTACTCGTACCAGTCAGAATTCGCAGGTGCTTAACAAGTTGCACATGCGGCAGGCAAAGCAAATCAAATCAAAGCTAAGCTAGCACAGGCATCATCGCCATCATGCGTTGGCCTTCCTTGTGCATACCGCTCACTTTTCCGCAATGGCTAAATTAAAATTTTAATATTTAATGGCCTGTTCTAACACCATCTTCAACGGTGTTTTCTAAATATGGGTCCCTATATTCCTATATACAGAATTTTCTAAAAAAATTTCTTCCCTATATTTCTATATACAGAATTTTCTAAAAAGATTTCTTCCCTATATCATTCCCTCACCAACAGCATTCCTCAGATCCCGCTCTCTATTTCCTCCCTCCTATATTATAATGATATTTCATAACCGTCATATGAGCAACGGCTATTTTTGAACGCAGGAATTTAAAATTTATTCAAACGGCCATCTTAATGGCTATGTTGTAACGGTCGGTTATATTGCAATTGCTTTATTTTTTTGGGCTATATATACATAGCCAATTGCACTTTCGAACCTTACCCATTTCTGAATGCTAACTATCTAGCATTTGTCAATGAGTCATCGCAACTTAGTAAAGCATTTTATCTTAGAAGACTCATCGTCGAATGATGACGATGAATCTATTCTTACAATAGCATACCAGCACAGAAGCAAGATGAGTGTGCGTGCGAATGCTCGATGTCATGGGTTTTTTCCCATCAATACGTAGATCATAATAGAGAGGAAGGGTGTGGCAGGCTATATCGAGACTATTTTGTCGATCCTCTGGTCTACGGCCCAACCTTCTTTCGGTGCAGGTTTACAAAGGAGAAATACTTTATTTCTTTGTATTTTTGGTTGATCGTCTTGCCTATGGCTCATTCTTCTTTTCGGCACAGGTTTAGAATGAGCCATTCTCTATTTCTTCGCATATCGCATGCTGTAGAAGCACATGATGATTATTTTGTTCAAAAATGGAATTGTGCTTGAACTCACGGGTTATCTTATTTATAGAAGATAACTACGGCATTCCAGATGATAGCTTATGGAGTACCAGTAGATACTATTGATGGTTGTCTTTGGATTACAAAATGTACTACCATAGAGAACTATTTGTCATTGCCACGTGATAGAAGACTAGTTACATGCCCGTGCGTTGCTACGAAAAACAAAATTGATAACGAAAAATAAAGATTAAAAAATAAAAAATTTATTTCACAAAATCAAACATCTATCTTTAACGCTTCGTTTCTTGCGAAAGCTGGCTAATTAAAGCAACACTTCGTTTCTTGCGTAGGGCAATTAAGCAGGGCAATTAAGCGGCAATTAATGACGTGGGAAGAACGGACCACTGCCACCAAGTGCTGCTTTAGAATAGTAGAGATAAGCAAGAACAAATCTAGGATAAGGTAGGAGGACAAAAGTCACAGCTAATATATACTAACTATCTTACAGGGGAAGGGAATGCCGGCTTCCCAGCGCTGCCACGTCGGCATCGTGTGCGTGGGGATCCTGCCGTTTTCGCGTTTTGGCGTTGCGGCCCTCGGTGCTCGTTGACCCGAAAGAGCAAAGAAATGCTTGCCATCTCCAATAGAAAACAGGTAAGAATCATGGACAACACCACAGAAAGATTGAGAGCAAAAGAAGCACCTAACAACAATGCTTATGACCCAATCCTATGACAAACTGATGCATACATAGTTTTCTTGAAGACATCTGGCTACTTAGATTGTGCAATTTGACAAGTTCTTCCACAAATACCATGAGAGTTAAGGTTCTCTACTCTTAAGTAGCTTAATAAATAATGTTAAGACTTTAAATCTGAAAATGTCTACTGAAAAATTTCTCTTCAATTATGGAAAGTGCATATTTCTAAAGCAAACTTTCAGATTTGATTCAGAACTGCAGGAATTTGTCATACAGATTGAACTGCTTACCTCTAAAGCCAACTAAAAATTGATGGAAGCATTCTAAAACCTGAACTTTCCTCCTTTGGAGGAATAAATTTCTCCCAATCTCCCATTGGTTTAAATTCAACCACTAAAAATTGAACCGACTCCAACCACCAGGCACAAATGTAACATCCCAATTTTTGCATTTATTGAATTCATTGCCCCTTTTGAAATTTTGAGAATTTTTACCTCTTCTCTCTTGTACATAAATAATTTACATATGCTTCCGTGCAGAGCTGGCTCTTAAATAAGAGACATATCTCTTCTCTCTCCTCTTTTCTCACTCTTCCATATAAATCAAAACTGATATGTATAGACTAAGAGCCAGCTAAGATGGACTTATTGTACACACCCTTACTCTATCTCTCATACATGTCATCTAGAGTAAGATAAAAGCCAGCTTGTATAATAACTATATCTAAAAGTTGGTTCTAGATGTTGTGCAATAATTATATCTTTTCTCTTGAACATAAATGATCTATTTATGCTCTCGTACAAAGCTGACTCTTAAATAAGAGCTAGCTCTATTCTCCCTTTCCTCTTTTTTCACTCTTCGACGTAAACTAAAGCTGATGTGTATAGGCTAAAAACCAGTTATAGTGGCCTTATTGTAGATGCCCTTATATGCTGGAGCCTTGCAAACCTACCACAACATGCTATACAATATATACGATTATAAAATGAAGATAGACCAAATTGCCAGTGGTAACTAAAACTAAAAAAAATTAAATAAACTGAATTGCGAAAGTATGAGTTCAAATAATAGGATTGTAGTGCTTATCTGGTGTTGGCCCTGTTTGGTATGGCTGGAGCTTTTCTAAAAAGTAGCTTTTAGCTGAGCTGTATGGCTGAAGAGCTGCACAACTGATCTGAAGAGGTTTGGTGTTTGTCAGCTTATCTTTTTATTATAGCTTTTCTAAACAGAACCGTCGTAAAATATCCTTTGAAAAAAGTGAGAATTCTAACCGTTAGGGACCGGGCTGGCAGCCGCCCATCGAAAATCCCCCCAGATCCCCTCTCTCCCGAAAATTTCAAAATTCGAATTCCCTCCGCCGAGCCAGCCGAGCCGAGCCCACCTTCTATAAAAGTGGGGCCACCCCCACTTCCCCAAACCCTAACACTCCGCCTACGCCATCCGATCCGACCCAGTCTCACTCTCCTCTCCTCATCTACCCGCCGCCGCTCGCGAGGAGGAAGATGAGGGAGATCCTGCACATCCAGGGCGGCCAGTGCGGCAACCAGATCGGCGCCAAGTTCTGGGAGGTGGTCTGCGCCGAGCACGGCATCGACGCCACAGGCCGCTACGACGGCGACTCCGACCTCCAGCTTGAGCGCGTCAACGTCTACTACAATGAGGCCTCCTGCGGCCGCTTCGTCCCCCGCGCCGTCCTCATGGACCTCGAGCCCGGCACCATGGACTCGGTGCGCTCCGGCCCCTACGGTCACATCTTCCGCCCCGACAACTTCGTCTTCGGCCAGTCCGGCGCCGGCAACAACTGGGCCAAGGGGCACTACACCGAGGGCGCCGAGCTCATCGACTCGGTCCTCGACGTCGTCCGCAAGGAGGCCGAGAACTGCGACTGCCTCCAAGGTCACTACTACCCCTTACTCCGTTCTTCTTCTTCTTCCCCAACCAGATCAGATCTGCTAGATCTGTGCCTGAAAAACAAACCGGAGCTGACAGGTCTCTCTGTGTGTGTGCGCGATGGCGCGCAGGGTTCCAGGTTTGCCACTCGCTGGGTGGCGGCACGGGGTCGGGCATGGGGACGCTGCTCATCTCCAAGATCCGCGAGGAGTACCCGGACCGCATGATGCTCACCTTCTCCGTCTTCCCCTCTCCCAAGGTCTCCGACACCGTCGTCGAGCCCTACAACGCCACCCTCTCCGTCCACCAGCTAGTGGAGAACGCCGACGAGTGCATGGTGCTCGACAACGAGGCCCTTTACGACATCTGCTTCCGCACCCTCAAGCTCACAACGCCAAGCTGTGAGTATACATGGCAACTCTTTAGCCAACGTCTTAATGTCGTTCGATTCCTGAGTTGATGTCAAATAATGGTCCAACAGTCGGTGACCTGAACCACCTCATCTCGGCCACCATGAGCGGCGTCACCTGCTGCCTCCGCTTCCCGGGGCAGCTCAACTCCGACCTCCGCAAGCTCGCGGTCAACCTCATCCCCTTCCCGCGGCTCCACTTCTTCATGGTCGGCTTCGCGCCGCTCACCTCCCGCGGCTCGCAGCAGTACCGCGCACTCACCGTGCCCGAGCTCACCCAGCAGATGTGGGACGCCAAGAACATGATGTGCGCGGCTGACCCCCGCCACGGCCGGTACCTGACGGCGTCCGCCATGTTCCGTGGCAAGATGAGCACCAAGGAGGTGGACGAGCAGATGCTGAATGTCCAGAACAAGAACTCGTCCTACTTCGTGGAGTGGATCCCCAACAACGTCAAGTCCACCGTGTGCGACATCCCACCGACGGGCCTCAAGATGGCGTCCACATTCATCGGCAACTCCACTTCCATCCAGGAGATGTTCCGGCGTGTCAGCGAGCAGTTCACCGCTATGTTCCGCAGGAAGGCTTTCTTGCACTGGTACACCGGCGAGGGCATGGACGAGATGGAGTTTACCGAGGCCGAGAGCAACATGAACGACCTCGTGTCGGAGTATCAGCAGTACCAGGATGCGGCCGCCGACGAGGAGGGCGAATACGAGGACGAGGAGGAAGCTGATCTCCAGGACTAGGGCTGCAAAATTTAATTAATGGTTTTCTTGTGGTTGTTTATGCTGCTGTTATTGTAAGTCTTTCTTAGTGGGTGCTACTGCCTACTGCTAGCTAGCTATTAAAACAAGGGTGCTTGATTCATGATGATGTAGTATTTTGGCACAAATGGTGCAATACCCTGTTGCTGCTGCCTTCTTTCTTCTTCAGTTCTTCTCCAATCCAATGTCATGTCTGGCTGTTACTTACGTTAATCTAATGCAGACCTGCCTATCTTGTCAGAGATTATTTATTTATTTATTTATTATTATTATTATTACTAGTTACATGCCCGTGCGTTGCTACGAAAAACAAAATTGATAACGAAAAATAAAGATTAAAAAAAAAATTATTTCACAAGATCAAACATCTATCTTTAACGCTTCGTTTCTTGCGAAAATTTAATTAAAGCGACCGTTTTAACTGCGTAGGGCGATTAAGCGAGCGATTAAGTAGAGGCGATTAAGTAGGGCGATTAAGCGAGCGATTAAGCGGCGAATTAATGATGTGAGTAGAATGAGCCATTCTTGGCTAACGCTTTATAATAGTAGAGATTGTTATTATTATTATTATTATTATTATTATTATTATTATTATTATTATTATTATTACTATGCGGAGGAGGACCACGCTGTCCCATGTTTGACCGGTCTCGTCTCAAGAGCTGAAAGATTCTAAAGTTGCGCGTCGTCATCTTCTTTTTTTACTCGTGTGGCAGGCATGTGCTGTCTCCAGCTAATTCCATCTGATTTCTCATTCTCCTCATCCGACGTGCCCTCGGTTCTTCTCCAAGAGGTAGCAACACTTGCTGCCCTTCAATGATAATGCATGTTATTATCAAGGTTCTAGATTCTGCGCTAGGACTGTCTGTTAGAGATAATCTCAATGCTTAATATTCAAATAGATCCAACTCTTTTACAACTTGGACTTGACCGGTCATATAAAACCGTACCATGTACATGTAAATTGAACAAAAATAATGGATTGTCTCACGTGTTTTTCTCCTTCATGAGGTTTTTCACGTTAAAACTTGTGTACCGTTTTTTCGTCTCTAACCTAACAAGTGGTATCAGAGCTCAGGATTTCAAGATCCTAGTTGTTGCTCCTTGGGAGGCTAATTCCCAGGGGCGGCACTCGCATGGCGTGATTAAGGTGTCTATGACACCAACACGGTGGCGGTGATCGTTGCGCGTCATCTCCTGCGTGGTCTACTCTCCAGCTCCTAAGCATCTGTGGCCGTCGGGAACAAGCTGAGGGTGCCTCCACCGCGGCCAACCCCTCCGCCGCCAGGGCCTTCTCGGTGGACGCCTGCCCGCGATCCGCCTCTGACCAACGTCTCCTGCCGGCTCGCGACTCTAGCAGACCTTCGCCGTCCATGACGGCCGCCTGCGACACCGGCCGACGCGACGCCACCGGCCCAACTTCCTTTGGCCCCCTCAGCTTTTGCCCCATGAGCTCCGTCGACCCTTTGCCTCTTGCGTGATGCCGACCTCATTTTGCCTGCGATTTGTTCGCTCAGCCAATCAGACTTAAATCCAATCCCAAAAGACTATGGCTCCAACTTCCCGTTTCGACTCCGGCTCTAGCTTTCGGTATCGGCTCAGCTCCAGCTTCGGCTCTTCGATCTTCGGCTTCATCTTCTCAACTTCGGCTCCCCAGTCGAAATTGCTACGCGCACCCGAAGCGCACTAGTATTTATGGCCGAAATCGCTATGTGCAACCGCAGCATATCATGAAGTTTTTTTTAGATCTAATCTACCATATTTTTTTGTCTGCAATTTTTCTCTACCATATTATCTTCTAAATTTGATATTAAGAAGTTTGATGACAAGATTAATTTCTCTATATGGCAAGTTCAAATGAAAACCGTTCTCACACAGGTGGGCGTGAGGAAAGTGTTCATAGCTAAACCAGCGATCATGTCAGATGAGCAATAGGAGGAACCAGATTATAAAGCACTCTCCACCATACAACTCAGTTTTGCGTAAAGTTATTAATGAGACTTGCTACAAAACTGTGGCAAACATTAGAAGTTTTGTGCATGAAGAAAAGTCTCGCCAAAGTTCACCAACACTATTGCCCGCGGCGTACGGCGCTGTGCCTAGGCGCGTTCTACGCTATCTTCATTGACTATCTTCTGCCACAATTGATCGTCGTATTACTTCTGTTGGAGGTGGATTTCGTTGCAATTCAGGCCGTTGTGTCTATTATTGATGTCATCAATATGGGATTAATCATTGGCGATTTCTTCGACAATATGTCATCTACTTCGGGTAACTGTAGCAAGATCCACACATAGAGTCTAAGGTAGAGTTGCAGATATTTTCAACAAAATGAGTTAATTTGGGCTACGATTGATAGAGAAGACTTTGAAAAAAAAATGTCAATTGAGGAGACAACTGAATTTGGTGTTCAATCACCGTTTAGATATGTTACAATTTTGGGTCGCTTGCGCGACCATTATGAAGGATTTTGCAACAATAATTCTCAATAATTTAGTGATACTTTGATGGTAACTAGCATTATACTCTTAGGAGTTTTACCATTTAAAAATGAAGGTTTTACTCCAATATCAATTTGAGATGAAGAATTGAAGTACAAGAAGGAATTTGCTTCTGTGTGGATACTACAACGTTGTCTAGTTGTCATGGCTCAATATAAGGGGTCTATTGCAATTTATACTCCATTGACGGTATGAGAGTTCATTTCATCATGACAGTTTTACAGGAGCAGTTTCAAGTATGTCATAGAATTTAATTACCTTTGAAGTTGACAGTTTGAAGTACGTGAAGTTGCACGTGCAAGTTGCTCTTTCAATGAGCATTGTTTGCCTAATTTTGTGTTCTAGGTGGGGCATGTCAAATATTGATGATATGAATTCTTCGCTATCTATCAAATGCCACATGTGATGTTTTGGCTTATACCGTTAAATGGTTTAGCATTTGTTCGAGGAGGTCAGTTGTATAGACTTAGACTTTACTGGGGTTATGAATTGTTGAAGACCCATATTTCTTCGTCGGCTTTGTTGATAACTATGCGTTTAGACCTACTGGTGGTTTGCTCACTTTGGCTTCATGAGAAGCGTTTGTATAAGGCTGTAGTCTTTCTCACTCAATATGCCCTTTGGACGTGTAGTGATTAATTACCCTTCAAGGTTTTTCAGGAGACAATATCATTATGTATTTGAGTCAAGGTGAGGTTTGTTAGTGATAAACTCAGTGCTCAATATCCAAATAGGAACCCAACTCTTCTACAACTTGGACTCAACCGGCTATATAAAGCCACCCTAATGTACATGTAAATTGAACGAAAGAGAGGATTGTCTCCCATGATTTTTTTTTTCTCATTCATGGGATTTTTTTCACGATAAAATTTGTGTTCTGTTTTTGCATCTCTAACTCTAACACTGTCAATGTCATTTCTATCTGTTCATCCAATCTGTACTCATTTACTCAAGATCCACTGCGACGTGATCTGAAAAAAGAAGAAAGCATGCGATGAACTGCATACATTTGGACACTGTATTAGGCTATTAGCAATAATATACCTACTTGATCGAAGCCTATGGTTATGGATCGAGCTCATCTTTAGCGTCCTTCAAGCAGTGAAACAACAGGCGGTCTGAACAACATGCGAAAATGCAAGTGTAGATGGTACAAGAAACGGAACAATGAAATCAGTTGAAGGCTCTCTGATTCAAGTACGGTGACAACAGCCTATAAGAGGGGAGGCTTAACCTTCCTAGTTCCTAAATCTGGTCCTGTTCTTTCACAGCTGCAGCTCATTCCGTGCAACACTGTAGATGCAGGATTTGTCAGGCAAAACTCAAACTTGTACGAGTATATTGAGAAACTCAGACGGAGTACGTACAGTACTTGACAACCAGCCCAGGCTTCAGACTCCGGACACTGACGTTTATCAGATCAGATGGTTTTGTCGGCAGGAGGAGACGCTGTGCTGCCCAACGACAGCTTTTGCTGCTGCATCTATCCCGTCGCTTATCCTTCGGCTAGGCTCACCACAATCTGATCATTTTGAGCTGCTCTGCTTCACGGCCAAGATTTGACAAAGCAGAACAATACATGCTTTTCCGCAATGAAATGGCATAAACAGGGTCGTAGGATTCAACCGCACAGTTGCGCAAAAACGCATACATGCTACTCAATTCACTGACTATGATTACCATTTTATCTCGAGAGAAACAAACACTTGCCCAGGTTTCGATTTACAGTTGCATCTCTGTCCAGATGACTGGTACAAAGCGAAACAAGGAAAAGAACGGCAATGAATAGTAACTGTTACATCTCACATCATTACAATTCAAAGCCATGGTGCCACCTTTAGCGACATCATTCATACACGGAGATCTTTGCAAAATGCCAAGTGTCGAGCACCGAGCAAATTCGTCATGGGGTCAAGTTTCAAGCGCTAGGGAACCTTGATGTTTATTGCCCATAGAGATATTTCCATGTTTCCACCAACACCTGCCTTCCAAATCATGCAAGGGCACGATTCAGTTGGAGAATACACACCCTTTCTCAAAATTTCGATACAGATCAGCAAATTGATCGGAAGAGATCTAAATAGCATTGAAGCTACATGCCACTGCCCACATAATTTTCAACAAGAAAATCCAAGAGTACAATGTTCCATCTATAAAAGACTGCTTTTGGACTAAGGCTACGACTCAGAGTTACTTTGGTGATTCACAAAAGCTGAACTATCTAATGCATGCCACCTTCAGAGGTAAATATATCGCCGGTTGAAATCACCTACAGTGACACTAAGTTAAGCAACCCAAAGTGAGGGCTTGACATCAATCTCACTCGATCCATTCTGTTCCACTGTAGTGCAAGATGCATATTCTGGATTGAAGTGCTCAGTGGATGGAGTGCTGCCATTGCCAATGGTAATCTGATAATTAGGATAGCTTGCAATGACCTTAGGTGCCTTGTTTGGCCAGCATTCATCATTGTGAAAGCTTCCAACAATTGCCTGCAACAAGTATATTAACTTATTAAATGAACTATGGCTTGCTATTGTCACTTGTATGTTTCATATAGCCATAGAACAAAGCACACAAGTAGAAGTATGTGGCAGCTTATAAACTAGAAACAAGCAACTATTATAGCAGACACTCCTAGTCATTTACTCATCAACATGTTTCCCCGGAATAAACATGTAATAAGCTTGAACACTGAAATAACTGTTTGCAATGATTTCCATGAGATGTGGTATTAAAATGGATTGAACTGCTTCACATATTCTAACATCTGAAGGTACCTGAACAGGTGTTTCAGCTCTGAGAGGTCCAGCTATGATGCCACCGATCACAGAACTATCGGGAGAAGCAAGGGTCACACGTAAGCATCCATGGTCATTATATGTCAAAATGGATCCAAACAAGTGAATAATTTCTAAAGGACCCTGCAAAAAAGTAATTAAGAGATATGGTAACCAGTTTCTTCTTGGAAGAACATAGCTGAGCAAACAACTGCATCCACTACAGGAATGATATCGCTCTATAATCACAGATAACACTAAGAACTGGAATATCCCCCACATGGCTTCTTCAGGTAAATTTGACACCTTGATGTCCATTTGTCCAAAAAAAAAAATCACTTGTTCCCACATTTCTATCTTTGGAATTTTATGCTAGCTATGCTTTTTCTGATGCTGAATAAACATTGCAAGAAAAAAGGGGTTAAACCTTGCGTATACAGTTTTTGAAAGGAATTAAGGTTCAACCTTGTGATTTGAAATGACACCAGATGACTGGAGTAGAGTTGCTTCCTTAACAGTCCCATGAACTGAAAGAACACAGATGGCCTTCCCATTTGTCTGTGAGACCGCCAAGATCCTTGATATGATATCCTGTACAATCATTTTCATCAAATTTCTTGCCACATTTTGGCAGAGAGAATATAGTAAGTAATCAATCATCAGCCCTCTATCATAAGATCTATCCAAACGGCACAAGCTTGGGTAATTCGGGCTGTCCACAGCAAAGGAAAACCCATGGGCCAAGGCCAACACAACGTAAATACCATAGCTAGGTCTTCTACGCAGTACCCTGGCCCTACCAGACATTCCCTTCCCGGTTGAGCACAAGGTTTTGGTTACAGGCCGCTAACCGGAATTCACAGTCTGGTTACCTAGCAAACTGGCCAAAAAAATTCAGTTGGATTTGAACCTTTCATGTTGAAGTTCGGGATAAAACAAAGCCACAACAGGAAGATAACAGAACAATGCTACCAGTGCAGTAGTTAGCATGTATAGGCGTGTGAGGGGTGTCCTGGGTTTTAATCCCCACAAAGCTTGTTTTTATTTTTTCTTTAAGCACAAATTATTTCACAAATTTTTTTTGAAAAAAAAAATCATTGCCCTGGGTGGGATTCGAACCCATGGCTTCACTCCCACATCTCCCTATTGTTACGACCTCACTGCCAAAGTTTCGTGTAAAACTCAAGGCTGCAAGGTTCTTTTATACCATACTTCCACAATTTGAAATTCAAATTAAAATTTAGGGTGGTATTTCATCGACTGTAACCGGAGATCTTAGTGACACCCAGTTTTTTTGGCCCCGGTAACCAACAAGTCCAAAACCCTGGTTGAGCAGCAGGTCATAGGTCCATCCAGCCGCTCCAATAAACCGAAACTAATGCTCTGTTGACATGATATCTTCTTGGATAAAAGCCACGAGCCTGTCTTCTCTTGAATGACTGGGAAGATTATCCTTTCTTTCCTTCCAGAGATACTATCGTGCTATGTAGAACTACTTAACTCATGTACATTTTAAATAAAAGTTCAGTTCCGCTGCAATTGGGTACCACCTTTAGCATATTACACGCTCACCCCTATTGTCTGTATTTGGTTCACCTACTAGGCTCATTTGCATCCATGCATTAAACAGTAAGTCATGGTCTCATTTACATCGAAGCAATAAAAACAAGCCTTTTTAAAAAGTAGAGATTGCTACCAAGTTCCTATACCAGCAAGCAAATTGCGACAAGCACGACAAAGTTTCACAACGAGCTCTAACTAGGCAACTGCCACTAGAGTAATTAGGCCCAGTTCGTTTCAGCTTCTGGATTATGGATTCTGAATTATGGGAGAAGCTGCTTCTGATTATGGGAGAATCAGGCCGAGTTAACTATGACTTCTAGGTTTCGGACCGAGCTGGCAAGAATCAGCAAGAATCATGAGAATCGTGTTTCGCATGATTCGATTCTATTAAGAAAACAGCTTCCGATTCTCGGAGAAGCTGTCCGTAATCCTCCTGCTCGGCAAATAATCCGCTTTTTTAAGCGGTATTCGCTCGCTTGAACGAACGGGGCCTTAGTAATGTCATATACACCACTAAGCCATATCTATAGGCATCTTCATATTTAAGTCTCTTTAACAAAATTACCACCAGTGTTGCTTGGACATGAACACGGGAGTCGGAATCCGATTCGGGGTGTCCAATTTAGCAAAAAAATTTGGAGACGGGAAATGCTACTCGGAAATGAGCTCAAGTGGCGGAATCCGACTCGGATTCGAGGTATCCGATTTGGCAAAAATTTTGGGCGTGAGATGCTACTAGGAAATGGACATGGGTGTCAGAATCCGACTCGGATTTGGTTGTCCAATTCGGCAAAAATTCTGACACGGGTGTCCAAGCAACACTGATTATCACAGCCTTGCCAAGCTATGAGCAACAAGAACACATCAAAATTCCACTGCAACTATTTCCACAAGTCCTTGCATCCAACAATTGGTCATTCATTGCACCTCTTCAGGTATCTAAAAGAATCACTGGACGAACGAAGAGAGTTAAAACAGGTAGACGCGCGCGCACCACCGACGTATAGAAGATAACCATACCTCTCCCGCATAAATTTTGAGGACGTGCGGCTGGAACCCACCCGATTGGCCTTGCGCTGTCCACAACGCCACACGAACAAGAGTTTCAGCAAAACAAGTAAGTAAACGCTACACAGGCATCCAAGAGTTGGAGCCAGCACGATCGAGAAACTCACCGTGAGCAGCCAGAGTCGGCGCCCGTGCGGCCGACGAGGGGACGAACCCCGGCGGCGGCGGGAGGCGGTCGCAGTTGCGGGGGCGCCCCCGGCGCCGGCGCTCCGGCTGTGGTGGCGGCAGCGGAGGAGGAAGGGGAGCGGCGGGGAGGGGAGGCGGATCGTCGAGCGGCGGCGCAGGGGCGAGGCGGGTGCGCATGGCCCACACAATGGGGGAAGGGCCCCGCAGGTTGTGGTAGGCGGTGGGCCCCTCCATTGCTGGGGCGTGGGACTTGGGACGGGGTCTAAAACCCTAGAGCGTAGGCGGAGGCGACGACGGCGGACGGGGAGGGGAAAGAGGCGACCACGACGAGAGGGGGCGAGGTGGGATGCAACAAAAAATATATTTTTTTTCTATGTTTGGACTCCGTCTCCGTCTAAACAAAGTAGAGTAGCAGCAGAGGTGAGCGTACGCAAAAAAGAATGTCTTCCACCAAAAGTAAAATAGCGCCTTCACTTCACTCTCTTCATATTCATACGCGTAACTCAACACGGCCAGGCTTGTCTGCCTCCACTTTGCAGATGAAGCATTCTGGACGCCGCCATGGCTGGTAAGAATTCCAACTTTTGGTGCTTGCGCGAACCGAATCAGCTCTGCGGTTACCTCACTCTCTTACACAATTCAATTCCAATTGACCCAGGACAGAAGAATGGAGTAGCCGCACACTGCTCCAGGCTCCAGACGAGCGGATGGAGAGCAAAAGGCTGCTTTTCTTCTGCTCAGACTGCACACACAACGCCACAATCCAAAACCACCAACTCTGCTTGTCTTTTCTTTAGAATCCATCCATCCTTCTGCCTAGGGATGAAAACGATCGGTAAATGACTGTTCCGTTTCCGTTTCACATTTGTATTCTCAGAATTGATAGGAGAGTGAAAAAAAAGAGAGATAAAATATAAGCCAAAAGTTATTTCAAAAAAAATACTCCCTCCATTCTTTTTTAGATGTCGTTTTACAATATGTGCAGTCAACTTTTCAAATCTTCAACCACTAATATACATAAAAGTATTTAGATTTATCACATGGAAATAATATTACTAGGTTTGCCACAAAGAATACTTTCATGTCATTGTACTTTTAATCATTTCTATTAGCATATACTTCCTCTATTCCTGGATACATATCATTCTAGCTTTCAAATTTTATTCCTAAATACTCCCTCCGTCCATGTTTATAAGACATATTTTTTCTTGGCACATAGACCAAGAAGGCATTGAAAATAACCAGATTACCCCTAATTATTATGACTATGCACTATACCCAATTTATACATGACTAGAGGGGCAATATAGTCTTTTGTACATGTATTTTGTGGAAGTGCAATATCCTATAATGACATCTATTCAGGAATGAATGGAGTAATTAAAAAAATAATGGTCAAAGTGGTGTATTGAAAATCATGTTAATGTCCAAGGCAAATAAAAGATATTCCCTCCGTTCCTGAATAGATATTATTCTAGATTCTTACACTTCCACCAAAGCATATTTATAAAATACTGCATTACCCCCCTCTAACTTTAGATGGTATGTCTTGCTCTGATCCATTGTAGTAAATGACATTAGAAAAGTAAAAAAAAAAACTAAAGGGAAGAGGCATAGAAGGGAAAAAAAGTTACAAAATCACATCAAAATTACAAAATGATACGTATCTAAGAACAAGTTTGAAAACTAGAATGATATATAGCTGGGACAGGAGGGAGTAACCAAGATACTAAGCATAGCTCGATGTATGTGCCACAGAAGCATCTTTTACTACCAAAGCTCCAACTTCCAGGCTCCAATCTGCCAAGATTTTGAAAAATATTCCGTCAACTCACAGGAACCTGCAACGCAACAAACATAAATGAACATCCAAGATCCCGCCAGCAGTTTGCAATGCCTTGACTCCCAGCTCGTGGCCTACTCCATCGTCCATCCATTCAACATTGTTAAAGCAAACCACTATATATACAAACAAACTCCATCCAGAACTAGATGGTGAGTACATAAAACAACTACACAGATTAATGGATAGCACTGTTAGTTCCAACGCGCCTTCAGTTCAAAACTTCAAAAATGCAGAGAATAGACATGCAGCGACAAAATAGCATTCAGAATTGCAATGCAGAAAATCTGAATGAACATTGTACTTGAGGAAAGCTGAGTTTAAGTGATATCATATACAGAAGCAATGGCCAACTGTTTTTATTTATATTCTTTATGTTGGAACATGGAACTGCCTTCAACAATCTACGAACTTTCTTCTATTTGGCATTTCAACAAATAAATTATGGCCTTGCTGATTCGCTAAAAGCTTAAGACTAGAAACTACATGCAACCTCCATCTTTATGAACAAGATAAATTTACCCTTTTTTACCACAAAAAATATGAACATGAAGCCAAATCATGACCGACAATGTTACACACAATGAGAACCACAAGGTTTTAACATTCATCAATTGTTCAGTCCCTATACTCGTCCCATGGGAGAAAAGGGCGGGTCCAGCACAACGGATGGAGGTGCCTTCTCTCTCTTCGTCTTCGACTTCTTCTCTTCTGCTGTGACTGCCTCAACCAGGTGCCTCACTTCCTCCTCAAGGAGCATCTTGAGTGAGCTGGAGTACAGCTTGTGCTTGCCCTTCTCAATACTGACGGCCATCGAAGCTTCGGAACAGTGCAACAGAGGGATGCAGATTGAGAATGCTTGTAAAACTGATAATCGCGCATGGAAATCCACCAATAACTGTCCTTTCCCATTGGGCTTCATGGAAAGTGCAGGGAGCTCTTCTTTGCTACCCTGTTTGAACAATGGGCACACATGACAACTACTCTTGTTTGAAATAATATCAATATATGGATGAATACAGCTGATTTAAGCTATTGATCTACTGCATAAGCTTAGACTTGTTCCTAAGATAAGTTTTAGGGTCAAACGACAGGCTTGCTGCACTTGACCTTTAAAATAAGGATGCAAGGGCCTAAAAAGGTCAATCAGTGAACTTAAAAAGGTCAATCAGTGAACTTAAAAAGGTAAGTAGGTCATATGGTTAAGAAATGGTTTTATAGCTAGAGAGCTAACAAAAATCAAGTGGATCTGAGGATAGTTGCTTTGAGGAGTAAAGCTAATTAATTACTGATTCTACAACACAATTTAACCAATTTTGGGTTATATTTGGGGGCAATAAACAAGTATAGAATCCAGTATCCTCAGAAACTAGAAATACATATAGCCCTAAGGAAATAAACAAGTATGCATCAAGATAGGGTTGTATGGTGCACCTGAACAAGGAGCTCCATAGGATGCTTGCTTTCCCTTGTTACAGAGTTGGCCCAGTTATTATCATATGTGTTGCCAAGGACAACAATCGGACAAGCCATGTCCCATCCGCCACAATCACAGCCCCCACCATACCTCCATCTATCTAGCAAGGGTGATGGGCTGGCTTCATTATTGCTTGGTAACCCATGCAGCCCACTCGGTGTAACCACTTTGATAGTACCAGGAGTGGAACCATTCTTCAGTTCTTTGGACTTGTCTTTATTAAATGGAATCTGGATTACAGTTGCTGCAATCTCCAAATGAGGATAAAGATCCTCTTCAGACCATGGGCAAGATGTTGAAACCTCTGAGTTATTTCTTGCATTATTTTGCTGGTCCATCAGATTAATCCACCGTGGAGAGTCTCCAGAGACTGATTTATCAGCAACACTGCACAACGCCGGTTGAGTGGTCTCTGTACACTGAGTCTTCTCCTCGACAGAAAAACTCCGTCTTGCATGAGCAATGTCATACAAAACAAACTCGGTGATGACTGAGTTATTCAGAATACCATCTTTTCCAACTTCAGAGCATAAATAGGAAGAAACCTGCATCTGGCCTACAATTGGAGGTGAACACCAACGTCCATCTTTGGAGGCCCTTCCAGCAGCGCTTGCTCGCTTACCACCACTATGGAAAGTGTAAATCCAGTTCAGTTCATTCCCAGTTTTCCAAGATCTAGCAGAAATGGATTCTTCACGGTCCTCGGCACAGAACTCAAAAACCGGAACACCATTCCTGGAATCCAATTTAAGAACTGCTCGAAGGTGAGCAGGTGACAAAGCGGCTGTCATACACTGGGTTTCTCCATTTGGTTGGCAATTAGATGCTTGGCTCTTTTCAGTCCTTGAGAAATCACTTAGCAACGATTTGCGGGATACACATTTTTTCCTGCTAATTGGCATACTAACAGAGTTGGAATCTTCCTTTTCCATGAGAGATGGGCTTCTAAGAGGCTTGGACTTCATGATAGGGTCCAGAATCTTCTTGAAGGGGCTTGATCGAGCTTTACTGCTGTTCTCCATGCCATGATGAACACTTTCTGATTGACGGGTACCAGTAGAGGGGCTCACCTTTGGTGTCATGGACTTAGGCAAATTGCTTACTGAATCCCTCTCCCTCTCACCACAATTACTCTCACTGGGACATACACTGATCTTCTGCTCGCAATTTGCTTCTGTAACTCTACCCAACTCCCCATCTAGCAAGTGAGCAGCCGCATTTCTGCAAGGGCCTTTTGTGATCTCTTCCTCAAGAGAAATCTCCAAGAAAGCATCATCAGCATCGTTTTTCAACAGAGTGAAGTCCAGGCGTGGTCGGTCAAGCTTAAAATTCTCATCAGGAAGTTCACGGAATGATAAATCAAGAAAGTCCCTCGATGCTCGATGAATTCTACGAGTTTCCACAGAAGACTTAGCTTCTGACCGCCGATTCTGGTGGTAAAAGAGGTAAGCTCCACTTGTGCTAGGCTGAGAGGACGAGTCGACAACCTCAAAGGACAGAAATGCATCCTTATCAAACGCAGAATCTATTTTCCTTCTGCCCTCCTGGAGTTTTCTTATCCTGCTAATTTCACTAGAGCTCTGGTACATAGAACCACGCTTTCCCACAACACTATCCTCAACATTTGTCTTGCGGCTTCTTGTAGGCAAGCTCTTACAGTGGAAATTTGGGATGTGGTCCAGGCATAACTCTCCCAAGTTGCCATCAGGGCATTTCAACTGATGGTATCTTCTGTCCCGACTGTCACTTTCTCCCTTGCTATGGCAAGGGGACTGCAAAATTTTAGGATTTGCTCTCAATCGAGAACGACTCTCGCATTTCAAGCCAACATCTTGCCCCATAGATGAAACCTGGCATGTGGACATAAATGTAAGATTTTTGCTCCACAAATATCTAACACAATACAATCATTCCTCCTTTATCTACAGCTACCAATCCATTTACTGTGATGCAGAGTATTGCCACTAGAGGAATGCAATATGCGAATTCCTCAAAAAGATACACACTGTGAGCATAAGAGTGGTACTCAAATTGAAGAACACATGATACCAAATAAAAGAAAGAAATGTATCACTACGAGATCAATAAAAAAGAAGCAAGTGGCATCAGCTCCCAAATTCCAAGCTAAGAACAAACACAAAGGACAATCACTCATCAATATACGCATCAAAATAGACAGAAAGCAAAAAAAGAAAACAAGCGAGCAGCATGTCACATCCTTGCTCTCTCGAAAGGCAAAAGGGAAAAAAAAGGGCGAACGAAGTGATGAGCTCCAAATACCAAATGCTCCCAAATCCGCTCCAGAACCGCGTTCTGCCGAACAAATCAGGCAATGTCCACCAGATCTCACCAAATAAGCTAAAAATACCGACTAGAATGCTTAAAACAGCCTGAAAGCATCCCGACTGAATCGCTTCTTTTTTGGCAAAACAAAGCACATCGCCATTTCGAACCCAAGATGAACTAGCAACATTCAGGGAAAAAAAACGCATCTTTCTTCACGGAAGGCCAAATAGACTCATGTATCCGCACCCAAATCATTTTCCCACATCTGCAGCACCGGGCGGACACCAAAATCCCACCTTTCCTGCAGAGAAACAGCCCCAAAATCCCACTTGCCCAAATCTTCAGCCAAACACAGAAATTTCGAAGCTCCTAAGGCCACTCCGAAACTAGAATCAAGAACCGCCGTTACCTGGGCAAAACTTGCCGACAACCAGATCAACACACCAAATGGAGACAGAGATGAGTCTCTTTCCTCTTTCTGCTCGCTTCCCTCAAGGAGCAAAAGTACATTGGGGACAAAGCGCGTGTGGACGGTGGATGCTCTCACTACCACTGCTCCTTGCGGCTGCTGAGGTATACTAACGATTAGTCATCCGTACATACTCATTTATAATACTATTTCTTCCTGTGACATATACTCCCCAGTAAAACACTACAAATAAATAACTAGGTTGCCTCTAATTATCTCAATACACACACGTAAAAAATACTAAAATAAAGTTAAATGTCATATTAATTTTGCATTAGAATATAAAATACACCTTATATGTATAGACAATATTGTTAAAAAAAAGCTTTATAAATTTAAACGGAGGGAGTATTTGTAATACCCCAAGCTGTTAATGTAGCCCACGTGACCGTATATGCTTGTGAGATTAGTCCTATATTTATTATTTAAAGTGAGTCGTAGTAGTATATAATATATATTGAAGATTGGGTCCAAACATGACATCTTCGGATTAACCCTTTTACGTGAGCGGAGACGAAAATGTAAGTAAGGTGTTATAGTTTTACAGACTATATAAGAGCATTAGTTTTTGTTGCACGGACACGTACGGAATACGAATACGGGTATATAGCGCATGACGCGTATAGATCCAGAGTTAACATACAGTATAATATATACGCTGATACTTAACGTATCAACGTGTATCGAGAAGTAGCTCTAATAAGCATCCATCGTGTATACCGCAACAGAGTTGCTGAGGGGAAGTATAAAATACGAGGGGCTAGCCCAGTAGCATTTGGGAAGACGTACTAATCAGCGGTGGTAGAATAGGGCCGGCTTAGCTTAGCGTGCCTCTGTCTCGAGGGATCTCGTCCTCCCACTGCTAATGGTAATTAATTAAGTGCTACCCCTTCTTGCCCTTGGGAGACGGACGGACGGACGAAACGGTAATTAATTTACTGGCTGGCATTTGGACGCTGATTTGACGCTCTTGGGAGGATTTACTATTTTACCCTCTTTGGGTGTTTGGGTTACCATGGCTTGCTTATAAACAGCAAATGCAAAATTCGACAACAATATTACTCTGCATCTGAAACATAGAATCTGGATTTGAAATAACTATATGCATTGCCCTTCGCAAAAGAGAGAGAGAAAAAAAATGATTATATGCATTTACTCCCTCTATTGAGAAATACAGGACATATTTTTATTTTGCATAAAGATCAAGGAGATGGTGAAATAAAAAAAAAGTATGAAAGAAAATAACTTCACACCCTTTATAATTGTTTTATAAAGATGAAAGAGAATGTTTTGTATGGGTGGTAATAAATAAATGCATATACTAGGGATAAAATAAATAAGTGCATTAAAGAAATAGTCTCGTTAACTCTATATACAACACTTATATTTCACAACAAAAATTTTAAAAATACAAGTCTTATATTCCTCAACGGAGCTAGTATCAATTTTGTTTTTTTCTACCGTGGTTGTAGTTGTATCTAGATCTTATAATCTAATACTCCTCCGTTCCTGAATAGATTACGTTTTAGAATTTTGCGCTTCAGCCAAGACATGTGTAGAAATGAATAAATCGACCCCCTTCACCAGCTCACTTATTGCTCTTGGATGGTGCGTGTTAGTCTATTACACAGCAGTAAATAACATTGAGAATAATAAATGGTAAATATATGTAAAGAGAAAAATAGTTAAAAGTTGCCTCAAAATTGTAGAATGACATATATTTAGAAATAAAAGTTAAAAGCTAGAATAATATGTATTCAGCAACGGAGGGGATAATGGGTAATCTTTGTTTAATAATAACGTTGGCACGTGTTAGAGCACTCGATCGAGGGATTAGTGAAAGTCAGATACGGACAGTTATGCCCTGTTTGGTACGGTTCCAGATTCTAGTAGAAACGAAAACGGTTCTAAATTCTTGGTAGAAACGTTTCAGGTAGAATCAAAATCACTGTCTGGAAACCGTTTGGCTAGCTGTCTGGATTCTATGAATCGGGGGTGGAACGGGGTTGAGAGCGATTCGGCCCCGGCATGAAAAAAGAAGAAACATTCCAAGAAGAATCGTTTCAAGCTTTAGTCCGTCTGGTTGGGTTTCTCTCAGATTCTAGTAGAAACGGCCCGGTTCCAAGTTGCCAAACGGGGCCTTAGTTTCAGGTGCAAAACCATGCATTTTCTTTGTATCCAAACGATGGCACGCTCAATCATTATGCTTAATTTTCTACCTCATAGAATTTAGTTTTGAGAGATGCTTTTATGCTTGTTTTTAGTTGCACAAATATTTAAGCATAAATAAAAAGCAAATGATGATTACTTACCTCTTTGCTTGTTTAAAGATTTGTATAATTTGTATTGAGAGAAAAAAAATATAGAAACACTGCGCGTTAGTTTTCTGGTACTAGTTTTATACGTTGTATATAACGTTAGAGTTGAAGTAGAAAATCGAAATTTTGGAGACCCTGTAGCAACTTTCTGGTTAGAAGGAGAAGGTTCAAAAAGAAAGAAAGAAAGGCTCGATTATTGTTGATCTACTGAGCACACGTCTAAAATAAGTTGTCGAAAGGAAGATGCATCAAGCAGAAAATGCAGCTGTTGGTGCAAGGACCGATCGGGTTTGTTTTAACTTAGGTAACCAGTACGCATCAATCGTCCATAATATATATATATATATATATATATATATATATATATATATATATATATATATATATATATATACACACACTCATTTATCATTTTCAGTATACTCTAATAATAATTCTAATGTACTACAATGCGATATTGTTGAAAAAATTCATTGGGGTCCTTTATTTTTTGTTGTATACCCTTTTTCATATATAAAAAGAGTATATAAACAAATTATGCTACAAATGGTGGGCTTTGTTGAAATTTTTCGTGGAGCTCACTTTGAAGTATCTTATAATCAGTATTAGAGTATACTCAAAATGATAAAGAGGTATAATAACATCATTTAAGCGGTATACTGACAATAGGAGTACGAACTCCCAGGAGTACGGAACCATTTTCATATATATATATATATATATATATATATATATATATATATATATATATATATATATATATATATATATTGAGTCGCTGGAGGGAGAGGAGACAAGGTTGAGCAAGTTTCTTCTAGACAAGTTTTTTGGTCGTTTGGTTACGACTTGCCAAGGAACAACACATTATGATGAGGTCATGTTATGTAGAAAGCCCGTCCCATTAATTCGCATCATTGCATGGCAATATGGCATCGCATGGCATGGAAACAAAACAAAAGAAGAAGAAAACTACCTACTTAGTCGTTCAATCTATGAAAATGTTTAGTTTAATATACGTGATTGGGATTTATTTTTTTAAATGATTCTATTCATAAATATACGTGAGTACTTGTATTTATTCTATCTCAATCATATGCATTTATTCATTATCACTCATATAAATATTTTTTTTATCTTTTAATATAATTAAGTACGGACATCTAAATCATTTTCTATCGTATATTTATTAATTTCAATGTAATTTTAGTCATTTTCTAAGTAAGTTTTATATAAAACTAAAATATACCTTATAAAAATGAACGATTAAAGTACAGTATAGTAAGTCTGAAAGGACGTGAGTGCAAGGCCTCCGCTCCTAATTTCACTAGCCTGCCTGCTTCTGCCTCCTTGCACGCCGTGGGCTCCATTTCGCCTTTGCTTTGCTTTCTTTTTCTCTTCTTCCAACTGCTTTGCTTTTCCCGTGTTTCTGCCCTTTTTTGTTTTGGAGCCCTACTCGTATTGTTTACTACTCCCTCCCTTTCGTCCTTTTATTTCTCACTAATACACATATATATATATATATATATATTACTCTTCCCTATTATATCTTTATAATCTATGTTAGTAAATAATATTAAAATCCCGGCGAAATTAAGAAAACCCTAAAAACAAAATTGAAAGTACTACAGTAACCTAAAATCTTAACAAGTTCTCAGTATATTTGACCGAAATTTCGGTGTTTTGACAAAAATTTGATCGGATTGAATTCCTCGTGTCGTTTTCCATGTGGGACCAAAAATTAAAAAAAAAAAACTGATAATTTTTGGACTAATTTTCATCCGGTTAAAAATCACCGAGATCTCGGTCGAAAAAAATGAACCAAATTTAAATTTTACTTTTTAGATTTCATCTAAAATAATAAGGTGTCGTCGAAATTTCGATTTCGGGAAGTACCGAAATAGAACCCTAAAACGATCTACTCAATACTCATGAGCAGCAGCCATCCATGGTACTATTTAAAAGCGGTGTTGGTGTTGGCCGGCCTCCCGACAGTAATGATTCCACCGTTTACTTATGCCGCAATCAACCTGCGAATTTCCCCCTCTTTTCCCCTGCAATGCTGACCACCTCCAATCATTACTTCTCACAAGCAACCTACATGTTTAGGCTGGACGGACTGTAACTAAAAATGCTACTAACAAAACCAATAGTAGAGCAGTAATCTTGAAGCAAATGAAGAGGTAAGTAATCACCATCTACCATTCATTCATGCTTTAATGTTTATGCAACTTTAACAGAGAAGAGGATAAAGCACCTCTCCAAATAGAATGCGGAGAAGACAAGTAGGCTTCCACAGAAACATAGGTTTATACCGCTGTCCTTTTGTAGCTAGACATGTACTATCAAGGTTACATCGCATGACACAACACTAGTAGATGTCTAGATATGATTTCTTTTTTCTTTCTATAAAAGCTGGAAAAGGCAAGAGATTAATTAGTGACTAAACGGCATCTTTGGGTTGGTTGGGTCCATTCCATTCCAACTAAGCTACTTTTGTCCCTTCCCTTCTCTTTCGTTTGCTAAACAGAGTTCAATAGTTAACGCTTGGATCGTCGGCTCCCCTTCTCTTCAAATCGACAAGCAGCCAGAATGAACAGAGGTTTGCTGTCTCCCAGATACAATATCTGAGTTTGATATTGAAATTTTACATGGATCTACTGTCAGAAACATATCAAGTATTTTCTTATGCTTAGTTGTTTCTTGCAAGTTACTTTGCATCCCGACTAGTATGTGTCAATGAACTGATAATTGTCTTTGATTCACCAATAATATGTACATGGACTTATATCACAACTACATGAGCAAGAAGGAAGGCACCAGTGCTGTGGAAAAAACAAATGCCGTCAAAGTTAAACGTATATATACTTTGATAAAAGAACAGTATAAACATGTCTGAGTATTTTTATACTTGAGTCTGTTTGCTTTCGATTGTTTATATTATCTTCCTTTAATTGCTGACACATGTTGTATGACTTAAAAAATACCCTTACCACTCTTTAATCGGTGACAACTCTTGGGGGCGGCGGTGTAGTCTCATTATTCACCCGGATTAGTGTTAATTCGATACTCTTATTACAAAAGCTTGGTGATTGTAGTATTTCTGTAAACATTGAGCCTTGCATCCTTCACGAATCGTGTTTTTTGAAATCACATGCATTAATTAAAGTAAGAAGCAAGACATAACTCCTGCTGAAGTCTCAAAAGCTGAAAAGCCAGAACCACACTACTAGACATTGAGCCTTGCATGTGAGGTTGAAAAGCCACAACCACACTACTCACAGACTTGAGTCCATAATTCCTGCTGTGAATATCTCTGGCCAGACAGACATATAGCAGTATGCCACCAAGATCTTTACAGATAGTTTTATCAAAACTACATACACAGCTATTTGGGAACAGTCTGGTTTATTTACCACCTTTGTACATGCATGCTGCTTCTTGTATACCTTACCAACTTAAGGGAACTACACTAAAACAGTCCCTCACCTCATCACTTAATTCTACTTTACTCGATCGAAGAACTCCGCTCAAGAGCATCAAATTGACCAGCTCCGAAGCTATTCACATTGAATGGACCTGAAAAGTTGTTCGTTACATAGCATGTACCTTTTTTAGATAATGGCATATGAACTCTCCCGGGCTCCGCATCGTGAGATGCACACAGCCAAACTATTATTACAAACCATTGTTATAAAGTTACAGCCAAGCAGCTTTTTAGAGAACGAAACAAACCAGTCTTGAATAAAGTTGCAGCAAGCGAAAGGCAGCATAAGGCAAAAGATCTCAATCCACCTCTAGCCTGTTACTAAATCTCTATCCATGCTTGATGAAGAACATGGCATGTAGCTGGAGGTGGGACTGCACTATGGCCATCTTTAATCGTTACAAATATCTCGATTGCTTGCAATGTCATCCTTCAACAATTCACAACCAGCTCAATCAATCTTTGCTTGTTCACCTTTAGAGCTAGGCCAGCCATTATCTGGACATCTATTGCCGTTGTGGCCCTCTGTCTTGGCAACCAGTCGCTTGTCAACAAAATTTTGCACTATCACATCCTGCATGCTGTCATGGAGCAGCTTGCACAATTCGTCAAGAGCTAGCACGAGGAATGGCTCCTCAATAAGAACAGCAACCTGAGATATACTAGTGATATAGTGTTTGTGGTATAATACAGGCAAGACGGGGGAATTCAAGTAACTGATGAAGCAAGTTTGAAGCACTACAAAACAAATAGACAGAGCAGGGAAGTGTTAGACTCGTTTTCTGTTTTAAATATCCTCTCAAGCACCAAAAGTCTATGAGTGTTTTAAACAAAACAGAATTATTAGATTCTCCAGCAAGACAGCCTTCTGCAGCTGTCTTCCAATCAAACTCCAAAGACCAACCACATGATGGATTGTGACTAATTTTGGGCCGATAAACAATTTGGGTACAACTAAGATCAAGCAAAATTACCTTCATTTAGGTATCCTAAACCCCACTAAAACTGTTGATGTCCCCAAGTTCAAGCGGGAATTCGCGTCACCATTCAGGAATGAGCCAACGGTTTCCCTTAAACTTGTGGTCAATTAATGTTTGCAGCTGCTAGCTAACAACACCATGGTTTTTGAACAATACGAAATGGAAGCACATTTGTGGGTTGAAAAGAAGTAGAAACTTACTTCCTCAATGCAGAATAAAGAGGCGGCACTGATAAAAGTAGCTGGAACGACTATCCATTTACATTCATCCCAGAGTATCACCAGAAGTGTAAGATGCCGCCACAGAACAAGAAATCTTGAAGTAAGTCTAGTGTATGACAGAGGAATAGGAATCACAATGAGGTGCTCACAAACACCAATACAAGACAGTTTAGACTCCTGCGGTCAAGAGAATAAATAGCATTAGGATAAAAATTGCATTATGTCTTTGGAATCGAAGGTTTTGCATACCAATAGGTCGCCAACTAGAGAACAGAAAACAGTCACTCGATACATCTAACATAAATGATGACAAAAGTGCCGTCGAGATATTTAAAAACTACCTACCAAGCACAGAATTGCAAATATGAAGACAGAACAGTTAACATGGTGCTCCGCTTATGTTCCTCCAAATCCAACATCTGAAGACTCTGCGAAATGAACTCAACGATACACCGAGGGTGATGGTTTGATCTCAGAACAACATTCAAGTCATCTTCTGCGAGCAAACCCTAAGGTCCTTTCTTATGTCCGAATCACTAATTATATGACACTGAAACAAAAACATCAATTGTAACATTAACTACGGTGCACAGTAGTCAAAACAAACAGCAACAGCTATAATTTCAGAGTTGTCAAATTGCTAGTTTATACTAGAAAATATAATCTGAAGCGTGTGCAAGAGCTAAATAATAATCGGAGGAAGCGTCTCTTTAACATTCCATAAAGGCATGCCCACGAATCTAACCCATCAATTTTGTCATTCCATAAAGGCATGCCCACGAATCTAACCCATCAATTTTGTCAAGGACACGATCCATTGAAGGTACAAACATGCACATCAGTGAAAGCAGATCGAATTATACAAGGGCGTGATCCAAGATGTAGGACTTGAATGAATGAACGAAGTAATAGCAGTTCCAGCGCAGTCTTTACTAAGCCTGTACCGATTTCAGTAAAACCATACCGCCTTACATGACACGTTTCCCAGATCCACATTCTCTTGAAGCAAAGCTTTTTCCCAGATCTACATTACACGGCATAACTCAGTCTAACTTACAGATGGTACTTGCGGAGAATCCTTTTGATTCATGGCATCTTAATAAGGGCCATTGAAAGGCAATTCACTCGCAGTGGCACCCAACAGACGGTAAGCTCTTGCTCCATGCTACATTAATATAGCTAGGCAGTCCACTCTACTGTCGTAGAGACGCCAGCATGCCTGCCCACCTTGTGCACACACACGCGCATGGCACCTCGGCTCGGCGAACAACGATTTAAATGCAGTTGTCTCCTCAGTACTGTTTCTCTCACCTTGAGCGCAACCGGGAGGGTGAGGATGTAGTTGACGAGCGCACCCCTCCTCGGGTGTTCACCTTCTCCTCCGTGATGCACGACCATCTCGGCGAGCTCAGCCGCGCCGGCGACCAGGCGCATCCAGGCTTTTCGGCCCTCATCGAAGCGCGCGTAGGAGGCCTTTCGGTGCCAAAGACGACAAGGAGCGCGAGGGCGGGGGCTGTGAGCCGGTAGGTGAGCGCGGAGGCGGGGAGGAGGGTGTTGCAGGCGGCGATAGCGGCGGCGAAGGCGGTGACGGGGGGCACGAGGGAGAGGAGGTGGCGGAGATGGCGGCGCGAACTGCGGTGCTCCCGCCACTCGGCGTGGGTGTAGAGCGAGCGGGAGGAAATGTAAATGTTTTTGTCCTAAACTTTAGATGTACGATCAAAACACATATCTGTAGGATCAATCTATCTCAAATTCAGGGGGGCGTGCATTGATCTGAAAGCAAATTCAATGGTCATAAATTTAGATGATGGTTACTAAAGAAAACATCCGGATAAAACTTATCAAAACCCAATGTAAATAACATTGATACATAGAGAGTGAAAGCAAAAGTAAAAGAAAAATGTGCTGGGAGGAGGTGTAAAGTAGAAAAATGCTGCACATATACAAAGTCGATTTCTCAAAACTAACATTGATACATAGAGAGTGAAAGCAAAAGTAGAAAAAAAAAAATCAGCATAAGGAATGTGTAGATGGTGGATAATTTTGAAACTAATTGCCACATCACGAACATGCACTGATGGACATATACCAAACGGTAACAAACTGAAGATATAACAAATTGTGCATTCTAGTAATGACGCTGATCACAGATTCCTATCTCGGAATCGTCTCATGAACCCTTGACATTTTTATTGGCAAAAGACAACTAAAAATAATTTTGACAGTGAGTATCAGGAGGACTTGTTAAGTAATTATACATTGCACATTATCTACAAATTTGTGTGTTCATTGATTTTTTAAGCAAATTTGGGGAAATCCAATTCCAAGAGATGACGATGATGAGCCCCAACCCCGGAGCAGGTTGTCTATTATTGAGTGCAGTAAATCTGTAGTAGTGGGCCCTAAGGCCATTCACAGTGGGAGTTTCATTTTCATTAAATGATGTGACACATCATCATGTTTGGTGACATGGCAAGATAATTATAAAGAGAGAGATAGAAAGAGTTTCATAGGAAGAGAGAGGGTTTCATCAGGATGAAACCTGAGATACACTGTGATTCTGCAAAAGTAGATGCAAGACTCTTAAATCACAGAATGAAACTCTCCATTGTGAATGGCCTAACGGCACTACTATTCTCATGGTGGTTGGGATTGGGGATAATTAAGCAAGGACAGCGACATTGTAATCAGCTTCTTGTCTGGTTAATAATGATGGTGAGCGATGACATGCTTGTTTGGTTGGTTGGGAATTGGTGGAAGGGAATGGGATTTAGGGGGTGAGGGAGGGTTACGAAATCTTTTGTTTGGTTGGTTGGGAATTTAGGTGGGATGAGGATTGGGAGAGTGGGTTGGTAATTGGGACTTGGGAGGAGTTGTCGAGCAACAGAGGCAAGCTAGCTATAAATCCACCGCGCACACCTCGAATTGCATGGAGGAAAAAAACAACACACAGAGAAACAAACGCGCAAGTTTTCTAACGGCACAAAAATATATCAACCGGACGCCAAATGTGATGGATGCTTCACGGGCTAGCTAGCTAGCTACTTCCACCACCCATCTAGCAGCATCAATCGCCCAAACAACCTCAGTTAGAGCGGGGGCAACTTGCGTTATATCACAGAAGAGTATACGTGCCCCCCCCCCCCCCCAGGTTACATCTCGAACGAAAAACAAATACATGCCGTTCGGCTAATCAGCTACTGCATATCTTCCTAATCTTGCTGGTATTCTACAAGGAGGCAAGTCCACAATTTCCGCTTTGTTGTACATCCACCCCCTCAGAATTATCATGCTGGCATGCATACAGCGGCGATGTTAATGCCCAAATCACCGGTGCCACCAATTGAGCCTGAATTCGTCTGAAACTGAATCCTCCTCACCTTCAATTCGCCGTGAATAACTGTACAAGCGTCAGCTGTCATCATCCAGAGACCCAATGTAGGTCAGTTCTGTCCTCCTCACCCTCACGGCACCCTTGAGCCAGCTACAAGCTTTTAGATTAGCATGATCACCAGTGATACCACTTGTGCCGTTGCTTCCTGATGATGTGGAGGGGCAACTCGTACCATCTTCAAGCAAGGTCCACGGATCTACCTCCATCTCAGAATCTTGTGAAGGCAATACTGCCTTGCTTCTGCTCGAGATATTAGTAGGAACCCAACTGAGGGAAGCATTTTTCTGTTGAGGACCTGCAGTAGATGTACTGCTCTGGAGTGGTGATAGTGCAGACAAGGACAACTGAGGAGGTTGACATGGTAAAGAAGGGTGCCGACATGGTGGGAGAACTGGCATAGCAGCTTGGATCCTTCGCCTGATTGTTCCGGGCAACTCCATGTGATCCAATGCAGACTACAAAAGAAATTTAACATGAAAGCATTAAAGTCAAAAGTGGAAAAAAAAACTATTCTGGAAGTGCATGTCAACCACTTGTAGCATGTGATTAAGGAAAACGAACATTGCAAAAAGTTTTTTTTCTTTTCTTCTTCTCACTGACCTGCAGGACCTCAGCTGCTTCACTGTCAAATGCAGAGATATCTCGTGGAGTTCTAACGGTTGACTTAGAGACTGACTTTGACTTCAGCCAACTTGGTTTACAGTTGCCAAGCAGTGCATGCAGAACACATAAAAGTCTCTCGAAAAGACTTTCACCTGGGCGATCAAGCAGGACATCTAAGGGAGGTTCCAGCAAAGAATCCACTTCCCGCCTTAAAGCAGTTGGATTGGTAGGAGGAAGGGGCAAATCCGCATCTTCATAAATTATGCGTGCTGCAAGCAGGCTTAGTATTGCAGAAGCAAGCGTATGTCTCATGCTCCTAGAATGTCCATAGTCAGACTATGTAAGTATAAGAGAGTGATATTAATAGAAAAGGAAATTATCACAACTTTCACTTGAGGAACAGTAACGCCCTAAAATATCAAAAGAAGCAATCGATGCATTATCCGAAAAGGAAAGAGATAAAAAAAATGAAGTTAACATTATTTAAGCAAACTAGCAATATAGTAAATGTAATACAAGTCAGTCACAAAATTTAACACGAACAATTGTCGCATTCATTTTTATAAAGATCTATTAGTCATTTGAAAAATAAAGTTTGGATTTATTTAACTTGCTCACTTCATAATAAATCAAATTTAGTAAGCATTGAATTGTACATTAAAGGTGTCTTGCCAGAGCACATTCAATAAGTGAATATTTCATACAAAGGCAGGATGCTAGGACCAACTTTCAAGGCAGACCATTGGATATGGTCCACCGGACAGTCGAGAATAATGTGTGCACACAATATGCGGTGGGCATAGTAAAAATGGAGATTGTGTGCTGTGATACTCAAACAAATCCCTACTTGATATAATAACAAATGTGAAGATGGCACCTTGCATTCTGACTTAAAAGGTAGAAAGCAATTATTTTACCATAAGTACATTGTACCTGTAAAGGTATATATTTGCCTTCTATATGCTAAATAATTTTTGCCCAGCATTTCACAGGTTAACCATATTGAAGTCAAAATAAGGTTGTGCAAGGGTTCTTGCAGACTGCTAGAACTGTACCACAAATCAGTAGCCACAAAATAGCTCGACATCCTACGTTGCATGGATCGTTATACTTAAAAGTTCCATAAAATTGCTCAAAATGATAGTTTCTCCTAATTTAGTTACTGCTAAGCCCTGTTCATAAGTTTGAACAGTTGACATAATGCCCATCACACAATATTTCACATGTGGAACACCAAAGAAATGGTAGTTCGTGTGCATTCTTAGTTATGAGAAACAAACACCAATGCCACTTGATGACACGAATCTAGAGTATCTAGAATTAAGTATGATCTATGACAACCAATATGTATAATCACCAAAAAACAATATTAGGGACCATCGCCGAGCTCAGCTAACTTCAATTAAAACATCGTTTTAGAATTTAACCTCACCTATCTGCCATGATGACTGGAAGCAACCTAATGATAAATTGGAGGCGCAGCCACACTATTGCTCGCAGAGCAGATGCTGAAGGAGGAGTTGGATCGTTACCAACTGGAGCTCGCCTGCCAATATTTGGACTTCCACCTCGAATTCCTTTACGACCACTGGATTTGCTCGATGGAACTTCATTTCCTGAAGGAACTAAACCAGTCTGTTTAGTACCATTTCGTGCTATTGCTTTGATGTGTTCACTGATAGTTCCCATCTGTTTGATCAAATCACCAGCAAATATACTGCGTAATTCAGTGGAGCTCTTGTCAATGCATGGCAACATTAATTCAGCAAAGGCTTTCTCAGTTAAAAATTTATTTATAGATCTAATCCCTTCGAAGCTTCTATCCACATTATGGGACGTAGTTTTGCTAGGCCTTTTAGCATCAGCAGTGTCATCCACGACTTCTCCTTCCTCAATCGAAGTGACTTCCAATTTCCTCTTGGCACTTTTGTTAGCTATTACATCACTAAGCGAGCTGGACCATCCCCATGGTTTCCAAATCTGTGTCTTTGTTGAAAGCCCTTTTCGTTGAGCAATATTAACAAGCTGCTGTCTTGTGGACTTACGCCCCAGAAGGGCATCTTGCCCTTGTAGTTGTAGGATCCATTTGACATCCACGACAAGTGACTCCTGAAGCTTCCCGAGAAGGTGAACAACTTCTGAGTATAGAGGAGCAGCATCTGGTCTGGCAAGCAATCTGGACAGGATGATTTCAGTAAACCCTTTCTCACTTTCAGAAAGGGAAAAACTCTCAGCATTAGGGGACAGTGACCGAAGTGCTTCTACAAGTGAGGTATTACTATTACCTGGTGCAACTTTTTCCATGAGAGCCTGTTCATCTAAAAGAAGCCTCAATTCAACCCATTGCCAATGGAACTTTGCAGGTTGGAGGGTATCTAGTAGTTGTATAAGCCTCTCGTTCTCTTTTGCCTCACCAGGTTCTGAACCATCCCCCTGAATAACTGCTGGTGTTTTACAATCAACAAGAGCGTTCAAAAAAAGACGAGCACGGAGAGGTATAAATGGCATAGCTTTCGAATTCTTGTCTGAGCTATGTGTTTCAAGCATTGCAGCAAACTCTGAATCACCAACATCAGCTGCCAGAAGATCATACAACTGATGTGTATTACGAAAGCAGATATCTCGAAAAGGCTGATGTCTGGTGATATCGTTTATCGCGTTTGACAGAGACTGATAAATCTGCACATCTTCACGGCTAAAAATATACCGTCTCCAAAGGACCATGGCAAAAATTGAATAGGCTGCAGGAAAGACCACACTTAAAGGAATCATCTGCTGGAACCTTGAAAGTGCAAGAACATAGGACTCACCAAGAATATCTGCAATAAGCCCATCATAGATGGTCCTGCAGTTCCCCAATAGAATCCTAAACCAATGCACCAAAACTTCTGTGGAATTCTCCATCTTGAAAGTTCCAGTAGAGCGGGATACACCATTAGTGCTTGTTCTCAAACCTCTCAGGAGCTGCAGAACATCCAAACCATCCTTTATTTTCAGGACAGCAACCATCCGCTCGAGACTTACAGCTCCATGAACAATAGCTCCCACGACAAGTGCAGAAATTGCAGCAGCTACTTTTGCAGTCCTCCCAAGAAAGCCTTTCGCTGAGTTACTTAGAAGTTCATTTGTATGATTTCCATACACATCATGGGTCTCAGGAGATGGTTGAAACTGATTGCGGTGCATCTTTGGAGAAGCAAAAGCTGCTGTAACAGCTGAAGAAGCTTCAACAGCCAGGGCTATTTCAAATACACGACTAAAGCGATCCCCAAGAGCTTCTTTCAGTAAGCAAAGAGAATTTATGTGAATGTGCAAAGTGTGCTGAACAAAGCTTAATGAATTACTCAAAGAAGAAGCACCTTGATAGTTACCGCCTGCAAAATCCAAATGTTTAGCTATGACATGCCCAGCATTGACAACAATTGCAGAAACAGCAGAAGCAACTATTGAAGGGTCTCCATCTGGACTTGCTCCCCCATTTAGCCTGATACATTCTACTAAGCCCAAAACAATGTCATGTGCAATTTGATAACTATCTTCCTTCTCGAAATAGGAGGGACTCTTCGGTGCTGCTAGAATTTTCTTTTCCTTCAGATTACGCTGAGCCTCCTCAGCTTGCCGCTGCACTACCTCCTTCATACTCTGAACAATTCTTGAACTCCTTCCATTCAACTTTTGACGGATCTGATCATCAATCTCTTCACCAGCTGAAACCACCGAAGAAGAAACCAAACCACCATCAATTAAACGCCCATTGTCAAGCTCAGCTAGCAGTCGCTGATCACATGTGGTCCTAAAACTCTTTTCCCACCTGGCAACACTAGCCACATCTCTGTATTTCTTCAAGAAATATCGGGTATAAGCAAAAGCTACAGAAGCAGAATGCCTTGCAGTTGCTAACACAAAATTTCTGTTCATTGAAGCACTTAGAACTTCAGGCAAGAGATCGGTTGCAAGAAGGATGTTCTCGTACCTGTGCGCATTATATACTAAAGCGATCAAAGACAAGTCATGACAAAATAGAAAAAAGTTTAAAATGTCAGAAATAGGACCACAAACAATACAAATGATGGATATTGCACTAAGGGCCTCTTTTAGTTGGCGACTAACAATCTCTTTTCACTACACTCTGATCAATACTCATTTTATTTCAAGTAATGCAAAAAATATTCTCATATTGTTTTGTTTGAAAACAAATGTTTAACTGAATAATAACTTAAACAAGTACTTTCAAGATAATTTGTATCAGGAAACATTAAAACGTCAAGTATGTCTATGTATAAAACAGAAATGTTTATGCATAAAACCAGAAACATAAAGCGGATCTAGAAAATTGCAGAACATATCAGCACGATCAAAAAAGAATGTAATACATGTGTGCAGTGCTCTAATTCATAGAGATGAATGGTGAATATTTAAGAGGGCAAACTGCAAAGATCCCACAAATATTGCTCGTTTGTTGTAAGCCCTCTTGTCAGGCACAAGTGAAGTCATACCACAATATGCACCACATTTCACATTGAAGCATAGATGCAAAAACAAGAAAGCAAATGTATAGATACTATCCCCTAGTGACATCAAAAATATCATTATCTTTTTTTTTAATTCCTTCGCCAGTTACCTGCTTCCCATTTATTTAAATACAAAAAATCATTGTATGCAATCTTTTGAAAAACAGTACTACATTAGGAGCAACGTACCTCAGCAAGGATGAGAACACAAGTGCCTCGCCAACCTGACAAACTTGGTTTTCTCTGTTTTTTGTATGCGCAGCACTTCTCCCGATTTGAGCTAAGGTAGCCATTCCACCACGAATTTTTGCTAGCAGCCATATAAGGAACCTCACACCAGAGACTAAATCACAGCACACGTCCAGTACATAGAGAATTGACAATAGTTCTTCATCGCCTAGCCTCCATTTGGACGCAGTTTTGTCATCAGGCTGTGAGGAAATGGAGCTTATGGAATTGCTAGCTTTAGAAGCTGTCATTTCATTTCCTTCAACAAGTTGTCTTACTAATTTCAACAACCACAGAGAAATGGATCGTCTTTCAAGCAATCTAAGTCTCTTCAACGACTTCCCAACTTCAGCCAGATTTGCCATCCTCATGTGATCAACATCTTTGACATTGTCACCATCAGTGCTAGGTTTATGGTGGGGACAGCTCAGCTTGCTCTCACAAAGATGACTAGTAGATGCCCCCTGGCTGCCTTCAATTCTAGCAGCTGCAAGCTGGGCAAGACTTTGTGTTTTGCGAACCACTTTTGCCCTACCTCTAGAGGTTTGTTTAATGGACTTCTGTGCAGGTTCAACCTTAAAGGATTCATGTAGCTTCGTTCCTTTCCTCACCCACCAAATATCTTCCTCATCTGATTGAATCAATGGAAATCCTTGGAAAGGAGATGTCCTCTCATCCATTTTCTGTCTCTTGATCCTCATACAATCCTCGCAGCCATTTTTCGCATCTCCAGTATCAACATGTGAGAGCGTCGAGGTTGATGATCCTTGAAAGTTTGTTTTGATTTGACAATGTTCTGGTTCCACCGAATGAGGATATGTAAAACGCAACAGGCTCGACACCAGAGCCTTCACATTTTCTACTTGTTCTGGCACCCTGACAAGCTTATCACCTCCTGATGCAACTGAAAGATCACTCTGCTTCCGAAGGCAGGAACTTGAAGTATACTCACCTCTGCTATTTGCATCAAATGACTGACCACTTGGAAGTTCAGAAAGCACAAGGCGACGCTCACTAGAATACGTTGACAGCATCTCATACAATTGTTGCTCTTCAGCAATTCTAGCTTCCTCAAGAATATCAAATAAAGAAGACCAGGGAAGCTGCTTCAAAATTTTATGGTGCCTCCTTTTTCTTTCCATATCCAACAGAGTATCATTCTTATCAGTTATTCCACTAATAATTAGCTGCCTGACATAAGCCTGAGGATAAAATATACCACTTCGGATAAGCTCTATGATGAGAACATCCATGCGTTTAAAACCTGCAGCACTGCTAACCTCATGCTGATCAAGCCAACACACAATGATGTCGTGTAGTGGACCAGGACTTTCAAAGATATCCTTCCTTTCCTTCTTCTCATCCACATTCTTTGCATTACTTCTCAATCCAGAAGAATCATCCACTGTAGTTGCCGCTAAAGAAGCATCATTCAACGAAGAACCTTTAACAGTATTACCCATTGCAATGCGACTGCTACTCTTAGAACGAGACAAATTATTCATCTCATCCATTTTGTTCTTCAAGATAGACACTGCCACATGTATCTGAGATAAATCTCTTCTTCCTGTAAATTTTACATTCTGACAGGGCGATGTACGGCAATCACGATAATCACATGTTGCCCATTCACAAAGGAAAAATACAGAACAGATTAGGGACAACTCAACAGTCTCAATCCACATCAAGGAAGACTGCAAGCAAGGGCTGACTTCTTTAATCCATCTCTCTTCCATTAATACATCAGATAAATCGTTAAAGAGTGAAGAATATGCCATTGTCAAATTTCCCGTGACAAGAGCCTTGTCCAAAGCTTGTACCACTTTGGCTGCACCACGTGCTTGAAGGTTAGGGTTGGCAACAGTTGCAAGATCAGATGCACGTTTCTGAATTGAACAAACAGCATAACCACAGGACAAGTACCGGAACGCATCCCGCCTCTTAGAACTAGCAATTCCGCCGCCACCAGTTATCTTCAGCAAAGCACCCCTACCATATACATCAGGGGCCACAAACAAAGGAAGAGGAAAGCAATCCAAAGAAACAAATGTATCCGGCACTGCAAGTACCATGTATCGCAGTAACTCAGCTACAACAGAAGAAATAGATGACCTTCTAGGGTTATCGACAGCAGGAGCATCACTCAGATGTCTAACCAGTATTTCCACGAACATGCGCACATATGTTTGTGAGAGAGTGATAATGTCAACCAAACCAAGTACAATAGGCAAAAGATACTCTAAAGCCTCAACTGAATCTCTCTCCTGAATAAAGGGTAGAAGCGAATCATTAACAGTGATAAAAATCAATCAAGGGAACTCAAACATCACTAAAACATGTTTACTCAGTAAATGCAACAAAAGTACCTGAAGTTGACTATATAACCATTCAATAAGTACGGATGGAACAAGCAATTCTTCTGTGAGATGCCATTGGATAAGACGAACCATATACCGCCATTTGAAGTGCACCAAGGGCTCTTCTGTGTCTCCACCAGCTGGGGATGCTTCATTTTTCACTTTTACTTGAGTGGCTCCAGCAATAAGCCCTGGTGATGGCTGTTCTCTAAAAGATGGAGGTACCTCTTTTAAACAAAATTCATCCAAAAGTTGTTGTAAGTATTCAACAACATCCTTTGTCCACTGATTAGTCCGATTATCAGAAGCACCTGTTGAAATACTGTTGGATGTTGGTCGGACCTGTGGCTGTAATTGAATAGACTTAGTTACAATGATGTAGTGTGTCGTTTGGTAGTAAGCATGAGATTGGCTCAAAGGCATTGCAAACCTGATTAAGATATGCAACTTTCACAAACCATGTTGCCCTTAGTAACGGGACATTACATCGAGTGAGAACATCAAAAAGTGATTTCCTACGGTAACCATGAGGAACATGCTCAGATAACGAACGCAGTCGCTTGTTTGGCTGGGCAAGGGCCTGCAGAGTAACACCGCATGTAAACAAACAAAAAAAGGAAGCAGATTAAAGTTAAAGTGAGCAGGTTCATGACACTATGACAGCAGCAATGTAACAAACATAAAAACACCATAAGCACAACAAATCGAGTATCCCAAGTTATTGCCTTAGCACCCTTCCCACAGTTGCAATCGTCTTGACTCTTGAGATTCAGTAAGTCAGGTCTGTAAAGCTAACCCCTATCCTAAACAACACAATTGACCAACTTTAAACAATAATATGCGGTTTGAAATGTCAAAGCAACCCCAAAGTAAAGGAAGATAGTTGGTCATTAACTGGTATGCAAAACCTTCCACAACAAAATACTCCAACTGAAGCAAAGCAGCTAAACATCATGCAAAGACAAGCTTGAGATAAAGAATTTTGCAAATTTAAATAGCAATCCATAATAACAAATGACAGTTAGTTTGATCGACCTCAGCCCATTTTCTGCGGGTATCCTCATTACATGGTCTTTGCTCCGGATAGACTCCAGGTTTTATCAATAGTGATCCAGAAAGAGGAACTCCGTAAACTTGGCCAGCCTGTTAGAACAGGAAAACATCATTGGTTAAGAGAGATCAAAGTTTTACAGGCATCCACACGGAAGCAAATACACCAAATCAAGAGAGATGGCACAAGCACTTTTCTCTTCTGAGCACGGGATTCATTAATAGCCCTCAGCCGCTTCTTTAGTGCCTTCAGTAAACAATGAACAACAACAAAGTGTCAACTGTAGCCTTAGTTCTGCATATCATACACCAAAAAAATAAGAAGAAAACAAAAGGATGTAACCAAAGATATTGTTAGATGTTATTTTAAGGTTCTATCCACCAACAAGAAAGGCTTGGCAATCACGCCCTAAAAAGGATAGAACGTATCTACCATCTTCCCCTGAGTGCTTCATATCTTTACATTAAATTCACATCCAGCAGACTATGCAGCTTGTGATTATTGAAACATGACAGATAAAAAATATAAACCAGGTGACCTCCAATTCACATCAAATATAAAAGGAAAACAACCCATTGTAATTCAATGCCATGCCTCCCGGATTTACAAGTCGCGGTGTCTTTAACATTTCAAGCACTTCATTTTTAGCATACTCATGATTATGCTAAAAACAAGAATGCCAAAAAGAGAACATAAAGAAACAACTCACATTGCCAAACCAAGAGTAAAGATTTCCTATCTACATGTTTGTACTGATGATCAGCTGGTGCAAGCAAGCACTTTATTATTGATAAAGATTTACTAGCCATTAAATCATCAATAATAGCAGTCTGCTCTAGGGCTGGTAAACTAAAACTAATAGAAAAACAGATGGATAATGTTCTGAGATTGTATTAATAGTAGTTCAAGTTTTACAGCCAGAAAAATATCGTTTTAATAATCTATCAAGAGTATCGAATGGCACGGGCGGTAAATCAACCGGTTATGCATCGATGATTTGATGCCCATTGATTTACACAAAGGGGAATGTAAGTAATAGGAGCAACAAATCTTCTGCTTCACTACCACGAATCGTGTGATAACACTAACTAGTTCTACCGTCAACTGTTGCCAATAAGTTTGTTATTTAAGTCGGTTCATTACACCCCAAAAAATGGAAAAAATAAGATTGTCTCGCAGGCTAATTCAGCAAATATTGACCAAGTTTTCTTACCTCCTTGCATTTTACAACAATATCTGGCTTGCAGAAGTATGGGATCTGACTGAGTACAATCTCTCTGGCTTCCTATCAAGCCACAAAAAGAAGAATTTCAGTCAATGTACAAGATTGTTGGATTATGTCCAATGAGTAAAATCTAAGTACAGATAGATACATTAATGAATTTATAATTGTGTCTAAACCCATGACAACATTCAACAAAAAGCGAAAATATATTTCTAATGGAGGAAAAATAGTACGATGGCCATAATACATTCTATACAAATTTTGTAACACCTCAATTCCTTCAACAGTCTCCTTATACCCAGATTGTACATATTCTTTGGTTAATGTCTCTTCAGGACAGTCTGGCGTTTGAGGATAGAAGTCAGGTGGCCCAAGCCTACAAAACAGCCATAGTGTAGAGGAAAACTGCATAAGATCAAGTGAAATCATATCATAGGACAAAGCAACTAGTATCTGTTGCAAAAGAACAATGGAAATGTGTTTTTATATGTAAACAGTGTGTCAAAACTGAAACCAAGGGCACACTATAGCTCTCTCAGTGAACTGCCTTTGGTCCAGAAGTTTATACATACTTGTTATTAAGTGGTTCTTTGTCACACTTTAGCCTGTAAGGAGCTAGCTGCTGTTGCCGCCTGAAAAACATTAGTATTAGGAAGTAAAACAAATCAAAATTTACTACTGGTGATAATGAAATGCACAAGACACAGGGCAAATAAGAGTAGCAACTTCAACAGAAATTTGATAATAAGAAAGTGATTGTGGGACTAGCACGTTTAGCCCTAGTCTTTAAGAACCCTATACTGTAGTTATTAGATATTACAAAATTTACGGTAGATGTGAAAAGTTGATAAAACATGTATTTGTTATTCCTTTTTTTTCAATTGTCTGTTAGGGTTGAGAATTCATCCACCCCAATTAGAACCAGAAAACTCTATTCTACAAATATGTCATGTGGCAGCCAAATCAGCTCCCATACAAGCTCCTAGCACTTTATTCATTTGGCCATATAACAAACAGAAGATGGCAGATCCTCTCTCCGACCATACAGACTGAGGTGTAATGCCATATCAAACTAATGATAAAGACTTCATGACCGTCGAGACTGCACGATGCTATTCGGATATTTCAAAGCATGATTCCGCAGATAATACATCCACATGTTCTGCATCATGGGATGGTGATAAAAAACAAACAACTAAGATTTGTCACAAGTGCTATGCAAGAAAACTGAAATAATTAGTTGACCTTCAGGACGAATGATGATAATATACCTCTAATGGTGTAAACAGGATGGCTTAGCTTGCACACCGTTTAATCAAAATATCTTTCGTTACAAAATTTCCTTTATTTAGGAACAAAATACTATAACAAGCTTTTTGCTTGAGGTTGAATAACGGTTTGTATCAAGGTTATCTATTCATTCTATTGATGTGCTGAAAAATACGGATAGAATGTGGCAAGTTTATTATTGGAAGTTAGAGCACGCAAATAATAACGTAAAAATGAGCAGTTACTGTGGCTCTAAAGAGATGCCATTATTACGGTTTCTAACATGTTAATTCCTATCCAGTAACCACACAATCGAAGACTCGTACATAGTAAATACAAGCAGATTGGTGCAGCTCACTATCACTGCACATTAGTAGTTTACAGGGCTTAAACAAGGAAATACACTGCACAGACAAAAAATGGTACAAGAGTGTCACCTCGAGTTCAGGGGGTAATTGGCGGAAGAGTATGCCTCCGGCCTGGCGTTCTCTCTACTGCTGGCTACCGGCCCACCACCGGTGCCGCCGCTAAACCCAGCGCTGTTGCTGGCACCCGCGTACCTTTGCATCTCCCCCAGCAAGTCAGCAGCATGCTGCACCTAACATCGACACGGATGAAGCCGCTACGCAACTCGCCAACCACTTGCAACCATCCAGCAGCAGAGCACTCGGCAAGCCAAGTTTTTATTTTTTTTTTTTTTTTTTTTTTTTTTTTTTTCTCCCACTAAAAGCAAGAACTCCAACAGATGGTGCTGCTGCACCTGCTCAAGACGAACTCGGTCCAAACCCGATCACTGCACGCCGCACGCTTCACAGATCAGACGTTTTGAAGGGGCGGGGAAACAGCGCGATAGGGACACAGAGATCGCGCCCCGGGGAAACCCTAGAACCGGATCTCCCCGCCGATTGGAGGGGGTCCGCGCGCGAACCAGCCGGATTCGCGAGCCCGAATCCGAAGCTAGGGTTTTAGCGGCGGCAAAAGAGGGCACCTTAAAATTCGCGGAAAAATCGAGAGAAATGCAACCCCAGGGCGGCGCAGCGTACCTGCGAGGGGCGGCGCGAGAGGAGGAGCTAGGGTTTGGGGGCGGGACGGGAGAGGGGAAAGCAGTGGTTGGTATGGTAGGTAGTGGATTGGGAGGCGGATCGGATCGGATCGGGAAGGAGGCGGAGAAAGGCGTCGCGAAGGGAACTAGGGAAGGGAGCTACACAAGTTTGACTCGATCGTCTTTAAGCTTGATGGTGATGAGTGACGTCGGACGACGAGGCTAGCATCAATCTCACTGTGTATATGTATATCCATCCATTCTTTAACTTGTGTATGCACTCTTTTTCAACTTCTAAATGCATCGAAAGCTTCATCTTTTGTATTGATCACATACACCCACATGAACCAACTCTAGTCATCAACTCACAGGAAAACAGAAATAGCGATTACCAGCTAGAGTTTGTGGAGTAATTGAGCCACATAAATCAGCATGAACCAGGTCCAATGGGTTAGTTGCACGGTGCTAATTAAGCTTGCAACGGGGAATGGCACCCTGCATTGCTTCACCACAAGGCATTCTTCACACACCTGTGTCGGGCGTTCAATTTCTGGTACTCCCTGCACCATCTTCTTTGCAACCATGTGGTTCATCCATGCTGACTGCAAGGCACACAGGGACTGCCATATGTAGGAGTACCTTGTACAGTAGGTTACACGAGCGCTATGCTTTAATCAGCAGACGACCATCTCTGTCATACATCCACAAGAAATCACCCGGTAGCAAAACTTTTCACCCTTCTTCAGTGACCTGCCCTAAACTAAGTATGTTGCTATATAAACTTGGAATGTAATATACCTCGATGATTAGGCGCTGCTCTTTGTTTTTTGCATTCTGCGAGACTCCGGATCGGCTATCCGGAACATCCTGTGTATTTGCATCTAGCCGAGATCGATTCTTGTCTGACATAATGACGATGATGAATCACTACCGAACAGTACGAAATAAAATAATAAACATTAAGTATCAGCCACATGGCTATTTATTACACCATAAGATCACATTACCAGAGTTCATGGCAGCGGAAATAAAATAACGGGTAACAAAATCCAAATAACACCACAAGCGATGACTAGGAACGCGCGCTCAGTTATCTTGTCCCGGTACCATATTCCTTCATCCTCCCTAGGATCGGAGGTATATCTTTTTGGCAGCACTCTATCTTCATTCAGCAGCGGCCCCGTGACTCTTGTGTATGCATGCACAGCCAGCCAGTAGCAGCGTTGGCTCATCCTCTTGGGCGCGAGTCAGATTCACCTCGTCCTCCCTTGCACTTCGGGCTGCAGCATTCGGATGCATATATAATATATGCCCGTAGTTGTCACAATTGAAACACTTTTATATGACCTTTGTTCTTGCCGTTGCCCATGCTCTCCTAACACGGTGCACTGGACTCGCCACGGCCACTCCCGGCCGTGACCACGCCCTTGTCCATCTAGACTGCCAGAGCCACGCCCCTTGTTGTTCGACAGCGTATCCACGCCACTATTCTTCTGACGTGCTAGCCGCTCAGCATGAGTTAGCAGCAGCTGACCATCAATGTCGCCATTGCCATTGCCATTGCCATCTCCATCTCGACGGCCACTATATATGTTCCTCGTACACCTTCAACCTTCCGATCGCCTGGCCTCCTCCAACGGCATCGTATCCAGCTCAGAATATTGCTTAATCAATGCAACCAACTGGAAGAATTTGTTGGGTACCGAGTCGAGCAACTTCTTGATGAGCGCTCGCTGGGTCCTCCAGAGTTGCACCGAGGGTGCTATACTTGCTCGCCATGCCGCTCAATTTTCCGGCGAATTCATCAACCGTACGTCTCCCCTTCCTTTATGCGCAGCGCTTCAAACTCACTCTTGAGTGTTTGGAGTCGAGCCTTGTGCACACTATCGGTGCCTAGGTACCGAGTTTTCAAGGCATCCCAGACTTCCTTGATAGACTTCTTCGTGACCTGCAGGAGAACGCCTTTGGGAAGGCCTTGGAAATTAGCAACCTGACCAAGTTAGGATTACAGGATTACATGCAACACGCGCGAATTGTCGAGGAGGAGGTGAGGCAGGGCAGGAGCTCGTGATCTCCGGCTAGAGCATCAAACACGGTGAGTCGATCGCTCCCAATTCCTCCAATGCATTCCTTCCCTACACATGCTTTTCGACCCCCCACTCAAAGAAAAAGTGGCAGGCAATGGCTAGCTCGGCGGCAAGCAAAAGCCGATCGAACCAAAGCCTTTGATGATTGTGTGTTAAGCCTATGGCAGCTATGATAGAATCTTGCCGTGAGGTGTCTGTTAATGGTGCAGGCACCCAGGTAAAATTAATGTATCATATCGATCATATTATGGTCCTGTTTGTTTCGTTTTTTTCATCGGCTTAAAAGCCAAAAAGCTTAAGCCGAAACAAACAACTAGCTTTTAAGCTGGGCTTTAAAAAAGCCTAAAGCCCTTGTTTAACTATAAGCCAAAAGCCAGACAATAGATGTTTTTTTGGGCTTTTTTCGAATGAAATAACCATTTACCACTAAAAGTCTCCAAAATTACCCACCAAATACTACCCAGCTATATTCCTCGAAGCATCCCGGCCACCACAGCTCCCCACGTCACCCTCACCCACTCTCTCTCCCTTTCTTGCAAAGGAACCTCCAGCTCTTTGCAATTACGGTTAGGTCCTTTCTATTTACGAACAGGTCCTTTGTAAATTCCTGTTAGTATAAAATATTTTTCCCTGGTTCGCGTTTAGGTCCTCGGTTCGTCGTTTTACACAAATAGCCTCCCGTTAAATACGAATTGCGTACGAGTCCTTTCTTACTTATTCAAAATAGCGAACAGGTCCAAAATTATAACAAATAGGTCCCTGCAATTTTCGTTCAGGTCCTTTCTCCGTTTTTCCCGAAAAAAATGTTTTCGTGATCCGTTTGCTCTCCGGAGCATAGGAAAAATGTTTCCGTGGTCTGTTTTTTCTCCGAAAAAAAACAAAAAATATTTTCCGTTCACGCGTAAGGCGTTTTTCCCGGAAAAAATATTTTCGTGGTCCGTTTGCTCTCCGGAGCATGGGAAAAATGTTTCCGTGGTCTGTTTTTTCTCCGAATAAAAAACAAAAAATATTTTCCGTTCACGCGAGCAGCTTTTTTCCCGGAAAAATTATTTTCGTGGTCCGTTTGCTCTCCGAAGCATGGGAAAAATGTTTTCGTGATCTGTTTTTTCTCCGGAAAAAAAAATTTTATTTTCCGTTCACGCGGCGCACGCCGCGCGCTTGCGTTTCTAGTACCATCATATATAAATCGAGAATTCCTCCCCCATCTCATTTAGGGTACTTTAGACTTTCCATCTATAAGCTATACCATCTAACACATTAACAAGTCAGGATACCAAACAGCATGTCTTGGCTTAAAAGCAGACGGCTTAAAAGCTCATTAAGTCAAAAGGCTAGCTTTAAGCCAAAAACCAAAAAGCCTAAGCCGAAACAAACAGGGCCTATGAGTATTGTTAAAAAGAGGTGATTTTTTTTGGGGGGGGGGGGGGCTGGGGAAGGGGGGGTGAGGGTAATATCCATATACGTACGTTTTTTATGCTTCTATTAGGAGAAGCCAAAAAAAGAGGTCCATTATGCTAAAGTGTTGAAATGGTGATGCCACCAAACTTTTTCTTGGCTACGCATGATGGCGCACCGTGTGGAAAAATTTGGTATGAGTTTTTTTTTTTAATATTTATGGTGGTGTTTTTTTTTAAAATAGCTAGCTAGGAGCCGTCGTCGAATTTGCGTAACTACGGAGTTATTTGTTTTTTTAAAAAAAACCACGGGTCCTTTTTTTAAGAAAAAATGATGGAAGGACCTATCCGTAAATTCGGTTTACCGGTGGAGGGCTTCTTCACGAATATGCCGAAACACAAGTCTTTTTTTTAAAAAAAAAACCTAGTGAAAAAGCCTGAATGTAATTTTAGAATTTACAGAGAGTTTTTTCGCAAAGCCTCTCGGATTGAGCTCCAACCCCATGCTGCATATCTTATAGTGTGTGTATATATACATATATATCTTAAAATTTTAGATATGTATATATACATATGTATGCATACATATGTGTGTATATACACACATATACATATATACACATGTATATGTGTACGTACATTATATATACACACACACATGATTGCTGTATATACATACACAGGAAATGCATGTAGGAGATGCACACCATGATTGCTGCTCCATGTTCAATGCGTATATACGTGCGCGCACACATGTTTGTATGTATGTATGCGCCTAGAATGATGCCCGTGTGGCCGTGTACCACAACATCAGCTCTTGTCCTGGAAGAAGAAACAGGTGCAGTGCAGTGATTTCTTCAATTTGATACAGCACATACATGACCAGTGTAATTTTTCCCTCCATAATCTGGACCCTGAAGGTTAGACTAAAGCGCAGTCTGCGGGCCCTACGAATGACCCAAGCATGTATATATGTTCCTACCGGCTACCAGTCCATCTATCAACAAGTGGAACTGCTGGTGTGAGAAAAATGTTCTTTCTTAGGAGCGTCAATACTCGTTATAGGAGGCCAAGGCATTATTATTATACCTACCTTATAATCGGGAGAAAGGGCGCCCGGGGAGACCCCCCACGCGTCCCACCCCCCTCTCTCCTCTTTTTGCGAAAAAGTCCCTCCGATTTTTGAAATTACGGATAGGTCCTTTTGCAATTTTTTGTGAGAGGGAGATTTTTTCTCTGGTTCGCGTTTAAGGGCGCCCGGGGAGACCCCCCACGCGTCCCACCCCCCTCTCTCCTCTTTTTGCGAAAAAGTCCCTCCGATTTTTGAAATTACGGATAGGTCCTTTTGCAATTTTTTGTGAGAGGGAGATTTTTTCTCTGGTTCGCGTTTAGGTCCCTCCTTCGCCATTTTACATAAAGAACCTCCCGTTAAATACAAATCGTAAACGAACCCTTTTATAGTTTTTCAAAATAGCGAACAGGTCCAAAATCATAACAAATAGGTCCGTGCACTTTTCGTTCAGGTCCTTTCTCCGTTTTGCCCCCAAAAAATGTTTTTGTGGTCTGTTTTTTCCTCCGGAGCATTGAAAAAATGTTTTTGTTTCTCCGTTTTGCCCGAAAAAATTGTTTTTGTGGTCCGTTTTCCCTCCGGAGCATGGAAAAAATATTTTCGTTGGCCGTTTTTCCTATAAAAAACCGAAAAAAAGTTTTTGTGGTCCGTTTTTCCCCCGGAGCATGGAAAAAATGTTTTCGTTTCTCCGTTTTGCCCGGAAAAAATGTTTTTGTGGTCCGTTTTTCCTACGAAGCATGCAAAAAATGTTTTCGTTTCAACGTTTTTCCTAAAAAAAAACGAAAAATGTTTTTGTGGTCCGTTTTTCCTCCGGAGCATGGAAAAAATGTCCTCGTTTCTCCGTTTTACCAGGAAAAAATGTTTTTGTGGTCCGTTTTTCCTCCGGAGCATGGAAAAAATGTTTTCGTTTCTCCGTTTTTCCTAAAAAAAACGAAAAATGTTTTCGTGGTCCGTTTTTCCTTCGGAGCATGGAAAAAATGTTTTCGTTTCTCCGTTTTACCCGAAAAAAATGTTTTTGTGGTCCGTTTTTCCTTCAGAGCATGGAAAAAATGTTTTAAAGTGTTCTCGTGGTCCGCTTTTTCTACGAAAATATTTTCTCAGTTTTTTTTGTATTAAAACTATTTTTTTTTCGTTCACATGCGCGGCGTGCCGCCGCGCTCAATTTCCCAGTGGACTCTAAAATGTGTCGGCAAACTTGCGTGAAGGCTCGTACGGCACTGGCCGCGACGCGACAGTGTTTACCTGCAGGCGCTGGATTACTACTGGTTAGCCTAAATGGGCCTGCCCTTTCTCCTATCGACCCTACCTAGATACAAACATATCAACACTGGCACTGCTGCGCACTTGGGCAACCACCCTGCTGCTACTTCCGCATCGCAGCAGCTTTTCCTTTTGCAATCAGGGCAAATTCATCGATCAACGCTGCACTGAGGCGCAGTCTGGAAAACAAAATCGGCATGATCGCTGATAGCTATCCATGATGGATATCGTGGACATATGAGGATAAGAATGACATACTACGTGCTTGTTCTGTGAAAAGAAAACAAAGTGTCTGTAGCAGACTAGCAGTGGCACACTACATCGACTCCGAAGGGATCGACCTGATCTCTCAACTAATCAAAACACAACGACAGCGTAGAATAATAGAAAAGGACAACCAGGTGCTCGCTCGCTCACCTCACGTACCTAATTAAGAGCATCTTCTTTCGGATAACCTTTTTATTTTCCTTAATTCCTTTTTATCTCTTCCTGTCTGGATAAACACTTTTCAGGCATCATTATTACCTTAGGCGAGCACAATGGACTGCGTCTCTCTTTTCCTTCTCTTCCTCGCTCTCCGCAGAATCTGCAGGCCCTCCTCCGCAGTGGCTTCCTTCATCAACTGGAAGTGGGACTCCTTCACCCTGTCGGCTGCAGCAAATATACACAGGAGACGCCGTCAAACGTCGCGCGGTGTAAACCAGCAAACGGTACAGCGAGATAATATCAGCTGATAGGCACCGATCATCTCCTCCTCCTTTTTCCAAACGATTGCTAGTTTTATTAATTACCTCGCAGAATCACTAAAGGAGCATGCAGAAAGAGCGGGTGTTGTTCAGCTATTGAAAAAGAATGCCATCCTCCTTCGAGGGGAGGCCAGGGCACCACAAAAAAAAAAAAAAAAAAAAAATCACACGGGGGAAGAAGCTCAACTGTTGCCAGCACTGCACCTACCAGTTTCTGTCTTGAGGATCACGCAGGAAGCACATCCTCCACTGTCATCATCTGAGTCGAGGATTATGCTGACCGGGGCCTGCATTTTGCATTCACAAGCAACCATGCATGATCACACACACACTCAACATAAGGCAAGTACAGCCTACTATTACTTGCTTACAAGGGCAATACTATTATTGCTTGCTTGCAAGCGCAAACTACAAAGCTACAAAGATAATTCAGTGATGTTTGCCTTGAACCACTAGCAACATTGCAAGAGGCGCTTTTTGTCAACAAAAATCATGCAAAGCATTGACCCGAAGCAACAATAGTCAGCGACTTGAGTTTGCACGAGGCGATCATATACCATTTTCATTAAGCTAGAAAGGAGCAAGGTTGCACGGTTACCTTCTTAGTTGCCAATTGTGGATTGACCTTACGATTCGCCACTTCTTCCTGTTTAGGTGCCAGCCTGTAGCTGGAACCAACCAATTTTTGTGGACCTGCTTTTACCTTTCCCTGCTCAACCTTTGGCTTGGGATCTGTCACCTTTGCAGGATAAACCAGAGGTGCAGGAAGGCTGGTATTAACAAACAAGACTAGTTAGATTCCAAACTCAAATGAAGACGCTACGAGGAAGACAGCGAAGACATACGTGTATTGAGAAAGTGCATTCTGAAAGACACCGACATAATATTCTTGCTGGGTAAAGAGAAAACGTTCTACGAGTATTGTACAAGCATTAGAAGATGCACCATTTCAAGATTTGATTTGAATGGATATCTAACAATTGAACTTTGTAAGAAACTGAGGCTAGAAGATTACACGTCTGCTACTGGTATTTGGTTCATCTGGGGTCCTCCATTTGCTACTGGTATTTGGTTCATCAGAGGTCTTCGATTTGCTCCTTGTGTTTGGTTCATCTGGGACCTTCCATTTGCTACTGATGTTTGGCTCACCAGGGGCCTTCCAATTGCTACTGGTATTTGGTTCATCTGGGGCCTTCCATTTGCTACTAGTGTTTGGCTCATCAGGGGTTTTCCATTTGCTACTGATATTTGGTTCCTCAGGGGTCCTTCGTTGGTGGTGCAGCTCTGGTCCTTCAGACAAGACAAAAAATAAAAGTAAGAGGAGGGCAGCGAAAGACTTATGGATTTAATTAGTTTAGTAATGAGTATACATACTGCTATGAATTGCATTGCAGCAGGCCTACTATTGAGAGATCTGATAGCTCTAACAATCCCCTGCACAAAGAGGCAAAGATCAGCCAATTTTAGACCAAAACTATGCCCCCACATTGGTTGCTTTCAGTTCGCAAAGTGATGAGGTTTGAGCATGCCACATGATATACAGCATTTGCATCCATCTCCAAACTTAATAGTAAAATACTGAAAAGTAAACAGTAAAACACGCTGAGATTGTTGAATCTCAGGTATCATATGTATACAAGAAAAGGAAGCTTTTTCAAACAGAAAAAAAACAGAATATACAAGAAAATGTTAGTAACAAACTTATATGTTTATATTGTTAAGGATATATTGTCTTATATAGATGATTCCCTTATATAGGTTTTCCATATACATGTTTTCCTTATTTAGGCTTTCCTTTTGTACCCTCGTGTACTCCTATATATTCGGGCCATTGGCCTCATATTGAATACAAGTGCTATTCATAACATGGTATCAGAGCCTAAGTTTTTCTACTAGCATCTTCCTTCCGCTGTTTTAGATCTAATCTGCTGCCCCGGGAGGAGGAGACTCCCGGGGCGGCACCTGCACGGCACATCGCCATCTACTGGGTTCCGACGCCGCCATCGTCCTTCGGCTCCGTTGAGGCACACGCGCCATCTGCCTCCTCCTTCCTGGGGCTCTCCATCGGTGTCAGGAAGCGGCAAAGGACTCCATCAGATCCTGACAATCGGCCTCGCGATCATGCGCCTCCCGTGGCTTCGGCTCGTCGCTCTCATTGCCGCTAGGATTTTGACCTCTACATCCGGTCTCTGCCTCGGTCGTCGCCTCAACTAATCACGGGTGCTGACGTGCGTCGGCGATGCCTTCGAGGACGACAGCGATGTTGTCGTGGTCGGGAATCGAAGCTGGCGGCTCCATCGGTGCGGTGATGGAGACGTGTCGATGGTCGCGTCGGGCCGAGCGATGAACGGAGGACTCGGCGAAGAGCGCGTTCGGTGGCCGGACCTTGCCTCCGGCCGGTCTCCTCTGGCCGCTGCTGCCGCCAGTGAGAAGCTCTATGTCCAGCGGCTTCCTTTGCTTGGCGATCTTCGGCCGGCCTCCTCCGCTTTGGCTTGTCTTCTCCGCTCGGTCTTCAACCGAGCCGGCGCCGAGACCAGCCGAGCCCTGTATCGGCCGCTAACCTCTGAGCTCCTTTGACGACGCGAGATCTGGCCGCGCCTCCTCTTCCGCACGGCCCGCGCACCTCGGCTTCGCTCCGGTCTCCAAGCCGCAGCCAACACCCGCAATCTAGTCGCCCGTGAAGGACGAGCTCTCCAAGCCTCCCGAGAAGCTATTGCTCAGATCGGACTTGTGTTGTTTTTCCTTCAAGAGTTCAGACTTGTGTTGTTAAAGGAGGATCACGTCCACAAGGAGCCACGTGAGCGGTTGTGGCCTTTTTCTTATAGCTTTTAGCTCCAGCTTTGGCTTTTGACTTTGGCTCCTTGGCTCATATCCAGCTCTTCTGATTGGCTCTCTGGTTTCTGGCTACTGGTTCGACTTTTTGGCTCGGCTCGGCTCGGCTCGTTCGTCTTGGCTCTTTTGTTGGCTTGATGGCTTTCATGCTATTGCTTTTTAGTGCTGCGGCTAGTAATTCCTAATATTTTCTTTAGTCTTCCGTTGCGTCCATCCAAGTCTTTAGCATCTTGATTCCGTCGTCGCTCGGCTCTCTTATCGGCTCGGCTCATACTGTCAACTCTTATCACCTCGGCTCGGCTCGTTCTGTCGGCTTCGTCGGTGCTTCTTCGTCGACTCGGCCCTACCTTCGACTTCCGTTCGTCGATTTGGCTTCATCGTCGACTTTTCTTCGTCGGCTCGGCCCTACATTCGACTTCGGTTCGTCGATTTGGTTTCATCGTCGACTTTTCTTCGTCGGCTCGGCCCTACATTCGACTTCGGTTCGTCGATTTGGCTTCTTCGTCGACTTTTCATCATCGACTGGGTTCTTTGTTGGCTGTTCTTCGTCAGCTCGATGTTTCAAGAGTTACATGCTACGACGGCTTCTTCAGGATTATGACTTTGGATTTTCCCTATTTTTAGTTCATTCCTTCCAAATGCAATGCTATTGCATACGCCTTGCATTTGTGGGGGGGTGTTAAGGATATATTATCTTATATAGATGATTCCCTTATATAGGTTTTCCATATACATGTTTTCCTTATTTAGGCTTTCCTTTTGTACCCTCGTGTACTCCTATATATTCGGGCCATTGGCCTCATATTGAATACAAGTGCTATTCATAACATATATGACACTGAACCGACACATATGGAGATAACAGAGAACTTCACATACTGGTAAATCAGGATGATAATGACTTGCGTGAGCCATCAGAACAATTCCGACAGACAAACGAGCCTAGATGAGTTGTATAAAATCAGAGGTGGATCATAGCAGAAACTTAAGAGGTACCTCCATCTCTTTTGTAAAAATTCTGGAGATGTCACCCTGCAGTTGCCTTAAATCTGCTTGCACTTGTTTCGGCCATACTGAAAGGGTCGAGGATATCTCATTCAGTTTGCTGGTATGAGAGTTCAGAGCACTCAGATGATCAGGATTGCCTTTTGTGCTGACTTCAAGGAGTGCTTTGAGATCATCTTGTCCCTTGAGCTGTAATAACATGTTTGAACAAATCAAATTTTGTTGTCTGCGCAAACAAAAAATTGTAGGAGGAAGCACTGAGCCATCAATTATCCTTACAATTTGCTGAAGTGAGTTCTCTAGGAGGACAACCTTTTGTCGTATGCTACCAGCTGAACATAACAAATACATGCTCAGTCATTTGATGCACCAATTCTTGAAAAAGAACATAATTAGGGTGCAAAAATTCAGGAACAAAACAGAAGCAGTTGCAATCGCTCTTATGATCGAAAGTACCAATTAGGGGGGCTTACAATCTAGTGATGCCTCCTTCATGGCTCTGTTTAACTGCAAAACATCACTTTGCACTGAGTCTAGTACCATCCCCATCTTATGTACTGAACTCGCCAAATGCTGAAATTTGCGCTCAACATCCTCATTAGGAACCTGACCTGTTGAAATACTATCTGTCAGGCACACCAATCAAAATATACCATCACAATGTGACAGCTTATAAATGATGGAGTCCAGATATAGAGCGGTTTCAGATGCACTTTGTATTATAAAAGCATGCACCAGTCCAACTTACATAGTTAAATGCTCGGTATGAGATTTAAAAAGTGAATATATTCAAAATACCAAAAAAATTGTGCTTGAAGTTCATGTAAAATGCTGTGACGCTGGAATGAACAAAACAAAAATTCTATGAGATGCAGCACAGGGGCTTGAGAGTTTACATCTACTATCCGGAACAGAGGGGTTCCACCGGTGGATAGGGTTGCTTGATACTTTTGCCAGTTGCAGTTGAGATTCATCTCGCACACAAGAAGCTGAACTGGCAGGTAATGAAGGCATCCTCTTCGACGAGTCATCATGCAAGCCGAATCTCTGGTCACCAATTGAAAGAAGATGGACGTCACAATTGGGCAAGAGACAAAAACTATGCATCATGTGTACCTATTAAGATGTAACCAGAACCACAGCGGTGCTCCGAATGAAACATTTAGCAGCAACAGAACTGTTAGTTTGAGCATTCATGTTCATGAATAACGCAAAGTCATTTCTGAAGAACAGAAATTATTGTGAATAAATTGCATACTTAGTGTGCCTAGAAGGGCGTCAATGTCAAGAAGTCTCACATAACAAAATCACGATTTCAAACCGACAAGCAGAAGAAAAACACCTGAAAATTCCCGAAGAGATACTAGGTTTAGGAATTTGCCCGATAAAATGGATACCGCGTCAATTTGAACCATTCCTTCTCCTTCCACACATCAATCAAACACAAGGGAATTCACCGGAAGCGACTAACCAACACCGATCAATTAGTTGCAGCTGTGACCAAGCACAAGACTGACGGAATCCCAACCGCTAATTACCCTTCACGAATCCAGTGATCCAATAAAAACACCAAACCCACCGATCCATTCAGTAGAAACGAACGGCTCGCACCACCGATCACCGCACATGAACAAGGACGAGAGCAGGAGCTACGTATACGAAACCTGATCGATCGCTGGGGAGGGAAGGTGGAGGCTGAGGAGGTTCTCGTCGAGGGAGGCCTGCGAGAGCTGAGACTGCGAGTGCAGGAGCGACGCTCCGCCGCCTCCCTGCGAGAACGACTGCTGCGACTGCGTCTGCGACCGCTGCTGCGATGCCACCCCCCCGGCTGCCGCGGAAGCAGACCCACTCATCCCACCGCTGCCGCTCCCTCCGGTCCTCCTGAATGACGAGAAACACGCCATGAACCAATACGCATGTCAGAACGGCCGGAAGCAGCGAACGGCGAGCGGGATGGAATTGGGCGGGGTGATCGGCCACTCTACCGGGGAGGCAAGACGGATATGGAGCCGAGGTCGCACGCCTTGTTGATCTTAAGCTTCATGGCTTGTTCACAGAGACGTTCGCCGGCGAGGGAGGAGGAGCAATGGATGGAACGGGAGGCCTGCGGCTGCGGTTGTTTAAAAACTTGGGAGGAGGAGGAGGAGATACTGCAAATTTGAATTTCCTGCTTCAATCCCCGTGCTGCGCTTTCCATTTTATAGGCCGTTTCACGGACCCGGCCAAGTGGGCCCGCGAGCGAGGGTACGTATGCAGTGGCTGACACCTGGAGCCCCACTTGCGTGTTCTTCTTCTGCAGCTGACACATGTTTTAACTTTAATCTCACGAAACTACAGATTTTAGGAGAGCTTATATAACAAAGCTACAGTTTTTAGAATTGACGATGTTCTTTGCAACGGGTCTGACAGTGTGAGACCTCACGCGTGAGTGAAACGGGAAATGAGGGCACGCGAGGCTACCATGTGAGATTACACTATCAGATCCGTTGCAAGGAAATCGTTAATTCTAAAAACTGTAGTTTTGTTACATAAGTTCTCCTAAAGTCTCTAGTTCTGTAAAATAGGAGTTAAAATATGTAGTTTTTTTTTTATATAGTTTGTACAAAAAAATTTAATAGTTCTGCGAAATTGACTCTATTATTTATTTTGCAACAACAGATCAACAGAGTCTTGTTGGTCAGGAGCTCAGGGGCAGCTAAGCTAAGAGTACATCAGAAAATCAATATGGATTCGATGGACATCGTAAACAAAACAATTACACATTATTTGATGGTGCGTACGCGCGATGCATGCAGCACCACTTGAAGAGTTACTGCAAATTAAACCGATGATTCAGGTAACATGTCCTGGAGATGATTCAGTGACTCATCGCTACTAATTTAGCTGCACGGTCCAACCCATCCGATCCTCCACATCACCCATCTGGAGGCTCGTCAGTGAAGCATATAGCTGCTGTGATACGACACCGACTCTTTGGTCGCCATATTCTACCCTGCAAGGCAGAACCATTGGATTTGAGATCTCATACGGCTATCCGTCACTCTCAAATCAGCACATGCAACACGGCACAGCATTCGTAAGTATAGAAAAAAGCCAAATCTTATCCAAGAAATTGCAGTGATGTGTATTTAGGAAATGAGTTGCAAACTTCTATTTCATCATGCACGGATATTTAAGTATCCTGTACCAAGTGATACATGTACGCGATTGTTCAAGAAAAAAGTCATCTATGTGTTTGGTTGCTTGAATGGAATTACTCCATCCTGAACCAAGTGATACAAATTTACGGAAATATTCTTTATAGATACTGAATCATTCTATTCACCCAAAATAATGGAATCAAATGGTACAAGAGGACCATCCCATCCCATTCGCAACCAAACTTGCAAAGAAGTGCGGAAGTTTCACCTTTTCCCGAGAAACGTAATGCTCCCAACGGGTGACACCACAACAGCTGTCCCCGTGCAGAAAGCTTCATCAGCATCAAGCAGCTCATCTACCGACACAAGGCGCTCCTCAACCTTTCGAGAAGCCAATTGGATTAATTAAGACTAGAAAAAATTAGAAGCAACATATAATCGACCGTTCACTATTTAGAGAACATTTGTTTTTCTTCCTCTGAAAGTCTGATCAATGACCCTGTGATGGCCAACGACAGCCCTTCAAGGCTCAGCAGATGCAATTAGAAAAAATAGGATCTAGTTGATAAATTAAATAAATTTGAGCATGCTTCATGGATCCTGCTAGTGCCAACAATTTACATAACCGAAGGTGCACCAGCTATAAAAATGCACCGTTTAGGCAGGCCATTTCTTCCTCGGTTCCTTGTAATCCATGAGAATGATCTGTAATTTACCTTGAAGCCTTTGCTTTGAGCAATTTCAACTATACTTTTCCTTGTTATACCAGGCAGTATCGTTCCTTTTATTGCTGGAGTTGAAATAACATTGCCCTGGTGCAAAAGAGTCATAACAAACATAAATAATACATGTGCGGTCCTTAACTTGGTGAAATAAAATTCCCCAAGCAACACTAGGCATCTTACAGTTTTCTCTCAAGTTAGGTAAAAAGTCATGTGTAAATTCAAATGTATAAATGAGCGATTCATCCTCCAGGGAAACAACTAATTAAGATGGGGAACAGCCAAGAAGAACCTAACCGGTTTACATTAGGGAGTACTCACGCCACTTGAGTACCCCCTAATGTAGCTGCAACTACTGACAAAGATATACAAAAACAACAAGCCCAGCTATGTGAAGGATCCTACTTTCACCACAAAAATATTGCATGAAGAAACTTCTTCCAGGTATTTGTTGTGAACTGCATCCAAATAGAGGACATCCGAATATCCTCTCTCCTTCGCAATCCTCTGTGCTTTCAATACCTACATGGTGATGGCAAGTATAGCAATTAAGAAATCACATTCACATATTCAAAAGCCAAAACAATTAAGTTTCGAAACAATGCGTGATACGAGCATTTAGCACAATAGAAAAAATATACTTTTCGCAAAACTATCAAACATTTAGCATCTTTACCTATATAATAGCTTCGTAAGAACTAAATGATGTAACTTTGAAGTTTCAAAGATAACTAATTGATATTGAAAGAAACTGTGGTCAACCGCTAAGAGCAAGTATTATGAAAAGGGGCAACAGATAGAAGAAGCTTCAATACCTAAGATACACAATGTTATAATGCTGGAGGTTCCATTATTCTTTTTTCAAAAATATGTCCCTATTATGTAGTGCACTTAGTCATTTGCTGTGAAAAATGTAGCATTCATAAACGCTCATGCAAAAAGTTACCGAGGCATAGTTTCCAATGGTTTTCACGCCTCCAGTTCCACCAGGAGCGGCACGATGAAAGTTATCTTCAATAACCAAATTTATAGGAGCTAAACCTTCCTGTAGAACGAAGTTAACAAACTTAATCAACATCTAGGTTGGTACTGTATATATTCAAAAAAAACAAACAAACTAATTTGGACACATGACAGAGGATGAGCTTATATTCTAGATTAGATCATAACAAGCAAATCTTCTTGTGGAATAATTACCATTCAGCTATCCTATATCACTTAGAAGGTAAGATTACTATTTGAGCATTAATGCTTCTATGCCTTTCCTCCTAATACAAGTTGTACGAATCTTAAAACAAGCGAAGTGGTAAGTAATTACCCTCTACCCTTCATTCATGCTTTAAAGAATCTGGTTGGACTTAAAGTTAAAAACTCGATTCAAACCTTGAAATAATTCCCGACAGGGGAGACAAAAATAACAAATGTGTATTCTGGAGCGGGTGCGAGACCAAGAACAGATCCGCTTCCCATAAGTAGTGGCCTAATATACAAGGAGCCTTTACCAGTAGGAGGCACCTGGAAAAACGATAAGTACATGAAACGAACTGTTATCGGAAATACTGAGTACTGAGTACAGAGGCCGATGCAGCAATGAGCATAAGAAAAACATAAACAAAACTACTCACCCATCTTTTATTTGCCAAAACGGTTTGTCTTACTGCATCCACGAATTGCTCGACGGTCGGTGCAAGCATGCACATCCTCTCCGCACCATCTCTCATCCTTATGGCATTCTCCTCCGGACGAAACAACAGGATGGACCCGTCAGTTTTCCTATACGCTTTTAGGCCCTCAAACAACCCCTACATATATATATATACCAAAATTATCAATACCTACGTTTAATTTGGCCGGCCGGCCTGGCCTCAAAGAACACCTGCTTCACAGCCAGGTTATCATTCATTGTTCAAACCAAGTACCATCTTAAAACAAGTGAAGTGGTAAGTAATTACTATATAGTCTTCATTCATGCTTTAATATTTGTACAGCTTTAAAAAAGAAGAGAATAGAAGCACCTCTCTTACTATTTACGTTTAATTTGGCCGGCCTGGCTCAAAGAACACCTACTTCACAGCCAGGTTATCATTCATTGTTCAAACCAAGTACCATCTGTGCCTACTAACCTGTCCATAATTTAGGACTCCAGCGGACGGGCTCAGCGCCACAGGCCCGTACGGTAGCACTTCACCCTTGGAAAAGTTTCCATCCGTCCCACATTTTGCAATGTACATGAAGTCAGTCTGGAGGAGGCCAAACCCAAGGTTTTCCCAGTCCAAATCAGCTACCTCCGAAGCTTCCCTGCTAACAACATGTCAATCACGAATTTATTCGCATGTACCAAATGATAAACCACATGCCAGTGAGGCATACAGTATATAGTTCGTATTCATTCACGTACATGCAGTTGGTTGCTAGAGAGGCTTGACATCCTGCTGCGCTACGAGCCTTGTAAGGAAGACTTGGCATCATCGAACAAATGTGATCCTGGTTCTGCAGCAGCAAGAAAAAAGAAGGATCTTTTATCAGAACACAAGGCTCGTAGCGCAAAGGTAAAATCACCTCAACTCCGTCTGCAAGGAAATACAAAAACAAGCTAGATATCCATTTGAAGGAACGAGATGAATCGGGCTTGAATCGATTACTTGGCCCGGGAAAGTCAGTCAGGCACGAAAGCTTTACTTTCAAAGGAATGGAACAAAACACAGTTGAACCGTCCAGCGGCGGAGCCAAGAAAAAAAAAATTTAAAGGATATGCTCGAAGAATTGAGCTATATTGAGATAAACATATTAAACAGTTTGTGTTGTATTATTATCGATTCGATGGTTACTAACAATCCTTTATTATTTAAGAAATATTTGTACAACATTCGCTTGTCAAACTTTTGCAAATCTATAAACAAGTTAACACCAATCAATCAAACAAATCGACCCATTTACATAGTTACAATTGACAAAAAAAAAAAAAAACCACAACAGAGGCTCACATTGCTTATCTGTTGGTTTCGTCACTCTACTTAGTCGATTAGGTAGGTTGCGTTGTCTTCCCTACCCGCTCGCCATCGCCACAGTGAGTTGCCCGTCGCCACACGCTCGCGCCCTCACTAGCTTCTTGGCATCCGCTTTTCGTGATACGCATCAAGCATCCTTGACTCGGTGGGTTACCATGTCCTTGTGAAGGAGATACATTGACCTGCGCACTCTCCTTTGCTCTATGGTCTTTGCGTGCATCTAGTGTTTGAGTCTAGTTATGCAAGTAGCAAGCGAAGTCGCTAATTACCAAATTAGGTCTCTAATAAGCTGTGGCCAGTGGCGGACCCAGAAAGTTCCAAAGAGGGGGGCTTAAAAAAGAGACATCCAAAATCAACTACTAATACGCCGAGACGCGAAAGACAAATTGACGGGAGTCATGCGACGTCGCGATTTGGTTTGAAGACGAACTGATCTGCTTCTGTGCTACGCGGAAAGCAAACTGAGGTGCTAGCTACCCCTGTGCTACACGGTATGGTTGTATGGGCCATGGGCCATCGCATGGGGTCTTTTGCGCAAGGCTGACGGGGTGGGCTCCAGCCCCACCCAGTTCCACTGACGCCTCCACCTCTGGCTGTGGCCTACTAAGCCACATGGTATATGAAGCAGCTCATCCACTTAGCAAAGCTTCTTCTTACTCAAGCCACGTCGGACGCATGTGCATTTGGTATCCCTATGCTAAAAATTAGAGATCAAATTTAAAATACACTATACTGGTAGTATATAATGGTAGTAGAAATTAGATCTAACCATTAATTTGTTGAGGACTATTATACTAGTAGTATATAATGGATAGTAGAAATTAGATCTAAACATTGATTTGTTGAGGCAATTCTAGTACTCTACTATTGAAAAAATATAAATAAATAGTAGTTAGTATGATTTATTAGATGAAAGGAATGAACGATCTATATTAAATTTAGTGTATCGTAAAAGAACTTAAAACTTAAACACGAAAGCATAGACATGTATGGTCCAAGCCGGGGATGGCCTGATGGTTGATGCCGAACAGTGGATACTTGGTGTTCTTATCGCCTGCTTTTCGAGAAGAGGCAAACACTTGTCGCACTACGATGCTTTATACTTGTGAGCGATGTGTTTACAGGAGATTGCATGATCACTCCATCTCCACATCGAGGACCGACACCGTGGATCAGATGGACAAATTCCTATAACGATCAAACGTGCAATCTACACAAAAAGCAAGTGCATCCTACTGTCTCCTTGCTGCCAGATATTGGTAGGATCGATGGAAGAACATTCCTTTGTTCCAGCGGCTGGAGAGGGGGCTCTAGCCTAACGGAGCCCCCCTGGCTACACCCCTGAAACCGTCCTTACTTGGCCTACCCGGCCACCTTACACTCTGTAACCAACTGCGCTGCTCTTCCCGGATGTCACCGCCGGACCATCTCCGTGCACACCGGCTGTTGGGAAATAAGGAGCCCCCCAGTGATTGGGATTAAAGAGAGACCAAGTCGAATATCTATCTATTAAAACTAGAGAAGTTTGAAGTCAACCAGCTCCCCACGTGTCATTGCTTTTTTTGCGAAAAGATCCTCCATAACCTCTAAGGTTGTTTTTGTAAAAACCAAAATTAAATCCAGGTTCGTGTATTCGTGCTCGGGTTCTCTACCTGCTGTTTTTGAAAAAACAAACCCACGTAGTAACGCAAATTCAACGTTGGCTCCTAGCCAGCCTATTTTTTAACAAAACCCTCCGAGAAATGGAAATTATGTGAATATCCTCCTACTGTTTTTTTACAAAAAGAACTACCGAACCAAATTTCACACTGAACAACGTAGAAGAAAAGGATATCAGACGGGTGGATGAAGCCGTCTAGTGGATGAGAGCAATCACTTTAGATCTTCAATGATAATTGGGGCTATTGTTTTAGTTGGCCCATATGTTAGTAGCTTAGGAACGAAAAGATTAGTGCTCATTTTTTGTCGAAGCAAATGAAATCATGTGTTCCAAACTCTCCATGTTTCCTGTATTTCCAAACTTATGTTTTACCGCTGTATTTCCTACATTTTCTCTATTTCTCTGTTTTCCAATTATACATTCTAAATAAGCCTTTAGAGTATGTACAACAGTAAAGACAACTACTGTCTATGTACTCATTGGTATCATATAAACATAGAACTAAAAAGACAACTTCTACAATAAATAACATCTTAAGCTTGTCCTTTTTGAGATCTTACAATCTTTAAATTATGGTATTGAAAAGTGTTTATTATATACAATAACTCATGCAATTGTGTTTTATGCTATCTATATTGTTGTCTCTTCACGAATAGATAGCTATATTCTCTCTCTTGCATATCAGCAAAAATCTCACACTAACATCTGTATATGCCCTTAGTGTAACACCTTGATCCAAATTTGGCTCAAAGACCAACCCATGCATGCATAGCACCCAACTTACATTTTCGTCATCGCATCGTGTAAAAGAATTAATACGAAGATACTATGTTTGGATCCAACATGCATTATATATTACCACAACCCACTTCAGGCAAGCAATGTGTGACTAATCACACCATCGCTTCACATTGACCTTCACATTAATGGATCGGGGTATTACACTTAGTGTGTAGCTGCCAACCAATTTGCGTTTGATTCAAGAGCAAAGGGTAAATGGGATGGCCCCATTCATCTTTTTTCATCCATCCATCTGTTTGTTGGATGGATAGGTGAATGAGGGCAGCCAATTCCCATGAATATTCCTCGTGGATGCTGCATGAGGCCAACATCAACGTACGCCAATTCCCATGAATATTCCACGTACGTGTACGCCAACATCGATGCTCGCTCAAATTGGGACCAAGCTAGTATTATGCCGGCCGGACCACGGGCAGCCTCAAAATTACCCATCCTGCATGCATGAGGCCATGCAGGCACGCATGCAGCGATACCTCAATGTACATATGGTAGGGTTAATTATAGGTGATACCTCAACGAATGTATGGCTCACAGTCACAGGGCCTAATTAGACAGGTATGGTTATTCCTACACCCGAAATTGACGCCCAAGTCATGCCTGCAATGCTAGCTTGGATCACGGCAAGCCGCATATATCATGCATCTATGAACAAGTCGAAAATTACTCAGCTTGCTACCTGTGGCCATGCATGCACACAGCATGCGACATCGGCGCCGAGTGCTCCATTGGTCGCTCGCGTTCGTCCATAAATACCACTTACGTACACCGAATAGCCCCAAGCATCACAACAAACTAAGTAGTAACAAATTAAGATTAATGGCCTCCCAAGCCTGCTCCTCCCTGCTCGCCGCCGCGGTTTTAGCGGTGCTCGTCGCCAGCGTTTCGTGCGCCCCCAAGGTGCCCCCGGGCCCCAACATCACGGCCACCTACGACAACAAGTGGCTTGAAGCCAAAGGCACCTGGTACGGCAAGCCCAAGGGTGCCGGCCCCGACGACAATGGCGGTGCCTGCGGGTACAAGGACGTCGACAAGCCTCCGTTCAGTGGCATGACGTCGTGCGGCAATGACCCCATCTTCAAGGACGGCCGTGGCTGTGGCTCCTGCTTCGAGATCAAGTGCGAGAAGCCCGAGGCCTGCTCCAACAAGCCCGTTGTCGTCTACATCACCGACATGAACTACGAGCCCATCTCTGCCTACCACTTCGACCTCGCCGGCCACGCATTCGGCGCCATGGCAAAGCCCGGCAAGGAGGATGACCTCCGCCACGCCGGCATTGTCGACATGCAGTTCCGCCGTGTCCGCTGCAAGTACCCGGCCGGCACCAAGATCACCTTCCACGTAGAGAAGGGCTCCAACCCCAACTACTTCGCCCTGCTTGTCAAGTACGTCGCCGGCGACGGCGACATCGTGGAGGTGTCCCTCAAGGAGAAGGGTTCCAATGAGTGGAGGGACCTCAAGGAGTCGTGGGGCGCCATCTGGAGGCTCGACACCCCCAAGCCGCTCAAGGGCCCCTTCTCCATCCGCCTTGCCTCCGAGTCCGGCGTGAGGCTCGTCGCCGATGACATCATCCCCGCGGATTGGAAGCCTGACACCCTCTACAAGTCGGACCTCCAGCTCGAGTGATCCATCCCATTCGATCCATGGGTTTTCATTACATAGGCTCAGTATCAAAATTGCATGCATCTAAGCATGTCCTTGCTTTGCATGGAATGCATATGCTATATATATATATATATATATATATATATATATATATAGTGAGAGCACGAATAAGAATTGTTTCAAATCTGTGGGGTATATAAAGTATAATCAATTCAAAATTTTGATTTATGATTTTGAGCTGAATTTCTAATGTTTTGTGATTTTCTTGAAATTATGATTGTCTCTTTTGTTTAACCTGGAAGAAAGAGTTTGACACTAAAATTCAAAACCAGGGGACATAAAATTTGAGAAAGATCTGATTAAATCCACAAATGTATCTGTGTCATCCCTGCAAAATTTTAGGAAAAAGTTGAAGCGAATTATTGCATTTAGAAAATAAAAAACAACAGCTTAAGAATTGAACCTTGAGCGTGTCATATTTTTATAGAATTAATGACATACGATTTTTGCTTGAAATTTTTATGGTAGTTCAAATATGTCTTTAAGATTCTTCGCAAAAATTCCCAAAATTTTTCAATGTGCTTAATTACCTCATTTAAATTGGAGTGTAGCTACTGTCCAGAAAATCTAAAAAAATAATTAAATTCTCTATTATTTCGTTTCCACTTACAAGTGGGCCCACCGGCCGGTCAGACCCACCAAGTAGCGCCTTGGCCCCTCTGCTCTCTGCCTTGTACGTGCCCCCCCTCAACTGAGCCGACCCACCAAGACCACTACCTCTACCCTCGCTGACGAGTGGAGGCACTTGAGCCGCTATGCGCATGCAGCTCCGAACTTCCGTGCAATCCACTCACTTTGCGTCTATTTAAGCTCCTCCCTCGCACCCTTTGGCTCCACACGTTGCTGTTTCCTCTCTAGCCTGAGAGCTCGCACCATTGATGCCGAGTGAGCTCTATTGGCCGTAGGGACAGAGCAGCGCAGTCAACCGCGTGCAAGTCTAATTCCTCCGCCACGGTGTGTCTTTCCGATTCTTTGAGCTTGGATATCCTCTGTACACACCTAAGCTCATCTCCGACCTTTATTTCAGCTTTTAGCACCCAGAGGTTAGTGTGTAGTACTCATATTTTACAAAGTTGAAATCACAACCATACACAATATATTACATACAATAGTAGAAGCTATTTACAAAGTTCAAGTGAGCTTCAACTTTCTATTCTCTTGGAGGTTACCGCCTCCTAGATGGCTTGGCGGCGTGGGTTCAGTGATCTTCTCAACGGAGATTGTGAGAAGGTCTGATCGGCTATGAAGGCAAGGAGCTCGCCTACCCGAAGTGGGGAAGAGCTACCCAGAGTATACGAGGAAGGCTCATTTATGCAAAAAAGCCATCTTGAAGTGAGTCAAGCTACCTCAACGTGGATTAGAGGAGACCAGCAAGTCTCCCCTAATTCCCATGAATATTCCTCATGGATGCTGGATGAGCTCATCCAATGAAATTGGCTGGATACATCCATTCAACATTTATCCCACCAACTAGATTTGAACTCTCATCCCATCCACCATCTAACTCTCATCCCTCTAACCAAACAAAAATTTAGCTCATCCTATCCATCTCTCATCCCTTCAACCAAGCATAAATTTAGATGATTTCATCCCTACCAGGGTGGATAGCCCCATCCTATTCGCCATTTGCCATTGAACCAAACGGACCTTAATATACCAGGTTTGGCTTCTCCGACACATGCGCCCACACATCTCCCATCTGGCCACACGGGTAGGGTAGCTCTGTGACTCTGGTTTGTGGGCCCCGCACGTGGTGGGAAACATCCTCTTTCTTTAGGGTGTGTTTGGTTGCTTGTACCAAGTGCTATATGTGTGAGATGGTTGAAGAAAAAAAATCATCTACGCGTTTAGTTGCTTGAATGAAACTATCCCATCCTGGATGGTGAGATACAAATTTGAGAAAAATTTTCTATAGATACTGAACCATTCCATTCATCCAAATCAATTATACCAAATGGTACAGAACTATCCCATCCTATTCAACCTCATCTTACCAACCGAACACACCATAGGGAACTGTGCCTATACCAATTCGAGCCGCTAGATCATAGTAGCACCGATATTGTTTTGTACCGTAGCGATCGATCTGGAGTGTCCGCTCCTGTTCCAACTCTATAAAATCGTATAAAATTTCTAACTCTAATACAATCGAAGAGGAAGGAACACAGTGGTGAAATTAAGGTTAAGTTGTGCTTCCAGAGTTCAGACAAGGATACTTGTTTGAGTTGAAGCTGAGGTCCTTGTTTATGTATTAGCGAAAGCCCTTTTATATGATTTCAGATTATACGCTGCTTTCTGAGCTTAGGGTCTGGATAGCATTCAATGCTTGTGACTTAAGTAACAATAGCTAGGGTTTGAGGGCAAGGTGCTTTTCTCTCTCTCTCTCTCTCTCTCTCTCTCTCTCTCTCTCTCTCTCTCTCTTCGAGAATGTTTGACGATGTTTTTACTATATTATATAGCTGTTTCTTGAGGAATGACTCGTACAATTGTTTGACGGCGTACGAACATGATTAAGCAAGAGTTCGAAAAAATTAAACGTCACTATGTCTTTTAGGCAAAAATAAATAAGTAGTAAATAAAGTAACTAGCTGTAGTAGTGTTTGTGCGTAATTTTAGCTTACTGATGTTCTCATGCGCAGGTGTCTAATTAAAATGATCGATGTAGATCATTTATCCTTCATTCGAGTAAATAGCCTCGTCGTTTGTCGATCTTTTTTTGGACCATAAAGTGTCCTCTTAATCTTATGGATATGTATTAATGTTAATATATACTAAAAAAAAATATAGAGTGCAGTACAAATCAAAATATTTGCAACTACATAGAAGACTTTTACAGTTTGGAGAGGTGATCCGGAGCCTGGCCAGCCCCGGCTCCGCCCCCGATCACAGAGATAAAATTAAAGTGGTAATTAACACGTACCTGTGCCGTAGCACGGAAGCCATTACTCGCCATATATATACTAGATAGCTCGCTAGAACAATTGAACGATCGCGATCGATCGGAGCCTGTATATACACTAGTACTAGCTTGGTGCTGTATTGTTGTATGTGGAAGCAGCTAGCTAGCACACAAAGCTTTCTTTATATATAGATGGAGCTGAGTAGCCAAGCAAACCGCGTGTAAGTGACTCAGTACTGTCTCTTCCATTCCTTTTCCTGTTCCTTGTACTACTCTTCTCCGCAAAAATACTCCCTCGTGTTTCACGGAAGAAGGGTGCTACGACTTGGATTAAACTCTATCGCTCAACATATCAAATCTAATTTTATTTTCAGAGATGTCTCTTTATTTTAGAGATGCGCTTCTATGCTTTCTCACCTAATACAAATTATACAAATTTTGAAATAAACGAATGGTAAATAATCCCTATATGCCCTTTATTCATGCTTTAATGATCGAAGTACTGTGTGGGTTTGTTTTTTATTTGTAACCGGAGATGCAACGTAGGGTGGAGACGCAACACATGCATATCCGACGCATACTGCAGGTCGAAGAGAATCTGCATAGGAGTCGTGTAGCCCGAGCTCAGCACGCGAGGGTCATGAGTGCAGTGAGACGGGACGCGAAGAGGTCTACGTAGGTGCCATGTGACGTGCGACACAGAAGAGGGATGAAGCCCCGTGCAGCAGCAGCAGCAAAGGAGACAGAGAAAAAGGGCATTCTCACGCAGCAACGTGAAGTCCCATCAGGGTTTCACTTTTCGATGAATTTCGCTCGAAATTTGCGAAATTCGCTCGTACCGCTCTGGTTTGGAAAAGGATTTCGTTCGGTTTACCGCTCAAGTTCAAATTCAAATTCAAATAATTTGAAAAAATTTACAAAAAGGTCCCTAAAATTAGTATTAATAGCTTTATGACCTCTGGTGTAAATATTTTTTGAAAAAACGAATTTTGAAATTTTACAATATTGTTTTGCATTTTCCCCTAAATTTTCAACTTGTGGCCGGTTTTCGCCATATATATATGTACGTATGTAGTTACTACTTGTTTAGTGTTATCGATCGTTTTCCACGTTTTAGTGTAAACTTAATCTGAGAAAATAAAAGAGCTTGCTAACCATAGGATAGCGGTACGCACCGATTTCCACATATTATAGGTTGGGTGGGTTATTTGTTTGCAGTTTTCACTAGTACTTTTCCAGATTAATTCCAATGTGTGACCTATCGATTCAAGGATGCTAGCTTTCAGTTGACTCCACTATCTCAATATATATGATCTGTGCAAGCTTGCATATCTCATGTTGCAATTGTATAAGCTAATTAGCGTGATCAAGCTAGCTAGCTAGGGATCGAGCATCATGCATGTGCGCAGTTGCTAGGACCTTCTAGTTAGTAGTTAATTAGTACGTATATATAGTTTCAGTTGTTGTACTACATGCTCCATCAATGTGAACCAAATCAATCCTTTAGCCGATCGACTGAAATCAAAAGAGACGATCGTTTAATTCAGCGTTGATGCATATTAATTGGATTCTTAATCTAGTAACAGAGCATTTGGTGCATGCACCATGCGAGCATTGAGAACGACTCCAAGACGATCGAGTCATACAATAATAATGAAAAAAGAAGATGCATGGATGCTGGATTATTACCTACCTACCAGAATGAAAAAGAAGAGAGAGAGAGAGAGAGAGAGAGAGAGAGAGAGAGAGAGAGAGAGAGAATTGTTCATTAAAATTATCGTTCAGATTAGATCGTTGGCAGCTACCGCTGAACTTTCGGCTGAGGACTAATGGTCACCGACGACAACTTTTAAACACCGACTCGCAATTACAAGATCGAGCACCTTGTGTTTCGTATACTTTTGATTTAATGCCCCTTTCTTAAAAAAGCTCTGAAGAATCTATTCATTTGGAAGCAGATCGAGTAATGGAGTAGGCATTAGCAACTACTAAATGCGTACGTAGACATTCCCTACTGGAGTAGAGGATGTTTGTGTGGCTGACGAGTGGGCCCCTTATCCTTCTCTCCCCACATGGATGGCGCTGGCTGATCAGGATCAATACAATCCAATAATCAACAATAATAACTAGATGTGCGGGCGCGTCACACCTCCAACGGTAAAAAATGGAGGAGTTTCGAGGGTTTTCCTGCGAAAGAATAGACTACTATGTAATTTTGAGAAGTTTTGGATAATTTTTCACAAAAAGCTGTGTGCTAAATTTTTTTTGGAAGTTTACGCACCAAAAAACAATTTTCAGAACTTTCGGGTATCTTTTCACAAAAAATGGACTATCTAACTTCAACATATTTCGGGTGGCTTTTTAAAAAAAATGCACGAACTTTCCATGGTTAATATACGGAGTATGCATTTTCAGAAAGCATCTTGTAATTTTTTTTTTGGGGGGGGGTACGCAAAAGAAAACAAATTTAGGAAGTTTCGGTTATTTTTCTATAAAAAATGGGCTAATACGTATTTTTGAAAAATTTCCTCTATTTTCTAGGGGCTAATATATACGTAATTATTGAAAATCGTGGGAGCATTTTCGCAAAAAAATATCGGTGATGGCAAAAATCGCGAGCACGCGCGAGCGGGGACTCGACTGCGCGACCTCGGGCTTGGCAGCACATAGGAATGGCAACGGGTATATACCCGACGGGTATCACCACCCCGTACCCGTACACGTGGTAGCAAAATCCACCCGCTACAATACCCATACCCGCATACGGGTACAAAATTTACCCGTACCTGTGCGGGTAACGGGGACCCGCGGGCAATCCGCACCCGAAAGCCAGGACTCAGGTTTCATGACAAAAGTTCTATTTTGTTTGCATATAGTACTTATATTTCGAAGGGTTACACAATATGATTGTATACAATATATAATATGCTAGGCTCGGTAAGATCGTAAGCTATCATATTGACTGTACTAAGACAAAGTTGTGCATGCTTTCGTTTATGTCACCTAGCTAATGTATTAATTGATGGTATGTGATCATGTAGAACAAATGTAGCTAACAGATTTAGCAGCACCAGCCCATTGGTTAACACCAAATGCTTGACAAATGGGCCGTAGAGATCCCAAGCTCCAAAAAAACAATTCGTCGATGTACTATCTAGTTAGACAAACAGCAGCTAGCAACTTTTTCACTCTTGTTCACACCTATATATACATGGCATATTCCATATTAGCCACCCATATGTAACGGGGACCCGCAGGTAGCAACAGTAGTACGGACCCGTATCCGTTCTACCCGCTGGGTAATAGTTTTTGTCCGTTAATATACCTGTGGGTATAAAAAACGGTTCATACCCGGCCCCTAATAGAGTAAATACCCATCGAGTTTCGGGTCCCCGTTGCCATCTCTAGCAGCACACGCTTTTCCGTTGCACCGTGCGGCTGCATAGGGATGGTGATAAAATACCGAAGCCATACGATACGTTGTAATATAGAGCTGCTACGTTGTCCCGAAATTGACGTGGATGGCTGGGGAGGCCAGAAAGTTGCTGGGGATGGCTGGGGAGGCCGGAAAATTGCACGCTATCTTCTTCACAACAATCACAACATGCTCAGCTGCTGCAAGCCATGATGTCCTTAATTTGCAAGCTATAACTCACAATTGGCGTACACTGCAAATATCAGGCCAATGCATGTAGCCACTCCCGTTAACAATAGGAAGAACACTCCTACCAATGTACAATCCAATGTGGAACAAGTGTTGACCGAAAATTGCAGCATCGATCATTGGAGGCCGATGACCCTCGAAACATCTTTAAATTAGAACCGTCTGTGATGAGGTCACATCATAGATGATTCTTATTTAGAACCGTCTATGATGTTGATTTTTTTTTAGTAATTTTGATTTATTAGCTAGCCTTAGAAAATGCTAGCTATACCATCTAAAACAAAAGACAGTACAGAACATCACCAGCGTATTATTATGACATATATTTCAGAAATGAACTTAGATCACATAAACATACAACGTATCCATTTTAGAAATCAACTCTGATTGCACATTACAATGTACAGCGCATTCATTTCAAAAATCAACTCACATATATAAAAACCAATTAAATCCAGAACTACAGCTCACAAATTCATAGCACAAGGTTCACAAATTAATTCAAATGGTATCTAACAAATTCACAATTCATCAAACGAGGCTTGAGTGGCATTCGCATTTTGGATTAATGACCTCACGCATAAGGAGGCATAGAGTTGTCCTCGAATACCTAGCAGGTCAGTCTGTTCCAACGCAGATTCAGCGCATTGCCAAGCCTGTTGATGGGAAGAGTAAAGTCTTGCGTGTATATAAATTAATAAGTGAAAACAATTGTTGCAAGATTGACAAACCTCTATGACATTGGTCTTCTTTGAACCAATGAGGAGTTACATATTGTGGCAAACGTAGTCCACATAGATTAGTGCCCTTTGGTTGCTAGTGGCACTACCAAAATATAATAGGTTAATTAGTTTTGAAGGTATTATTATAGAGCGCGAAGGATTATTGTGTGCTAGCGGATACCAGAAAGTTATAAGTATGCTTCAGCTTTGCTGGGTCCTTCATGTGTGGCATAGAACGACGCATCAAGTAAATTTTTGATAGGCACCAAGCCATGCGTGCCACACTTTTTGGAATCAAGGTAAATTACCCGGTTCTGTCTTGGTATAATTACGAGTAGAACACAATAAAACCTACATAGATATGCCATAGTGGTTATTCAACCTAACTTCAAACTGCGTTATATAGCACAAAACAATAAGTATAGCAACTGGATGAAGCACTTACCACGGGTTGTGGGGGTAAAAGTATGAATTTTTTGTCCCATTAAGCCAACAATACTTTTTCCATGTACTCATGGACGACTTGTAAATTTTTATCCATGGTTTGCTTGGACATCATGTGTGAATCGAGGAAACCCACTGATTCTTCCCTTGCTTTTGCTTCCACGATCATGTATCTACATATACAAAATCAAGGATGGTACATATATGACATTTATCAGTATAGTGTGGTCCCACACGTCAGTGACCTATGAGCGCGAGTCACCGACAGCGGGGGCCCACCTGTCGGCGATAGTGATCAGGGGAGCTTGGCTCGAAGCTCGCCGACGGTGAAGCATGGCCGGCGAGGCCCGTCCGGCGGCTCGGTGGGCATCTGGGAGCTGAGGCTATCCTAGGGCACCAGTTGGTTGCGGCTAAACGGTGGTGTGGTGGGCTGGCATTGGTGAGGGGTGGCACATGGTGGTGGCCGTGGGCGAGCAGGAGGATGGCTCGAGCTCGGATGAGCGTGGGGTGAGGAGGGGGGGCTAGGAGGTGTTGATTGGGCTACCTCGGTGCGTTGGTGAGCGGTTGAGGTGGCTTATTGACGTGCGGCCAGAGTGGGGAAGATGAGTCCATGACGGTGGCGCTATAGTCGGTGGAAGCTGCAATCAAGGTGAGGGGAAGGATTAGGGGACTGAGAGGGATCTCATGGCAAGAGGAATTGATTGATGAGCTCACCTGATGAAGGATTGCACAAGGTGTGCTCGCCGGCCTCATCGCTGAGCTCGATGTGCTCATGGCGATGGGGGCGAGGTGCAGGATATCTGGGGTGGCACGTGAGGCTTCGGCGGCTTAAATGCGCGGCGTGGGCGGAGTTGGCGAAGCATGGGATGGGCACACGACGGAGTCTGCCCACGCCCGCGCATGACACAGTGTGCGTCCAATAGGCATGGGTAGAGAGAGGTGAGGTGAGAGGTGAGGGCATGATGGTGTGAGGCTGGTGGTGGGGTCCTAGCTCATGTACGACCCATTCTCAGCGATGGCGACGCGAGTTAGTACGTCGAACACCTCATGGGCATACTGTAGCTTTGCCATTTTTCCAGTAATTTTAATTCTACAACAATCAAAGTCTAAATAAGCTAGATTTTTCTAAGTACACCAATAAGCTAAGTCTAAGCAGGAATAGCAAACCTAGAAATTTGATCAACCAAAATAATCACTAGGAATGTAAATTGCTCAAATTCAATCACAAGAAAGAAAACCAAGAGATGAACATAAGAATTTATCCTGTGCTCACGGGGACTTACTGTCTCCCCTAATCCACATTGAGGTCTCCTAACTATTTTTTGCAATGTTGCTATGTAAAGAACATTCTGGTTCTTACTTGACGTATCTGTTGAGTTTAGAAGGAAGCTGCTTGTGTGGTTCCATGCAATGTGGGCAGTGGTAATATTTCTAGAGCACCTTGCCAGAGTTCAGATGTGCTAGATGATGTTGAGTACCCCTTTGAAGGTGCTGACCTTGATAATGGACTTGATCCTGCAATGCAGGAAGAGCTCGATAGGTGAGGATATGAAATCTCTCTTTTGTAAATATATACAGGCGGTTATCTTAGTTTCAGGTTTGTTGTGTTGGCACATTCTTTTCATTTCAAAGTATTGACTGTTTGGGGTCCCTATTGTACATCTTACCATTCTGTTTCTCAGTTAAACATAGATGGTCTTGACCCTGGAATACTAATCTTTAAGGGTGTTTGTGCTGATGAGCTGTAATTTTTTAGATCAAATTCACAATTGAAAAATAGCATCAAAAAATTCGCTTGTAGCATGGATCATCAAACTCAATATTTAATAGTACTTGGACTTGATGTTGTTTATTTTCGTTTATTCTCTCCACAATGTGTTAAAAAAAGCTATCAAAACCTATTACTACTGACATGCGTGGACCAAAGCTTGCACCATCTCTATTAGCGGCAAGCTTGATTTTTTCAACTCTGTATTAGTGACAAACTTGATTTTTTGACATGCAGACAAGAGGAGGACTTTGCAAGGAGGTTGAATTCCGTTTGGCCTGAAAGAATGCATTTGGGCCAAGAAAGAAGGATTGAGTCACATATGTTGGTGGTAATGGTTCTCTGCAGAGATTCTCTGGTTAGTTTTTCCATATAGAAAACTAGTTGAAACAGTAGGGAGTGAAGAATTTGAATTTTGCGCAAAAAAAGTACTTTTTCTCTAGTCTAGGTGTTAAACATCGTATGCAACAATGGTTCTATTCAGAGATTTGCATCTACCATTCTCTTCAAAATCAAAATGATGCTAGTGTGTTTGGGACTTTGTGCTGCTAGTTCCTTACACAGAATGTTGATTGTAGGGCATATTTTTGGCTTCGGAACTGCATCCTCTACATTAACGATTGTGTTGCACCTGAATAGTTTTGTTTACATGTTAACTGATGTAAATCCCATTGCTTTGTTTCTCGTCCAGTTCTTTTTCTAATACTAAAAGCTCCTCTTACCAAACAACATATTCCTTAAATATTTCCTAATGCAAATAGATTGAAAAAAATAAAACAAGTTTGGGAAAATTCCACTGAATGTAGTTTTTGAATAAGAAACTTTTTCCTTTGTCTTTAGGTAATGCCCCGGTCTAGAATCACTTGATCCTAAAGAAGTGTGTTTAACTAGTCGAATAGAACGACCTCATTCTAGCACGAACACATTCCATAATTGGGTGAAATTAATAACGATTTTGGCAAATTCACTAAATTTTTTTGATGCATGAGCCTAGTCTAACTTTAGGTGCATCCCTAAGAACGAAATAGCCATAGTAGTTCAACCATTTTCTGCGCTAACTTCTGCTTTCTTTTGTTCTTCTCAAATCTTCCCTCATCTAAGGTATGTTAGCATAATCCCTGTTAAAAAAACATGCCTTCTTTGATTGTAAGGGTAGACTGGTATGGCACCCATAAAGTTCAAGTGCTCTATTTTTTTTCCATTAATTCCCTTGGGGGGAATGAACAGTGATTTGCTGACTGTGTAAATCTTGTTTGCGTTCGTGCAGGGTTCATGTGATCACATATAAAGCGGCATGATCAACTAGCAGAAGTAGTGGAAACTTGTGCACATACAATTTCGAAGAGAGCTAGAGACCAAAGTGGCCACCTGTTACTTGAGTGACTGCTTGCTGAAAAAGAATTGATAACTCAACTCTCAACCTAGCAGGCAGATGACAATGCGCATTTGTTTCCCTTGGCCATTTTTGGTGCAGGGGCCCATGTTGTTGAGATGAAGCATAGCGAGGTTTTGATCATGGGAATTTTTTAGTTGCCATTTCTTTGTGTGCGTCGAAGGTTTGTTGACTCGGTTTTTTCTTTGCTGTGTTGCCAATTTTCCTGAATAGAGCGAGTGTGGTGATGACTTGCAAAAGAAATTGCGTTGATTAATTTGTATATCGCATCGCACATAAAAATGATGGAGCTGCTATTTGGTTATGAGATTTTCTACCTTTTGTGCTTGTATGTAGTTGGTATCGCGAGGAGCTCAACATTGAGCATTAATTCTACTGGCCTCTTGTTAGGTTTTTGCTTCTTTTCTAGCAATTAATTTGCCTTGGTACTATAGGATCGAAGTATACGAATATAGCAATCAGAGGGGGGTGAATGATTGTACGGAAGCTAAAACCAAATTTTTTATCTATTAAAAATTCACCCCAAAATGGAACCAAATAATTGCCTCGAATTCCCGGAGATCCAACTATAGGATCGATCTGAAATTTGGACACAAGAAACTAGATTCCAATACGAATCAAACCCAGAAAGAATCAGCTCGATCAGACTTACGGATCAAAAGTTATGAACCTCGCAAGCTTGCTGTGACAGAAGATGACGAGAATTAATCTAACCAAAACTTCAAGATTAAACAAGAACGACAAAAGATTAATCAACTAAACTTTGAGGAACCCTAAATCAATACCTTAGAAATGTTTTTGATGGATCAAATCAAGATGAAACTCAAAGAACAAAAACCAATCTAGAACCAGAACAAGCATGCAAACAAGAACCAAAACAGGAAACACTGTAGCAACGCTTGCACTGTAGCTTCGCGATTACTATAGCACGCAGATGATCTGGAAGAAATTGATATTTATTTCTTTTTGTCTAAAGTACTCAAATCAAAAGAGTACAAACCCTAAAGCTCTGCTCAAGACTTGATGCATAAACAGGAGGTGCCTCCCCCTATTTATACAGAGCAAACACATAGAGTCCTGAATACAATCCCTACTCCTAATCCTAGAAGGAGTCCCACTCCTAATCCTAGAAGGAGTCTGCATTCAACACAACTCTACTTGGCATAACCTGGCCAAATACAGCTCTTGCACGCGTATGGCAACCCAGCCATACTCACGTGACTAACAACTCTTGCATGCGTACGGCCACCATGCCATACTCACGTGACTAACCATTCTTCATGTGCACCGTCCTCTAGCCCGAACATCCCGCATGACATCCTTGACCACCAAGACCTCGATTCCTCTCTGAATCTAGTGTCGAACCTCAGTTCCTCCATAAACCTAGTTCTGGTCCCGTCATCGACCACGTTCGCCCTCAAGCAACACCTGCACATGAACAAACCACAAAACGATTCCAATCACAAGTCCGCAACTTGACTCAACATTAGTCCATGCAAATACTCGCACGAGCATTGCATACAAACAACCCAAATTCTCAATTCAAAACCCTAACCGTGCAAAAACATGTTCACGACAAACCAAACATTGGTCCGGCGCACATAGAGCAAATGACCCTAGAAAAATCATTCACGCTGGACCAAACACTGGTTCGGCGCAACTCACGACGGACCAAAAACTCGGTCCGGCGTACACTTCAAACTCTCGGTTGAATGTAGAGGTTGATTCAGCGAAAAACACGTTCAAGACGGATTAAAGGAAATCAGTTCGGCGTACATGCGAAATCAAACATCAAAATGCCGTTCACGACGGACCAAAGAAATTGGTCCGGCATACATGCAAAATTTACTATTTTTGAAGAATTTGGTCCGACACAAAATCATTTAAACCTCGTTCACGGCGGACCAAAGAAAAATCGGTCCGGCGTACATGCGGATGTCACAACGCAAAATCTTGTTCCCAACTGACCAAAATTTTGGTCAGGCGCAGAAGGAAATTTCGTCTGGCATCAATGTACAAACTTACTGTTTTTTTTTGAAAACTTTGGTCCGGCGGAAATGACCACAAATGCATGTTCACGGCACAAACATAAAAATGGTCCGGCGCTAATGCGAAACTTACTGGTTTGGAAATTTGGTCCGGCACAGAAGAGAAACACATGCACATGCACATTTTGCAAATTCAATTCTTAAGCCAATTTTTCAGCACATGATTTCACAGGTACATACATACATACTCCTTTGTTAAGATAAAACACATTAGCTGCATGTCTTGTAGATAGGCTCTGAAGCGTATCGTTACTATTCGGCTCTAACTCTAGCAACCAACATGGTCGTCCCGTTGTCCATGAGCTACAAGATTGAGCTCAGAGGCTAGGAGTACATTATCTAGTCTCTCTTGCAGAGTTACATGGCAGGGTGATCGTAGTACATATCAAACACCTAGCTAGCTGACTGGCCGGATTGGAGAAGCTAGCTCTAAATTACCAACATGTCTCCATGGTACAAGCCTTGAAATAAAAGTTAGCGATCCCACGTACTCGTACGCCAACATCGACGCTCGCTCAAATTGGGACCAAGCTATTATTATGCCGACCGAAGCATGGGCATCCTCAAAATTACCCATCCTGTACGCATGGGGCCATGCAGGCACGCATGCAGTGATACCTCAATGTACGTATGGTAAGGTTAATTATAGGTGATACCTCAACGAACGTATAGCTCACAGTCACAGGGACTAATTAGACAGGTATAGTTATTCCTGCACCGAAATTGACTCCCATGACATGCTTGCAATGCTAGCTCGGATCACGGCAAGCCGCATATGTCAAGCATCCATGAACAAGCCAAAAATTACTCAGCCTCCTGCCTGTGGCCATGCATGCACGCAACATGCGACATCGACGGCGAGCCCTCCATCGGTCGCTTGCGTTCGTCCATAAATACCACCTACGTACACTGAATAGCCCCAAGCATCACAGCAAACTAAGTAGTAACAAATTTAGATCGATGGCCTCCCAAGCCTGCTCCTCCCTGCTCGTCGCCGTGGTTTTGGCGGTGCTCGTCGCCAGCGTCTCGTGCGCCCCCAAGGTTCCCCCGGGCCCCAACATCACGGCCACCTACGATGGCAAGTGGCTCGAAGCCAAGGGCACCTGGTACGGCAAGCCCAAGGGTGCCGGCCCCGACGACAACGGCGGCGCCTGCGGGTACAAGGACGTCGACAAGCCTCCGTTCAGCGGCATGACGTCGTGCGGCAACGACCCCATCTTCAAGGACGGCCGTGGCTGCGGCTCATGCTTCGAAATCAAGTGCGAGAAGCCCGAGGCCTGCTCCAACAAGCCCGTCGTCGTCTACATCACCGACATGAACTATGAGCCCATCTCTGCCTACCACTTCGACCTCGCCGGCCACGCATTCGGCGCCATGGCAAAGCCCGGCAAGGAGGACGATCTCCGCCACGCCGGCATCGTCGACATGCAGTTCCGCCGCGTCCGCTGCAAGTACCCGGCCGGCACCAAGATCACCTTCCACGTAGAGAAGGGCTCCAACCCCAACTACTTCGCCCTGCTCGTCAAGTACGTCGCCGGCGATGGCGACATCGTGGAGGTGTCCCTCAAGGAGAAGGGTTCCAACGAGTGGAGCGACCTTAAGGAGTCGTGGGGCGCCATCTGGAGGCTCGACACCCCCAAGCCGCTCAAGGGCCCCTTCTCCATCCGCCTTGCCACCGAGTCCGGTGTTAAGCTCGTTGCCGACGACATCATCCCCGCAGACTGGAAGCCCGACACCCTCTACAAGTCGGACCTCCAGCTTGAGTGATCCATCCCATCCGATCCATGGGTTTTCATTACATGGGCTCAGTATCAAAACTGCATGCATCTAAGCATGCCCTTGCTTTGCACGGAATGCATATGCTGTATATATATAGTGAGAGAGTGCGAATAAGAATTGTTTCAAATCTGTGGGGTATATAAAGTAGGGGTGCATGTTTGCTCTCCCACCCACTGTCGATCGGCTTGTTGATGTAACTAAAATTGATCAAGATTATGAACCATTTTTAATTGAATTATTTAATTTTTCTCGTCTTTAATTGCGCTGTTTATGTAACTAAATCAATCAGGGATATTGTAATAGATATAAACGTATAGAAGATGCAGATTTATTGGTGCTCGCTAGGGAGGGTCTTGGGGAAGTGGCAATCATGTTAAAGTTGATAATATACTAGGATGATCGGCGCGCTGTAACATCCTGTAATTCAAAGAAAATGTAAAATCAATTCAAAATTTTGATTTATGATTTTGAGCTGAATTTCTAATGTTTTGTGATTTTCTTGAAATTATAATTTTCCAGAAATATCTTTTGTTTAACTTGAAAAAAAGAGTTTCACTTTAAAATTCAAAACTAGGTGACATAAAATTTGAGAAAGATCTGATTAAATCCAGAAATGTATTTGTTTCATCCCTGCAAAATTTTAGGAAAAAATTGAAGTGAATTATTGTATTTAGAAAATAACAACAACAGCTTAATAATTAAACCTTAAGCATATTAGATTTTTATAGAATTAGTGATGTACGATTTTTGCTTGAATTTTTTTATGGTAGTTCAACTATGTCTTCAGGATTCTTCACAAAAATTCGCAAAATTTTTCAATGTGTTTAAGTGCCTCAATTAAATTGGAGTGTAGCTACTATCTTGAAAATCTAAAAAAAATTAAATTCTCTTTTATTATTTTGTTTCCACTGCCAACTGGGCCCACAACAACTTAATTTAAGCACGTTTTAACCTAAATATTTTTTTACACAAATGGAGAGAGAGAGAGCCATTTTATGAAAGTATAGAAACTGGTCTCACTAAATTTGGAGTTTATTTGCACAAGTTATAAGCAATTCAAATTCAAACGCTTTGAAATGAATCTAATCACAAATTTCGCACAAAATAAGTTTAATTGCACCTAGTTTTCAAGACTTGAACCGATGACACGTGGGGCCGATCCTCTTAAGGTTCAAATTAAACTGGCATTTAGTGGTGGAATCACTGCCATAGGAGCATGCATTATCAGTGTTCGGCATTAGGAGCAAGGCAAAGGAAAATTAGAAAGGCGCCTTCAAAGGTTGAAAGCGTATTTTCAATTTTAGTTGAATTTTAGACTCGAGTACATTCAAATAACTTTTGCTTTATAGCTCCAAATCTAGTCAAACTAGTTTCTAAATTTGTATTAAATCATGTAGATTCTTAATGTAGAAAAACATTTTAAATTTGCTCGATGTACAATTTTTTAAATTCAAATTTAAACTCTCAGCCTAGCATATGCTTAATGTAAACTTTTTGTAAATAGTATCCAAATTGGGAGAAACCAATTTTAACATATTTCTGAGATCATTAGATTTCTAAATATATATAAAAAATCTAGATTTGGGCTTAGTTTGTGCAAAATTTGTGATTAGATTCATTTCAATGTATTCAAATTTCAGATGCTTGTATCTAGTGCAAATAAAATTCAAATTTAGTGAAATCAGTCTTTGTGCATTAATAGGCTGAGTATCTCATTGTTTGTACAAAAATATTTAGGTTAAACCTTGTTTGACCATGAATACATTGTAGGAGTAATCCTTGTGAGGTTTAAATTCCAAATAACCCTAGTTAATGCAAATTATCTCCAAAATAATTGAAACCAGAACTTAAACCTTTGAAAAACCTTGAATTTATGCTCTACAATAGTATCTTGAACTTAACCCTTTTGCGCATTAATTTGCTATTTATCAATGCCTAATAGCTCATTTTAAGTTTAAAACACCCCTACCCGTTACTAACAGACCCCAAACTTTGTGAATTTGGATTCTAGAATCTTATAAAGATCTAAGACACCATATTAATAATCATAGATGAAGTTAAACCTTACTTGCACTCAATTTCCATAAAAGATTAATCTATCTCCCATTAACAATCCGATTAATCGCGACTTATGCAATTAACCTCTAAAGTTCATGAAACTAATTTCTAAAAACTTGTAAAATATTAAACTCCCTATTGATACAGAAATATATAAAGTTTACCTTCTATTTTGGTTTAAAAACTTAATACAAAGAGATCCTTAGTGCTTAAGATTACTAATAGTTACATCTTTTGCAAATAGGATGAAATTGTAAAGAATAAATTTCTATAGGACCTAAATGTAACAAGTAGTTTATAAGTTTTCAAAATGGTTGAAATCGTTGCTTTGAAATAGTAGCTTAAAATCTTATCTCTTGTTCTCTAATTTTTCTACGCAACCTTATAGTTCGTTTAATTAACCTAAGCCTTCATGAACAAGCCTCGAAAATAGCAAAACTAGCTATGTAAACCTTTTAAAATGATGAGACCACATCTTTATAAATATGATTAGGAATAAACTTTACTCATAATAATTACCATTATGCATGAAACTGATTGTGGCTGAACAATCTATGATCAAGAGAAGCACTAATCGCATATGACTTATATTAGCTCCTTGAATTTGAAAAGACAAGAACTCAAAACCATTAAAATGGTAGGGGTCATGTATCGTATTAAATAGCTAAAAACCAGAACCCTACCTACACTTGATCGTTATTAAAAGAAATCAACTAATTCAGAGTTGAAGACTTGAATGATCAAATAACCATGAACCACCTACGATAATGAGACCCAGAACCCTAACCCTCGCCAAAACCTAAATGAACACATACACCTATCTTTATAGTTGACTTTAATTTGATCTTATTTGACTTCTTTTTACCCTATGTATATATGTCTTCCTTTTGCCTTTGTTGAAATTAGTTATTTGCTTTGCTTCTTGATAAACGGCGTGTAGACTCCGACGTTTCGCTATCATCATCGATGACCTTGACTCCACCCAGGAAATCACTAAACAAGGCAAGCACCCTCCTTTAATCATATTGATCCAAATACTTTACATTGCTTATGTTGTTTTAATAAGACTGTTATGCATGCGCTATATTTAGTAAACTGTGCTATGTAGTCACTTGCCGGTAGTGGTAGGTATATGCCTAACTTCATGGAACTTCCTTAATAAATATGGACATGTGAACCTTGACAACCCTAGAAGATGGTTAGTGTCGGTGTTTCGTGCACCGGCAATACGAATTTTTGGTTAGTGGGGGTCGCGCGCTCCCTCTCCCCGAATGGTTGACTTAAGAAGCCAAGGGTTTATACTGGTTTGGGCTGAAAGTCCCTACTCCAGTTCGAGCTGCGGGTTTTTACTGCTTCTTGGAGCAAATTGATATGGGGTATTACAAGCGGGAAAAATGCTCTTTTATGTTCAGCCAATCCCTAACTTGATCGATTGGATCAACCCCCCTCCACTCTGGGTCCTGCCTCTCCTTATATAGACGAAAAAGAGGCAGGTTACATGGGAGTTTGGAGATGAAAAAAGGAATAGGGTCTCTCATGTCTCGAAGTCCGTTCTTGGGTCTTGTTGCCCGACCGGTCCTCACGTCCTCCACGCCGGGCAGATAGACTAGTCGAGGGAGTCGGTTCCAGGACAGGTTGGGGAGTAGCGTCTTTGCTTTGTTTGTTAGAAGTCTTGTGTGATGGTACTTTGACTTCGGTGTCCCCCGCCAGAGGGCGCGTCCTCTGGTTATGTGTCAGGCGGATGGGATCGGAGCTTGACTTCGTGCGGCTCCTCTGCTACCTTTGGAAGGAACCATCTACCCCCGCAGGGGTGTCTCGAACGCCGTGCCCGCGGGGTAGGCGGCCAACTCCTGGTGCGGGCCCCGATGCCGTGGTCGTTGGTGGAGACGATCTCCTCTGGGTCAAGGTCGTAGGTGCCCCGACGCAAGGAGGTCGGGGCCTGGCGGGCACTCCGATGAAGGGGGTCGGAGCGTGTCCTAGCCCCGATCGGGGGGCGGGATTCCTTTGCTGCTCAGCGCAGGCCTGCCGGTCGGAGTTGGGCTCGAAGCGGCCCAACTGCTTACTCGGGCTGCTTGGGGTACCTGTGGTATGAGTAATCCGTCAGTTAGATAATACATAATGTCAACATGGGTATATGCGATTATATAACTTGCATGCTTAGCCCTGCTATAGAAACAAGAGGTTAAATAAAGAGACATGTGTTATTATGTAATTTAAAAAGGTTGGATATGACTGTAAAGGATACTGATATTTCGTTAAAAATGAAAACAAAACTATGGTTTGACATGGGCAAAATGTGGCAATAGCTAGTTCTGCGAGGTTTGGACTTGCACGTAGTGTAGGGGGAGTCTTTCGCACCGGGTTGGATTAAGGACCGAACGAAGTATTGTTCAAACTAAGAAAATTAGTGCAACCACAAATGCTATTATGGGGTAGCCTTGACTAATTAAGTTGCCTAGCCTAGCATTCCGGTGTTGGTTTGCTCGTAGGGGTGTCCATAGGTGATGTGGGTGAAACACATACCAATACAACGGTGTATAACTTGCTATGGGAGGAAATGGTTATTGCAAAATGCATGTGAATGAATTATTGGGGAAAATGTGTGTTATTATTTTTGCTGCCATAGGAAGGGTTTGACATCACCGGACTAGTGCAAAGTTAGGTTTAGGTAATGTAAAGGTTCATGTCATGACCTTCCAGACACACGCCAAAGGAAGCATGAAATAGAGGCAAAAGGATGTTGGTCATGTCATGTGGGTAAAGATGTACACCTCTGTAGAGTGAAAATCTTTTCGAAAAACCATTCCCGCGATCATGGGAGTCTTGGTGCGCCTACACTAGTTAGAGTTTTGGTAATTTCATAAAATGGGTCCATTTAAAAATATTATCGAAAAGTTTTTATCTTTGAGTTTATGCCAAGAGTTGGCAAGAAATGGTGATGCCTGGGAATGGAAATGGATGATGTTCTGCTCACAATCATGGAGGATTGTGAGTTGTTATATTTATGTTAATTCTTACTTATTATTTATATGCCTGTCAAATTGCTCTTACAAATTATGCTTGCAATCTACTATTCAATATTTATTTAATTTTTGCTTTATGCAAATAGACTTAGTAGCCTTCTCCTTGACATAGCCTGCATTTATTATATATTTGTTATACACTACAAGTCTTGCGAGTACATACGTATACTCAAACTTGCTATTATTGTTATTCAAAGAATGAAAAAACCGAAGTTCTCGACCTTGACGCAGATCACGGGGACTTTATTGATGAGCTTTTATAGGGTTTACTCTTGTTAGTTGCCTGTGGTATTTTGGGTAAAAGGCATACTGCCAAGTAATATATCTTCCGCTGTAAAACTTTTTATTCGGCCAATAGGCCCAGTTGCAAGACTAAATTTATATTAATGTATTATGAACTTGTGTGGATGTGATGACAATGTTGTAGATGTGCGTACTAGCCACTGATAGTGGGACTAGTACTGTATGCATATAGGAATCCCTCCTGGTATTCCACACCAAAAAGGGAGGGTTCCGACACTGTAACATCCCAATTCTTGCTTTTATTTCATTTGTGGAGTTATTTGAATTTTTGGATTTATTTGTAATTAATTTGAATTAAGTCATTTATTAAATTATTTACATATTTTTTATGAAGTTTTGTTGGAAAATTTTTATTTGAGTTCAAAATGTCTCCAAATATTTTCCTAGAATTTTTTTGATATTTTTGCTACTTTTCTTGAATTATTTGAATTATTAGAATTACTTTAAATCAGGAAAATCACTGGAAATGGGAAAACCCTACTGGGCCGAAGCCCACTTGGACTTGGGTCCAACCTAACCCGTCAGCCCGCACTGCTGGCCTGTGCAGCCTGTTACTCCGTGTAACCCTAACCCCAATCAAATCCACCGTTGAATCCGGATTGTGCGGCCTGTAATTGTCCACATCATCCGATCGCAAGGAACCGTTGGATCTCATCTCTAGTTCGGATTGTGACGCATTGCGACGGATCATGACCGTCCATCAAGCCACGTGGAGCGCGGAGGGTTATCGTCTCCGATCCGGTTTTGGAGTTCGTCGCCGTCCCGAGCCTGGACTCCTCCGCTATGGGGATCAAGGACTCCAAGGCTATTTAAAGCTCGAACCCCCGCACGCCCTTCCACGTCATCTTCATTGCTCTAGCCAGCCGAGTTCAGATCCCCGCCGTGCGTGGGGAATTGCTCGCCGAAGTGGAGGGCGCCGTCGCGAGCCGTTTCATCTCCCGACCGTCTTTGCCGCGCTTGGGGCAAAGTTAGAGATCCTTCGGGTTCGCTATCAATTACTGGGTTGAGTCTGCGTGAAATTGAAGCCGGTCCGATGAGGAAATGTCGTGCCCTAGGTCTTCTTCTCCAGATCCGACCAGAGTTCATCGCTGCACTTCATTGGAGTTCGCGATCAGTTGCAACCGTTGGATTCGGATCCTAGCGCTCAGGTGAGTCCACGCGTTTGTCGCTCAACACCGTTGGATCATATTAGACCGCAACCGTAGGATCTAGATGTGCGGCTCAGATCGGTTTGGGTGGGTTCAGTTTGGAGTAAATCGTAGCCGTCCGATTTAGAATTAGTGGCCGAGATTAGATCATGGGGGTATGGCTTTACATTGTTCATAGCCATTCGATCTTAGATGTACAGTGCAAATCGTGACACGCGCAAACCACTGGGCTATGCCACGTTGCCTAGTTGTCATAGAATAAATTAGTTCCAAACCGTTGATTTTGTAATGCATGGTCCAGATCGCATCGACACTTGGGCCAATCAGCGATTGCCACGTGACAGCGTGGAAACCAAGCCGTCACAGCTTGGCGCGTCACTGCAAACGTCAGCAGGTGGGACCCGCACGTCAATCAGCTGAGTCGCGTGGGTGACGTCAGCGATGACATCAGCATGATGTCATCTGGATCGGGGCCACATGTCAGTCACGTTTTGGTCTCGTGGACCGAGTCCACGGTGGACCAAAGCCGGGGCGTGGATCGAGTTCATGGACCAGGGGTGATGTGTCATGTTCTGATTGGTTCGGAGCAGTGCTGATGCAAGCGTGACGCAATAATCTAGAATTTCCAATAGAAAAATAAATAGATTAATTTGGTTTATTCTTTTGAATATGTTTTCAAACTTCAAATTGCTTGTTCTTGTTCATACGAGCTCCAATTTAGGTGATTATAGAGCCTAAAAAATTGTAAAATTGTGCTCTATTTAATGATGATTTTTTTTGGAGTTTCATTGTTCTCTATTTTTGGCATTTATTTGGCTATTTTTTGTTTCACATAGACATCGAAGTGCCTGAAGGTTACGAGAGAGAAGTGCTAGCCGAAGATGCAAGTTCAGAGCGTAATCAAGAGTTTTTCCAAGGCAAGTTGTGCTTTGATCATGTTGATCCCATGTTTTAAAAATTATGTTGTTTCAAATTATTGCATACTAATTTAATTAAAAGTGATTTCAATTAATTTGGGAATTAGTTAACCAACCTATTTGGTATTGTCACCTTTTCCTTATTATTTGTATGCCATGATTCATTTGTCACCGTAGGATTGCTGCTTATTAGTTGGTTGCTATTAAATTGCCAACATGGGTTATTAGATCGTAACTAGTTTGCTTAGCCATGCAACGTGTTATTAATATAATTTTAGAATATCAAAATTAATCTTGCTTAATGAGATATGGAACGTGTTTATGAAAGGTGTGTCATGTGTTATTGATGAAGTTGATGGCACTTGGTGCATGGTAATTAACTAGGGTGGTAAAATGATTTAGGCTGGGGCAATTGGCAAGAGTGGTGATTATGGTGGGCTAAGTGTGGCATTTGAGCGATTGCGTTGGGTTTTATGGTGATATGGTTATGATGAGTTGATATGTGAAAGATTGGTCTATGGAAGTCTTGCCTTAGTCAATTAAGGACGTAACCTTGTAAGAATTTGAACTGAGCCAAACATACAACCACATGTCTGGAATATGACAAATCTAACTGATTAATTTGTGATGTGTAGATATCGGTGCTGTCAGCGTATTAAACGCTGGGGTACCCACGCAGCCGCATTAAGTACTCACGCCCAGAGGACAGGTGGCGTTCAGGCCACTCCTCAGGCGACCGGCAAAGGTGCTCGCCCAGAGGACAGGTGGCGTTCAGGCCACTCCTCGGGGCGACCGGCAAAGGTGCTCGCCAAGAGGACAGGTGGCATTCAGGCCACTCCTCGAGGCGACCAGCGAAGGTGCTCGCCCAGGGGACAGGTGGCGTTCAGGCCACTCCTCAGGGCGACCAGCCAAGGTGCTCGCCAGAGGGCAGTGGCGTTCGAGCCACTCCTCGAGGCGACGGCAAAGGTGCTCGCCAGGGGCGAGTGGCGTTGAGCCACTCCTCCGGGCGACCAAGAAAGGTGCTCGCCAAGAGGGCGAGTGGCGTTGAGCCACTCCTGGGCGTAGTTCCCAAGAAGCAACCCCGCAACTGTACTCTGAGGCGAAGGGTCAAGGATATTTAATGCGAGACGTGCGCATTAAATGCAGGATGTGTAGGCGGTGGTATGGCGGCGTGTCTTCCCAGCGCGCGCATTAATGATGGGTGGCCCCGAATCGACATCCCCTCTCTCCTGGCGGAGCCTGCAGGGGTGACAGACAGGCGGGACCCAAGGCGAAGTCTAAGTCGGCTAGGACAGGCATTAAATGTGATGTAAGAGAGTGTGACGGGTGCATTAAATGCACTGTAGCAGCGTGTCAGACGCTTGCTTTACGCAAGCTTGTAAGCCCCATGCTTGACCCGGCCCAGAGTATAAAAGGGAGCTAGGGTGCATGGGAGAAGGGTTGTTGATCCTTGGTTGGCAGAACCTCAGAGGGTCTTCTTCCCCAGCCTTGTAAGAACTTTGAAAGCAGAAGAAACCACCAAGCAGGACTAGGGTTATTACTCCTTTGGAGGGCCCGAACCTGGGTAAACTCGACCGTCTTCTTGCTTGCTCCCAGCATCCCGTTCTTCCTGTCTTTGGAGCGGTTGCCACAAAAGCCCCCAGTCCGAATCTCTCAAGCACCCAATCCTAGGGTGCCTGTTGGCCAGTAAGCCGACAGTGGCGCGCCAGGTAGGGGCTTAGTGGTTAGATCGTTCCGTTCTTCCATTCCTTTTTGAGGAGTTTGCAAGAATCCGAAGATCATCCGGTATGGCGGAATCTCATCGCCCGGCGTAGCGCCCTCCCGAGAAAGCGGCGCGGCCGATCTCGGCTCCGGTAAGGGAGTCGGGTCACCGGTCCTTCATGGCGGAGGGGCGCGAGCCGCATCCAAGCTCGAGTTCGGTCCAGCGGCGCTTGCGATTGGGGAAGATACCCCAATGCAAAGCCTTCATGCGCCCGGTTGCTCTGGATCATCCTCCTGGTCCAAGCGACGGCGACACCCAGCCACCCCTTGGCTCCAGGACATTGCCCGTCTAGTAGACTCGGCCAAAGAAGAGTTCTTTGTGGCAATTCAGCCGAGGCTTCCGGCGTCCTCCGCTAAGGAGTTCGTATGGTGGATGCACAAGCTTCCGGTCGCTCTTTGGCGACCTCTCCGGCCGCAGAGCCGGGATAAAGGAAGAATCTTGGCTGCGGCCCCTGCGCAACGAGGGGCGTGCACAAGCTTCCGCATCTTCCCGGTACTCCCATGCCGAGGAGAACCGCTGGGATCTAAGGGCACGCCTCAATGAGGCGGCTCAGCTGGGAGACGATCTGCGTCAAGTTCTCGGAGCGTCATCCGCAACGACGCGCCGAACCCCATTGCCCGGTCGGTCGAAGGAGCTTCCTTCCGACTGGGAGAGTGTAGACTCGCACTCCTCGACCCCTTCTCAGGGTCGGGTGGTGGGCGACACTACTCCCCATATAATGTTGGGTGCCAGCGTTTTCCTCCGTCTACGCCAATCGGCGTGGCAGAGAAGATTTCGTCCGCGCCCATCGAGAAGTATGGCGGCACCACCAACCCTGAAGAATTCCTGTGATTTATACGACGGTGGTGCGTCTTTGCCGAAGTCGAGATAGAGTTATGGCCAACTACTTCCCGATGTCGCCGACAGTTCCGCCCGCTCTGGCTGCTGAACCTTCCTCGGGTTCGGTACACTCGTGGGAGGAAGCGTGCGACATTTTTGTCGCCAACTTTCAGGCTCCTACGCTCAACCGGGTGTGGAGGGCGACCTCCACGCTTTGGGAGCGAGAGGGGAGTCCTCGAGGGGTTTATTCGGCGGTTTAGCCATTGCCGCAACACGATCCCCGGATCTCCGAGCGGTCGGTTATTATTGCGTTCGGAGGGGTTAGGGATCGAAGATGCGGGAGAAGATGGCTACCCGCTTGTCGCTACCACTTCCGAGCTCTTCTCTACGGCTCACAAGTGTGCCGGCGTGAGGCTCGGAAGGGTGCGGCGAGGCCCTCAAACCCCGACGGCCGGGCGTCGAAGTCCTCCGACCGTAAAAAGAAGAAGCGCAAGGAGGCCGTCGCCGAGAGGTTTTGGTGGCCGATCCGGAAGCCAAGCCTCGTGGCGCGGCGATCGAGGAAGCGAAGAAGAGATCGCCGGGACCAGCGAGACAATCGCAGGGACCGCCCGTTCTCCAGCCGCGAAGACGGCGAGGGCAAGCCGTCTTGCCCCATCCACGCACAAATGGGCACGACCTGGAAGATTGCCAGGTTGTGTCCAAGTTGGTGGAAAAGCGGCTCAAGAAGCGCCGCGAAAAGGATCGCGAAGATGATGACGCATTTAAGATGACACCCGGCTTTCCAACAAGCCGAGCACACGGTGGCATATATTCATGGGAGTTCGGCCACCTACTCTTCCAACTCGCGATAAGCGAGAGCCGAGACAGTGTGTGCCACCATGCGAGCCGGGGCGAGTCGATTTCTTGAAGTGGTCGGATCAATCGATCACTTCGGTCGGGCCGACCACCCGGCGAACACTTCAGGCCCAAACCATCTCCCGATCGTGGTCGCCCCTACGGTCGAGGAATGCGAAGCTTGGGCGAGTACTCGTTGACGGAGGAAGTGCCATCAACTCTTTGTCGGTCGGGCGTATCAAGCACTCCAAATACCTTATGAAGAAGCTGCGCCCGCGCTTTTATGGAATTGCCCCGGATGGGCCTAATGCCCTGGGACAAGTCCGGTGCCCGTCACGTTCGGAGCGGCCGAAAACTTCCGGACGGAACTCATCAACCGAGGTCGCCGACTTGACCTCCCTTACAATGCCCTGCTTGGCCGGCGCTAGTCAAATTCATGGCGATTACGCATCATGCTTATTTCTTGATGAAGATCCTGGCCGAGGGCCCAATTGTGGTAAAGGTGGACAAGCTCGAAGCCTTGCGCCTCGGTAAGCAAGTGCAAGACTTCTGGAGCCGCTGTTCGGGCGCGTGGCCTGAAGACCCCTCGGCGCTCCGGCCAAGGCCAGCGCTTCACCCGATCCCTCGGGTGAGGTGAAGGTGGTCCCCGTGGGTGAGGAAGGCTCGGGCAAGGCTGTGAGAATCGGCGCTGATCTCAGCGCCAAATAGGAAGACGCGCTCGTCACCTTCCTCCGGTCTAATCTAGATGTGTTCGCCTGGGAACCATCTGAAATGACCGGGGTCCCTAGGGAGGTGATCGAGCACCGATTAACAACGCTTCTCGGAGCGCACTCTCCGGCGAAGGTCGGAGGCGGCGCGAGGCGACAAGAGGCCATTCGGGAAGAAGTGGAGAAGCTATTGCAAGCCGGAGTTGTGCGGGAAGCCGCCTACCCTGAGTGGTGGCTAACCCGTGCACTCGTGAAGAAGTCCAATGGGAAGTGGCGAATGTGTATAGACTTCACCGACCTCAATAAAGCCTGCCCTAAGGACCCTTACCCTCTGCCAAGGATTGACCTCGTTGTCGATTCTACGGCAGGATGTGAAGCTCTATGTTTCCTAGACGCCTACTCAGGATATCATCAGATTAGAATGGCGCAGGAAGACGAAGAAAAGACGGCCTTTGTAACCCCTTTTGGTGTATACTGTTACGTTCGAATGCCCTTCGGGTTGAAGAATGCCGGATCTACCTACCAGCGAGCCATGCATATTGTATTCAAGTCACAAATTGGGAAGAACCTGGAGGTATATGTTGATGACTTGGTGATAAAAGCTAAGGCCGCTGATGGGTTGGTTGAAGATCTGGAGGAAACTTTCTCCCACCTCCGGCACTACTGCTTAAAGCTGAATCCTGAGAAGTGCGTGTTCGGGGTGTCATCTGGGAAGTTGCTTGGCTTTCTGGTCTCGGCCAGCGGGATCGAAGCCAACCAGTACAAGATTGAAGCAATAGAACGAATGAAGCCACCTGTCCGGCTCAAGCGGCTTGATTAGTAGTGGTCGCTGGCCTCCTCGGCGGTTCATAGCCCTACTGGGGAGAAAAGTCTCCCATTGTTCAAGCCGATGAAGAAGACTAATTCCTTCGAGTGGACCGGAAGCCAGTGAGCATTTGAAGATCTGAAGAAGTATCTCTCTTCGCCTCTGTCTTTGGTCGCCCACGAGCACAGTGAGCCGCTTCTCCTTTATGTAGCGGCAAGCCCCTCGGCGGTGAGTGCGACACTAGTAGCAGAGCGAGAGGCGTCTGGCCGGTCTATTATGTGAGCAAGGTCTTTGCATGATGCTGAAACTAGGTATCCCAGGCCCGAAAATGGTGTATCTTTGTCTTTGGTGGCATCAAGAAAGCTGCGACATTATTTCCAAGGAAGGGAGATCACTGTGGTCTCCTCGTATCCTCTGCGGGGAGATCCTTCACAATCGTGAAGTGAAGGTCGCATCGCCAAGTGGTCTGTCCGAGCCGGGGAATTTGGCTTCAAATTTGCCCCTGATCGCTATCAAGAGTCAAGGCGGCGGACTTCATTGTTGAATGGACTCGGCAGATGGGGAAGATAAGGAAGTCCCCGTGCCCACGCCTTGGGCGCTCTTCTTCGATGGATCCTTCAGGCTCGGCGCGAAGGCTGGGTTCCTCTGGTCTCCCGACCGGGACCCTCAAATATATAGTCGTCTGGACTTTAAAGCCACCAACAATGTTGCGGAATACGAAGGATTGCTGGTGGGCTCGAGCCGCCGCGACCATCGGCATCTGGCGCCCTCTGATTAAAGGCGATTCTTTCTTTGGTCATCAACCAGGCAAGGAAGGACTTCACTGCTCTGATCCGTCATGGCGGCTTACAGCGGAGGTTAGAAAGATGGAGAGACACTTGAAGGGCTAGGGTATACACACATACCCCGGCGCGACAATTATTTAGCGACGAGCTCGCTCATTTCGCCTCGACAAGAGCCCTGTTCGGTCGGAGTCTTTGAAGAAAGGCTTCGCGGCCGTCCATCTCACCCCGTCTCTGGTGGGGAGGATGGTGATGCCGCCGACCCTCGCCGGATGGGAAAGCGGCGACGCCTATCGCAACCCCGTTTACGGTGGGGGCGATGGTGGCGCCGCCACCCCACGTTGCGAGGAGGAAAAGTGGCACGGCGAAACAGCCAGCGGAGTGCCAGGACGATCACTCTGTGGTCGCCGTGCTTGGCCGGAAGGCACATGGATGGACCCGATCCTGGCCTACTGCGGGATCAAGTATGCCCCGACGATGATGCGTCGGTAGAAGATAGCGCGAAAGGCCAAGCGCTACACCCTGGTAGATGGGGACTGTCTGGCCAGGTGGAAAGCGAGTTCTTAAAGTGCATCACTCGGGAAGAGGGAAGCATTTTGCTACGATATCCATGGAGGCGTGTCGCGGGAGCCATTTTCGATCGAACCTGGTGGGAAAAGCTTTCCGCCACGGGTTCTATTGGCCAATCGCCTCCAGGATGCTTGCGGTGGTGAGGAGATGCGAGGCGTGCGATTCCACGCCAAGCAAATCCACCAACCAGCCCAAGCTGCGCAAACCATCCGCTCTCATGGCCCTTCGCGATGCAGGGTGGATATCCTGGTCCGTTCTCGCGGGCCACGAGGAGGCTACACTCATCTGTTCGTCGCCATTGACAAGTTCACCAAGTGGGTGGAAGCTGAAGCCGTGAGAACCATTACCGCTGCGGTAGCGGTCAAGTTCATGCGAGGATCTTCGCCCGCTTCGGTCGCCAACCGTATCATCACCGACAATGGCGCCCGATTCACAGCCGCTTTTACGGACTTTGCGAAGAAATGGGCACGAAGGTCTGCTTTGCCTCCGTTGCCCATCCAAGAAGCAACGGCCAAGTTGAGCGAGCCAATGCAAGTCTTTGAAGGGCCTCAAGACTCGGGCGTTTGATCGGCTTCACCGGCGTGGCTCACGGTGGGTTGAAGAACTCCGGCGATCTTTGTGGTCACTCGGACCACTCCCGGTAGACTCTGGAGAGACTCCATTCTTTACGGTTTACGAGCGCAGGCTGTCCTCCCTTCGAATTGACATTTGGGTCGCCAGCGTCGCTGCGTTCGCGGAAGAAGATCGAGGAAGAGATGCGCCAAGGCAGCGTCAATCTCTGGAAGAAGCCGGATCGTGCGGCCTGCGCGCCGCTTCGGTATCGGCAAAGCCTCGGGAGGTACCACGCCACCCGGGTCGGTGAGAGAACAGCGGCGCTGGCGACTGGTCTTGCGAAAGATTCGATCGCGGTGGGTTACAAACTGTCTCCCAGTGGGAGGGCCCCTTTAAGGTGGTCTCGATCTCTCGGCCCGGCGGTCAGGTTGGCCAGCGAGGCGAGGAGGAAGCTGGCGAACTCGCGAGAATATAGAGAACTGCGCAAGTTCTACCCTTGAACGGTTGTAAGTTTCGAGTTTTGTTCCTCGTCTTGGTCGAATCATGCTGTCTTTGCCGACTAGGCGGGAAACGACTGTTGTTCGAAATTAAGTATTAAGTTCCGTTATTTTTAGCGATTACTTCATGCCTTCACAGTTACGTGCTTTATGGCAAAGTGTTGAGCGATCACTCTAGTCCGCTCGATCTGTGGCGCCAGTGGCAAAGGCGGGACCACTATGTAAGTGCGGCGAACAGGATTGGGCAATTGGGCGGTGGTTTGAACTCGGCTCGACACGGTCATGACACTCCGGGTGTCCCGTGAAGTGGCGATTTAAACATCTTGCTATCAAAAGCCTCACGATCTGTCACGTCTTACATCATGTCCGCCCGGAGGCCACAAGGGTGCGTGTTGTTTGCAGGATTGTAAGGCAACGAAAAGAATCGCCGGACACAAGGGATACTTTACTCCCTTCTTTTTCCTTCTAAGCCTTAAGCCAGAGGCGGTAGCACTCAAGTTAATCTTGGCGGTCGATGAAGGTGGAAGGCTAAGAAGACAAGTTAAACATTGCTGAATAAGTCTAAAAAGTGTCATGTCTATTCCATGAAAGTGCTTTACAAAAGTTGTTGCGAGCCGCCAAGTTAAAAGGGCAAAAGGGGAGAAGGGTCTAGGTTATCCTATCCTTCTTCCTCCTCGTCCAACTGCATTTCTGCTGCCGAGGTCTTCCGCGAGGGGCCCGACGTCGATGCAGTGCCACCTCTTCTGCTGCGTCCTCGGTAGCGAGGTTGGCCATCTCGGTGGCGGCGGCGAGGTCGGCGGTACTGCACCAGCGCCTCCGCCTCACTTGATCTCCTTCAATCACAGGCGGCGGCGAGAGGATCAAAGTTGGCGTCCTTGGGCGCGCGCAAAGACGCCAAAAGCGAACTCGCGGTAGCGGCGCTCTGGCGTCCCTCTGGGTGGACCGGTCGGCGAGCGGCGAAGCCGGCGGTGAAGTCCGCAATCCGGCGGCGAGAAGGCGTAGTCGGCGGCCTGTTCGATGGCGCTTCTTGCACCAACCCAGCCGAGCGAGGCATCCTCCATCCGGTCAAAGGCGTACCTCGGCATCTGCAGAGTGTCGGCCTCGGCCAGATGCGGTGTGTCATTGCGCCTCGAGCTCTTCCATGAGCTCGGCGGTATGGCGGCCCCGCTCGCTCCCCACCGGCTCCGCTCCTGCCTTTCCATCCGGTCATGTAGATCAGCCACCTCTGCCGGAGGCGCTAATCTCGATGGCGGCGTCGGCGGCCGTTGCACTGCTCGGCGAAAGCGGTGGGTGGTGTGGAGTAGAGCTGTCAAGAAGCGGCGGCCGGTGCATCTGCGTCCGCCCGAAGAACGGAGTCCGCGGGAGGATCCGGAGTGGTGTGGCCCGGCCGTAGTCGGTACCTGTTGATCGCCGGCTTCTTCTTGTCTGGCGGATCATTTCTTTGCTCCGTCCGCTACCTCGGCCCCGGTCGTCGACCACGAGGCGGTGAAGTGCGGCAGGTGCCACTGGAACAAGCAAAAGCAAGCAAAGGTAAGGCTCCATTCGAAGGTTAAAAAGTTTTACCGTCTTCTTTTGTGTGTTTCAAGGATTCAGTACTGGTGAGGTCTGAAACCGAGGCACTCCGGAGTGAGAACCGGCCCCCTCGAGTGCAGCGGCCTCGGTGGCGGCGGAGGATCTTTGGCCGTGGGTCCGCCAGCGATCTTGGCGGAGTCGGCGCTAGCGATGCCGATAGCGGCGAAGGATCTTCTGGCCGGTGGAGTCATGGCGATCTTTGGCGGAGTCGGCGCTAAGCGGTGCCGGTGGCGGCGAAGATCTTCTTGGCCGGTGGGTCGCGCGGCGATCTTGGCAGTCGGCCACTAGCGGTGCCGGTGGCGGCGGAGACGCTGCGCCGGTGGAGTCATCGCCAGCGGCGCCGGTCGGCCGCCGGCGATTGCGATGGCGGCGGAGGCCTTCTTGCCGGTGGAGTCCACCAGCGGCGCCAGCCGTGAATCGGCCGCCCGGCGATGGCGGTGGCGGCAATTTCTTGCACCGGTCGATCCGCTGGCCCAGTAGCGCCAGTCGGCCCGCCGGCGATGGCGGTGGCGATGGAGGAAAGCGCCGTGGTCGATCATTGGCGGCGCCAGTGAAACGATTCTGGCGGTGATAAGCGGGCGAAGCGCGCGGCCGTTGATGAAGAGCCCTCGCACCGGTGAGAGAAGTCCCGAGGCGGGGCCAGGAAGATCCGGCGGCCACGACGGCCGCCCCGATAGCCGTGGTCGGTGGACGTTCGATGAAGCGATGTCGTCGGCAGGCGCTTGTTCCTCCCTGGTCGCCACCGTAGGAGTGCCGCGGATTATCGGGGCCCTTGATGGGCGATGATGGGCGTCCCCATGGCGTCCATCTTGGGCATCGCCTTGGCGATCCCCGCCGATCGAGGCTGCATGTCGCAGAGTGGAAGCGCAGCCTCGGGGAAAGCGAGCATTGCTCGGCCAGCGGCCGCCCCATCCAGGAAGCGATCTGCGCGGCGTCCGGCTTTCCACGGTGACACGACAAGAAGAAGAAGAAAGCGATGTTAAAAAAAAGAATGATGATGAAGAAGGAAGGCGTAGAGCTTACCTCCTGAACCGTCAGAGTCCGTCGTCCACGCCCAGGTAGTGCCAAGGTGGGCGGTGCCGTGGCGCAAAACTAATCCTCGGGACACGAAGTCCGGGAGAACCATGCCTCGGTCGGCCACGCTATTCGCGGCCGATCAACCCGAGCCAACATTGCAAGTAGCTCGGGCGTGTCGGCGACGAGATACCCGATCAGTTGCTGCCCACCGCTCGGTGGAAGCCCAGGCTTCAATGCCGCTATCGTCTTCAACGCATACAACCATTCGTGGCGCCACATTTTCCGGTGGATCGGTTCTCCATTGGAATGTAGCGGCATAGCGGCCCCGTCTCTAAGTCGCAGATGGCGGCACCGGAGATCTGGAGCCACTGGTGACGGAGCGAGAAGAAGTAGCGGAAAAGGAGAAGATTGGGCATTACCCCTATAAACATCTCACGAAGTGGGCGAAGACGAGAGGAGCACAATGGAGTTAGGAGGAAGGTGAATGTTGTGAATGTCGTAGAAGTTGAGGACGGCGATATAGAAGTCCGAGATGGGCGGGACCAAGCCCGCCATCATCGCCAGACGAAGAAGATGACTTCCTGGGCGTGGGAGCGGCGATCCGGCCGCATCTGCGGAGAGCGTCGCGAGCGATCACCTTGGAGCATTTAGCGGCGGCGTTCTCTTCCACAGTTGAAGGAGGGAGAACGAGAGTCGGAGAGGCCATCGAGAATCAGCTAAGGAAGAAGGAAGCTAAAGCGAGGAAGGAGCAGAGGCGTAAAGCGAAAACGGGACTCCGCCCGTCGCCGCTTATTTATAAGAATTCAAGGAAGAGCCTGGCGGGAAAAAGTCGAAGAGACGCGGCGGTTCGGATCTTGGAAAACCAAAGCATTTTTCAAGGAAGTGGGCACGTCCCACGAAGCCTCGGAAGCAGCAGTGCGATATCCACCTCGGGCCGGAAAAGAGGCAAGTTTTTAAAGACCGCGGCGTGCGTGGGCATTTGTAGGCCCCACCGGAGATTGAACCGTTCGGCGAAGAAAAGAAAAGAATAAAGACACTCTGGGTGGGCAGGGAGCTCTTGTCACAGATAAACGCTGGGTACCTGTGGCCGCATTAAGTACTCACGCCCGGAAGGGCGAGTGGCGTTGAGCCACTCCTCGAGCGGCAAGCAAAGGTGCTCGCCAGAGGACAGTGGCGTTCAGCCACTCCTGGCGGCAAGCAAGTGCTCGCCAAGAGGGCGAGTGGCATTGAGCCACTCCTCGGCGACAGCGAAGGTGCTCGCCAGGGGCGAGTGGCGTTCGAGCCACTCCTCGAAGCGACAGCCAAGGTGCTCGCCAGGGGCGAGTGGCGTTCGAGCCACTCCTCGAAGCGACCAGCAAAGGTGCTCGCCAGGGGCGAGTGGCGTTGAGCCACTCCTCGAAGCGACGGCAAAGGTGCTCGCCAGGGGCAGTGGCGTTCGAGCCACTCCTCCGGGCGACCAGCAAATGTGCTCGCCAAGCGGACAGGTGGCGTTGAGCCACTCCTCGGCGTAGTTCCCAAGAAGCAACCCATAATCTGTACTCTGAGGCGAAGGGTCAAGGATATTTAATGCGAGACGTGCGCATTAAATGCGAGATGTGTAAGCGATGGTATGGCGGCGTGTCTTCCCAGCGCGCATTAATGATGGGTGGCCCGAATCGACATCCCCTCTCTCTGGCGAACTGCGGGGGTGACAGACAGGCGGGACCCAAGGCGAAGTCTAAGTCGGCTAGGACAGGCATTAAATGTGATGTAAGAGAGTGTGGCGGGTGCATTAAATGCCTTTAGCAGCGTGTCGACGCTTGCTTTACATAAGCTTATAAGCCCCATGCGCCCGACCGGCCAGTATAAAAGGGAGCTAGGGTGCATGGGAGAAGGGTTGTTGATCCTTGGTTGGCAGAACCTCAGAGGGTCTTCTTCCCCAGCCTTGTAAGAACTTTGAAAGCAGAAGAAACCACCAAGCAGGACTAGGGTTATTACTCCTTTGGAGGGCCCGAACCTGGGTAAACTCGACCGTCTTCTTGCTTGCTCCCAGCATCCCGTTCTTCCTGTCTTTGGAGCGGTTGCCACAAAAGCCCCCAGTCCGAATCTCTCAAGCACCCAATCCTAGGGTGCCTGTTGGCCAGTAAGCCGACAGGTGCTATCATGGTTGGTGTGGGTTCCGGGTGTACGGGTAGACTCACATGGCGCAAGGGGGGGCCTAATGGTGGTAACCAGTCCCCTCAGTGTTGAAACCTCAACGGACAGTACCGGGTTTAGACAGAGCATTGTAAAGACTTTGTTATGATCGCTCATTCACATACTCGTGTATGGTGATTCACGGCTGACGTGATGAGTTGATTATATATTATGCGTAAAGTGTATAACCTCTGCAAAGTGTCAAAACTATTCGAATAGCCGTGTCCGCGGTATTGAACAATGTTCGGGGATTATAATTAAGGGTTATATTTTTATAAAATGAACTTGGGTTTGGAGGAGGTTATCTTTGGAAATGTGGAATTGGTTTAGGAGGAGAAATGGTTTACTTGTGAAACAACTATGAAATTTATTATTGGTATTACTTGTTTTACTTCTTTACAATCTATTATGATTATTTGTAAATGTTGTTTATTGCAAAACAACCACATAGCCATTCATTTGGAATAAGCCATGCATGTAGTTATTAGACTTGCATTTTGTGCATGACTTGCTGAGTGCTTTATGTACTAACCCCCTTGCAACAATACAAAAACCATCTGAGGTAGAACCTACACCAGCTTTGAAGGAGGAGTACCAGGAGGAGCCATCGAGTTAGGGTGTGAGCCTAGTCAGTTACCTGTGTCATATTGATTGGTCACTACGAGTGTTTATTTTTTGTTGCAGTTTTCTTTACATGTAAGTCTTTGCCCTGCGAGGCGTACTATTGTAAGCTGACCATAAGATTGGTTAAATAGGTTGTATTAATAGATGAAGTTTTTATTTATTATTCTGCTGTGTATGATTGTGATATTTCATCTATGTTGAGACTGTGTGCATTAGCGTGATCTTGGACTAGTGTGGAATACATAGAGGGTTCAGATTTGCAGAATCAGGTCCCGACATATAACCATATCCTGCGACATAGAAAGTATCATCATGGTTTTTTTGTTCATTCACCTAAAAACAACAATAATAGCAAGGGGTGAGTACATTATGTACTCCGCAAGACTTTGCAAACCTATCATAAATGTAGGTTGTATCAAAGGAAAGGCTTCGATGGTCATTTTTGTATACAGCCAATTTAAATTGTAAATACTAAATAACATATTACAAAAGAAATTTTGACAGGTATATAAAATAATAAGTATGTAAGCATAAATATAGCAACTCACGATCCTTTATGATATGAGAAACACTTCAAATCATTCCCGGCGAACACATGGCATAAGACCAGTCTTTGCCAACATATGGTACAACAGCTAAAACTACTCTTTGCCAACATATGGCAAAGTATTGAATCATCTCAACTGTAAACTTTCCAACACATGTTTCCAATACTAATCCATTTTATGAAAATACGAAATCATCTAACTATGTGGTGACTTTACTAAGTGCCCTTGACCGCAGGCGCAGCTTTTCGAAAAGTTTTGCACTCTGTAGAGGTGTACTGCTTTACCCACAAGATATAACCAACTCTTTTTTGCCTCTTACTATATGCTTTCTTTGGCATGTGACTAAGAGGTCATGATATAACTGTTACATTACTTAGCCCTAATTTTGCACCAGCTCGATGACAACAAAACCTTGCTATGGCAGCTCGCGGTCAAGGGAACTTAGTAAAGTCATCACATAGTTAAATAATTCAATCAAAAATGGTTCATAATCTTGATCAATTTTAGTAACATAAACAAGCAGATCGACATTAGGTGGGAAAGCAAACATGCACCTCCTACTTTATATACCCCACAGATTTGAAACAATTATTATTCGCGCTCTCACTATATATATAGCATATGCATTCCGTGCAATGCGAGGACATGCTTAGATTCATGCAGTTTTGATACTAAGCCCAGGTAATGAAAACCCATGGATCGGATGGGACGGATCACTCGAGCTGGAGGTCTGACTTGTAGAGGGCATCGGGCTTCCAGTCCGCGGGGATGATGTCGTCGGCGACGAGCCTGACGCCGGACTCGGTGGCAAGGCGGATGGAGAATGGGCCCTTGAGCGGCTTGGGGGTGTCGAGCCTCCAGATGGCGCCCCACGACTCCTTAAGGTCGCTCCACTCGTTGGAACCCTTCTCCTTGAGGGACACCTCCACGATGTCGCCATCGCCGGCGACGTGCCAACGAGGCGAAGTAGTTGGGGTTGGAGCCCTTCTCTCGTGGAAGGTGATCTTGGTGCCGGTAGGTACTTGCGTGACGGCGGAGGCGCATGTCGACGATGCCGGCGTGGCGGAGATCATCCTCCTTGCCGGGCTTTGCCATGGCGCCAAATGCGTGGCCGGCGAGGTCGAAGTGGTAGGCAGAGATGGGCTCGTAGTTCATGTCGGTGATGTAGACGACGACGGGCTTGTTGGAGCAGGCCTCGGGCTTCTCGCACTTGATTTCGAAGCATGAGCCGCAGCCACGGCCGTCCTTGAAGATGGGGTCGTTGCCGCACGACGTCATGCCGCTGAACGGAGGCTTGTCGACGTCCTTGTACCCACAGGCGCCGCCGTTGTCGTCGGGGCCGGCACCCTTGGGCTTGCCGTACCAGGTGCCCTTGGCTTCGAGCCACTTGCCATCGTAGGTGGCCGTGATGTTGGGGCCCGGGGGCACCTTGGGGGCGCACGAGACGCTGGCGACGAGCACCGCCAAAACCACGGCGGCGAGTAGGGAGGAGCAGGCTTGGGAGGCCATCGATCTTAATTTGTTACTACTTAGTTTGCTGTGATGTTTGGGGCTATTCAGTGTACGTAGGTGGTATTTATGGACGAACGCGAGCGACCGATGGAGGGCTCGCCGCCGATGTCGCATGCTGCGTGCATGCTTGGCCGTAGGCAGCAGGCTGAGTAATTTTTGGCTTGTTCATGGATGCATGACACATGCGGCTTGCCGTGATCCGAGCTAGCATTGCAAGCATGTCATGGGCGTCAATTTGAGTGCGGGAATAACCATACTTGCCTAATTAGGCCCTGTGACTGTGAGCCATACATTCGTTGAGGTACCACCTATAATTAACCCTACCATGCGTACATTGAGGTATAGCTGTGTGCGTGCGTGCTTGCATGGCCTCATGCATGCAAGATGGGTAATTTTGAGGTTGCTCGTGGTCTAGTCGACATAATACTAGCTTGGTCCAAAATCAAACGAGCGTCGATGTTGGCGTATGCGTACGTGGGATCGCCAACTTTTATTTCAAGGCTTGTACCATGGAGACATGATGCTAATTAAGAGCCAGCTTCTACAATCCGGCCAGTCAGCTAGCTACATGTCTAATACGTACTCCGGTCACCCTGCCATGTAGCTCTGCAGGATAGACCAGATAACGTACCCCTAGCCTCCGAGCTCGATCGTGTAACCCGTGGACAACGAGACGACCATGTTGGTTGCTAGAGTTGGAGCCGAATAGTAACGATACGCTTCAGAGCCTGTCTACAAGACATGCAGCTAATGTATTTTACTTAACAAAGAAGTACGTACGTACGTACCAACGCGAATTAATGGCAAGACAAGAAGCAAAAACCTAACAAGAGGCCAATAGAATGAATGCCCAATGTTGAGCACCTCACCATACTAACCAGATACAGGCGGAAAAGGCAGAAAATCTCTGAACCAAATAGCAGCTACATCATTTTTATGTGCGACGTGACATACAAATTAATCAACGCAATTTCTTTCACAACAGTTATATCATCTGTTACAGTTGCAATTGTCATCACCACACTTGCTCTATTCCTGAAAATTGGCAACACGGCAAAGAAAAAACCGAGTCAACATACCTTTGACGCACACAAAGAAATGGAAACAGAAAAATTCCCTTGATCGAAACCTCGCTATGCTTCATCCGAACAAGATGAGCCCATGCACCAAAAATGGGCAAGGGAAATAGATGCACATTGTCATCTGCCTGCTTGGTTGAGAATTGAGTTATCAATCCTTATTCGGCAAGCAGTCAATCAATTAACAGGTGGCCACTTTGGTCTCCTTTGCTTCTGCTAGTTGATCCTACTGCTTTGTATGTGATCAACTGTGATCGAACCCTGCAGGAACACAAACAAGATTTACACCCAGGCAGCAAATCATTGTTCATCCCCTCCAAGTTAATTAATGGAAAAAATAGAGGACTTGAACTTTATGGGTGCCTTACCAGTCTACCCTTACAATCAAAGAAGGCTTGTTTTTTTAACAGGGATTATGCTAACATACCTCAGATGAGGGAAGGTTTGAGAAGAACAAAAGGAAGCAGCAGTTAGCGCAGAAAATGGTTGAACTACTATGGCTGTTTGGTTCTTAGGGATACACCAAAAGATAGACCAGGCTTATGTATCATATAAATTTACTGAGTTGGCCAATCTCGTTATTAATTTCACCCAACTATGGAATGAGTTCGTGCTAGAATGAGGTCATTCCATTCGACTAGTTAAACACAATTCTTTAGGATCAAAGGAAAAAAACTTTCTTATTCTAAAACTACATTGAGTGGAGTTTTCCCAAACATGTTTTGTTTTTTCAATCTATTTGCATTAGGAAAGATTTAAGGAATATGATGTTTGATAAGAGTTGCTTTTAGTATTACAAAAAAAATAACTGGATGAGAAACAAAGCGATGGGATTTACATCAGTTAACATGTAAACAAAACTATTCAGGTGCAACACAATCGTTAATGCAGAGGATGCAGTTCCGAAGCCAAAAATGTGCCCAACAATCAACATTCTGCGTAAGGGACTAGCAGCACTAAGTCTCACACACACAAGCATCATTTTGATTTTGAAGAGAATGGTAGATGCAAATCTCTGAACAAAACCATTGTTGCGTACGATGTTTAACACCTAGACCAGAAAAGGTACTTTTTTGCGCGAAATTCAAATTCTTCACTCCCAACTGTTTCAACTAGTTCTCTATATGGAAAAACTAACCAGAGAATCTCTGCAGAGAACCATTACCAACAATCATATGTGACTCAATCCTTCTTTCTTTGCCCAAATGCATTCTATCAGGCCAAACGGAATTCAACCTCCTTGCAAAGTCCTCCACTTCTCTGCATGTCAAAAATCAAGTTTGTCACTAATACAGAGTTGAAAAAATCAGGTGTAATATTACAGGTCTTTCTCTAAGTCTTGAAATCCTTAGTCCGATTGGTTGGTGGACCTACAGTGTGATCTGCACGGTTCAAATTTTGTCTGTGTGAGAGTATTTTCCTTCCTAGCACTCCCCCACCAAAATTCCCCCATCTCCTGGCTTCTTCCTCCCCACCCGATTTTTTTTCTTCTTCTCCCCACCCCCACTCGTGCTCTCCCTTTTCCAGCAGATTGAGAGGGAGAGCTAGAGCTCACTCCCTCTCTCCCATGGTGTCTCTCCCTCCCTGTCTTCTTCCTCCCCCAAAACTGGCGCCCCCTGGTTCTTTCTCCCCCAATCGGCATCCTCTTCCTCTCCCATACAACAGCATCAGCAGCTCCCTCCTTCTTCCTCTTGGTGGGCAATGGAGGTGGGGGTATTTGACTTCTAGGGTTTGTGTGCCAAAGAAAATTTTCTGTAGATTAAAAAAATATCTTTGTTTGCTTGATTTGGATCAAGAATCAAAAGTTATGCTATTTTGAAGTATGCTGTCTTGAAATTTGAATCTGCTGAAAGTTCAGAATTTAGACTGAGATTCAGAGTGCTATTTGAGGACCTTAGAGCCATCTCCTGAATTTTTAGCTGTAGATAAAATTGAAGATAATGATCTTAAGTTTCACCAGAGACCAAGATCTCTCAATTTGGTTCAGTTGTTTGAAAGTTATGCTCGATTTACTGTCTGTTGTTCAATGTCTGTTCTAGATAGTAGTAGCTGTTTTGCTTTGTGATTTAGGGCAAGTTGGAAACCGAATTGGAATTTCTCGATACCTAGAGATAGGTGAGAAATTTTATGTAGATGATGAAAATGTCTTCATTTGCATAATTTGAAGTTGTATAGCAATAGTTATGCTTTTTTCAAGTAAGTTTTCCAAACTGAATGTTGCCAGAAATTCAAAGAATTGGGGCAGATCTGGACTGAGGTTCAGATTAAGTTTTGAGGATCTTTAGCTCAGTTCCAAAGGGTTTGGTTGTTACGAAAAATGTGCGTCGTGTTCTTAAGTTTTATTAGAGATCAAGAGTGCGAGTTTTGAATCAACCATGTAAAAGTTTGCATGTTTTAGTGGTTGTTGTCCTGTGTGGCAGCAGTTTGGTTTTAGGGCAAGAATTGAAAGGCATTGGATTAGTTGTGAAAGGATTAATTGGTCTATTTGAGGAAGTTTAATGTGGGGTTAAGCATAAGAGCGAAAGTGTTATTGTTATTCGTCGCTTGAACCGTGATTTGCATTGTTTTGAGATTAATGCATTTATATATTGCAGGAAGTGTGTTTTCAGGAGTGGCTGCGACCTTACGCCACTCCACTCATCTTCGCTAAAGAGGCAATTGCATGTAGAATGAACATTTGGTTAAGAATAATTGTTGTTTAATTTGGTAACTGATATCTTGTTGTTTGACATGCATATGGTTAATCATTGTTATTGTTTATGCTTGAGATCTTGATATTTGAATGGTGAATGCAAGGATGGCCACTTGGTGAGGTTGGTATGTGAGAATGATCTATTTTGGAATAGGTTGCATCACTCGTATTCATATCATGAATAGTGCATATGAGCCAGGTCGTTAAGTGAGTCATATAACTAATCCGGAGAGCAAGTGCTAGGTCGGTGAGAAAGTTATATGACTTGACCTGAGGGCTCTTGAGTAAGACCTACTTCGGTAGGCTCCCTCCACAGGATGGAGGGGAATGAGAGGGTGCACGCCGACGGGTGTGCACTCAACTATACCGGTATAAGTTATGAAAAAATGCATTTGGGCATTGAGGCATAATGCATTGCATCGCATTGCTATTGTTGGATCAATAATGTGAAGAATGGTTAATTCGTTGAGTCGTGGACTCAACTATAGTTGATCAATGACTTGAACTTGAAAAGAGGTTTGGACAATTCTGATTTATGTGCATGCTGAAAATTAAATAAGGAATATCATGTGTTAAATTGTTATGATTCTTTCTTTTGATGCACTTTGTTGAGTCTTGGACACACTCTTGTTTTGTTTAATGTTTTAGGTACTCTGAGGATGTCTTGCCGGGATGGGACTTAGCTTCACCTTCACTCACTGTCTTGCCATGTTCAATTAGTAGTTGGAAGAGAGGTGCACGTTGATATTTAGTGTTGATTCAATGTGACAAGAGTGTTTTATGGTTGTGGTTAAGCTATGTGCCAGTCCGCGGTTATCTTATTCTTGATGCGGTTATTGTGATCTTCGTGATGTTAAGATTAATAGTTGCTAAAATTAACTGTTAGAATGTTTTGTTTGGATTCCTAGATGTTTATGCCTGTGATTTTTATAATTGTTATGTCTTTTCCTGCTGAGTGGATGTCTATTTAGCAAGGGAGGTCTTGCCGTTTTTCTTAGAAATTAGGAAAGGTTTTGGTGACACTCTAGGGGCGTTTGGTGCTGGGGTGTTACATCAAGCTTGCCACTAATAGAGATGGTGCAAGCTTTGGTCCACGCATGTTAGTAGTAATTGATTTTAATAGCTTTTTTTAACACATTGTGGATAGAATAAACGAAAATAAACAGCATCAAGTCCAAGTACTATTAAATATTGAGTTTGATGATCAATGCTACAAGCGATTTTTTTTATGCTATTTTTCAATTGTGAATTTTGATCTAAAAAATTACAGCTCATCAGCACAAACACCCTTAAAGATTTAGTATTCCAGGGGCAAGACCATCTATGTTTAACTGAGAAACAGAATGGAAATGAAAAGAATGTGCCAACACAACAAAGCCGAAACTAAGATAACCGCCTGCATATATTTACAAAAGAGAGATTTCATATCCTCACCTATCGAGCTCTTCCTGCATTGCAGGATCAAGTCCATCATCAAGGTCAGCATCTTCAAAGGGTACTCAACATCATCTAGCACATCTGAACTTTGGCAAGGTGCTCTAGAAATATTACCACTGCCCACATTGCATGGAACCACACAAGCAGCTTCCTTCTAAACTCAACAGATACGTCATGTAAGAACCAGAATGTTCTTTACATAGCAACACTGCAAAAAACAGTTAGGAGCTAGGCCGGCGGTTGGGGCGGCGCTGCGGAGCTGGGCCGGAGGAAGCAACGAGCCGACGATGGGGAGAGGCCACTGGGTCGGGCCGTCGGGGGCTCGGCCGCTCAGGGGACGGGGCGGAGCCGCAGAGGAGCAGAGCTTGGCCGGGGCGAGGCGCCGAGGCGTCGGCAGGTGGAGCCGTGGAGGGAGGGGCGGAAGGCGCTGTCGGTCGGGGGCCTCGGGGCGGAGTCGCGGAGTAGGGTCGACGGCCGCCGGCCGACCGGTGGAGTCGGGGAGGCGCCGAAGCCCCAAACCCTAGCTTTGCTCTTCGATGGATTTGAGTAGTCCGATTTGGGGGCGCTTTGAAGAGTCGAGTCGGTCAAGCCAGGAGTTAAGGTTTCAGTGGATTGGTGGCCAGCTCACGAGCCTCAAAGAGCCGGCTCAAGGCTCGACCGAGCCTAATTTGTAGCTCGATTCATACTCCGAGCCGAGCCCAGCTCGGCTCAATTATCAGTGAGCTCGAACGAGCCTAGCCGAGCCTGGCTCGCCTCAATTCCATCCCGACCCGTTGTCGGTGACTTGCACTCACGTGGTCACTGACACGTGGGACCACACTGTACCGATAAATGTCATATATATATATCATCCTTGATTTTGTATATGTAGATACATGATCATGGAAGCAAAAGCAAGGGAAGAATCGGTGGGTTTCCTTGATCCACACATGGTGTCTAAGCAAACCATGGACGAAAATTTACAAGTTGTCCACGAGTACATGGATCGAGGACCGGCCAGTGGGCCCACTTGGCTGTGGAAACAAAAAAAGAAGAGAGAATTTTTGTTTTTGTTTTTGTGGACAACAGCTAACCTCCAATTTAATTGACGCACTCAAACACATTGAAAAATTTGGGGAATTTTTGTGAAGAATCCTGAAGACATAGTTGAAGTACCATAAAAATTTCAAGCAAAAATCATGCGTCATTAATTCTATAAAAATCTAACATTCTCAAGGTTCAATTATTAAGCTGCTGTTTTTTAGTTTATAAATGCAATAATTCACTTCAATTCTTTCCTGAAATTTTGCAAGGATGACACAGATACATTTATGGATTTAATCAGATCTTTCTCAAATTTTATGTCCCCTGGTTTTGAATTTTAAAGTGAAACTCTTTCTTCCAGGTTAAACAAAAGATATTTCTGGAAAATCATAATTTCAAGAAAATCACAAAACATTAGAAATTCAGCTCAAAATCATAAATCAACATTTTAAATTGATTTTACTTTTTCTTTTAATTATAGGATGTTGCAGCGCGCTGACCATCCTAGTATATTATCAACTCTAACATGATTGCCACTTCCCCAAGTCCCTCACTAGCGAGCTCCCATAAATCCGCATCTTCTATATGTTTGTATCTATTATTATATCCTTGATTGATTTAGTTACATAAACAACGCAATTAAAGACAGGAAAAATTAAATAATTCAATTAAAATGGTTCATAATCTTCATCAATTTTAGTTACACAAACAAGCCGATCGACATTGGGTGGGAGAGCAAACATGCACCTCCTACTTTATATACCCCACAAATTTGAAACAATTCTTATTCGCGCTCTCTCACTATATATATATAGCATATGCATTCCGTGCAATGCAAGGGCTTGCTTAGATGCATGCAGTTTTGATACTGAGCCCAGTTAATGAAAACCCATGGATCGGATGGGACGGATCACTCGAGCTGGAGGTTCGACTTGTAGAGGGCATCGGGCTTCCAGTCTGCGGGGATGATGTCATCGGCGACGAGCCTGACGCCGGACTCGGTGGCAAGGCGGATGGAGAATGGGCCCTTGAGCGGCTTGGGGGTGTCGAGCCTCCAGATGGCGCCCCACGACTCCTTAAGGTCGCTCCACTCGTTGGAACCCTTCTCCTTGAGGGACACCTCCACGATGTCGCCATCGCCGGCGACGTACTTGACGAGCAGGGCGAAGTAGTTGGGGTTGGAGCCCTTCTCTACGTGGAAGGTGATCTTGGTGCCGGCCGGGTACTTGCAGCGGACGCGGCGGAACTGCATGTCGACGATGCCGGCGTGGCGGAGATCATCCTCCTTGCCGGGCTTTGCCATGGCGCCAAATGCGTGGCCGGCGAGGTCGAAGTGGTAGGCAGAGATGGGCTCGTAGTTCATGTCGGTGATGTAGACGACGACGGGCTTGTTGGAGCAGGCCTCGGGCTTCTCGCACTTGATTTCGAAGCATGAGCGCGACCACGGCCGTCCTTGAAGATAAGTCGTTGCCGCCACGGCGTCATGCCGTGACGGAGGCTTGTCGACGTCCTTGTACCTGAGCGCCGTTGTCGTCGGGGCCGGCACCCTTGGGCTTGCCGTACCAGGTGCCCTTGGCTTCGAGCCACTTGCCGTCGTAGGTGGCCGTGATGTTGGGGCCCGGGGGCACCTTGGGGGCGCACGAGACGCTGGCGACGAGCACCGCCAAAACCGCGGCGGCGAGTAGGGAGGAGCAGGCTTGGGAGGCCATCGATCTTAATTTGTTACTACTTAGTTTGCTGTGATGTTTGGGGCTATTCAGTGTACGTAGGTGGTATTTATGGACGAACGCGAGCGACCGATGGAGGGCTCGCCGCCGATGTCGCATGCTGCGTGCATGCTTGGCAGCAGGCTGAGTAATTTACGGCTTGTTCGTGGATGCATGACACATGCGGCTTGCTGTGATCTGAGCTAGCATTGCAAGCATGTCATGGGCGTCAATTTGAGTGCGGGAATAACCATACCTGTCTAATTAAGCCCTGTGACTGTGAGCCATACGTTCGTTGAGGTATCACCTATAATTAACCCTACCATGCGTACATTAAGGTATCATTGCGTGCGTGCCTGCATGGCCTCATGCATGCAAGATGGGTAATTTTGAGGCTGCCCGTGGTCTAGCCAACATAATACTAGCTTGGTCCCAATTTAAGCGAGCGTTGATGTTGGCGTACACGTACGTGGGATCGCCATCTTTTGTTTCAAGGCTTGTACCATGGAGACATGATGCTAATTAAGAGCTAGCTTCTCCAATCCAGCCAGTCAGCTAGCTACATGTCTAATACGTACTCCGATCACCCTGCCATGTAGCTTTGCAGGAGAGACCAGATAACGTACCCCTAGCCTCCGAGCTCGATCGTGTAACCCATTGACAACGAGACGACCATGTTGGTTGCTAGAGTTGGAGCCGAATAGCAACGATACGCTTCAAAGCCTGTCTACAAGACATGCAGCTAATGTATTTTACTTAACAAAGGAGTACATACGTACGTACCAAGGCGAATTAATGGCTAGACAAGAAGCAAAAACCTAACAAGAGACCAGTAGAATTAATGCCCAATGTTGAGCACCTCACCATACCACCCAGATACAGGCGCAAAAGGTAGAAAATCTCATAACCAAACAACAGCTACATCATTTTTATGTGCGACGCGACATACAAATTAATCAACGCAATTTCTTTCGCAACAGTTATATCATCTGTTACAATTGCAATTGTCATCACCACACTCGCTCTATTCATGAAAATTGGCAACACAGCAAAGAAAAAACCGAGTCAACATACCTTCGACGCACACGAAGAAATGGCGACTGAAAAATTCCCTTGATCGAAACCTCGCTATGCTTCATCCCAACAAGATGAGCCCCTGCACCAAAAATGGCCAAGGGAAACAGATGCACATTGTCATCTGCCTGCTTGGTTGAGAGTTGAGTTATCAATTCTTTTAGGCAAGCAGTCACTCAATTAACAGGTGGCCACTTTGGTCTCTAGCTCTCTTCGAAACTGTATGTGCACAAGTTTCCTTTGCTTCTGCTAGTTGATCATGCCGCTTTATATGTGATCACCTGTGATCGAACCCTGCACGAACGCAAACAAGATTTACACCCAGGCAGCAAATCATTGTTCATTCCCCCCAAGTGAATTAATGGAGAGAAAATAGAGCACTTGAACTTTATGGGTGCCTTACCAGTCTACCTTTACAATCAAAGAAGGCTTGTTTTTTTTTTAACAGGGATTATGCTAACATACCTCAGATGAGGGAAGATTTGAGAACAAAAGGAAGCAGCATTTAGCGCAGAAAATGGTTGAACTACTTCGGCTATTTGGTTCTTAGGGATACACCTAAAGTTAGACCAGGTTTTTGCATCAAATAAATTTAGTGAATTTGCCAACCTCGTTATTAATTCCCCCAACTATGGAATGAGTTCATGCTAGAATGAGGTCGTTCCATTCGACTAGTTAAACACACTTCTTTAGGATCAAGTGGGGCATTACCTAACGACAAAGGAAAAACTTTCTTATTCTAAAACTACATTCAGTGGAGTTTTCCCAAACATGTTGTTTTTTTCAATCTATTTGCATTAGGAAAGATTTAAGGAATATGTTGTTTGGTAAGAAGGGCTTTTAGTATTACAAAAAAAAATAACTGGATGAGAAACAAAGCGATGGGATTTACATCAGTTAATATGTAAACAAAACTATTCAGGTGCAACACAATCGTTAATGCAGAGGATGCAGTTCCAAAGCCAAAAATGTGCCCAACAGTCAACAATCTGCGTAAGGGACTAGCAGCACTAAGTCTCAAACACACTAGCATCATTTTGATTTTGAAGAGAAGGGTAGATGCAAATCTCTGAATAGAACCATTGTTGCGTACGATGTTAACACCTGGACTAGAGAAAAAGTACTTTTTTGCGCGAAATTCAAATTCTTCACTCCCAACTGTTTCAACTAGTTTTCTATATGGAAAAACTAACCAGAGAATCTCTGCAGAGAACCATTACCACCAATCATATGTGACTCAATCCTTCTTTCTTGGCCCAAATGCATTCTTTCAGGCCAAACGGAACTCAACCTCCTTGCAAAGTCCTCCACTTCTCTGCATGTCAAAAAATCAAGATGGTCACTAATACAGAGTTGAAAAAATCAAGCTTGCCATGCCACTAATAGAGATGATGCAAGCTTTGGTCCACGCATGTCAGTAGTAATTGGTTTTAATAGCTTTTTTTTAACACAGTGGAGAGAATAAACGAAATAAACAGCATCAAGTTCAAGTAATAGTAAAAATTGAGTTTGATGATCCATACTACAAGCGAATTATTTGATGCTATTTTTCAATTGTGAATTTTGATCTAAAAGATTACAGCTCATCAGCACAAACACCCTTTAAAGATTCAGTATTCCAGGCGCAAGACCATCTATGTTTAACTGAAAAACAGAATGGTAAGATGTACAATAGGACACCTAACAGTCAATACTTTGAAATGAAAAGAATGTGCCAACACAGCAAAGCCGAAACTAAGATAATCGCCTGCATATATTTACAAAAGAGAGATTTCATATCCTCACCTATCAAGCTCTTCCTTCATTGCAGGATCAAGTCCATCATCAAGGTCAGCATCTTCAAAGGGGTACTCAACATCATCTTGCACATCTGAACTTTGGCAAGGAGCTCTAGAAATATTACCACTACCCACATTGCATGGAACCAGACAAGCAGCTTCCTTCTAAACTCAACAGATACATCATGTAAGAACCAGCATGTTCTTTACATAGCAACACCGCAAAAAAACAGTTAGGAGGCCTAACCTTATTTACAGGTTCAGAGTTATCTTTTGGGGGATTCTTAGCATTATCCTTCCTCCTCTTGTTCTTTTTCTTATTCTTAGCAGCTTTCCCACCTCCAGAACCTTTTAAATGGACAAATGGTTACATGAAATCGCTAAGTAATTTTTATTAAAAAAAGAATGAAGTTATATAGTCAATATAACTCACTGTAATTATACCTCCATCCCCATTTATAAAACACAGTATCTCATCCAAAGATCTCTCATCTTTTTGCTCTTCTTGTACTTGAACATCCTGAAACAAAACCAACCTCAGAATCTAACATGTAACATGCACCATCAATATTATAACATGTAGAGTCAATCATAATTACCTTCAGTTTCTGGCGATCCTGTAGTTCTTTACGCTTCTTTGCATATAATCGATTCAATAAGCGAATCCTAGGATCATCATTTATATTTTTTAGGGGCTCCAATTTCTCTTCCTGAATGCCATGTAAGTTGACAATAAGTATTAAACATGCTAACATCCAAAACTGTAAATTCTACCCATACCTCTGTTAAGTCATCTGGTAAATGAAAAATATCACGAATTTCCTCAGGTGTCTTTCCTTCAATGATTCGAGCAAGTGCTCGACTGGTAAGATCAACCAATGGCTTTAATTGAAGACTGTCAGCTGCAGATGTCAGCTCACATAGTCTTTCTGTGTCTATCCTAACAAATTTTTCATCAAACGACTTTCGCTCCTGCGTAACAAAGGAAAACCCTAATAAGGGACAAATGTAAACTCACTGAATGATTATTGACTAATCATAATAAGTAAAAGCCTAAAAATATATAACATCCTATCCAGTGATCATTTTTTTCCCCTGAAGTACAAAAGTTGAGCCATCAAGGCCGTAATCATTATGATAAACTAAGTAATACCCATCAGATCAAAAGGCTATTACACAAAAAAAAATTATATTATGATTTATACTTACAACGCGTGCATTGCTCGAACATACAGAAGACGAAAAGGAATAAAAAAGGGTACCATGAACAGGCCAAGCAGATATTTACAAGCAAAGCGTAAATTGCAACAGACCTTGTTTGAGCGTCCTGGGACTTGATGAAACCGACAATAGTCAAGAATCAAACTCAAACTTGCCGGATTAACTCTTTCTGGGAGAGTAATAGCATGATTTTTGGATGATCCTGTGCAATTTTTCACTATTTCTCGACATATCATAGGGCAGAACATGGCAACCTCCTCCTCCACTTGCTGTATGGAACCATCAAAGCACTGAAGCCAAATATAACTTTTCAATGCCTGTGAGTTCGTCATAAGCTTAAGTTAGGCACAAAAGAACAGCTGATAAGAATAGAAAGCAATTTTTCCCTCTAACTAACAGCAAAAAGAGTTCTAATTAAGAAATGCACACTGGTCATACCTCTGGTTTTATTACTGCTAACTCACTTTCTGACATTATTGTCAATGCCAGAGAAATGTCAACGGCAAGACTTGAATACACCAGAAGATTTACAAAAAAACTTCTTTCTAGGTATACCACGGTAACACCGCCGAGTATCGCTAACTCAGCGAACTTTATCCTGTACAACAAATCAGGGTATCCCTTATTTGCTTTTCAGATCGGAGAATGGCCTTATTTCTCTTTGGATTAGACAATGGAAAACTGTCTGAAACTAATTGAATGAATGTTGCCTTCAACAACACAGTTCAAGAAACTCACTTTATTGATTAACCTACAGCAGAGAAAGAACAATGCAACAAAATGCATGAGTAATGGGATTTCGTCAACTACAAGGGGTTAAAAATAAAACAGAAATGAAAATTTGACACGAGAGCAAAACTGCAACAAGCAACAAAAGCACAGAATAACCAACTTTGAATAGAGATTATATGCCTAAAACCCTTCTACTCAAGGTGGTGAGCAATCGAAATCACCAGATGAAGAGAAACATTGCTGTCCTTAGAAATGTACTGCTAAGCTCTTAGTAGCAGTTTCTACATTATAAACATACATCCCCAATCCAATGGGTACACATTCAATTCAACACCTGGGTACCAATTGCCAGTATGTCAGACATCTCTAACTCATCCGTATTTGAAGACCGTTTGGTCGCTTCATTCAAAGAAGTATTTTATCTGGGTTAAATACAAAAGAAGAAAAAGAACTAATCTTTGCAGCTAATCGTGGCATATGATCCCGAACATGCATGAACAATAAACCAGACGCCTTGCAATCAAATATGACAGGCCATTGGTTCACTTCATACGAAGAAGTAAACAGGCAATTGGTTCACTTCATACGAAGAAGTAATCTTTTTTGTTTGGATAGAATACAAAAGGAGGGAAAGAACAAGCCTTTGCGGCTTAGCATGACGTATGACCCCAAAAATGCAGGGGCAATCGCGTCCAATACTCCAATGAAACAGACATCCAGCAATGAAATATACAAAAACTTCCGTCCCATGGCACGCCCCCTAATCGGCAGGAATTAGCCTGCAAGGCGCCATTTGGTTCAGTAACCTAGATACACGAAGCCCGACAAGCGAAACGCACGGCTTCGCGCACCTATCCATATGCAGGCACGGCAGGAGACACGAGAAGCGATGAACCCTAAACAACACGAGCATGATACGAAGCGTGCACGAATCACAACCCAGGGCATGGAAATGGGGCTAAACCCCATAAGCAAAGACTGAGGCCGCGGAGGCAGACCCTAGCCGGAGTGCGAAGCCCGGGAATCCGAGAACCCCACTCCGACGACCAAAACCCTAACCCCGGCGACGCACGCAAACGCGGGAACGGGTAGGCTACGGCGGCGGGACGTACCTCTCAGGAAGAGAGCGGAGAGCCGGGGGGGCGCTCGGAGGGAGACGAGAGCGACGTCGGCGAGGAGAGGGGAGTGGTGTTTTGGTTGGTGGGCGTGCGCCTGCGGTTTTGGTTTGGTTTGGTTTGGTTGGCGTTGGGGGAAAAGAGATGGAACGGGTCGGAGACGGGGGAGAGAGAGGGCGGAGCGGGCGGCCGGTGGAGCCGTCATCTATCCGGTTCCGGTCCGGCTCGCGCCCCGCCCCTCCAGCCCACTGGGCCGCGTTGGGCCCATCACACCGCATGTAACTCCATTCCATTCCATTCCATCGGTTTTGTCTCCCACCGCGGCAGATGCGACCGGCCGGCCGCGATGGCGTCGCGGGGGGACAGCGCAATGGCGGACCTGGTGAGCTCGCTCTCCGCTCCACCCGCCGCCTGGCCTGATCACGCCTCTGCTCCTCACCGGCATCCTCTTCGATTGGGCCGGCGTCTCGTCGCTCGCCATGTGATGGTCTTGGGATACATGTTGCAGGAGACGCTGGAGGAGGAGGAGGTGCTGCGCCGGCTCGGCACGGGGGAGAAGGCGGGGCTCACCGACAAGGAGGCGGCGCGCCGACTACGCCTCCACGGACCCAACGTCGTCATCCTCTCTACCCACGTGCGCCCCTCCCTCCCTCCCATTAATAATTGATTTGTGGTTTCAATTCAATTCAACCCGGCCCGGCTGCTGATATAACCCTTATACTATACATGCCTCTCCCCTTCCTTTTCTCTTTTTTTAGAGTTCTTGGGTTCGATCCTTTTCGAACCAATTTTTTTTTTTCCGAAACTTAGAACAGGAGCTCTGCCAATTCATAATTCATTAAGAAGGAAGAAAACCTTCGAAGAGGAAAATGCAAAGAAAAAAGTTTTCGAACCAAATTTATCTTCTCGTTTGGTCAGAGTACTTTCAATAGTCACTTTATCTTTATTACAAGTGTCCGTCCCATATTTCATTAGCGTGTTTCGATAGTCACTTTATCGTCAGAATGCACGGCTTGAATGATGTACCAAATTTTGAGGATTATTCTCACTACTTGTACTCTCGTTCTGGAAAATGGAAATCAGCACTCTCTTATGCTTCGGTAGAATGCGGGATATCTCTATCAATCAAAAAACACTTTTAAGGATTAGTCAACTATGAGGCTATGACTCTAGGAGTATACGTTATAATATGGCTCCCAAGAAGTATTGCTAGAGCTCAATATGTTAAGTATCCGATTTCCCTTGTCAAAGGGTGGCTGAGAAAGTTCCTGTTGGTCAGTAATACGGTGCTCATCTCTCTCCCCTCATTCTGTTCAAAGTGAGCTGTTAGTTGTCCTGGACTACAAGCACACATTTTTAATTTAGTGTTCATTTTTTAAAAAAAAAAAAAAAAAAAAAAAAAGCGCTACTCCAGGTGTGTGTTTATCATGCAGTTTACTACAATTGGTATCTAGTTTAGGAAACCATCATGTCTTGGTTATCCAGGTCGTATGGTGTTTACATTTTCACTACAAATGCAGATTGATAAGGTCAAATTTTCTGCTGCTGCAGGAGGACAGCATGCTTCGAAAATGCCTGATGGGACTCTTCTCACTCTGGGGATGGGATCATGTCTTCCCCAAGTACAAGAACATGGTCCGTGCCATACTTAACTCCATGTCATGGGTAACAGCACTAACTGCAATTGTGTCTCTCGCCATTGCCTCAGCTGGCCAGAGATCTTACGCGCTGGCCACCACCATTTACTTACTAGCAACAAGCTTGATAGCATGCTTTACTGCGAAGCTTGTTGTGGAGTATGCTAAGGCTCCACTGGAGGCCAAAGCATACGCACCGAGGGCCAAGGTGCTGAGGGATGGGAGATGGATAGATGTGCATGCAGCGAATCTGGTTCCTGGGGATATCATATTTCTCAAGGTCGGGGACATTGTCCCTGCCAATGCTCGTGTCCTCCGGTTTGAAAAAATTGACACAATGACTTGCTGGGCCAAAAGGTCTGTTGACTGTGTGCATGGCTTCCTCATGAACTATGCTTGGACTGTGTCCTGTGGCCAAGGGACTGCTGTTGTTATCGCAACTGGTCGTGGCATCCCTAGAAGCACACTGCGACTCTACCCACAACGTTATGCTCGGCCCGGGCATCTTAAAGAGGGAGTCATGGTGGCTGGCTGCTTCTGCTTTTCCCTGATCCTTGTTGGTACCATTGCTGAAGTAGTCTTAATATTATTCTTCCAGAAACACAGCCCTGAGGTCATACTGCGCAATGGCCACTTTATGCCATTAATTGGTGGGATTCCAATGGCAATGCCTGTTTTCCTCTACCTGGCATTGGCACTGGGGTCTCTAAGACTTTGTTTGCTGGGGATTGCTAGCCGAGGAACTGTTGCACTTGAAGATCTGGCCAGCATGGATGTGATGCTCTTCAACATGACTGGTACTTTAACATGTAACAAACCCTGTTTTGCCCGGGACAGGATTGAGTTGTTTGCAAATGGTGTTAATAAAGATGAAGCTATTATATTAGCTGCACGAGCATCAAGATCCCAACATGAATTGTACATTGAACCAATTGATGCAGCTATACTAAGCCTCTTGGATGATCCAGAACAGGTTCCTTTTATCTTGCTATGTTGCCTTTTTAATCCCTCTGCATAATCCCTTTTAATACACTTAACAAGCATATCGATTTTGTAGGCAAGAGCCGGTATTCAGGTCTTGGAGCACCATGCCCGTTTCTTCGTTGCACTGAAGCTGATGTTCCTAACTACATATATTGATAGAAATGGCTCCAAGTGCTGTGTATTCAAAGGTGATCCTGCAAAGGCAAGTCACTATTGCAATGTCAAACATACCAACACACACAGAGACAAGTTCACAAGTCCCACCACCATCACAACACACATTTGCACTTATTGTGCTAATACAGGCTTGTTTATTAGTCATCTTTTGTTTTCATGGTATAGGTTGCTCATCAATGCGGCTGCAGCAAAGCAGTCAAAGAGAAAATAAGCATGATAATGGATAACTTGGCTCTTGATGGGTATCAGGCCATAGCTGTAGGACGTCAGGTGGGCAATTGGATTCCATATTAGCATGCTTCAACTTGCAAATTTGTGATGTGTGATATTTAATTTCTATTATTTTTCTTCCAGGTAGACTCATGTTGGGAGTTTATTGGTCTTCTACCTTTCAGAGATGACCTTAGAGGTGATAGCGCAGATGCTGTCGATAGCCTTATCGATTTGGGTTTGGATATAAGAGTCCTCACAGGTGATTCAGCTGTTCAGCCCTAGTTGTTGAAATTTCAGCTATTGCCATTTGCTCTAATCCACAGTTCTTCATCAACCAATATTATTTTGTCTTCTCTCCTCAGAAAGCCCATTGTCGACTACAAAGCAAGTATGTGGAAAGCTTGGAAAGCTAGGCATCAATGTGTTACCTGCCCATTCAGTGTTTGAGTTAGCTCGTAATAACAAGGAAGTTCACTTAAACATCCGTGGGATTTCCGATCTCTTTCCAGGTCTATCCTTATCTTCCAAGTGATGTACATTGTTCATGCCTCTTCTGCCCCTCCAAGCGAAGGAAATCTTTGCAATAAGTTCTTGTTTACGATTTGAGTCATGCTTCTATGCTCTCAAAAAAGTGAAAAGTGCAAATTTCAAAGAACATTAAGGATCTGATTTGCAAACACGCACTACTCCACTACTAAGAGTGCTACTTTAGGATTTGTGCAACTTAGCTTTTTCGTTTAGAAAAAAATGGAAGGCACAGAAGCACAACTCTCACCATTTTGCTATATCAATTTGTTAGTGCAGAGGACAACAGTGATATAGTAAGAAGACTAAGAAATTTCGGATGCCGTTGTGCAATGGTTGGGTACGAATTTCTTGATCATGATGCCATAGGTGAAAGCCATATTGGAATTTCTGTAGCTGATGCCACTGATTATACCAAAAGTGAATCCGATCTTGTTTTGACAAAGCCTGCCCTGATACCTGTTTCTTCGGCTGTGCTAATCAGTAGGGAGATTTGTCAGATGATGAAGGGCTACACAGTAAGTCATTCTGATGCATTTAAAGGTTTGGTTGCTGGCAAGGTATTTAGTGTCTAGATATGATAAATGGGTAATCACTTGGTATATATTGCTTTTGTTGCAGATCTACACTGTGTCATCAACTGTTCATCTTGTGAGTACATGTTTTGATTATGTTTTAATAATTTTTATAAACTACAGCATTATCGATGCTAACTTTAATCATTAATTTTATTGAAGTTTGGTGTCCGTGTCATTTTACTTTTATGGAACTTCGACCTGTCAGGTTTCCTGGCTTTTGTGATTGCTGCTTTTAATTTCTGTGAGTTTCAGCTGCAAAAAACCATAGCCTTTACCATATATAGTGTTTATGCCCTTGCTTCATTTTTTCTTTTTGCCTTTTTATTTTCTTTCCAGGTACATCCTTTGCAATGTTATTCCAAAGGATGAAACTGAGTAAGTCACCAGATATATGGAGAGTTAAGAAAATTATTTCAAGTGGTGCTGCTTTTGGTAGCTACATAGTTCTGAGTACGGCCATTTTTTTCAGGGCTGCAACAATGACAGGCTTATTTTCGGTGAGCACCTTTTCTTCTGATTAAAGATAACTTCTTTTGGTTTTGAAGTTTCAAACTTCAATAAGCTGATTATTTAGTACTTGGACAGTATAAATTCAAAAGTAGATCACTGATGGGCTCCGATGAGGAAATTAGAGCTGCTTTGTTCCTTCAGATGAGCATAGTGAACCAGGCTGTTGCACTTTTTGCCTATTCAGATGATCGCTGCCTTATCAGATGTCCCGGACCTTTTGTCGCATTTGCTCTTATTTTTACACAGATGGTGAGCTCATTTCCTTTTATGTTTCTGTTTTTTTTTTCTGAAGTCCATCGTTTGCTGCAAATTAATTTCATCAAACTTTTACGTTCTGGTCAGCACCGTAATTTAGCACAGGGTCACTGTGTTTGTAGCTAGGAACGATTGCCTAACAATTATCCCTATTCAGAGTTAAATCATTTATATCATCCTGTCAAGAATGTAGTATGTAGAAATGGTTAAGTTTCTTAATGAGTGGTGTTTATATGCTCAATACCCATTATATCAACTGTTTTCTGTCAGGTGGCAACCCGTAAAGCTGTATATGGTGACTTAGATTTTGCACTAGCAAAGGGTGTTGGTTGGGTCAGGGCTGGCTTGATATGGTTGTACAACTTTGTCCTGCTCTTCACCCCTGTTTTGATTTGTAAGTTGCTAGATTGAGAATTGGAGTTTGTAAATCACTAAATGTTCTTTCCTTCACGCCCCTTTTGTAACAGTTATAAAATCTCTGCTCTTTGGCAGGCCACAGATGGAGGCGTGCGAAGATGACTAGTGAAAAACTGTTGAAAATATGCATACGTTCATCCATCCTACATATAATTCTGCTCTGGTCACTGTATGCAATACTTGATGTCAGGCTACAGCAGCTCTCCAGTTAGATAAATTTTAAACTTTTTTGTACCCCATCATTTCATAGTGTGTCACCTGTAAATGCCTCAAGTAAATAAATCCCGTTGCAATTGTGTATTAATTACATTGCCCAAGGGTGCCGATATTTTTTTCTTCATTTTACTAAAGTTAAATATTGCAAGAGGTACAGATAGTATTGCATAATTGCAATATGCTAAAACAGTTTAAATAGTTTTTTTGGGGGGGAATGGGGGGGTGGCGCTAATTTGGTCTTATTAATGCATCCAGCCTGTGCTAGGTCAGAAATCATCTTGTCAGGTTCTAACAGTTTGCCCTTTTACATGTTTCCTTTTATTATTAATTTTCTTTTTCCTACTCGCTTTGTACGTTTTAAATTTTCAACATGTAAATATATTATAATATATTTTGTTTTCTGCTTTTAATAATTTTTCTTAAAAATCAACTTATGGATTCTAAGCCCTTTCATGTATTTTTTTCACTTGTCCTTCACCAGACTGTCAGCTGAAGAGAGTTCATCGCCAACATTGCATCGTATTGAAAGTGATTGGCTGAAAAGGTCAACCTTTTTAAGTGTAGATGGATAATGGATAAAAATTGGACTAATCAGCATCCTTTTCTCTTTTTGATTGGTTTCTTATCTGAAAAGTATAGAAACAATCAGTATAAATTACTAGTGATCTCCTGTAAGATGCCTTGAAAATAGTACATATACCATCCTGTAAAAGGACACAATTTCATTGTCCTCTGAATTGTCATTCAGCTACCTGCATGTATCCACTGTTAGGATTGTGACACAATCTTCCAGAGAGCCCTTTATGGATACTTTCAACTTTCAAGTGATGCTTATAGATATCTTATCTTGGTAGATTATGAGTTAATTTAGTGATTACAGTGACAATTGTGCAGGTCATGCATGACCTAGGTGACTGGGGAGACTCTCCAAGCCTGCATCTGCATATGCATCAATTGGTGTCCGCCTCAATAATTTTATGGTGGTGTAGTTGGCATGTCTGATGATGGCGGTTGGCAGGTGAGTTTCCAGCGTCATTCTTAGAAATATCATTGTGCAAATATTTATACAGTGGCAAAATGTGTTGTCGGATGCACAAGGCTGGTACTGCAGTAGATGCATCATCCTCAAAATGTCGTACGAAGTTAATACTATAATAATGCAAACATTTATTCAGTGGAGAAATGTGTTGTCAGATGCACAAGAAGTCCATTACAATACGAAGGTTGCATCATCCCTAAAAATATTGCTCGAATTTAAAAACGTGTTGTCGGATGGCCATTGGAGTAGAAGGTAGCAAGGTTTGCACCATTCTGTGAATTATAGAAGAGGGGTAGTGTGGTGACCCGCGAAATTAGCCGAGGGCAACAACAGTAACACCGTTATTACTCTGAGATAATTACACGAATCTAGGCATAATAACTGATTAAAATATTGAGCGTACCTAACGCTTTATCAATTAATACACCGTGTTCAGAGTGTTGTAACAGAACAATAATTAGAAACTGAAATGGAAACTTTATTTCATTCCATCGCCACACAGGCTGCATGTTCAATACAGTAATTATACATAGTATTCAAGTACAAAAAAATATAATAGAGAAATTCTAACTACCCAAAAGCCGATAAAAGCTAGTTCACATGCTATCCTTTAATCTAATTCTCCAGGTAGTTCCCATCTTCATAACCCTGATCTTATGGGTGCTCCTCATCCCATGCGTCGTAGGTGAGTCCATTGGGATCCATATCCCAACCGAACACTTGACCATCGGAGCCATTCTATAGCAAAGAGGGATTTAGCAAAAGTGAGTACAAAAGTACTCCGTAAGCATTAATAGCAAATACAAGAAATGAATATCCTCTCATGTCATTCCTCTCATATCCATCCAATATACCTCTCAAAATCCAATTTTACATAAATTAGATTTTTGTTTTCTAAGGGTTTTGTGTTTTAATTTATGAAAATGACTACTAGCACTCATGTATAAAGATAGACTTAGCTTCCATAGTCTCCAATCCAGGAGATAGGCATGAATTCATGATTTAATCCTGCGCAGGTTTGTACCCATAGTGATCCTATCCTGTGAAACCCCAGAATGTTTATCACTAATCCATGGATTAGGAAGATATCAAGTTATATAACAGAAACTATCGTAGTGTTGGTTAGCAATTTCCTGCCGAGAAAGTTTGTTAATTAAATATCGCTTTTTGATGACCTTTTTCTTAAGAGTAATGCCAGTGAGAAGCATATGCTCATGGGATATTTTCTCATGTGCGGTGCACCTTTTCTTTTGAATTGCCTAGTTATGAAAAAGCTAAGACTTCTGAATTACAAGCATTAAGACTGAAAGCGTATATACTTGGACTAAAGCTCACGAGATTTTCCTCACTGGCTATAAACACTTGTCATTACATATTCTCCAGAGACGTCAAGTTTGAGCTGATGTATCGAGGGTCGGAACACTATATAATTTTATTTAAGGATTTTTTTTGTGTATTAACCTTAACTTAACCAAATGAAATTGTTGCCGTAGTTATCTATTGGAGAACAGATTCTTATTCATTTCGTCTGACCACCATCAACATTCACATAAACCCCATTCATACTCTGATTAATTAGCTTGAACATTTAGGAGAGACTTGGTTCACATGTACATGGGAAACACTACTGTCTACCATTGTGCATCGTAATTGGTTATTTGCATCATCTGCAAGCTTAATTAATGAAGGGATCGATATCCATAGTCCATACGACTTTAGGCAAGATCTTGTCTGTGGACTCACCTGATATCTTTGTTCGAACTTGTAAAGTTCCAATTATTGATAGAAAAAAAATCTAGTGTTGGTTGCACTTGTACATGTACTACATGTAGAGCAATGATCTTACATTCTTACTCGGCTCAGAACCTCAAGCCCTTAATTAGTAATTAGTCGGTGATCGGACAATATACAGGCATATGTCGATCCTCTTTTCTGATCTAAAGAAGTTATAAGAGCCAGAACTACATGTTAGCTAGATAAAGTTAAAGAGTGTATGGTACTCCTATTTTAGGCCATGTTTGGTACGATTTTAGATTTTAGTAAAAACGGAAATAATTCTAGATTCTTGGTAGATCCTGTTTCAGGTAGGATTATGTGAATCAGGTGGAATGGGGTTGAGACCGATTTGGCCACAGAGTGGAAAAAGAAGAAACGATCCGAGGAGAATATTGTTCCGAGCTTTAGCTCATTTGGTTATGTTTTCTCCAGAATATAGTATAAACGGTTCGGTTCCAAGTTACCAAACGAGGTCTTAGTATTCTGCTAGTCTGCTGTTTTAAGGCAAACGGCACGAAGTTAGTTTATATTCAGAAAAATGATAGATTGATTGCCCTTTAAATAAAGGGCAGTGAGATTTGCCTTTGCAAGGACAGACACTAATCAACTATCATCTCTTAGGACGGCATGCGGAGCTCCTGATTCTCTGTTTGTGGGAGTCAAACTCCAACTGCCTCCAATACTTTAATTTCTTCCATGAATGCCAACAAGTGGTAGCACTATTATTTAAACGACTACAGCTATACAACAGTACAGTATATACGAAACGATAGGGAAAGGGGTGATATTCAAAACATATCCTTTATTTGAATGGAAAGAAAATCCCACAATAATTCTAAAAAATAACAAAATCCTAGAAATTCTCACATTAATTAATCAAAAGAAAAAGATAAGGATCTCCACCACTTATTTTAGTGTGACCAAATTATAATTGTGCAAATTAATGATAGCCAAATTGTAACGGTGCAAATTAATCATATATATAAGAAGTAGAGTAATATCTAGTCGATCGTGCAGCTGGTGATCGAGTAAATATGCTAGCTAGTTAGTAAACCAGGAGGGTACAGAAACCAACAAGAGAGTTTTCAACCAGCTGCAAGATAATAAAAATAGTATTTGCTTATGTTTTGGTGACCACACATGCATCATATATGTTGCTGAAGCAAATTAATTCAAGCTGCAGACTGTGAGTACACTGCTTGGCACACTGCATGTCTAGCTCCCTCCCTTTTAACTAATTTTTTCTCTTTAATTTCCCTCCTCTCCCATTGAAGTACCATATTACTGCTGATCTGATCTGATCTGATCACCATGCATGCACGCACGCACGCAAGCACCTCGCTCCACAACAACAATAATCTTAGAGCAAGGCCAAGCTAGCTAGCTCGCTATACACCAACACATGCATATACGAAAACAAAAGCACGCACGTATACGTACAGGTACTCGCTCGTATGTATATATATACGTAACGAAGCGCGTATACATATACGGGCTTAATGATATTATTAGCTAGTTTGATCTGGCACACGTACACGCATGATCCAAGCATGTATTAATTCGACCATGCATGATCGATCGCTGATTAATTGCTGCATCCGACGACGTACGTACGTACGTACGTAGATGGAGGCCTAGATTTTGATCATTCCGATGAGGGGAATTCCGATGGCGGTGACGATGAGCGTGGACGGGACGCCGAAGACGATGTGCTGCCAGAAGGTGAGGTCGTAGGCGTTGCGCGGTGCCCGGCGCGCCTGCTCGCACACGATCAGGTTCGCCGCCGACCCCAGCAGCGACAGATTCCCCGCCACCGTGCTCACCCACGCCAGCAGCAGCCACGACCGGGTCACCGCCTCCGGGGATATCAACGCCGCCGCAGCGGCCACCTCGCCGCCCATCAGAAGCACTGCACCGACAGATCGATATATCATATATGTGCGCTTAATTACATATCAGTTGCTGCCATTAATTAAAATAATGAATTTTAGTCGCATCGATCTGCACATTAATTACTTTAGCGTTTCTTTTTGTCCACCTGGCTAGGATTAATATAAATCTTTTCTGGCTAGTAAACAATATATATATACGCACCCAAATCCAATGATCTCATATGATCTACTTACTGATGATGTGCATGCTATATATAGGAGTAGTATCATCTAGCTAGACGTACAGGTAGTACGTAGTTCTTAATTAATGTCCATGTCAGCCTCACCTGGCCATATAGGATAGGAGTATGCCACTAGCTAGCTAGCTGCTCGATCGCTACGTATACAAGGTGATCGATCTCTTGTGTATTCGTACCGTCGCTGTACTGCATGCATGGGCGTCGTATACAATACAATATAAGAGAATTACCTGTTGGTACGTTGGAGGCGAGGTTGGAGAGGAGGAGAATGATGATGGAGAGGACGGAGATGCCGCCGGCGCTGTTGACCTTGGAATAGGGCGCCATGAAGTCCCAGATGGCCCCCGGGAGCCCCGTCTTGTTGAACCCGCTCACCGTGATGAACATGCCGGAGAAGAAGACCAGCAGGGAGTAGGACACCTTGTCCAGGCACGGCTCGGCGTCGCGGAAGTCGACCACGACCAGGGCGATGGCGGTGGTGATGGCAGTCCACGACATGTTGAGCCCCACCATGTAGGCGATCACCATGCCCACCGTGACGATGTAGGCGAAGCTCTTGAGGAAGAGCTTCCTGCGCTGCTCCGTGCACTGCATGAACCAGGGGTGCTTGGTGGAGATGTTCTCCGTCATCATCGAGTCCAGCTCCAGGCCGGCGCCATTGGCTGGCTGCGGGCTCTTGAGCGAGGCCACCGACGGCGAGCGGCCCTCCTCGACGGCCTCCATCTGCTTGCCGGCGGAGACGAGGTCGGGGCTGGTGCCCTCGAGGTCCTTCCAGTACATGCAGAGGAGCATGACCATGTTGACGGCCATGCCGGCGAGCATGGCGGGCAGGATGCCCAAGAGGAACTTGGGGAAGGGGATCTTGCTGCCGAAGGCGATGACGAGGTTCTGCGGGTTGCCGATGGGCGTGGCGCTGGAGCCGATGTTGGCGCTGGAGGCGAGCGCGAGTAGGAAGGGCTTGGCGGGGAGGTTGCGGTCGGCGGCGAGCTCGAGCACGAACTCGGTGAGCACGACGCAGCAGGTGTCGTTGGTGAAGAGTGCGCTGGCGAGCGCGGTGACGACGCAGACCCGGCAGAGCAGGTCGCGGCCTCCCTGGCTCCGCCACGCCAGAAGCCGGCCCAGATGCTGGAACATGCCGGCGCTCTTGAGATAGCCGCCGACGACCATGGTGGAGAAGAGCAGGCCCAGGATGGGCAGGTCGACGGAGGCGTACGCGTCGTCGGGGCTGATCACGTGGAAGATGATCATGAGCACCGCGCTGAGCAGCGACCCCGCCGTCCGGCCGATCGGGAGGAACGGCACCGACGGGAACACCGCCATCATCCAAAACACGGCGAAGGCCATCGAGCCGAGCACCACCTTGGAAAGAGATGCGAGAGCCATCTCTTCTAGTTTCGTCAAACACTTGCTCCGATTAGACTCTCGGTTCGTACTCGATCACGCCTCGCTTTGAGGTGAGGTGTGGGTATCGAGTGATGAGCTAGCTAGCTAGCTGGTGGTGATGACAATAACACTGAGCAGTAGTAGCAGTGGTAGTGCTTGTGCTGCGCGGACAGGAGAGGCGTTTCTCGCGCCTATAAGTAGTCGCAGCCGAGGCCAAGCTCCTCGATCCATCAGCAAGCTCGATCGCTAGCTAGGCCTCAGAGTCAAACGCAACGAGATCAAAAGGTAGCTAGCTAGGGTAATGTAAACTAAGCAGCTCATGCCGTCACTGGGATATTATTGGGCCCAAAGCACGCACGTAGACGTAGCTACAAAACTATGCATCGAGCTATATAGCTCTAGAATTGCACGTACAAGCTAGCTAGTCAGCTAGCTAGACGGTAATTAACCGTACGCCACATCTCGAATTGCACCATGCATGCATGTGATTGCAGCAACAATTAAACATGCATGCATGTACATGGAACCATCCATCCACTAGACAGACAAGCCTGTATGCAACTGCTGCTACGGTACTGCATGCATCGAGACAGAGAGAGAAGACCGAGAAAGAGGGACTCTATACTCTTGTGGGTTAGCCGCGTCATATGCATCAGCATGCCTGCGTAAGCCTTATTGCCAGAGAAACCCCGTAAAGCTCTTTTACACCACATTAAATTTAATATAAACCATCCATTCGATCTTTTTGATCCAATGAATTATATTAGATATAATTTATCTATACTTCCTCTGGTAGTAGAGTGGTAAAAATACTCTTAACAAATCAACAGATAGATCTGATTTTTATTACCTCCTATATATACACCATAAAATTTAGAGATTTGATAAACATCATCCGGATGTTTTTTTTTTTTTGCTGCTAAAATCACCGAAACCTAGGATCATTGGATCATTGTTGAGATTCGAGAGTATTGATTACATCCGATTCTATGATTTGATCTAATGGCCCGGTGATATCCGGATGAGGTGTCTAACGGTCCAAAATTTGGATGTTAGCTAAGACAAAACTAAAATTTATCACCCAGAGTAGTACTACCGGCGCAGGTCAAACCTAAGAGGAGATCAACGGATTAACTGTACCGCCACCAGTGAGAAGCGTCTGCCGGTGCGATGGATGGTAATCGCCGAGGCTAATTAGCTGGTATTACGTTAGACGGATGGATCGATCTAACCGTTGTTACGTAACAAGACAGATGGAGCAGTTAAGCTCGGTAATTATTAACTAATTAAAGCTAGCACTCATCTTGCACTGCCGCTTTCAGGTTACGCATCACCCGGCTTAAACTAGATCGATATAACAAGTTTCTGCTGATTGCTTTGTTTCTTAATTAATTTGTACTTTAATTAGGGAAGCATCAACTTCACAGGTTCAACATTTCATCTATATAAGTTAATCGCATCATTAGACGGCTATCCAATGGAGCAGAACCGATACTCCAAGACGATTGGTGCAGGCCAGCATTATATATATGCAAAAGAATTAATAGATATATATATACTGATGTGTCGATCTGGCTTTCATCGTGGAACATTTCATGGTGGACATGAGATATATGCATGAATTTGAGCTAGCTGCCATGACCCATGATGCATGAATAAATTAACAAAGTATAGTATATACCCTTCCTATCCAATAGGTGAAGCCCTCATGTATGTAGTTCTCTGTACATGCAACAAATAAAAATTCTGGTTAACTAACTCATGAGTCACGATTCAAAATTAATAAAGGTTTACATTTCTTCCACATGTCAACTACTCCTCCAATTGTGTTAGATTCTTAATTACTTTGATCTCCTTTTGGGAGAGGGGCAGACTTAAAAAGGAAATAGATTAATTAATGTCACAGAGTGAATAGCATTCGCTTGGCTTTGTATGTCGACATGTATATAATTTCTTGGCGCTAATTAATTAAGTACTGTCTCTATCCAAGTTTAAATATATATAGGACACTGTCTCTATCCAAGTTTAAAATTAGGATGCATTTTTTAATGATTATATATATATATATATATATTTATATATATATATATATATTGCGTATTTAATGTTCCAATGCTAAATTAGCATGATGTTAATTCTCTTTATAGCCCTAATAAAGACCAGCTTGACTTGATATTTTCTACATGTATGCATTGAAAATAGTGATTAAGATAATAATTAGAGACAATCTACCAAGAGACAATAGGTCTTATAAACTTAAACGGAGGGAATAGCATTCGGAGAAAGAAAACTTTAAATTTGGTTGCTACGCACTAATAATGTAATTAGCCAATTAGTGCCTAACCTATATCCAAAGTACGTACTGAGTACTAATGTGGTGTGGCCATACAATATGGTTGATTAATTTTAGAAGCATCAGCATGCAGAATCCATCATATTGAAATGCAAATTATACTATATACTATGTGGTAAGAAGTTCCAATAACGCGCCCATATCCCTCAGCTACATGTAGTGGTGGACACTACTACAGGAATATACATCACAGTCGGTTCTTTTTCGTATGTCATCACAGTCAGTTTTGGTGATGACACAAAGTCATTAGACAGTGATGAGTGTAACATCCCAATTTTTGAGTTTTTGAAAAGTTTCAAAGTAAAAAAAAAACCACTTGAATTTTTCCTGAATTAACTGGAGCTTAATTTGAATTTTCAAATGACCAAAAGATTTTATTTAATTAATCTATGCATCAAATCAAAGATTTTCTGTATTTTTTGAGATTTTTCTGAATTTATTTGCTATTTATTTGAATTTATTTGATTTTAATTAAGTTTTGGAATTTTATTAATTCAGAAAATGATTTTTAAATTCCAAATGATTTTGGGCTGAATCCCCCGCTCGGCCCACTCTCGCCCAGCCCAATCCACCTGACTCAGTCCTCTCGGCCTGTTGCCCAGCTCAGGCCCATTCTGCGTCGCTCCGGCCTGGTCCAACCCAACCGCGAGCCGCACAGTAGTCGAACCCTAGCCACTGAAGAATAACACCGCCACATGACATCGACATCTATGTCCGCGTCGATTTCGCGTTGTCTGTGCTTTAAAAGCTGCAACCAACTTCGAATCTAGGTTCCACACCTCACGCCGCCTCCAACTCACCGCTTTGTGCTGCCCGAGGCCCTCCCGTTCTTCCGCGCACACTCGTCCGAGTCCTCCGCCACCACCGCCATCTTCGTTCGCACCGATCTACCGCTCCGGTTGATCCCTGTTGCAGCCAAGGACGTCTTCGGGTTTGCAGTATTGTCTTCTTTCGGATCCACCAAGACGAGAGGTCGATCCGTAGCTGCTCCATCAGCGACCAGGTCATCTTCTCCGTTGCCAGTAATCTACACCGCCGGAGGTCCCGCTCGAGCCCGAGCCGACGTGTCACCCATGTGTCCATCCACTTGAGCCGTCGCGTCAGCCATCTGCCCGCGTGTCGGTCGCGTCAGCCTGGTCGGTTCGTGTGCAATGCACGCATCCACGTCAACTACCACATCAAACCTAGAGTTGCGTGTCGCTGATGTCAGTGCTTGCGTGTCGCTCGGTCAACCTTAGTCACTGTTCCCGTGGACCGGGTGCACCATGAGCCAGTACTGAGCCATAGACCCAGTCCACCGAAACCCTAGCTGACGTCAGCGTGACGCAATAAACTTATTTTCCTTTAGACAAATAATTCCAGAAAATATGATTTTCTATTTTGTTTGATTTTAAAACTTCAAATAGCCTGTTCTCCCTCATACGAACTTCGATTGAGGCGATTCCAGTTTCTAAAAATTCGTAAAATCGAGCTCTATATTCCAGAGCCATTTATTTTTACTTTTGAGCTTGTTTGTATCTCTATTTTGGTATTTACTTGCTTTATTGTCTTCGTTTTCGGTAGACGTTGATCCTCAGGGAGTGAGCGCAGGATTTGAAGGCCAAGACTCAGTGACAGCAGTTGATCAACAAGACACGTCGTAGTCCTTGACCATGTTGAACCCATGTTTGCAAAGGTACTTTGTTTTTATACAATTGCATGCTATTTGTTTACACGTATTATTTACTGCAAATAGTTAAATACATGATTGTAATTACTCCACCTTGATTAATTGAGATGCCATGTATCCATTGTCACCATAGGTTGTGATATTTATTAGTTGGACATAATTGTAGTACCGATATTGTCATGGTCCTAATTTTTTTCATGTGTGTGGGCATGGGGGTAAATGAGTAATTTCCTTCCCCAAAATTTTTCCCCCACTTTCTTTTTCAGATCGAGGTTCTCAGTTTATCTCTCGGTTCTGGAGAAGCCTACATGAAGCTTTGGGCACGAAGTTGCTCCACAGTTCAGCATACCACCCTCAGACTGACGGTCAGACCGAGAGGGTCAATCAGATCCTCGAGGACATGTTGAGGGCTTGTATCTTGTCCTACGGGAAGAAGTGGGAAGAGTGTCTTCCGTAAGCCGAGTTCGCGTACAACAACAGCTACCAAACCAGTATCCAGATGTCTCCGTTCGAGGCACTTTATGGTCGCAGTTGTCGAGCGCCGCTGAATTGGTTAGAAAGTGGAGAACGCTCCTTGATTGGGCCTGAGTTAGTTGTGGAGGCGGAAGAAAAGGTCAGGACTATCCAGGAAAATCTGAGGATAGCGCGGTCGCGACAGAAGAGTTACGCTGATCATCGTAGGAGACCTCTCTCCTTCAACGTCGGCGACTTTGTCTATCTAAAGGTATCTCCCCTCCGTGGCACCCGTCGTTTTGGAGTTAAGGGAAAATTGGCACCTCGCTATATTGGACCCTTCCGGATCCTTGGGAGACGTGGTCAAGTGGCGTATCAGTTGGAACTCCCTCCTTCGCTTGAGATGGTTCACGATGTCTTCCATGTGTCGCAATTGAAGAAGTGCCTTCGGACTCCCTTTGAATCTCTGGAGGTGGATGACCTCGAAGTTCAGCCTGAACCTGATCTGTCATACCAAGAGCATCCTATTCGAGTTTTGGAGGAGGCCGAACGCAAGACTCGTAGGAAGACTCTCAAGTTCTACAAGATTCAGTGGAGCAATCACACTGAAGATGAAGCCACTTGGGAGCGGGAAGACCGGTTACAAAGCGAATACCCCGAGTTCTTCCAAACGATGTAAGTGCTTCAACGCTGCCCCTTCGCAGTTTTTGTCTGTATACGTTCCTTTCCAACTATGTGCTCATTTTGAATCTCGGGGCGAGATTCCCCTAAGGGGGAAGGATTTGTCATGGTCCTAATTTTTTTCATGTGTGTGGGCATGGGGGTAAATGAGTAATTTCCTTCCCCAAAATTTTTCCCCCACTTTCTTTTTCCTCTCTCCCTCCCCACTTATCTCTCTCTCCCTCCCCTGGGTTCCACCCGACGCCCCCCCTCTCCTCACCTTGCCCGACGCCTCCACCTGGGGCAGCGCCGGCGCTCCCCCTGCTCCCGCCTTAAGGCTCGGCCGGCCGTCCGTGCCTGTGCGCCACCCCTCCACTGGCCGCGCCCTGCGCCTCCCGGCCGGCGCGCCCCTCCCCTGCTGCCTCCAGGCATTGCGCCGCCGCTGTGGCCGCCTCTCCCCTGGTCGCCGCCGCCCAGTGCAGCCCCCCCTCCGGTACTCTCTCTCTCCCTCTCTCTCCCTCTACCTCTCCATGGCATGGCTCCCAAGGTTAGGGTTTAGGTGCAATTGGGGATTTTGCTCCAAATTTTGTGCTTGTGGGATGTTGATTGTGTATGGATGTGTGATTGACAGTGACGGATGTTAGTATGTATTGCTAGCTCGGATGTTAGTATGAATTAGTGATCTCCCAAATTCATGTTGGTGTATTCTTAATTGTGCATGGAGTATGGGTATGGGTGCGTGCTGGGTGTTTGATGATATTGGCTAGGGTTTTGAGTGAGGGTTCGGCATTTTTCTAGCTTAATCCTCCTCTCCTTGTTGTCGCTCGCACCGGATGATGTTGTCTCGGTTTTGATTTAGGGTTTGATGGTCCACAAACTGGTTGTCCCTTTTTTCACTAATGGCCAAATCCTTATTGCGGCTGGGACGATTCCATGATTGCTTCATGCGAGGGTTTCGTGATGTTGGAGGCTAGTCTTGGGGTTATCCTACCTCTATCCGATCCGTGATGTGCTCATGATGATTTCATATTGGTCGGTTTAACTGAATCTGGGGAAGAATGAGAAGGCTTAGTATGGGGTTAATGATTTGATACTAAGCATTACTCATGTTTGGGAATACTATTGTGCACTTGACTATGCGCGAAAGATTAATGTCAGCGAGATGATTGAATGCCGATTAGGAGGGTAGCATTGGAAATCCTAGAATAGTGGATGATGCGCGTGACTGTTGTTTATATTGTCATATCTTGCTTCCTCTAGTGTTCATGTGTAAAGAGAGTATGGTCTAAGTCTCTATTAATCGGGGTGAAATGCTACTAGTAAACGTTTGGGTTGAGCATGTTGGCAATGGCATTATCAAGAGTTCAATACATGGTAGACGGTTTTTAGCTAGTGTTGAGCCTTTCCAAAAGTTGTTCGACTGTTATAGTAGAGTCTCGCAATTGTATTTCTTTTTGGCTTGTTGAATCTTGCATTTTACCTTCGATTTTCATTCTATGTCATTTGCATTGCATGCATCTCATTTTCATATGCATTGTTATCGTGTAGAGGGCGAGCCCGCGGAGATTGACGTGGCCGCGATCAAGGGTGATCACGGTGAGCAAGTTGTCGTTGAGGATCCGGCAGAAGCTGCAGGCAAGCACCTATGCATCTTGAACCTGTATTAAATTGTAGTTTTGTAAATAACTTGCTTAATTGGTGAATTAAGTTTGCATTAGGAGTTGAATTGGGATAGGACTAGATCCCACTTGCTGCACATCCATCCGTTGAAATTGTGAATACTTCCGTTGGAACTAGCTTAGGGGTAATACTCTATGAGTCCATGCTTAGTCTTGCTTAGAGGTCGGGGTTCGGACCAAGTGACGGAGGGTTCTGTCACTTGCGGTTGTTATTATTACACACATACTACATTATGTTGGACTTGGAATTGGGAAAGGTTTTGGAAAGAAATGAATTGTGGACCGGGCGGGGAGTTGGTTCATTTGGGTATGGAGTCTCAAATGTGTAGCCCCGTCTGTGGCCGCTTAAGGACCGATCCGTAAGTGGAATAAGATTGAGCACACCGGTTGGTCGCATGCCCGATTATGGTACTGATAAGCCACTCTTTCTTTCATATTGAATCGATGGACCGTAACTTCCTGTGGTTGGGCGTGGTTGAGGGCGAGGCTTAGGCGGCTCTCGGCGCCAAGCCGGGCTTGGGGCAGCTCGAGGGGGTGCTAGGTTTTCGGACCGCAGGAGGACGCTTCAGCGATTGGGTATGGATGGGAGGGGGTTGACACGAGGCCCTTCGTGGTACGTGTCGTGCGATCAATACTTCCCTGCAGGGTTAATTAAGCGATTCGAATTGCCGCGCTCTCGGATATGAGCAAGCTTGATCCGAACTTCTTCTGCGTAGTAAATAACTTGAACTTGTGGTTCGCCGTTGGACTTGAGCTTTAAATTGGTTATGTATTGCTCTACTTTAATTGTTGTTACTTTCAATTTCACACTAGAAGTAAGTGCGGTCTATAACTGCTTTAAACTGGTAATTGGTTTGATTGTCGCACTTACATTACAAATGTTAATGTTTTTTCCGCACTTTTACCTTAAGCTTACTCCTTGCTACAACTAAATGCATAATCCTTTGGAGTCGGTCCTATATGGACCCACGGGTAAGTCTTGCGAGTACCTTCCGTACTCATGCTTCTGCTTTGTGGTTTTTCAGGTGAGGATCAGGTTGGGTGCGAGTTCTGCCCATACTGTCTCTCGGTGACTGGGCGGGGCACCGAGTAGAGGCTTGCCGACGCCGTTTGCGCCTGGGAGTGTTCAGGGGCAGAACACTTCCGGGATTTGTCTTACTTTTGCTAAATGCATCCTTTTGTTGTATAGATAGATGCGGGTTGTTGGGCTTTTGGATTTGGCAATGGACGTTTAAGTGTATGTCGGGTTCCATATGCATTTTCTTTGACTGTTGATACTACTGTGGTGCTGTGGTTGTCGCTTTTACTTTCCATATATATATATCAACTGCTGTTTTTCTTGTCTGCTGAGTGGATGTCCGTATATTCTAGGAAGGTCATGCCGAAATTTTCTAGTTTTTTATGGCTTGGTTGATTTTCGGGTTTTGGCTAGTCGTAGGGCTTTGTGGGTTGTTTTTCGTTTGGTTGGTGGTTTGTCGGGTTCGTCTTTGTGCCGTGTGTTTCCGCTTGCGTGTGGTTTGGAAAGTTTCGGGTTCGTTGCCCCCTTTGTGCAAATTGAATTGATAACGGCATTGGAAACCGGTATGTGGGGATCCTGGGCGTGTTTCGGGTCGCATACCGGGGGAATACCGGGATTGTTGCCGAGTTAATCGAATGGGTTGCCGTCGTCTCAATTGGGTTTGGGTGCTAGCACTGCGAACGCCACCGGCGATCCGTTGCTAGCCTTCAAATCCGATGAGAGCGACAGGACATTCGATAATTCGAGGACGATCTGGGCGGCTCCTCACATATATTGGGTTATCGTAACTATGCTTAGACATGCTTAGTTGTACGATAGGTTCATGTTACATGATGAATTAATAATCTTGACTTAATGAGATATGAAATTATGGCTGGTAGCCACTGTTATAAAATTTATGCTATTGGTCTTAGTTATACAAAATTGTTTTCACTCGGGCAAGTGATCGTGTAGTAAAAGGGGTGTTGTTGGCACATTTGGGATGTGGTTGTCTTGCTTGGGAATACCTAAGGATTTAATCTTGTGCGCCATTGAACTAGGCTTAACCGTACAACCACATGTCTGGTATGGGACAGACCTAACTGATTAATTTGCAATGTCTATATTTGAGTATTGTTGTGGTTGTGTGGGTTCCAGGATGGACGGGTAGACTCACATGGTGCAAGAGGGGCTCGGAGGGGTGAAACCTTAGCGAGTAGTACTGGTATGGTCACAAACACCATCTTAGGGCCAACAAACCCGACAAGGTGTTGACCCGTCACGGCTCGTTGCCTTATTATCCTGCTACTCGTGTCAATTGTTAAAAAATATAATACAAAATCCTATAACAGTCATAGGGATGAGTATGGTGCGATACTCTCAGCATCCAAGATCGTACAATAGGAATATCGATGGCTTTCAGGCTATACAAAAAGAACATATACTCAAAACTCACTGGGAATATCCCATCCCCTGGCGGTGGAATTATCCCCCTTGATACCTCACATTGAAATTGATGCAAGGCTAGGCCTCATGCGCTTTGTCAATGTACCATCCATGCAGCAAGCGAGTGCACATACCGGAAGTAGAAAAAAAAATTGGGAGTGCATACTTCCCTCATACAACTTTATAGTCTTGTACAATAACTTTGTAATATTATAAATCTAACACATATATTTGAAATTTACTAAAATTACAATACAAATAGTTCTAAGGCCTTAAAAATCCCAAATTCACCTAAATCAAAATCAATTCAATCAATGAATTTAGTCTATTAACAAGTGATATTGTAGAGTTCCCCTGTACCGCCCCTGGCTACATGCCGGCCAGATGTGTAATCACAGCTACTGATTCGATCAGTGTACGTTCATTAATCAACCATCGAATATTAATTAACTCCATTAGTTAAGAAAGTAGTATAGGTAGAAGGTACTGAGAACAACATATTAAAGGCACAAGTTAATCATCAAATTGCCGATTAAGGGAAATGCATTCGCGACTAGAGCCAGAAATATCTACACCGTGCATGCATGCTGCCAGCAGCCAATTGGGAAAATGCATCTCGATCCAAGCCCACCAGCGACATATGAAACAAAATGGTTGCTAGCTAGCACAACTTCCTCAACTGGCTAACATTTGGTCTGTTAAGAAAGAACAAATTAATGGCTATGTTTGGATGGGCTAAAACTAGTTGTTAGCTGGCTGATGGCTAGAGCTAATTGTTAGCCAGCTAATAATTAGTCCATCTAAAATTATCCTAGGGCTGTTTGGATACATGACTAATGGTTGGGCTAATTTCTTAGAAAAGTCATGTCTGCCCCCTCATAATGGGTGAGGAAATGAGGATAAGGCCAGCGCGAGGGTATTTCAGACTTTTCCCAGCGTGTTACATGCTATTAGCCCAAATTAGCTCGTCCCCACCAACTAATGGACTAATTGTTAGCTAAGGGGTTGGCTAAAAATTAGTCCACCTATTAGTCTTCCTGTTTGGATAGACTAGAGCTAATTTTTAGCCAGCTAACAATTAGTCCAGGGATCCAAACATGGCCAATGAATTCATCGTCAAATAGTCGGGAGTACGAAAATACTAGCAAGTACCAATATTACTCTCAAGAAGCTACTATATACCTTTTCTTTTCTGTACTCTCGAGAGTAGATACTTTCACATCTATTAATATACCACTTAAATAAATGTGTTATACTCTTTTATCACTTTCGGTATACTCCAATAATAATTATAAGATACTCCAATGTTACGTGATTGAAAAAAATTCATCGGGACCCTTTATTTATTTATTTATTTATTTTGATATATACCTTTTTCCATGTGTAAAAAGAGTATATAAATAAATTATACTATAAAGAGTGGAGTTTGATAAAAAAAATATTTTCATAGAACTCACTTTGGAGTATCTTATAATCAATATTAGAGTATACTTGAAAGGATAAAGAGGTATAACAACACCATTTAAGGAGTATACAAATATAGTCTTGTACTATCGTGCAATCTAAATTTCACTTGATCAATATGCTGATCTCTAATTATATTGGTATAATCTTCTATTGTTATGCAATATGCCGGATAGGCAATAATTTCTTTAGGATTGAATTTTAGTCATTAGTTGAATAGTGCTCTCATCGGTTAGAAGAATACTACTTTAATTGCTTGTTAAATAGTTACACAAAGTTTGTTTCTCCATCATTACAAATCTACGAAAAAATTGTAAAATTCATCTCTACACTAAATACGACTAAATAGTCTAGACTGTATAATTATATATGCGATACAACATCAAGTCATCAACAAGAGCAAATAGTAAAGATTAATCAAGAGTATTAGGAAAGACGTTCAATACCAACTCAAGTTGGTAGAGTCCCTCAACCAGTCCATCGATCAGCTCCCCCCCCCCCCGGCCTACTTATCCTCCCATCCTCCATCCTCCTCCTACTTAGTTGTGACTCATCATGCCACCACTCGCCGCGCCAGGCACGAGCTTCTCTTCATGGCATGGCCACCTCCTCCCATCCTCCATCCTCCTCCTACCTAGTTGTGACTCATCATGCCACCACTCGCCGCCCCAAGCACGAGCTTCTCTTCGTGGCCTCTCTTGTCCACTAGGCCGCACCTCCTTGCACTTCCTCAACTTACACGTACGTGCTGCCATCAACCCGTCACTACCCACCACTAGGGCGTTAGGGTTTCTTGGGCTCAGTTGCTTGACCGCTTTAAGTGTGCTCCCAATCCTCGATTGGTCGATCCTTTTTTCATTCAGTTACATTTGATATCTGGTGGAGTGGGTGGATGTGAGAATTAGTTGCTAGTTCGACCTTATGAACTAATTGTGGTTGTTAGCTGATTGCTGTGAAAAAGTTTATCTTTATTTTCTAGCCTCTTCCTCTGCATCAAGAGTAGCTCACAGTGTGCATCCATAGTCGTATATAGCTGCCTGCCACTTGAAGGGTGCTACGGTGCTAACGAATGGTAGGCTGCCTCTCCGCTGGATTTGCCCCGATATACGTAAACCCGGCGAATCAGAAGGCTTCTAGTCTAGGCTGAACCAATCGATTGGATCTCACATTTCCATCTCCGATTTTAGCAAGCCGATGATCGTATAGACACAATCCACACGTCACTAGCCAAAGCATGCATGCTAGTTGCTAACACATGCATCCTTAAGTTAGCTCGATCGATATGGATATATAACTGGTGTCCTTATAGCTAGCTAGTCGTGTGCATGTATATATGGACTTTTTTGAGGCTGTATATATGGACTATCAATAGCTGTTTCGATCTGGCTTATGTTCATCACCACACTGTTGTTACTTTTCTGGCGACTGGCTTAGTTACAGCATCATCCTACTGTAAGGAGGACAGTAGCTAGCTAGCTAATTAAGCTGCCGAACGTTTAGTGGTAGCAGGCTCGGTGACTGAACATGCATGTCCAACGTTTACAGCCTCTCATCCAGTACTGCAGGCATGGGGATTATCTAGCTCGGTGATTGAGTACGTCCATGATTTACCAAATTAACATTTTCAGTACGTCCATGATTTACCAAATCAACATTTGATCGATCTCTCCACACAGATGCTAGCTAGTTAATTGCAACCTATGCATTTGGCCAGAGACAAAGATTCAGAGCTTATTCTCTTGTTTTTCTGATGCCTAGCTAGCTATCGCCCGTCAGTATACGTCTTGTCATGCCAGACGATCTAACTTTCAACCTGACCGGCTAGCTTCTATATATGTATGTTCAGTTCTATCAATTATTAGCTAGGGCAGAGCGTGCTTGATCGATCAATTAATTTTAGTGCATGGAACGTCAGGTTTAAGTTTATGGTACCTTTTGTTCTGCACCTCTCTCTCTTATTTGGTCTCCCTGTCCTTACTCCTTAGTCCTTGTTGTTTCGGAAAAAGGAAATGTATATAGCAGGAGAGGATGAGCATGCAGCCTATTAGGCATTCTTAATGTAAACAAATTAAGGAGTGAGTAATTATCATCTATCCTTTATTTATACTTTAATAGTTATATAACTTTTAAATAGTGATTAGAAGCACCTCCTGGATGGACATACTCCCTTAGCTTCTGCACAAATGTTATATATCCGCACTGTGTATACTCGAATTTCTAATGTGATATACTTACTCTCTTAATAGCTAGGAAGTGTTTAATTAGTCGTACGTGCTGTTACATGCATAAGACGATGAACTATTAAGCTAGTACCACTACTTTTGTTGCAGATATGTGTTCATTCTCATTAATTCATCTTGTTAGGTAAAAAGATTAGCTGTTGGTGGAGAATCACATGCATGCATGAATCAATCCTTTGTTTGCCTATTAAATTATTAATGCTTGATCTCTCTAGAAGCCCAACGTAACTGAGGCAGAATCTGGGAATTAAATAAGCATATGCATCCACGGGCAAGCCGAAAGCATGCTAGAGATTATCTTATAATCAATTTGTACGGTTAATAGAAGTTTTAATTAGAGTTTAATTAGGATTAGGAATCCAAATAGGATAAGGTAGTAGAATCATATTTATTTTTTAAGGCTGTAGTTTGGGTATCAATTTGTCGTGGGTTTTGTAAGCAAGAAAGCAAGAACAACACAAGAAAAAAATTGCAGATGTAGTTTGGGTATAAATATTGATTAAGAATTTACATGCATGCATTATGTTTTACAAGAATAATTATTTTGTGGTTACTGGCAGTTATAATCCCCATTAATGGATTTTCTTAATCATTGTTGACATGTGAACCATGACAGCCCTAATTGATGAATAGATTCATAATGATAGGCTGGTATACTTAATTAGTAATTGCACATGTTTAGCCATGCTTTAGTAACCAACTGTTAAAAGAAAGGAACATGTGTTCTTATGAAATTTAAAAAGATTGAATATGATAGTAAAGGATATTGATATTTTGGTAAAAATAAAAATAAAACTATGATTTCAACGTGGGCGATTATTGACAATAGCTGGCTGTGCGAGTGTTAACTTGCACGTAGATAGGGGGGATTTATCGCCCGAGTCAAATCAAGGACCGAACGTAGTGTTGTATAATCCAAGAAATAACCGTACAAGAGGAGTAAGAGTCGGTGTTACACGATTAAGGAGGTGAATATTAGAGATAATCTTATAATCAGATTGTATGGTCAATACACTACTACAAAACAGTGCAAAGGTGACGCCCTATTTGTGGCGGTTTTTTTTGGAACCGCCACAAATAGAAGTATTTGTGGCAGTTTTTTAATTCATAACGGGTGGAAGAACATCAGTGGCGGTTTTTCTTAAGAACCGCCACAGATAATGGATTATCTGTGGCGGTGTTTAGTTACAACCGCCACAAATACTTTTTGGATTATTTTTTGCGGTTCTAACAAAAAACCGCCGTAGATAATGGCAATTTCCGTGCTGGTTTTGAACACAAGCCGCCACTGATAATTAGGAATCATTTGTGGCCGCGAAAGACCGACTTTACCTTCCCCCAGCTTGCTACACTCTGTCCAAGAAAGAGAAAACAGACCTCTGCAAGTGCTTGCATGATGTGAAAGTTCCGTCCGGTTACTCCGCAAACATCAAGAAACTGGTATCGATGAAAGATTTGAAGTTAACTGGCATGAAGTCTCATGATTGTCATGTGATGATGACACAAATGCTCCCTATTACAATTAGAGGTATTTTGCCTGACAAGGTCCGAGAGGCAATCATGAGGTTGTGTTTCTTCTTTAACGCAATTTCACAGAAGGTCATCTATCCCGTTGGACTTTATGAACTGCAGGCTGATGTGGTTAAAACCCCCACTGATGTCAATACCAGTGGCGGTTTTACCCACAAACCGTCACTGATAATCGCCGATTATCAGTGGCGCTTAATCTTTGGCGGTTCAAAAACCGCCACTGATGTGAGTTTAGAACCGCCAGTGATGTGCTTGTCTATAGTAGTGATAGGAGTTTTGGTTAGAGTCCAAAGTAGTAGAAACCTATTTAGTTAGTTCCTTAGGGTTGTAGTTTAGGTATAAATTTAGAGGTATTCTTGAGTTTTGTAAGAAAAAAAAAAGTAAAAACAACACAAAGAAAATTCTTCCAAAATTTTTGCACTGTTTTTCTTGGTATTCGTATGTGTTTATGATCCAAACTAAAACCCAACAAAGCAAAATATCGAAGCCCAATACTAATCTGAGATCAACACAAACTTCTGGAGCTAGCGAAAATCCCATGCAGGTGCATGGCACCGGTCGAATAAAAGCAACTAGAAGCCAGCACCGTAATGCATGCCGATCGAGCGCGTGAGCATGAGCGTGAAGAGACGACGACGACGACGACGGGCGCACCGTGCGTGCCTTGTGTGTTGAAGTTCAACGACGCGCGCAACCCTTGGCCGGCCGAACCACCGGCGGGGCGGCGTCGCGCTGACTGCGGTACGTACCACCGGCCGCTGCCGGCCGGGCAGCCGGCAATCGATCGAGACGTACGCGCGCGCAGGTCATGGGCTCGATCGGCGCGGTGATCATGTGCTGATCGATCGCTCGCCCCATGCTACGTTCATTTCAGTCAGATGCCATGTACAGACAGCCAGCCATTCTGCATGCTAGCTAGCTTAATTAAGGGAGGCACATTCATTCTCGTGCATGCTAGCCCCACAAACTCGGCTAAGAATTGTCGGTAATTCACTCACTAGGGAATTAATGATCGATTTCAGTGGCAGAACAATGAGTAGTTAGTCACCCCTAGCTCCTAGGCGGTAATTAAGTGCATGTGGAGGCTGCGTCGATCAGCACTAACAGTAGGCAAAAGGCAGTGTCTCGATCGATCTTAATTTGGCTCTTCCTAATCTTCTACTGTTAAGGTTGGTGTGACATCAATCAAGTGAACCTAGTAGCTACTTCATGTATGGTCATTTCTCTAGATGCTCCATGACCAGGATTTCAGTAGCTAGCTAGCTACTAGCTAGTTTTCCGCTGAATTAATTGATATATTGATTCAACGATTTTTGTAGATAAATAATGTGTCAGCCTTTTTCTGTTCTTGGCCAACCGATATTGTTCTTTCCTTTGTATTGGGAAGTTGGGACGCACATGTTTTGTGACGTAATTAATCCTTAATTAGCACGGAAAAGATAGGCCAGTGTTCTCAACATGGGAAAATTAATATTCGAGCAGTATGGGTTGGCAGTTGGGCCACAAGTGCAGTTGGGCCAACTAGTCAGTCCTGATTAGCATTTTTACAGGGGATAGCAAATTCCCCCGTGTATAGCCGAGAAGGCTGTCGAGCAATACAATAACCAATCAACATAGCAAGCAAGAATGGCACAAGTAATACTAGTAAAAATAGACGAACAAAACAAGGAATAAAAGTGTGAGAGCAACCCGACAGCTCTTGCTCTTGCTCTTGCCCTAAGGCAGCTCGGCGATGGCCGGCAGTACTGCGCTCGGTGGCTCCGGCCGGCCTTGGGTCATGGAACTTCGACTCCTCGGCGGCGCACGCACGGCAGAGTTAGAAGGCCGGCGGCGTGGTCGCAGATTTTATCTCAACTTTTATATGGTTTATTTTTCTTAATGATCTTAAGGTTTGTATGTAAATTTAATGAGTAATCTGTGTGGTTGGATCTCAAGGCTGGATGGCGATTGTGCCACCACCGAACCCAGATGCTTCTGCTCGGCGACGCGGACCGCCCAACCGCACAGGCATGTGGCCATGGATCCGTCGCGCCAAAACCACGGCGTGGCGGCACGGCACAACTACGGCGTCTGCGCGGCGGTGTCCCAACGCCCGACCACCCTGCCGACGAGGCACCAGCTAACTACCGAGCTTGGTACCTCTGCTCTGCACCGACAAGGCGGCGACAACAACAAAAAAAAGCGGCCCGAACAGTCGAGCGTAATTGATCGTTGAATGCAATCATACGATAATCTGTGGCCAAAAGCAGCTAATTAATGAAAAAGCCAAGATACTTAATCCCCTGGTTGCGGCAGGGCCCAGAATAATTTCATCATCGAGACTCGAAAGAAATTAAGCTTTTCAGCGGAGTATCTCCTGTCTCTGTTCAGCTTCGGGCCGAGAGCGAGACGACCCGAAAGTGATCAGAAGATGCCCTTGTTCGATCACAGCCTTTCGCAACCATAAAAGGGTCTACTGCTAGAAGAAATCTTGTTTTTTTTGTTGCACCCAGCCAAATTAAAGCAAGCAACTTTATGCTGCCAAAGGTCCCAGAAATTTATATACTTTGGTTGAGTTTTGCGAAAGCCACCTTACCTTATTATACGTTAGCTTTGAGTTTTAGCTTTGTCGTATGTAAAAGAGTAAAAAAGATAAGATGGCTACTCTTATTTAGTTGTTAATTTTACACGAAAATATAGACAGATTATTTACTCATGCGTGCGTAAAAGGGACTAATCAACGCCGCGGGCTTTAACCGCCGGCTGGCCGGACTTGCAAGTTGGTAGGTACTACTAGTCTGTCCAACCTCCTCGTACATGTACGTGCGCAGGCGTTGATTAGTAGAGTCATTTAACAACAGCTACTAGTAGTAAATACTGTACTACACCAGCAGCATCAGTTACATGGATCCAGGGCAGGCAGGGTTAATTGCGAGGGGAAGCAACGCCGACGGACGGGACGGAGTCAGCAAGCAAGGCGGCCGTGTTGACTACTGCTGCCGGCGGGCCGGGTGAGGCGAGGTGGGCGGCCAATCCAAGGCCGCCAACTGTTGGCGCGCCCCACCGGCGTCGGGCAGGCAATTTTTCCTCGGATTATTTTAGCTGGAGGACAAATCGAGGAGGAAATCTCGCAAAGCACAAGGCGAGCTACTCCGCTCCGATTGATTGTACAGTGCAGAGCAGATTGATAGAAAGTTCACCGCTTCTTAAGATTCCCCAAACGTAGCCGGCCCCCGCCCCCTCCCTCTCTCTCTACTGTGCGCCGCGCAATGATTTCCCCCCTACTGCCGGCAGGAGCAGCCCCCAATCTGGCGTCGGCTTGACCATCACAAGGAGGATCTTGGGTGGCTCTCCGGCGGCGGCCAGAGGATGTTCAAGCTTCACCGGCACCGCTCGTCGGACCGCGTCGGCGAGCGCTTCGAGTTCAGGTTCTCCAGTTTCCGTGCCGTCCAGGTCAGATTTGTCCTCCTCCTCCAACCCCCACCACAGCTTATACTGCTATCCGCGCGTGCTTTTGGTTCGCGTCGATCGTAAGCGGTGCTGCAGCGGCTGCATTGGGGATTCCTCAGCCTCAGCTAGGGGGGCAGTGGGGGATCTCCCCCCGTGCCACCAGTCAATTTTTGTGTTTGCTCGTCGGATTCATCCGAGGACTCGTTCACGGGAGAAACGCATACATCGTGTAACCTCTGCGTGCATCACTGGCAGTGGAATTAAATGTTCGACGATCCCTTCCCTTCTCAGTATTTAGCCATGGGAGCGGGGAATTAAATGTGCTAGTGAAAGTGCAACTAGTTTTTCTCCTTTAGCAAATGAAAAAAAAAAAGGTCAAGCCCAGTGTTCCTCCTCGTGAACTGTTAACTCGGTGTACTTCTCTTCTTGTTCAATATGTTCTGATTTCAGGTGCATTTCCTGCGGTACACAAGGTACATCCATCTGCTGATTTTATCTATTGACTGATTTGTGTTCGACAGGTCCCTGCGGTATCGGACAGGCTATTCCTTTCAATAGTCTCGGTGGATGCTGGCAAAACAATTGCCAAGTCCAGTAAAGCAGCTGCCCGCAGTGGAATCTGTCAATGGCCTGACTCCATATTGGAACCAATATGGTTTTCTCAAGATGAAGTGTCAAAAGAATTTGACGAGTGCCAGTACAAGATTGTTGTTTCTGTGGTATGGATATTGCCAACATAATTATGCTTTGATATGGAGTTCCCTTTTCAATCACAAGTCTTCCGTTCAGCCATATATATATATATGAATTACTCTATGCTATTTCTGTTGCTGAGCTATACCATTGTGTCAATGCTGACAACTCTCATCTCTCATGTTGCAGGGATCAACAAAAACCGGCATTCTCGGGGAAATTTTCCTAAACCTGGCTAATTTTCTGAATTTGGTGGACCCAACTGCTATCTCTTTGCCATTGAAGAGATGCAATTCTGGAACAGTTTTACAGGTAATTATGCAACTATGCGCTACAACTGTTTCTCACACCTGGAAAATGATATTGACTCGCTCAATTCTTGGTGTTGAAATTGCTTCTCCATTTATTCTGCATATGGTGACATGCGTTATTTCTCCTCTGCAGCTTAAGGTTCAATGTCTTGGTACAAAGTCTAAGCTGAGGTGACTAAACTGAAGCTTGAGTTTTTTATTCTTTGTTTTCACTTATAACGCTAGTGCACAAACGACATGTTGCAAAATCTTGTCTGGCTGCCAGTTAGTCTCGCTGTACTGCCCTCCCATTCGATTTTGTTGCCTGTTAGTCTTGATATTCTTTTACCATCTTGGCATTTTATATGCAGTGGTGTGAGATCTTGGAAGGACATGTCTCCCCGTCTTGATGAACACAGCCCAACCAATGATGATATGGACAACAAATCAGATGGCTCTGATAGTATGTTGAATAGGAGTGTTCGTTCATCAGGAAATCCTTTAGGTGCCACTTATCAAGATGAACCTGGAAACAGAGTATGACACTTTCTAACAGACTTCTCCATCCTAAGTTCATTTTTCCTCTCCTTCAAAATGTATAAATGTATTGGGTTATATGCTGTAGACTCTTAGTTGATTTACAAATTATTTTGACCGCCAACCACCTGATTTTCAATCACTTGCACACATATTTTCACGATCTGTTTCCGATGTAAACTCCACGTGTGTGTGCATATACTGATACACACTCGGTGCTTTGTGATTAATATGAGCTTTCCACTTCCAGAAACATAATGCATGCTGCTAGGGAATAAGCTCACCATTTTGATTGCCACCTGGGTATATTATATGCCCCCTTGAACAGTACTGATTTCTGATATTTGGCAGGCTGAGCTGAAGCAGGTCATAGGCTTTGTTGCATTAGTTGACTGCAGGAGCTTGAATTAATCTATTGTAGCTTATGCGCCCATCTATGCATTACTGGCCTCTTACTTAGTTCAGATCTTGGAAACGGAAGCAGAGCCTCCATAAGTCATTTATGATGTGGTTATATAGAACTGACAGTACTCCAGCAGGCTTGGTGAATTACTCTTGTTTCTGCACCAAACTATGAACTATATGAGACAGTTTGATGATTTCTTCCTGTTCTAAAGAATGAGAACTTAGTCCAAAAATATCTATCATGAAGTTATACATTAGTGCTTGTTGGGATATAACCTGGATTGAGTCTAGTTAAAATAGAGATAAATTAGGAAGCTAGAGATAGAGTTTGATTACATTACGGTTGTAATTCTCGCTATAAATAAAGGGTGTGAGATCCAATAGGATACGCACGATTCCTCCAAAATCACATGGTATCAGGGCCCTAACCTTGAGCCATTGTCCTCCCTGATTCACTGTTGTTCTCGATCCGCTGTACACATGGAGGCTGTTTTTTTTGGATCTTACGATATTTGAAGAGTAGTCTTGGGAAAGGGCTTTGGTCCAGGAAAAATCAATACTTGAATGTGGAAGGATATTCTGATGCTAATTGGGCGAACATTATAGATGATCCAAAGGATATTGCGATTCTAGTCTACATCTAGATACTGCATCTTTGTGGGTGGTAATCTTGTGTCATGGAGGAGTAAGAAGCAAGAAGTTGGAGCTCGGTCTACCGCGGAGGCAGAATATAGAACAATGGCATTATGCTTGAGTGGGATGATCTGGATGAAGGGTTTATTGTCAAAACTTCGGGTGTTGAGGAGTGGTCTCTTCGTATTGCATTGTGACAATAAATCTGCGATCAACATCGCTAACAATCCAGTACAGCATGATCATACCAAGCATGTTGAAATAGATAGGTCCTTTATCAAGGAGAAGCTGGATGGCATAATACTGAAGCTGAAGTATGTCGAGTCTGGTGAACAGTTGGCTGACTGTTTCACTAAAGGGTTAAATTCTAGTGAGGGTACTACAATATGTAATAAGATGGGCATGACTGATATTTTTAGTCCATCTTGAGGGGGAGTATTGGGATAGAACCCGGATTGAGTCCGGTTAAAATAGAGATAAGTTAGGAAGTTAGAGATAGAGTTTGCTTACATTACGGTTGTAATTCTCACTATAAATAAAGGGTTTAGAATCCAATATGATACATACAATTCCTTCAAAACTACTGTACTCATCATACCAGTCTCGACCTCTCGTTGAGGGTTTGTCATTTGATTGTTTCTAATATCTAAAGATATACCGTTTTACTCTCGAATTGTTAATTAGATGGATTATAGCAGAATACATGGGCTCTTTCCCGTGCTACCTCTGTACAATCTAGCCACTTCAATATCCACCTCTACCCTGGAAAGAAATGAAAGAAAGATCCAATCCACTGATCTTTTTTTCCTGCAAGCCAAATTCTGACTTTGAAATCATTTGCCTGTGGTTGTCACCACATATTTTTTGAGGCTATTATTTTTATAATATTGTTTATGTGCTAAATATTCATCTATCCTGCATTGGAACTCAATACATACATACATATATATATATATACGTATATATACGTATATATGCGTATATATACGTATATATACGTATATATATATATATATATATATATCTGATGCGTTATCAGAGTATTATGTGTGCATGCCAATTCCTTTTCTTTCTTTCTTTCTATTTTCAGGAAATGAGTTTCTCAGCATCAGGGTCCCACCGGAGTTCTAATTCTGGAGATAGCACTGCAGATAGAACAAATTTCTCTCCTAGAGACAACTCTAATGGGGGATTGTACGCTGGAAGGCAGGATTCTGCTAGTTCATATGTTAGTTATGCTAGCGCTGGTCGTGGTGATGATGGATTTAGATCAAACAATTCGTCTTTCAGTTCCCGGGCTTCAGGTCTAAATGTGCTGCAAGGGAATACTCCAAAATCATTTGCAAATGGGGTTGCTCAGTTATCGTTGGGTACATCTGATTCATCTAAAGACCTTCTTGAAGCTGCTGAAGAAACAATTGAGGAACTCCGAGATGAGGCAAAAATGTGGGAACGACATTCTCGCAAGTTGAAGGCTGATCTAGAGATGCTGAAGAAAGAATGCTCTGAGAACTCCAAGCAACAAGCTGAGCTAGCTGTCGAACTGTCTGCTGCACATGCTGAACGGGATTCCTATAGGCAAGAAATTGAAGAATTGAAGTCATCTTTGCAAGGGGCAATAACACAGCAAACAACTTCAGGAACCTCCAAATGTGGGGACTGGATAGACCTACAGAAGGAACTTGAAGATGAAGTGAAGTTTCTGAAAGAATCAAATGCAAACTTAACAGTACAACTGAAGAATACTCAAGAGGCAAATATAGAGCTTGTTTCCATTCTTCAGGAACTGGAAGAGACCATAGAAGAACAGAGAACGGAAATATCTAAAATTTCTAAGGTCAAGGATGACACTGATCCTGATGTTTTAAAAAATAGGTTGTTAGTCAAAGAAGACAGGGAATGGGCTAAGAAGCTGTCAATGAAAGAAGATGAAATCACAATGTTGAGAGAGAAATTGGATCGCGCACTCAATATTGAAAATGCAGGAATTGGTTCTGATGCTGTTTATCTTGGATTGGAGAAAGAAAATGAAATTTTAAGGGTCAAAATACAAGAGCTTGAGAAGGATTGTTCTGAACTAACAGATGAAAATTTGGAGCTTATATATAAGCTGAAAGAAAGTGGGGTGACAAAAGGGCAGGGTCCATTTATTTCAAACAATAGTGAATTGCAAATTGAAAAGCTTACATCACGAATACATCAACTGGAAGAGGAACTTAGAAATAAGGAAATGTTGCACATTGGCAGTTTTGCTGAGGCATCAATGTCTAACACAAAAGAATTACAGAGAAAATGTGCTGACCTGGAGCTAAAGCTGCTTAATTTTAGGTCTCAAGCCTGTGAACTAGAAGAAAAGTTCCAAAAAAGCCAAGAGGAGCTAGAACAAAGAAACCTTGAGCTATCTGAGTTGAGACAGAAGCTTGAAGGTTTCGATTCTACAGAACTGGAAGGTGAAACTGGTCGCATAGGAGGGTACCAATTTAGAAGAGAAGATTTGGAGGATAGTGAACCTGAGGCAGATATGCTGAAGACTAGAATTAAGCTACAACAGGAAAATGATGACTTGCTGCGCTCCAAAGTTGAAATGGAAAATTTTATTTCTGAATCCCAGGCAGAGAAGAGTCAATTAGAGAAACGCTTGGCAGCATCAATTAAAGAAAGTAGTATCACTTCAAAATGCTTGGATGAAGTGCGGCAAGATATCCTTGTGCTTTCTGGCATCATAGATTCCCATATTTCGGCCAATAAGGTTCTTGAAAGAAAGATAGTTGCACTAGAGAGCTGCAAAGCTGAACTAGAATTACATATAACAGAGCTAGAACAGGAAAATATAGAGTTGTCAGAACGTATATCTGGACTGGAAGCTCAGTTGGCTTACATGACAAATGAAAAGGAGTCAAGCGAGCTGCAGATGCATGACTCTAAATCACTTATCATCAATCTCAAAGATAAAATAGAGCGGCAGCAAGCAGAGATGGAAACTCAAAGGCTTGAGTTTAAACAAAAACAACAAGAAGCTCAAAGAAAATTGTCTGAAGCAAAGGATGATTCTGAAGTTCTGAAAAGGTCTAATTCTAAACTACAATCTACAGTTGAGAACCTTATTGAAGAGTGCAGTTCTCTTCAAAATCTAACTGCAGATCTGAAGAGGCAGAAGTTGGAGTTGCATGGCCATCTCACGCAACAAGAGCAGGAATTGGATGACTCAAAAAAAAGGAACTTTGATTTTTGCAGAACAGTGGAATTCCTAGAGGCAAAGGTTTCTTCACTTCAGAAGGACATATCTTCTAAAGAGCAATCTTTACTGTCAGAACTGGAGAGTATATTCCAGGAGCACATGGAGCAAGAAGAAAGAATAAACCGTGCACATTTCATGCTAAATAAGATTGAGAAAGAAAAGACTGTTGAAGTAGAGAATCTCGAGAGGGAGGTCATGAGCCTCACAGCACAGGTCTCCTCCACGCATGAAGAGCGAGAAAATGCCACAGTGGATGCCATTCGAGAGGTCTCTATCCTGCGAGCGGATAAGGCTAAACTTGAGGCCAATCTCCAAGATGTCAGTGCACAATTGAGACATTATGAGTCTCAGTTGGAAGACCTTCGCAAGGAGTCTAAAAGCAAGATTAAAGGTTTGGTTGATTCCCTTAATGCATCAAAACAGAGCGAGGAAATGTTGACAGCAGATGCTGAACATATGAAAAAGTTGATGGAAGCTGCTAAATCCAATGAGGATAATTTAAGGAAGACTTCTGGTGAACTAGAATTGAAGCTTAAATCTAGTGACTATGAGAAACAGCAAATGGTGGAAGAAATATCTGGTCTGAAACTTCAGGTCCAGAAAATAATGAGTCTTCAAGATGAAGTTTTCAAACTGAAAAGTTCTCTTGATGAAGATAAGTTTGAAAAAGGAAAATTGGAGGAGCTACTGCATTCGGTGACTGAGGAATGTGAAGAACTGAAGGCACAGAAGGCTATGCTAACAGATAGAGTTTCCCTTATGCAGGAGACTTTGAACAACGGTGAAGAAGAAAAACAAAGCAGAATAGCTATGCAGGCAAAACTTGTGAGGTTGGAGAGTGATTTATCAGCATTTGGAGCATCACATGTACATGAAGCAGAGTTAAAGAATGAACTTAGTAGGATCAAGAGATCAAATAGTGAGTACCAGAGGAAGATACAATCTCTTGAGCAGGAAAATGAGGATCTCACTAGGAGAACTCAACTTATGGAAAAGGGACGAGAGCAGATTTCCCACATCAAAGAAGAGAACCTTGGAAAGCAGGTTAGCCGTATAAAATACTTAATGTGACGATTAAAACTTTTCACTCAATTGATGTTCCTAATGTCTGATTGTGCCATGTATATTTCCTTATATTTTTAGGAGATTGGAGGTTCTCCAGTTAACGAGGAAGCTGGCATTCAGTCAAAGATTCAATTACTGGAAACTAAGCTTGCAGAAGCTTTGGAGGAAAATAAGATGTACAGGGCTCAAAAAAATAGGTATCTCTTCCATTCCAAACCTAAAATGCTTTCCTATGATGTGTTCTCTACACGTAGAAATGTTATAAGTATGCTATTCTGTTTTGTTTTTATTACGAGTGATGGGTCTGTCTAAAATTAACCAAACCATTGGCAAGTAATGGGCCTCCACAAAATATGCCTTTTCTTTGTAACGGCATACCCATTTAACCTTTGAAACAAAATATGATGATCCTGCAAATGCAAAGACAACTGCGGTCTGCACTCCATTGTCACAATACTGTTTTATCAGCTCATTAGTACTCCATTGTCACAATACTGTTTTTTTTTCCCTTTTATGTACAGTTCCATGCCCGAGAGGCAATCTGCTGGTGGGGACGACAAGGAGGATAATAACGACAGGATTTTGCAACTGGAAGGAGAGCTAAGAGATATGAAGGAGCGTTTACTCAACATGAGCTTGCAGTATGCTGAGGTAGAGGCTCAGCGGGAACGATTAGTGATGGAGCTGAAAGCTGTCAAGAAAGGACGATGGTTCTAGCATGATGGGGAACTATTGCCTGCCATAAACATAAGACTGACAACACAGGTACTTGTGTATATTTTCTTGCCACACTGGTTACACCCAATTGTTGATATGATAATTTGGACGCATATGCCAACATTTCTTGTGAAACTGTTTCAAACTTGTTAGGGTTAGTATAGCACACGAAATACTAGAGACACAATTTTTCGAAACTGATGGCAGGAGCTCTGCCTATTCAATTAAGGAGAGAGAAAACACCAAGTCCAAAACATCATAGAAACAGCGACAAAAGAGTCCCAAGACCAAGGGGAGGCGGCCAAACCGCTATCTCCTACCGACTAATGCTTAATCTAGTCTCTTAGAAGCAATAACAAACTCTGCAACATTTGCCTTAGCTCTATTTACTACTAAATGCACGGGGCTCGCCACATCCTGGAAGATGCGCGCGTTCCTCTCTTTCCAGAGGTTCCAAAAACCATAGATGATCAGCCCATCGAATTCACGTCTTGCATGGTGGAGGATCGTCGAGCGCCGATGGAGCCACCAATCTTGAATTGAAGGTTGTTGACTGTAGTTGGAGGGGGCCTGGAAGATGAAGCCTTGCGAAGGGAGGAGCAGATCCCAGAAGCTTGTGGCGAACTGACAGGAGAGCACAGTATGCATTGCCGTTTCTTCCTCGGCATTGCACAGGCAACAAACCTGTTGATGCGGCCACCCTCTCCGAGCCAGATTGTCCGCCATTAGTAAGCTGTTATGAAGCAACAGCCAAGCCAAAATTTTGCATTTATTCTCCGACTTTGCTCTCCAGATCAATTTGCCTGTTGCGCATGAAAAGGAGCCAAGGAATTGTGCCTTATAAGCCGACTTGGTAGAGAAGTTCCCATCCGAAGTCCAACGCCACACAATTTCATATTGGCCATCTTGTTGTAGTTGGGCCTGTTGTATCAGCTGCCAAAGGGTGAGGAATTGATCAAGCTGGGGGTTTGTATGGATATTCCTCAGAGGTATCATCCACGAATTATTTGTCAGCTCGTGCAGCACGGAATTGCTTCTTTTTTTCACCAGGCGAAAGCGGCAGTACCCATAGGGGCTCTACCTTGTAGCCAATGTGACGTCCAAAACCTGGCTGTCTGCCCGTTTCTTAGAGTGATACGAGTGCTAGCCTTAAAGAGCTCCAAATCGCCGGTCCTGCAAGTTGGCTTAGTGCTACCCCAGGTCAAGTTGCCATTTGTCCACTGACGCCAGAGCCATCTCTAGAGACACAATTTAACATGAAAAAACTACGGGAAACAATCTACTATAATACTTCAATGATTACATGTACAGAGGGTTGGCTTATATAGCCGAAGAGTCCTAGTTGTAGAAGATATGACTCCTAACAAACTAGGGATAAAACCATAAAATATGGTAATTATAGATATTTGAGTTATTTCCAACAAATCTCCCCTTAACTCAAAATCCATAATAATATTGTCTCTGAAAAACCCCGAAGGGTAATTGAGCACTGAAAGTCCAAATGACAGTGCGAATATGAAACACTGGAACAGTCAATCCAAACACTTCTTGCGGAGCAAAATTTGAGCAAACCACCAGTAGGTCGAGAGAAAGACTGGAACAGTCAAACCAACACAGCTATAACAAAGCAGACGAAGAATTTAGGTCTTCGACTCATAACTACAGTAAAGTCTGAGTCTGTGCAACTGATCTTCTGAAACAAATGCTCAAAACGTCAAACGGCATAAGCCAAGACATCACCTATAGCGCTTGATAGATAACGAAGAAAACTCTCGTAGCATAAATGAAGTATAAATTGCAATTGGCCCTTCATATCGAGCAAAGGCAACAAAACAACGTTGTAGTATCCACGCAGAAACAAACTTCTTCTTACACTTCAAACCTTCATCTCAAACTGACATTAGAGCAAAACCTTCACTAGTAAAACTTCGAAGAACATAATATTATCATTAGGTTGTCATTAAATTCCTGATAATTAACGTTGCCAAAACCTCTATAATGATCAACACATCCAAACGGTGAATAAACACCAAATTAAAGGTGACGAAATATCAAAGCAACGATGATGAAACACCGAATCAATTCTCTCGACTGATTTTTTTTTCAAAATTGAAAACGTCAAATAAACGTCAAAGAAGGAAGCACAAAACGTGCACTCCAATATGGGCAGAACAACTTAGAGGCGGAGTTCGCCGTGATCCGCGACATCGTCGACAGCTTTGGCAAGGTGGTCAGCTTCCAAGAGTAGAACGAGGTCATGAAGGGGCTCACTTACATTCCGTTCATGGGCAACAAGTTCTTTGTCATGGAAACTGGTGACTACGGACCAAACAATAGCCTCTCGCCGGTTGTTCAGGGACGATAGATAGGCATCTCTTGCCGACATATCAACTGGTGAGGGACGCCGAGTAGATAAGGTACGCCATGAACTGCATCCTCTCGGCGATCAATCCGGACATGATGCCGGCGGCAGCGATGGTGAAGAAACCTAGCTGCTCCTGCATACCCTTGGGCGTGTCGTCCAGCGCTAGAAGATGGTCGCCAGGATAAGCACTGTGGTCAGGCAGATGATGAAGATCTCTGGCATGTGGACGATGGCTGTGCGGGTGCCGCCACAGAGTCTCCTCCTCCTGGGGCAGCATTATTCTATAGAATAATGAACCCTAGGCTCTGATACCACTTTAGATCACACACGCGCACGCGGTTTTTATTTATGTGAAAATTCCTTGTAGAAAAAAACCACATGAGACGATGATTCAATGTACATGTACATATGGATTGGCTTTATATAACCACCAATTGAAGATCGTGATGAAGGAGTCCTAGATATTTAAGAAAGTTAGGATATTAAGACATATTTCTAACAAAACTTGCTAGCAAGAATGCTCTTTTTATTCCGGTTGTTATGGCTTATCTAAATCCCCTCTGCTTCTATAGATGGCATCATCATCAACCAGCATCATGTCTGCGCCACGACAATATGACAAGAATGTCAGATTATCATGTGAGAAGAAGCAAGTGCAGAACCAGATGGTGATGTGCACTGGACTTGCTAGTTGGTACTGGAGGATGTGCCCCAAGAGAACTGTGAGGATGTGACTTTTTCCTGCTTGAAAAGGCCTCACGTATATAAGCCTCACTATGATAATCCCCATTTAACCGATTGATTGTTACCATGTAATATCATGTGTTTTTTCTTCTATCCAGTATACCGGTTTCTCAATTGACTGGAGGGTGAACGTTAATTATCTGGTCATACGGTTACTCGGATCACCCTCCATTTACATGATTACTGCATCCATGAAGCAGAGTCAACTTAACTGTTGATAAATGTAGTTGGTTGTATTTGTTTTTGTTTTTTTGGTGATATCCGTGTGAAGAGGTTGGGTTAATAGTGCAGTTGTTATACTCGTGCATTATTGTAATGCGATATATGTACAATATATCAAGGGGTGCTTTCCTCTCTTTCATGCCATCCATATGCTGCTGCCCCGTCTTTTGTCCCTGTAACTAATTTTGCATGCAGCTAGTCCAATTAATCCAAGCACATATAATAAGGATGCATGTAGTTACTCATGTATTCTATGAGATGTCCTCGAGGCACGGATTCATTTCAATATAGCATGATCCGAATCCTTCTCGTTAAGTAAAGACTGATCCGTTTATCTTACGGAGGACCACTGAATAGTGAATGATCCAGTGATCCGTTTACATCTCCCAAGCAGCAGTAGCAGCCTTGCCCTCATGATCACACCCACTTGTCACAGGTGCCTGCTGAAGGTTCGAGATCCGATCCTGCCTCCAATACACATTTCCAGATGAGATGATCGTCCTAGATGAATTGTGCAGCAGCTATATATAGTGACATACTGTATCCTGAGATGAATTGCTACTTGCTAGTAGGAGTATGTGGCAGGCACTTGCATGGATCGTAAATTAATATTCGTGTCTCCTGGCACTGCAGTGAGCGGCCAATGGAGGATCGTTTCATTTCATTTCTCTGGCGTATCTTGCTGGCCTCGGGACTTGGACCGTCCGTGAAATCGTAGAGCATGTAAGGTGGCCAGGGGGACAGCAGCAGGGTTAACAAAACCGAAACCGAAAAAACCGATGGAAAACCGAAATTGGAAATTCGAAAATATCGAGCCAAAAACCGCTCGAAAATCGTTAGAAACCGAAGAGTTTCAAAACCGAGCATTTGAACAAAAAACATTCAAAACAAATTTTAAAAAAACGAAAACCATTCGGTTTTCGAAAACCATCGGTTTTCTCGAAAAACCGATCGGTTTTCTCGAAAAACCGATCGGCGAGTTGAGCGTTTTAGGCGATCGGTTTTGGAGCGATTCGTCGGTTTTTAGAAAAATCGCTCGGTTTTCACCGGTTTTCGATCGGTTTACATCGCATAAATTTTTTCAAATTTTTTGATTTTTTTGAATTATTTTTTTAATTGAATCGGTTTACCGACCGGTTTAGGATTTCGAACCGGCTCGATACGGTCGAAAACCGCGATTTTCGAGCGGTTTTCGTCGGTTTTGTGAACCCTGGACAGCAGCATTCCCTTCCATTGGGTCCTGTAATTAATCGCTGAACCCAAGGATAACCTGGAAAACCAGGCCTTTATAAGTTTTGAATAGTGTGGTCTGTATTTAATTTAGGCTTTTATATTTGGTCTATTTCCAACCATGGCCTGAACCCTCCTTCACACATAGCACACGTGAGGATGGCCTCTCCATATAGGGATGAATCCCTCCGGCCTCTTCAATAGAGGCGCACATAGCACACCTCATTAGGAGGACTACAGGTCTGAATAGACCTTCAAATATCCAAAAAGGCCATTTTAGAGGCCATCCTTGGAGAAAGTCTTAGTTCCTATGCAAAATCTGCATCAAAAAGATTGTGCTTGGAGTCTATGAATCCACTCCACTAATATATTTGTAAATTAAACATGGTAAAAGTAAACGATCCATGTTTCTTGATCCTTGGAATTGATCGTTTACTTCAATTGCGTTGCATGCAGAATTGGCGAGGAAAGGAAATCAGCGTGCAAGTAAATACTACTAGCTACTAAGGCTATTTCCAATGGGTAGTATCATACTTCATTAAATAGATGCCACATATGAATTTTTGCTGATGTAGCAAAGCATTAAATAGGAGGGAAAAGAAAGCTGTATCTTGAGCAAGATACTGCTTTGGCACGATATCTTAGGCTGTGGCACAGAATCTAATGCATTGGGCCCACTTTCATAGACACAACATCACACCAATTAATTATTTTAACCATATAAGTATGATACTATGCATTGTAGAGAGTGTTTCTTCAATACAGTATCATACTTTTCATCCTATGTGGTATTCTTGGATATTGGAGTATGATACTTTGCACTGGGAATAGCCTAACCTGTAGGAGTAAGATTAATTTGTGTAGCGGCCATGCATGCAACTTTGGATACCAATAATGGCATGCGTGCGCTACAACGGCAAAGGACGAGCTCGATCAGGTAAACGCCAAGAAACAGGGATACGATTACGATCAAGGTCCAAGCATGCATGGCTGGACCTTATTTAGCAATATTGCGCGCCTTGCAGCAAATACGTACTAGCTAGCTAGTGCCCTGTAATGAATAGCATAAAGAATAGTAGTACGTGTTCGATCGATCGGTCGCGTCTAACAAGAACAGCTGGCGCACGTTGATACTGACATAACAGATCAACACGTACGCGTTTATACGGATGCCATCTTGTTAATTTTGTCACAAGACCGACGACGTACTGCAATTTCATCTGGAAATTAAATGGCACTAGTAAGATGCCCGTGCGTCGCAAACATATGATCATCATCGTCGTCTAATTAAGTTCTTGTCTAGCTAGTTAATTTATCAGCTTATCTGTGAGAGCAAGCACAACCGATGCATGCGAACAGAGGGCAGAAAGAACCGGATCAAACGGCAATATATATCGATCGAGTAAAAGAAATAGACAGACGGGGATATCGGCTGAGCCCTAAAGAGGCAACCAGAGCATGACCCATCGATGTAATCACCATGCATGCCTGTGTATCCATGGATCTCCCTCCAGGAATCCAGCCATTGGCGGTAAGCAACAAGGAGGCAACGACTCTTGAGGTTACTTGTGGATTTGGCAGGTAGGGCTTAGAAGCTAGCTAGCGCACACTGATCCTTGTTGCGAGGGCCTAGCCAGGAGCTAGCAGTGCGACACATGCATGAGATATGCAACGTGATCGAAGCGACTCTACTGTACGTGCAGCATGCATGATTCATTCATGCTGGTGGATCATCCGGCCCGGCCGGCCATCGATCGCTAGCTACCTCAGGGAAGCAGCAGCAGCAGCAGCTCGCTCGCCGGAGACATGCCGGCGTGCGATTGATTTGCCGGCCTCCCATGCAACGCATGGCGATGGCGGCCAACGATAAGCCTGCAAAACACGCACTGTTCTCTCCTCAGCCCATGAAAGCGGCCATACATATGCATGTCTGCTACGATCGAGCCAAGCACAGTACACCGCATGTCGTACTGCCATCCATCATTCATGCATGCCTTATATCCAACTCCATCATTAATTCATTCATTGCAGTCATGGTACAAAGTTGCAGTGAACAAGCTGGTGAAGCGAATTCCCGAACTTGCTCGATCGATCGGACTACTTCGCCAATCTCATATGTCATATTACTAGTATATATGCTGCTTGCCTGCTTCTACGAAGGGGGGAAAAAATAAATCATTCATCCTTTCCATTATGCACTACTTACTATATTACTAGCTTGGCATCAATAGTTTGACTAAACGAACATTCCATGCATGCATGTGTGATAAACTTAATTAACCGGATCACTAGTGCTCTCTCCGTTGAAGTTTATAAAACGTATTTCTTCTTGTCACGTAGGCCAAAAAAATATTAAAAATAACTAGATTACCCTTAATTATTATCACCAAGCACTATACTCAATGCATGCATATAGAAAATATAAAATAAAGATGAATATTTGTTAGAGGTATAGTGGAAATATTACACTAATATTACAATGGATATTACATTGAAGTATAAAATATATCTTATATTTATAGATAAGATATTAAAAATAGGTTTTATAAATTCAGATAGAGGAAGTAAGTATATAAATTCTTGTCGACAATTTAGAATTGGTCGCATCATGTGCAAAGAAGAGGACAAATCGGAGGCCACAATGTGTCACGCACGCCGATACATTTACACAATAACCGACGTAAGTTCTAGATTATTCTGATGTTGTTTTCCCCCAAGCAGGGTTAGACTTATCGAACGCAGCATGATAATCGAAAGAGGCTCGGTATCGATAATCAACGATTATCGAATGATTTTCGTCAAATACCGAACATGAGCGGTAATCCTCGTGCAGCTAACAACTCCGCTATGTTGTACTCTTTTGTGGATATGAGCGCTAATCCTCGTGCAGCTAATAACTCCGCTTTGTATTCATGCCAACTTTGCTTCGTCCATGGACTAGACGTTTCCCACTGTTGATACAACATGGTATAAAATGCTGGGTCTTGCCACTCGTAGACCCATTGGGTCGGAGGTTGTGTATGAGCATCCGGGATGGCGTAGTTGTACTGGCCATATAAGCCATAACTCCCTTGTGTCTCGGCGATGCTATACGAGCTAGAGCTATCCTGCGATACATCAATGTTACGTCGATGCTCTCTTCCCTTCTCTGAAGTAGCCGTCCTTTGCGACTGGGGAGCGCCATGGTCCTTATCCTGTGTGGCATGAGTGAACTGGGACTCCCCTGTAAATTCTATGAAACAATGTTGTTCTGGGGCATCACCACCGGATTGAATGCCATGACTGTCCGTCTTGGACCTACTGTCATTGGACTCTTGATACGGCGGGCTCCGACGGTCCCCAGGAGTGCTATCGGTCGAGTCATCGCTCCCAACATCTGTATGACCCTTCCCCTTTCCTTTCGAGAGAGCTTTCCTTTTTTTTCTTGATCCCTCGTTGCTATTGTTTGGTGCTTTCTTTTTCCTGTGTAACTGGCACCCACTGTCTTGTCTGCCCATTCGGTGATGCATGTAGCCCCAGTATTCTTTCGTAATGCAATAGGGTCAACTAGGTCTGTCACAAGGTGTGATGGGAGGGGGGTGTCACTCTCTGTGTCCTCCTCATCAAGTAAGAGGCCAGCATTGGACCTCCCTTTCTCATGAAAGGGAGAGAGTAGAGAGGGCTAAGAGGGGCTACTAGGTTGAGATGTAGTGTGTGATGGGTTGGGTTGGCATAGTTTTTTCATGAATGCGCTGCTTTCAACTAGGCCAGCCCAGGCATGACCTAGTTTTTTGTGCAGTACCGTGCCACCCATTGGGCCAAGTTTCCATACCCAACAAGGTTCGATCATTCATGTTGTACTAACCTAGCCCACGCACATCCGCGATGTGCCTATCGATCTGTGTGCTGTCCCAAAATAGCCTAGCCCAATTATGGATATGTTGGGTTTAACCCTTGATCATGAACGCACGCACACGAACATGAGGAAGAACACAGAAGTTTTAGGACAATTTTCTCGTTTATTATATTCTTGTGTTGCTCTCAAACTCATGGGATATATAACCTTATACAGTGGGCGGACCACCTAACCAACTTGATAACCAAGGCAAACTCTAAACATGGAAAGCCTAACTAAGGAAAACAAACAAACTGATTTGATCTAACTACCGATTGTATCATGATCTTTACTTGTCTTTTATGACACGATAAATCAACAATTTTGGCAAGTCTTGATTAGTTTCCAACAATCCCCCTAATCAAGACTTGTTGACTTTTACTCGAAACAGGACGGTGAACACATCTCCAAGGAGTTCCGCCTTCCTCTTGCTGGGCAACCACCGGTGATGCACCTCGCTGGTGATTACGACATGTGGCTCAGCTCTAATTATCTTGTCACCAGTAACACAACTTAACGGTGACGTAAGCTCGCATTAGAGCTTACCCACAAGAGACTTGGACACACCTACAAGAACTCTCATGCACACACACAGCTAGAACGACGGCCACAACTTCTTTAATGTCTCTCAACGAGACACGCAAATGGGCACCAATACCATCCTGTCACATTGATTGTCGATGACACTCATCAATGCTAGGTATCGGGGAGACACACCTTCTCCACCCTTTCTTATTCTCTTTTTTCCTTGTTTCTCTCTCTCTCTCTACTTAGCTGCCTCTACAAGACACATTTTTTTCTCCTCCTTACAAGAACCGTGTACTGTGCATGCACTATTGCTTCTGTATCCACGGCCCCGTCGGCCACCCCGTTGGCACACAACCGTGTCGACCGCCTCGACGACTAATGCACTGAGCCAACGGCTCCCTGCCCGTGCGCCACACCGGCCGCCCGTCTCTCGCTATGTGTCGCGCCCGAAGTGCCCAAGGCACCACTGCCCGCCGCGATAAGTGCCCGAGTTTTCACCACGTACGCCTGGTAGCTCCTACGCTCGAACTGCTGTGATTCAAGCCCATCGCCGCGTTGGTCATCGGTGTCGTCTGTCGCCTGCACCAACTGCTCGCCGCCCTCGCTTCAGCCACGTTGGTCGCACCATCCTAGGTCAGCTTGCACCCGATGACGCACGCAACGCACACCCCGACGTGCTCTCCTGATCCATCTATCGTGGCCTGCGAGCCGCCGTGCCACACACGTGTATCGCCTCCCGTCGTTCGGGCCACTCCCGTGTCTCCCACCGCCAACCACGATGTCCTACTGGCCACGCTTGATGCACTGTCAGATCCCGCTCAACACTGCATCACTCAAAGACGATAGTCTGCCCTGAGGCGCAGCAATGGCGGCCTCCCACAAGGCAAGCGTAGAACCAAGGTTAGAACCTCGCTCTGATACCAATTGTTGGGTTTTAACCCCTGATCATGAACACACGCACATGAACACGAGGAAGAACACAAAAGTTTTGGGACAATTTTCTCTTTTGTTATATTCTTGTGTTGTTTTCAAACTCACGGGATACATGCCCATATATAGTGGGCGGATCACCAAACCAACTTGGTAACCAAGGCAAACTCTAAACATGGAAAGCCTAACTAAGAAAACAAACTAACTGATTTGATCTAATTGCCGATGTATCATGATCTTACTTGCCTTTCATGACACGACAAATCAACAATTTTGGCAAGTTTTGATTAGTTTCCAACAAGATCTATCCATGAGCATCCTCTTGTAAGGGTTACTAGGTAGGATCTTGCGCTGCGTTGCTTAGTGCGAAATTTGGTTCGGTGGTTCTTTTTGCAAAAAACAGTAGGAGGATATTAACATAATTTCCGTTTCTTGGGGGTTTTTGTAAAAAAAAATGGGCTAGCTAGGAGTTGACAATGAATTTGCGTTACCACGGGGGCTTTTCTTTTGTAAAAAACAACAGGTGGAGGACCCTTTCACGAATATACGGAACTACGGGGCTTTTTTGAAAAATTATCGTTGGATGGACCTGGATGTAATTTTGGCTTTTACAAAAACAACCTTGGAGGACCCGTTTGCCAATGTGCGCGGGATTCTTTTTTTGCAAAATTACCGGTGAAAGGATCTAAACTTAATTTCAAAATTTTTGGAGGGTCTTTGCGCAAAAAAGCGGCGACACGTGGGCAGGTTGGGTGGATTGGAAGTTCTTTCGCTTTAATAGATACTAGGTGGGATCTCATGCTACGCCGCTTGGTGCGAAATTTGATTCGGCGGTTCTTTTTGTCAAAAAAGGTAGGAGGATTAGAACGTAATTTATGTTTTCCTGGGGGGTTTTGAAAAAAAAACAGGCTAGGTAGGAGCCAATGTTGGATTTGCGTTACCACGGGGCCATTTTACAAAACTACCAATAGAGGACTCGTTCGCGACTATACGAAACTACGGGGCCTTTTTTTTTGCAAAATCACCGCGAAAGGACCTAGATATAATTTTAGATTTTATAAAAATAACTGTGGAGAATCAGTTCGCGAATCTACGCAACTACATGATCTTTTTTACAAAATTACAAGCAAAATAATCTAAATATAATTTTGAAATTTACGAAAGGTTTTTTCACAAAACACACGGTGACACATGAATAACCATAAGAAAGCTCTCCGGTATTACTAATCATCCCTCCCTTATAATCGGGAGAAAGGGCCGCAGGAGAGCCACCCCACGTGGTGTGCCCCCTCTCTCTCCTCTTTTTGCAAAAAAGCCCCTCCAATTATTGAAATTACGGATAGGTCCTTTGCAATTTTTTGTGAGAGGGAAATTTTTTCCCCGATTCGCATTTAAGTCCCTCGTTCGACGTTTTACATAAAGAATCTCCCGTTAGATACGAATCGTAAACGAACCCTTTTATAGTTTTTCAAAATAGCGAACAGGTCCAAAATCATAACAAATATGTCCGTGCATTTTTCGTTCAGATCCTTTCTCCGTTTTTCCCCCAAAAAAATATTTTTGTGGTCCGTTTTTTCCTCCAAAGCATGGAAGAAATGTTTTCGTTTCTCCGTTTTGCCCGGAAAAAATGTTTTTGTGGTCCGTTTTCTCTCCGGAGCATTGAAAAAATGTTTTCGTTGGCTATTTTTCCCGAAAAAAATAAAAAAATATTTTTGTGGTCCATTTTTCCACCGGAGCATGGAAAAAATGTTTTCGTTTCTCCGTTTTGCCCGAAATTTTTTTTTGTGGTCCGTTTTTTCCTCCGGAGCATGGAAAAAATGTGTTCATTTCTCTGTTTTTCCTAAAAAAACAAAAAAATATTTTGGTGGTCCGTTTTTCCTCTGAAGCATGAAAAAATGTTTTCGTTTCTCCGTTTTGCCCGATTTTTTTTTTGGTCCGTTTTCCCCCCGGAGCATGGAAAAAATGTGTTCATTTCTCCGTTTTTCCTAAAAAAACAAAAAAATGTTTTGGTGGTCCGTTTTTCCTCCGAAGCATGAAAAAATGTTTTCGTTTCTCCGTTTTGCCCGGAAAAAATGTTTTTGTGGTCCGTTTTTCCTCCGGAGCATAGAAAAAATGTTTTCGATTCTCCGTTTTTTTCTAAAAAAAACCGAAAGATGTTTTGGTGGTCCGTTTTTCCTCCGAAGCATGGAAAAAAATGTTTTCGTTTCTCCGTTTTGCCCAAAAAAATATTTTTGTGGTCCGTTTTTCCTTCAGAGCATGGAAAAAATATTTTAGAGTGTTCTCATGGTCCGTTTTTTCTATGAAAACATTTTTTTCAGTTTTTTTCATATTAATTTTTTTTTCGTTCACGTGCGTGACGTGCCGCCGCGCTGAATTTCCTAGTAGATAAGATAGATATATCTCACCGTTGCCGTTGCCGTTGCCTCCCTCTCCTTCCCCCTCCAGACTCCGCCTCGGGATTTGCTCCGTCGCACCCACTCCCACCTCCTCCTCTGCCCTCCCGCCCGCTGAAAATGCCATCTCCACCGCCCACTCTCCTCCTCTACTTATACCCGCCCTAGCACTGCGCGACCGACGATCCACTGCCACTTCGTCGAGCACCTTCGCCATGGGGGACCTCCACGCCAAGGGCAGGGCGTGCGCCGGCGAGACGTCGGCCGCGGCGTCCAGGATCATCGCCCAATGGGCCGCGCGCCGCCGCCATACGTGCGAGCAAATGGTGCTCACCACGCTCGACCTCGACCGCCGCGACCGCGAGTCCGAGCTCCTGGCGCTCGCGCGCCTCCACGCCGTCTCCATGCTCGACGCGTCCTTCCTCCGAGCAGACGACGATGATGCCCATGGCGGCGGTGGTGGCAGGCGCGCGCGGTCGCCGGAGCGAGCCCTCGTGCGGCGGATCGCCCGGGAGTGGACGGAGCCGCAGAGCTCCCCGCGCGCCGGCGAGGGGGCGCGGGGGCGGGGCGAGCAGTGGCTGGGCGAGACCGAGCGTGAGCGGGTGCGCTCGGTGAGGGAGCGCGTCCGCATGGCCAGCCAGGGCGATCCGGAGCAGGGAGCCACGCGCGGGCGGCAGGCGCGGGAGGCCGTCATGACGCGCTCGACCATGGAGCGGCAGCGCGAGCTGCAGGGCCTCTCCGAGCACCGCGCCGTCTCCACCTTCGCTCATCGCGGCCGCATTCAGGTCAACACTTTTACCTTCGCTCCAACTGTTTCTCGTCTTCGTCGTTCGTCCCCAAAACGAATTAATCTTTATAAGAACGGGAGACACAAATTTTACGTAAATTTTTTTTACAGAAACTCAGATGAGTACGAAGGTAAATGTAGTCACTTTATAAGAAAATGTTTATAACAAGTTTCTTTTATCTCTTCTTCCTACTTTGCTCTATCCTATATACTATGTGTACATATTTAAAATGATACATAAAACATTCTCCGTGTAGAATAGAATACAGTGTTTGAGAGGAAGTATATTCCTATCACATTCAAACTCAACAATCAAATTCCTTTAGGCAAATTCTTACTGTAACCAAAATGAAATACGAGTCTCCTTGAAATAAGTCTTCATGAACATACCTTATATTTTGATCAACAGACTGATCTAAACAAAAAAGACTAAAACAGCCTTATCCAAACGCTTCTCGTGAAGCAAACCAAACCACCAGCAAGGTAAAAACACATGGATTTTAACAAAGCAGATGAACAAATCTGGATCTTTAGTAGTTCATAACCCCAGTAAAATTTGAGTATATACAAATAATTAACCTCCTGAAACAAATGCTCAATCATTGAACCGTATAAACTAAGATATCTCCTATGGAGCTGAGTAGATAACGAAGAACTCATCTCATGGAACCTTGACACGCTCCACCTAGAACATAAAACTTGGCAAATAATGCTCACTAGAGAGCAACTTACACATGTTGCCATCACGTACGTCAAACTACCAACTTCAAATATAATTAAATTCCATTACATAGTTGAAAGTACTCCTGTAAAACTGTTAGGATGAAAGTTATTGTGTTGGAAGTTTGTAAATCCACCTTAGACTCCACATATGTGAATCTTTCTGTAGTAACACATAGAAGAAGACGGATCGTCGAAGAAATCATCAATAATTAATCCCGCATGGATGTTGCTAATAATAAGCACAACAACCTGAATTGCAATGAACTCCACTTCTGACAGAAGCAATGTGTCAATTAACTAAGGTAGAAGATCGTTGACTGAGGTGGCGCAGAACAGCGCCAGGGCATCTTGCCGGGTGGCGCTGGCGATAATGTTGGTAGAACTAGCGATTGAACAGTCGTCGATGTAGAGCGTGTCAATGCTCAATATGGGTCGAGTCGTGGAATGGAGTCAAGACGAGTTGAAATCGCCAAGTTGATGTTGATGAATCTCTTGATGCATTGCTTTTACGCACGTAGTAGTAGATGATGTGTTAGAGCAGAATCGCCAAAAATCTTCATGCGGACATTGTACAAACATTGTGCGATGGCCACACGGCGATGCTGCACGATGACCACCTTTGATGATGTTGTCGTGCTGGTGCCACCTCCGAGAGTCGCCTCATCTGAATGTGATTGAAATGCACGATCTTTGCATGTATCACTTTTCACGATACCTAAAAGTTGGAATAGCGATTTTCGAAGCATTTCCTATAAGAGAGTGTTTTACATTTCTTTGAGAAATGGATTATATATCAAATCATAGCTATTGCATTAAAGAAGAAAAGAAACTAATAGAAGTCTGATTTTCTTATTCCTGAAAATATTCTATCTATATCCTAGACGCCGTAGAGAATTGAGAATTTTCATGTCTTTCAATTCTCGTAATCATAATTGGAAAGTTACGGAAGAAGATCCATCATTTTGCAATGAAAACAACATAAAAAAACTGTGGACAATTTCGAAATCAGGCCAAGCGCGCCTCCTCTCAAGGGCAACGATTTGATTTTGAACCCGAAGCTTTGATACAACTTGTAGCAAATAATATACTACAAAAAAAATGGAAACGGGGTCCATAAATTTTACGTAGAAAACCTTTCCAGGAAAAAATCACAGGTAAATATCATTATATAAGAAGATGTTTACAATCAAACTCCCTTCTCTTTTTCTTTCTTGTTCTATTCTATAGACCATATTTAAAGAGATTCATAAAAATCCCAATGTAATGTAGGAACAAAACTCCCAAGTTCGAGTAAAAAAAAATGATATCACACTCAAACTCAACGATAGGCAGGAAGGGATTGCTTTTTTTTTTGGAAGCATAAGCATAGTAAGCATGGTTGATGTTCGTTTGTCCGGTGGGATAGCTCTAGGAGCAGACATGCAGTTGCATTAAGGTGGGAGAAATCAATGCACGCCTTTAGTTCTCACTTGGACCAACTTCTACCCCTACTAGTTACTAGTTAGTAGTTAGCACCAAACTACGGATGAGTTGATGTTGTCGCGTTGATTGATTCTGGTCGACGAATTGAATGCCATGCCATGCTTGGATAACTGTCTTGTCTAGCTTGCTGCAAGCCTGCAAGTAGGACTGTGACTGTCAAACGAAGTAATTTTCTTGATTTTTCGAGGAATCAGTTTAAGTTTTACTTACGCCATGTACCAAGAAGACCTGGGGTCCTTACCTCCGCACATTGCTCCTGTAGTACCCGGTAACAGCTGAAAAGTTTGCCTGGGCATCTTTTTGGTCAAATCCCCTCGCACACTTGTACTTGCTTCATGCCTGTGGTACCAAATTAAATTCCTCACTTTAGAAACATGAGTACAACCTTTAGCCAATAGGTTGAACATTGTTCTGTGCCTGAGTTATGACGGTCGGCAGATGGCTCACGAAAAAATGGAGTTGTAGTTTTTTGTACTGCGTCATGTGCACCAACCCAAGCATAGGCAATGAGAGACTCAAAGCTAAGCAGCTATGTTAACAAAGCATAAGTTACTACCACGAAACACTATCAAGTTTACAAAGTTCAAGGCTTTGTTTTCCGTCTCTTATTTGCAAATTCAGAAGCACTCTGTACTAGAAAATGATGTGCTGCTAGTGAGTGGCATCATTGCTTCACTAGACCTTTCTGAAGAATGCCAACAGCTATAATCGCCACTAAAATTTCTGGATAGTCTTGTCTGAAACTGTCTTCTGACTTCCGCTAGAGTAAGCAGCCAAGTTTAATTATAAACCTTCATTTTCCAAATCTTATCTGCTGATTAAGAAAATTGCACTGTTGTCGATCCGCAACATTATTTCAGTGTACCTTTTTGAGGGACGACATTAGCTACAAGCACCAATAAATTCTCTGAATAGCCTTGTCTAAATTGTCTTCTACTAGAGTAAACAAGCCATTCGAAGTGTTAATGATAAAATTTCGTTTTATAATAATTGATAACACGATGTTTTCTTTCATGGGATTGATAATTATTGTTTTCCAGTCCTTTCTCCGAGGTAGATTCTTTCGTAGTGGAAGGCCTATGCACGATGAGAGATCACTTTCTATGGCAACCAGAGAATTAGGACAGCTTAGACAGAGTAATCCTGTCTCTAGATTGAGGTATGGCTTCCTTTGCCTGGTATGATCTGCTCTATTGTTGCTGATCTTGGCTGTCACAGGTTGGATCTTGCTAAATAGGGATCCTATGATTTGTGTGTTTAATTAGTACTGCTTGTTCTTCAGCATCCAGTTGGGAACATGCACCAGTTCTGGTCAAATTGCCAAATAAACATATTTTTTTGGTACTTCTTTTGAAAATCTAATTCATTCATCGTATATATCGATTTTGACTTCCAGCATCATCGAGGCTCATAGGACATTAACTTTCTGCATGCTGACAATATATTGTTCTTGACTAGGGAAGAAGTTCGCTCTAGAACAGAAAATATCAGCAATGATCAAGCAGCTAACCGTTCTGGGCCAATGCGTACTCAAAACAGTTCTGCCAATAGTGAGCATCGTAGTTTTGTAGGTCAGATCTTACGTGACGATAACCATCAACTAGACAATGCTACTCACAATCATCAAATCCGGACAACGGAAGATGAATCCGTTGGTGTCGAAATCACTGTACCAAACAGCAACGATGTTTTGCAAGATGATTTTGATCAGGAACAAATGCAAGGATATGGAGAGTACTCAGATTCAGGGTCCTCCGGACTGGGCAGTGAGCAATCTGGTTCTTTCGCTTCTAGTCCATCCAACAACAGAGTGCAACAAGCAGCTGGAACCTATGGGCAGCAAGATGATTTGCAATGGTCAAGGGAGGTATCTAGTAGTGAGGATGGAGGGGATAGTCCCTTCCTGCATAGAGATGAGGAATGGCGTGTCATCGATTCTCAAGAAGCAGAACCCCAATGGCAATCAGGTCCAAGTTTCTCTTCCAGCAGAAATATCAATAGGTTCAGTCCACCGGACGATGATGTCTACGGGGTGGAGCTTAGAGAACTCTTAAGCAGGTATTTCTTTTATTAAATTATGAAATGTAGTACATCCCTTTTGTTGAACCATGCTTAATAAGCAGGTTATATTCTGTAGGCGTAGCGTCTCTAATCTTCTTAGCAGTGGCTTCCGTGAAAGTCTGGACCAGCTCATACAATCGTATGTTCGAAGACAAGAGCACGATCCTCCTCTCGACTGGGATTACGAAAGGCAGAGGTCAACCGCCGGTTTACTCAACGAGGAGCGCGCTGAACACACGATCAATGAACACAATCACCCTGAGCCTTCAGTTGTGTTATCAGGTCAAACACATGTCCCGCAGCAGAGGCATTGGCAGATTGAATTGCCCCATCATAACTGGAGTCAACAAACCATTCATCGCGCTGAATTTGTGAGTCCCGTCTCTCCTCAAAGCTACGCTCTCTGTTGTCTTACAACTGGTTCATTGCAGGGCATCCACTGCTGAAAGTTTCGGCATGGATGGTTCAGAGTGTCCGACCGTACATAATCTTCTCTCACCGGAACCTGTCTGGCAGGACTGGGATGCCGTCCACGTTCTGCGAGATGACCTGACGGGGCTGCAGCGAGGAATGATCAGCATGCAGCAGATGCTGGAAGCATGCATGGAAATGCAGATAGAGTTGCAGCGCTCCATCAAACAGGAGGTTTCTGCTGCTCTGAACCGCTCTTCAGCCGTTCCAGGTCGGCCACCCGTCTCTCTTCTTTCTGGTCTCTACGGCACGGCACCGTACAGCTGATTAATTCACCGACAAAAAAGGCTGCTTGAACGTAGGAACAGCCCAAGGGGTGTTAGAGGACGGATCACAATGGAGGCTAGCAAGGAAAGGAACCTGCTGCATCTGTTGCGACAAGCAGATTGACTCCCTTCTTTACAGGTTTGTCGGCTATATATGCACTTACTTGTGTAAGCATTAAAGACACTCTCAGTGACACTCTCAGTGACATCTTCTTGCACTCTTACTGCTTGCCATCAGGTGTGGGCATATGTGCACCTGCGCAAAGTGCGCGAGCCAGCTGCTCCAGGGGGTCGGCAAATGCCCACTGTGCCGTGCGCCTATCGTTGAGGTGATCCGGGCTTACTGCATACTGTGACGGGTCTAGCTAGCTAGATAGAAGAGTCGCTAGAGGAGGGGGGAGGGGTGGTTGATCTGACCGGACTGGAGGCTTTCAGTTTTGACTTCAGGAGTTGTATACCAGGAGGAGGGGGTTTGCTAGTTCTGAAACCACTGTTCTCCATTGTTTCTGTAGCCTCCTTCCATTCTAATGTGCTCTTGTAGAAACTTTTAATCCTGCAGCCTTGTAATGAAATAAGAGATCCATGAGCACACTAGCGGTGCTGATTCTCGGTTGTATGATTTGTCTCTTGGAATGGTACACTGCCCCGTCTGTACTGATTTTTTTTTGTCGAAAACGGTAAAAACCAAACGAATTGCAAAATCAAACTTTCCGAATTAAGCGGGTCAAAAAGCGGCAAAAAAAAAAAGAAGCGAAAACCAATTGATTTGACCGGTTTTGTTTGATTTTCTATCTAGATCCACACTCAAGGACCGGTTTTTGATTTTCGACCGATTTGCATCGAAAATCGGCACACTCAATGAAAATTAGAAAAAATTACAAAAAATCTAAATAAATCCTAATTAATCTATAAAATACCTCAGAAAAATTTCAACAGTTTTTGAATTTATTTAGTGATTCTGGAAAATAAAAAACAGCAATTAATGAAAAAGAATAGGAATACTGTCATATTTTTATAAAACTTTACAAGATTGATCATGCTATAGAATTTTAATGGTACCATAAAAAGTGCTCAAGGATCATGTAGTTAAATTTTCAGAAATATTAGACTTCATTTAGCGCCCCTAGAAAATAAAAAGTAGAATAGCATATATAAAGATAAAAGCACTGTCAAAAATTTAACAAAATACACAGGTCTCATCATCACCTAAAAATTTTAAAGCATCATTAGCATTGCCTCAAGACCTCATACAAAAATTCATAACATGATTTGACAGCTCAATTAAATCAGGAATTACCGATTGCTTTGCCCTTTTTTCTTTTTTCTATTATATATTTTCGAATTTTCTCAAAAATGTCTCACAAATTTTTTTTTTTTTTAAAAAAAATCATCCTAGATGTTTGGAGCGTTATGGTCATGCTCCCATATCCTCTCGTGAGCTTATTAGTGATTACCCAAATCTCATAGATTGCGACCTCACAATCTAGTTCACATATATGTCTTTTTTCGAGTGTACTCTACAGGATAGTACGAAGATGGGCCTCATAACACATTAAGACATAAAAGTCATCCTCCCGTGCAGTACTTGAGAGTATGCATCTCCTAACGGGAAAAATGTAAGTATGAATGTACTCTCCAGTTACCCCTACAGCCAGGTTTTTAGATGTATTAATATAATCCACGGTAATCACTCCAATATTTCTTTCACATGTTTTGAGGACTTCAAATTATCTTTTGCACTCTTAACCTTAGTGATCACAATTTGATCGTCACGATACAAAAGAATAGCCGGTATTGGTTTTTCAACCATCGGCAAGTCCAACAAGAACTCACGCAACCACTCTGCCTCAACAGTGGCTGCATCAAGCGCCAAAAGCTCAGCCTCTATGGTTGACCTCGTCAATATGGTATGTTTGCAAAACTTCTATGAAATTGCAGCACTGCCCAAGACGAATACATATCTGCCGGTGGCTTTGGTCTCATCGAGATTAAATTAGAATGACTACAACCAGGGTTCACAAAAACCGACGAAAACCGCTCGAAAATCGCGGTTTTCGACCGTATCGAGCCGGTTCGAAATCCTAAACCGGTCGGTAAACCGGTTCAATTAAAAAAATAATTTGAAAAAATTGAAAAAAATTATGCGATGTAAACCGATCGAAAACCGGTGAAAACCGAGCGATTTTTCGAAAAAACCGACGAAAATCGCTCAAAAAACCGATCGCCCAAAACGTTCAACTCGCCGATCGGTTTTTCGAGAAAACCGACCGGTTTTTCGAGAAAACCGGTGGGTTTTCGAGAAAACCGAATGGTTTTCGTTTTTTTAAATTTATTTTGAATTTTTTTTTGTTCAAATGCTCGGTTTTAAAACTCTTCGGTTTCTAACGATTTTCCAGCGATTTTTGGCTCGATATTTTCGAATTTCTAATTTCGGTTTTCCATCGATTTTTTCGGTTTCGGTTTGGTTAACCCTGACTACAACTCCTATGAGAGGACGTGATGATGAGATGACAGGTGAACCACCATCTCTACCTTCTTTTTGTGGCGTGGATTGTCTTAAACGTGCTTGCTTTACATGGATTGGCCATTGAGCTTTATCCAATAAGCTGAGAGAAAGCCAAGTTGGTCTCTCCTTCCTTCCCCTGCACAGCGCATGAGCACGCGTCTTCCTCCGCCGCCTATATCTAAAACATACACGCGCCCACGCCGCATCACCTCGACATCGATCATTCCATTTCTCATAGGCATAGCCTGCCATGTCCGCGTCGCCCGAGTTCTACAAGCCCTCCTCCTCCTCCTCCTCCATGCCGCCGGCCTTCCCACCTCTCCTCGCCGAGCCGTGGGACGACGAGGAGGGCTACTACTGCCGGACGCCCACGGGCGCGGGGATCAAGGAGCCCGCCACCTGCCCGCCGGCGCCCAGGAAGCCCCGCCCGCCCCCCGCCGCCTGCAGGGAGCACCTCTGCGACGTCCAGGTCCTCAGCCTGCGTTCAGAGGAGCTCGACCGCCTCTTCCGGCCGCAGCAGTGCGACAAGCGCCACCGCTCGCCGGACAAGAGCGCGCGCTCGACCTAGTCGTCAAGCTAAGCAAGGCAAGCCTGCCTAGCTCAGCTAGCACACGCGCAATGCAGTCCAAGTGGTTGCGTTTTTCCTGCTTGGGAATCAGCTGTGCTCCTGCCTCCTGCTGCTGCTGCTGCTCTACCCCCGAGTCCAGTCCAGTATTAGTTCTAGATTAATCAAGCACTTAGTTACCGCTACTTTATACAAACTACGTACCTGTGCTGCGTGGATGCATCATCCTACTCACCAATTCTCCCTTAATTCGCTCACACGCACGCAGGCTCTGTAATGATAATAAGCTTTATTTTGTTCTAGTTTGTTGCAAAGCTTAATTTGTTGTTAATCTTCTGGATGCTACTCTCTTACCTTCCGAATTCCGATGCTGAGGCAGGGGATCTCATTCCATTCGAATGGATTAGCGAAGAGGTTGCCTTGGGTCAACAGGGGTGAGGAGTGTAGCTAGCAGGCAGCTAAAGCAGCCGGCTTTGACTTTCAACGGGAGAGGACCCTGGTCAGATCGGCCGGCTACTTAAATTCTTTAAACACTAGAACTGTTGACTTTGACAGTTGACTTCACCCAAATTGCTGGCTTGGCTTGCCCCTTGGTGTGGGGCTCTCCGCTACAGAGGAGCCGTGTTCAATACTGATTCAGCTGTGAGGCGTGTTGCAGGGGGATGGATGACCATGAACATTAGGCAGGAATGGTAGATGGTAATAATCCACCAACCACCTAGGTCATCAACTTAGGGTGTGTTTGGTTGTTTGTATCCAGTGATACATATATAAGATGGTTTAAGAAAAAATAATAATTCATGTTTTTATGGATGATGAGATATAAATTTAAGAAATATTCTTTCTAGATACTAAACCATTTCATTCACCCAAAACAATGAGACCAAATGATACAGAACCATCCTACTATCACATTCAACCGCATCCCACCATCCAAACACATAACACACCCTTTAAAGGATGCCAGGGAATAAGACAAGTATAGCGAAACAAGTCCAAGTTTGGTCCATCTCGCTCGGGTGATGGAATGGAACCGACTAGCATGTCCCACCCATGTATGGGAAAAAAATCACCTTTCTTCCGGAACATATGTTACACGTTTTAGAATTGTGAGTATACAGCCCTTATTATGCATTTTATACGGCTACACTAAGGTCACAAATTGCTCGGTTTACGCACGCTGCGTTTACAGAGGAGGCTCGTAATTAATCACGAGGCAACCATTTACAGGGTTAAGCGACTATTGACATGGCGAGCCAAGCACAACATTTCGAAGCTCCATAGTCTATTCATCAGCAGAAGTTCCGTGTTCGATAGCGAGAGCGAATCATCAGTATGTGAAGTTCTGCAAATTATGCCATACTTAGTACTTTCTAATCCGAATTATTAGCCTATGCACTAGTATATAAGCATGAAAATTGCAGCGCACAAGCCTGAATGATTAGGACTAACCTCTTATCGCCCACCGTGTTGTTCTAGGTACTCCCTAATCATCAGCCGTTCCTCTTTTGTAAGATCGGGATTTTGACCGGTCAATCGCTCCCTTAATTCTCTCTCTTCAGCACTCGTGCCATCCCTGGAGACCTGAAATGAAGATGTCAGCTATGCTACCCTATTCAGCACGTCCACAGGTTTAGGAAAGAATCTCACTTGGATGTAGTTATTCACATGGCCATCAGCATCCGGCTTGGTCTTCTTCTCGCCTTCGTTGCACACCCACTTGCCATCCACTATATATTTGTACTCGTACCGTCCTTCCTTCGGGAAACACAAACGCAAAAGGTGTAAGATGCAGCGGGTGTGAAGTTGGCCACAATCAAGTGAAGTATGTAACAGATAAGGCGAATCAACATTTGTAGAAGGATCACAATGACTGCCTCTTCAGTATCACGTGGACCAGTTAGATAGCCACGATTGTGGTCAAATAAAGATTATCCTGTGACAATCTTTCAGGATCTTAAGGACCCTTCAATCCTAAGGACGCTGTTCAAATGTAAAGATTTACGAAGGATCAATCTGGATGTTGCACATTGATGGTATCCACATCTACCATACAAGGAAAGGAATACAAGGACGAATGATGAAATATTAAAGTTTGGACAATTGACAGTATAGTAGTTAATTTGAAACTCACAGGTAGCTCCCTCTCAAGAAACCAAGCACTTTTCTCCTTATCATATGTCAGAGGAATTCTCTGAATAAGCACAGGAATGAAAGAGATAAACATAAATCAGTTAAGATAAGAGTGCCCTCTATAACATGCTAACATCATAGTTTCTATACTAGAAAGCAGCTTGGAGAAATTCTCTGAATAAGCACAGGAATGCAAGAGATAAACATAAATCAGTTAAGATAAGAGTGCCCTCTATAGCATGCTAACATCATGGTTTCTATACTAGAAAGCAGCTTGGAGAAATTCTCTGAATAAGCACAGGAATGCAAGAGATAAACAATTAAACATAAATCAGTTAAAGAGTGCCCTCTATGGAACAAAACATGCTAACATCATAGTTTCCATACTAGAAAGCAGCTTGGAGAGGTTGTCTTCACTCCACCAAATAGACATTGTTTCAACACTCGATTTATATTCCATAACTGGAGAATAAACATACCTGTCCCCAGCCAATGTCAAGCCCAGAAATTTCAACAGAAGAGCAACTACCATTTTCCCACTTCAAAGTGATGCGGTTTTTCGATAAGCCCATCAGCTAAATAATAAGACAGTCATCACTTAGCACAAAACGATATAAAAGCACTATTTAATCTTCTTCATCATAACTACAAACTGAGAAAACAGTATAGTTTTTCATTTCACTTACAATGTCAGCAGTTGCCAATTTAATTGCTTCCAACTTTGGAAAGCAAGCCCTTCTACTCTATAAAATAAACAAATGAGCTTAAATTCAGGAAAGAAAATAACAAAGCAAGATAATTAGCCATTTCGTAACAGCACAAGACAACCGACAAAAAGTTACTATAGAGGACAATTGAGAGATGTGCACACAAGCAGCTGGTTGGTAGACATTAGTATCAACAGTGCACACATATTATATAAAACAAATTATTTCCCCACCACCGCTGCTGTATATTCCACAAAGGTAAATGAAGAAGTTTTCAACTGCATAAGACTTGACTACCTGTAGTAGCTGATGTCCTTCATTAAGACTGTAGCCAAGAGTCCAGAACATGTATGCCAACTGAAATTTTACAAAATGTTCCCAGAATTAGAAAACTATCACCACTCAAGATTATCGACAACATCAAAGTGTCATGGACAATTTAAGTCAGTTTTAATACTGTGAGGCTATTAAAGCACTGTAACATTGTGCAAACAGTACATTTTACTGACTCCATATGTCATGATTATGTAATTGTCTTCTAGGAATCATGAATGTTGCTAAGATAATAACATTTGTTATTTGGGTGGATGCTACTCCACACAAATGCACGTACACGTGTTTTTCTGTTCTTCTTCCTTCTTTTTTTGTGGGTAGGGCAGGATACAACTAACTAAAACCAGAAAGAAGAGAAAAGACTATGTACACCTATTGCCAATTTGCCACAGCAGGATCTCTTGGGAAACAAATAAGGGAAAGACTATGTAAACCTACTGCCACAGCGGGAGCTCTTCCAAGTCCAGCAGTACAATGTATATATGTTACACCGCCATTACGGTTGATAAGCTTGTGCAATTTGCTAACCACCGCAGGAAGCCTCAATCGCAAATCAAAAGCATCAAAATCCCTAGTGCAAATTAAACATTAGACCAGTTTAGAATTTCCAAACATGCGCAATGGAGACAACGAAAAAAACACTTTCATCAATGCAGGGAAAAACTACATTGACATATAAATGCTGGTTTACGGAAATATGGATAATCTATCTCCAGGTATCAAAATTGGAAGATTTGTGATTGAAAACTGAAGAAAAATAGGAAGATTCATGATTGAAAACTGGAGAGAGAGAGAGTTCATAAGAGCTAACTTTCTTGTGAATCTTGTGGACTTTATTGATGACAATAAAGATTTTTTTTTTCCAAAGGAAACAGTAAGGGAGGATCCTACTGAAATGTATTATATTATATTGTAAAAAGATAAGGGCCATAGGAACAGGGAGAATACAGCTTATTAATGCTTAAAAAAGACTGTCTTTGGAACAAAAAAACAGCTGAACGAACACTAAAAGTTGATCAATTCCAAACTCAGAGAGGTATAATGACATGCCCAACTTAACTGCTTCTCTTTGAACCAATAAGGACTTCTTAATTGCATTTGACATGGATTATGCCAAGATTCTTAGTTCCAATTTAAAATGGAGTCATATAGAATAGAACTTTGGATACCTAATTTCTGCACGGCAGTGCTCAATATCTTTGTATTGTAGACAATAGCCTTGAATGGCATGGATGTCAACTCCAAAATATCTTAACAAAGTGGTGAAGGATTGAACACTTATATTCGCTGAAAAAAAGCATTACAGAGCATTGGAAGCAACAAGTAATTATGCCATTAGGATAGAAAATAAATCATTAAAGAATACATCTTATATACATTGCACAGACTAATAGCAGCATAAAAAATGGTTGCTTGGATAAAAAGTTGTGACTTGAATTCTATGATGTTTTTCTTACTTATAGGCTATAGTCATAGAAAAGCTGTAAATTCCTAAGGCTATTTCTAAAACCAACTTCAATTATAGGGATACGCAAGGTCTGGATCTTGCTGCAGGCAGAATACAGTTTTTACACCAATCTTCCGAAGCTTATCAACATCAGGCGGGCTCTGCACATGAAAGCAGGCAATCAGATGGAGTCAGAGTAGTAATTTTTCTATCCGAAAGGTTGAGATGAGAACCTGTAAGCAGGAGCCTACGATCAAGTCCGGGCGTATAAAATTGTAGTTCATTCCAAGCTCGTGTCTATACGTCAACACTACAAATGATTTTTGGAAAAGGAGAAAGATTTCAGGAATGAGTGTTCATAGACAGAACTTACTCGAGTAAAAAGGAGTGTAAGATATGCAATCCTATTCCAGAAAATTGTGCTTAAGTGCTGGTGTGAAGGTACTAAAAATTTGACTGCTTGGTATCAAGTTTCGATAAAAAAAAATCTGGACAACATAATAAAAAAAATCAAATGGGCAACAAATGGGAATACTTTCAGTTGAGGAACAATACGACCTGTACAGGAGCTAGCACCCTCCACAAGGACAGTTGTTAACAGAATCAGAGAAAGGGGAGGTCTAGATGAACGAACTGTGGCTACAAGTCTATAAAGAGGAATGAAGAAAAAAATCATAGAAATGTCAAACCAGTATGGAGAATAAGAGTTTGTTTCAAATGGTACTAATCACACTAATAGCTCGGCCCAACACTTTGATGGCGACATCTATATGAGGTTAGGCCATTTTTCATTTTCCAGGTATCAAGGTATTCGTTAATAACATTTTTCTTGAGCCATCTTATACATGTAACACTTGGTACAGGCAACCAAACACACCCTAAGTCAGCGATTAGTCCATCCAACCCAACAAGTACTCATACAGCTAACATCTATCCTTGCAAGCGACACTGAATCAGTCATGCAAGCCGATCTTTCTCTTTACCTGCTCCCATAGCTTGTGTCATGTTGGTGCTGTACGATTCGGACTTCTCTGCACCCGCCTCCACCGCGCTGCTCTCCGCACTAGAAGTGGATGCCCCGGATGCCTGAAACGCCCGCTCCACAATCTTAACTAGAGTGGCAACGAAATGATACTGATACACACATACTGACCGTACAGGATTCTGACAGAGCAAAACAAATGCGGCTAAAATCTACCATAATCATGGGGGATTTCAGGCATGAAAATCTCTACCCTCGGAGGAAAGCACTACCTAATCCGGCCAGAACAGAAATTACAATCGAAATCGCATCGTAGAGGACACAAGTGGAGGTAATGCTTACAGTTTTGACAGTATTCGATCGGCGACTCCCGCCACGAACCATGGCCTAATATCATCCACAACCAAAACGACCAAATCAGCGAACCCGGTCCATGGATAGCAAAAAAACATGGCAAGAACGGATCCGAGAGCTCACCAGATTGAGCGGCGATGGCCGCCTCATCGATCTCGATCCCACGATTGGACGCTCCCTGAGCAAAATCAACCAGGCCAAATCCACAGACGGAACAGGGGAAACCTTTCGCGAATCGAATGGAGAAGACGGTTCACTTACTTGAGCAGGTTTTGGAGGCAGTTCATGGCTTCCCTGCTCGTGCGGGCGCACTGTCGCGAGCAACCAAGGGCCAAGAGGGGAACGGGCGAGAAGGAGAGGAGGGGAAGCGCGTTTGCGTGGACCCGGTCTATTAAGCCTTGCCGTGCTCGTCTCCCATGGCTTTTACACTTGATGGACGTGGGCGGTGTATAGGCTCTGTCCATGCAATAGGCCCAGTTTTAGCCTTTTTGACCCGTTCTTCGGAGCGATCGGACGCCGACGAGTCAAGCATAAGGGGTGAAAACAGATTTGATGCAGACGTACAATATTTTAATTTTTTTAGATATAGATATGAATAGTTCGGATATGAATACGGGTAATATTGAATATATATATGTATTGAATATAAATTGAATCGGATACAGTTACAAATATTTATCGGAACATAATAACTCCCTTAGATTGTACATAAAAATTCAACGAAAACATATAACTAGTTGATTTTAAAAATTATTATTGAAAATTGAATAAATATAAGTATTTTTATTTACTTAGACAATAGTTAGATACCATGTCACAAACAAAATTATGTAAGATATAGTTCATCATATACATACGATTAGTTCATCATACATGTAGATCAAAACACACAAAAAAGGTGATCCTTGCTCAGAGATACAAATATAAGCAAATACATAACATACTAAAAGTTTGATAATACTTAGATACCATGTTTTGAAAAATATATAACACTTACATGTAATGACCCAAGATTTGTATTCTTTGTTAAATTATATTTAAAATAATAAATTATATATTTATGAGTTTTTATGAATTTTTAGCTATTTATTTAAAATATTTTGTTATTAAGGACAACAGTGTTTGAATTTTTTAGAAAATTTAAAATCCGATAAAATCTTAAACGTATTTTTTTTAAAATGATATATTATGTAAGGCAATTTTTCAGAAAAAATGTATTTTTTTGGAACTAGTTTGCCAATTTTAATAATTGAAACTTGATTTATAGATTAATTAAATTAGAAAATAATTTTAAATTTTAGAAACTTTTTTGGGCCAAAAGAACAGCTTAGACCATCCCACATGCATATCCGAATATCTGACCCATCAATATCTAGATTATCCGAATCTGTATTCGTATCCGACGGATAGTGAACTATCGAATCCATATTTGTATCCGACAAAAAAATTCTTATCCATATTCGATCCGATACTATCCGATAAATATCCGATCTGACAGAATCCGTACCCGAAAATTATCTAGATCGATCGAAAACTATCCGATCCGTTTTCATCCCTAGTCAAGCACGTCCGTTGGTTGTGGTGCGCAGATCACGTCATCTCGTCGACTGTGTAGTATTGGCCCAGCACTTTGGCCCTCCTGGCAGGTTTTATATTCTCATTTTTCAGTTTCTATTATAGATTCTTAAAGAATCTGATGTTACCTTGAAAAAATATTTAGCTGACAGATTGGCTCCAAGAAATATTAAGACAGAGATTGGAGACAAATAGATTTTGCTATCCTTGTTTGTAACACTTTAATTATATTTATGTATTACTCCTTTGTATTTGTACACAAATTTATAGATTTTATTTTTGTAATTTTTTGGATGATCATATTTATGTATATAATTGATATGAGTATTATTTGTATTTTCTTTTATGGAAAATCAACAGGATTAGTTTTTGAATTTCTCGTGGAGCAATAAACAAATACCTACTGGATGAGAGTGTGAAAATATCATAACTCTGGCACAAAAGCCTGCATGGTTTCTGAATTTGTATAATTAACTCTAGTGATCTTTCTTAGCATTTATACAGTTAACCATCATTAGGGTTGTAGGTTAGCTCCATCATAAGGGCTGTAGGTTTAGCTCTTCTTGGGAATCAATACAACCAGTTTCTGAATTTGTACGGTTAACTCCTGTGTGATTTCCTTCTCATAAGAGTTGGGGATATTTCAACAATGTACTCCGGCTCACATCCTTATCAAGAATGGCAACAACAATAGTCGGGACAGCAATATATATCACACGGGAACAAGTCATAGCCGAGTTCATTTTGGCTTTTGGATTATAGGAGAAGCTGGTTTTGATTGTGAAAGAATCGGGCCAGGCCGTCTGTAACTTCTAGGCTTTGGGCCGGGCCGGCAAGAATCATTGAGAATCAGTTTCCACTTGTATTCTGATTCTATGTAGAGGGTAGTTTTTTATTGTGAGAGAAGCTATATAGAATCCTCCCATTCGATAAACAATCCGTTTTTTTAAGTATAAGCTGAAACAAACGGGGCCATGATTATGGTTGTAGCCATGCACACGAGAGCAAGGATGGAGACCAATTGCACACCAATAAGAAGAACTACAAACCACTTATCAACTAAAGAAGCATAGTGTATTTGGCCCTGCACACTTTCTTTGGTCGTCTTCCGATTGAAATTGCAAATCAAGCCCTTTGCTCGATCGTAGAAACACCAATAATTAACACGTATCACCTATCACGCTTCTTTATTGTGGCAGATAATCGGCACTGCAACGCCTCCATCCGCCATGGTAGGTCCGCGGCAGGTGGCGGGTTCTACTTTCCTACTGAGCTCAGGCACTGTGATACCTTGTCCTGCCGAGCTCAGGTACCACGGTAGCTTGTCTACTGCAGTAGATATGTGCCGACGATATGCTCTCGTAGGTGAAACGTGATGTCCGTTGATGTTTCCGTGAGTGAAAAAAGGTTAAATTTATAATTTTACTTGAAAGGAAGTCAAGGGTAAAATAAATAAAAAAAAGTGTGAAAAGGGGGCAATAGGCCTACGCTTCCAAGACTCACCAGATTAGCGCATGCGGTGCCCCAAAGCAAGCATAAGCATAGCATATTAGCACAGCGTAGGCCTAGCTCCACCTCCGCCATGAGAGATCCGATGCAACCAAAGCCGGGGAGAGCTTCCCGCGGCGGCCATCACCTCGCCGACAAGCTTAGGAAGCACTCCAGGTGGCTCCTCCTCCTATGGTTCGCCCTCTCCGTCTACCTCTTCCTCTCCGCCACGCCGCCCGCCGCCGCGCCACTCCGCCCCGCCTTCCTCCCCTCCAAGTCCCGCGCCCTCTCCGCCACCACCACCTCCGCCCCCGCGCCCCCCGTCCGGATCTACGTCTACGACCTGCCCAGCCGCTTCAACCGCGACTGGGTCGCCGCCGACGCGCGGTGCGCGCGCCATCTCTTCGCCGCCGAGGTGGCGCTGCACGAGGCACTACTGGGCTACACCGGCCGCGCCGCGAGCCCCGAGGACGCCGAGCTCTTCTTCGTGCCGGTCTACGTCTCCTGCAACTTCTCCACGGCGAACGGGTTCCCGTCGCTGTCGCACGCGCGGGGGCTGCTGTCCGAGGCTGTGGAGCTCGTCCGGGGGGAGATGCCGTACTGGAACCGGTCCGCCGGGGGCGACCACGTCTTCGTCGCGTCGCACGACTTCGGCGCCTGCTTCCACCCCATGGTGAGTGCGGCGGTGAGCTCTGAGCTGGATTCCGTTCATCTCAAAGCTTCGATTGAGTTGTTGCGGTGGTTGCGTGCGGGTTAGGCACCCATGTTTCTTGCGTCCAAATAGGATTGCGTAATATGGAGATTGGTCGCTTGTTTTATGGTTTGCAAAATGGCATATCAGCTATTCTTGATAGAGGGAGTGGTCAAAATGGACTCAATTCTAGTTCCTGAGAAAGTAATTCAGTTTTGGATCCGAAATTGAGGTGTATCAGGTCCATTAATTCTTGCCAAATTGAGCCTAGGCGATCCAATTCCCCACCCAATTATCAGAATTCCTCTTGTGCTGTCACAATGGAGCTTTAGTTGGTTTGGACTTCAATTCAACACGGTTCACCAATTCCTTAACAGATTCCTCCACTCATCCCCACTAAAATGCCCATTTGTTTTATTAGGAGGATGTGGCTATCGCGGACGGCATACCGGAGTTCCTGAAGCCGTCGATCCTGCTACAGACTTTCGGTGTAGAGGGCCCTCATGTGTGCCAGGAGGCAGAGCACGTGGTGATCCCGCCGCATGTGCCTCCGGAGGTGGCTTTCGAGCTACCGGAGCCGGAGAAGGCACGGCGGGACATTTTTGCCTTCTTCCGGGGCAAGATGGAGGTCCACCCCAAGAACATTAGTGGCCGCTTCTACAGCAAGTAAGCATACAATGCAAGCACTCACTTTTCTTTTAGCCGCCGCTTCATCTAGCAACTTTGGTTGTGCCTGCATTCTGAAAACTTCGATGCTATTTTTATTGAATCTTGCATTTGTTTTAGACCTCTCCTCAACATATAGATCGAAACCAATCAAATACTCCACGGGGCTAGCCTTAATAGCCTGGTGAGGAACAGTTCTAAAATGCAAAATAGTTTAATTTCTTGGCAAAATTTGAAGACAACACCTAGGCAGGGCATCATCGTTAGCCATCAGAATCTCATCAATAGGTAGCTGTACATACAGATAGCGGGATCTCGACCGGTAGAGTGGATTAATCTAGCTTTCATTAAATCACAGCTGCAATTTGCTTGCAACAGGAAGGTGAGGACTGAGCTACTACAACGGTATGGTCGCAATCGCAAGTTCCACCTTAAGCGAAAGCGGTACGGCGACTATCGATCAGAGATGGCTCGCTCGTTGTTCTGCCTCTGCCCGCTGGGATGGGCACCATGGAGCCCTCGGCTCGTGGAGTCGGTCCTCCTCGGCTGCATTCCTGTCATAATTGCCGATAATATACGCCTGCCATTCCCTTCCGTCCTCGAGTGGCCAGGCATCTCGCTGCAGGTGGCTGAGAGGGATGTTGCCAGTCTTGAAATGGTGCTTGACCATGTTGTGGCAACCAACTTGACGGTGATTCAGAAGAACCTGTGGGACCCCGTGAAGCGGAAGGCCCTGGTCTTCAACCGCCCATTGGAAGAGGGAGACGCCACATGGCAAGTGTTGAGGGAGCTTCAAGTTTTGCTAGATCGGTCTCAGAGGAGGTCTGTTGGATCATGGAGGAGGTGAAGACCGGAGCACGCCGTCGAACCCAGGATCTTTTGTTGGTTGCTGACGTCTAATCTGTTGCAGCAGTGCAACAACAGTGCCGTGCAGCTTACACTTGGTAGGCACCCAGCTGACGGAATCTGTCAATCAATAGTTGAGAGCCTGGGCGCTACTGATAACATGGATTTTTCTGGCCAGAAATTCAGAATATCAGTCTCGCATTCAATCCCAATCTTTGGTTGGTCAATCCGGATGGTTTGCAAGTAGTGCATCCCGACATAGTTTGGTTGGTTGGTGTAACTGGAGAATGCTATTCGGGGGCTGGCAAGCTCTGTACAGGAAATTAGTTTATTCTTGTTAGTAGTGTGAAGAGCCTGTTTTCCTCGAGATAGAGGAAGATTAAATATTGTATTACGCGTCTAAAAAAGATTGTATCATAGGAATATGATTTGTGAAAATTGTCTGCACATTTTCTTGTAGAGTACGACTCTTACATCTACTAGGTGTCCAATTATTTTGTAAAAGAAAGGGTGTTAGGTTTTTGGCGTGATGAGGTGGTGAAACATGACAGGGTATTCAGCAGGGTATCTGAAGTCTGAACACTACATGATCTGAATTTTTTGTCTGGACAGAACCTTGTTAAAAAATGACTGGCATCGAACGATAGCCAAACACATTCTGTTAAAAACACATTGACCTCATGATCAAGCTTTATGCTTTGCAAATTTCAATGGCGAATATCAACTAGTGCACAGAAAAATCATGTGAGAAACAAATTTATTTTGCTGAATTCAGCATGAACAAGAGCATGAAAATATGAAAGGAAGAAACTGCCATGCTATTCCCTAGCCCTAAGCCCTTTCTCTCCTAACCATTACGCAGTCTCAACAGCATAAGTTATAATAGAAACTTAAAAATACACCTCCAGATATCAGCACCACAGGAAGAAAAAAAACTTACTACATCTCAAGTCCCAACAAAGGCAATAATTGGATGCTTTAGCTGTATTTGAAGCCTTCTCTTTTCGCATTAGGTTGGATTCTACGCTAGCAGAACTGGACAATTCATTCAACAACAGCCTTATCAGTAAAAGATAATGTTACTGCTGCAACACTTTGCCAAACTCCGACAGAACTATTGCCGCTACAGTCATGGTCACTTGCCCGATTACTTGTTTTTAATAAGTGAAAGCAGCCCTCTAAACTTATATGAGCTGTATCTCAATTTGAGCATGATGATCACTTGCCCGATTGCACGTGTACAATAGGAGCAAGCAAAGTTATGGTGCAAACAGAATGAAGCGGCAAACAACACTTTGTAACACCTGGGCCGGACCCACATGTAAGGGGGAGAAAGAGAGACTATTAGAGGGGAGCCCTAGTGGTTTCGGGCAGACAGAAAAATGAATTGAGATCAATCCCCTTTTGCCTTCTTCCTTTGCGTCTTCTTCCTCCTACCTTTCTCTGCTTGTGCTGCTTGTTCTTCCAGTTCTTACTAAATCTACCTCCTGATCTCACGTCCCGATCCAATCGGTGGCCATGGGATGTGACAAGTGGTATCAGAGCTCGGTTGTTCCGTTCGGGAGAAGCAACACCGTTGAAGCCGCATCTTCCCCGATCACCCACCTCGACCGCGTCGCCATCTCCTCGCCCTCATCAGCGCCCACGCTCACCTCACTGCAACCCGCGCCATCCGTGATGGCATCGCAGCGCTCTTCCACTCCCACGCTTCCATGTTCTCGGGTCGTCGATCCGGTCTTCTGCGCGCCTACCCAGTCCTCACCTGTGCCAGCGCCACGCCCGGGAACCGCCGCCTCTACACCGACCTCGACTAGATCTGCGCCAACCCCCACCATGGCGGCTTCCGACACGATCGGTGCTCCCGCCGCCCCGTCCCTCTTCGGCGCAGCAGCCACCCTCCTCACCGGCGCCGTGGAGACCACGAACTACCCTGGCCGCTGCTCAAGCTGCCCGAACCCTACGTCACCTCCGTCTCAACCAACGTCATCTTCGTCGTTCAGGATGACGAGAGGGTTGTGTTCGCCGACTCCAGTGTTACCATGGTCGCAGCACCCACCGGATCCTCCGTCGACAGATGAGGAGAAATTGGTATTTATCAAAGAGAGGCTTGATCAATCGCTTATGCTGGCCGACTCCTTCGACACCAACCAGCAACACTTGATGACTCGAATGGAGATGAATGCGAAGATGGTGGAACAGAGCTCGTTGGATCAGCAGATCCTTGCCAAACAACTGGAGGCAACGCCGCAAAGAAAGGCCAGGATTGCTGGCTACCAAGATTTTGGGAGCAGGGAACAACCCACGGTTGCTGCCTTGGAGGTGTTCGACGAATCGCCTGTAAAGGATGAATGGTCATCTCTGTTATCCGTTGATGAGGTTAATTGCCATACATCTCTAGGAGTTGGTGAAGACAACATGAAGTGCAAGGCTAAAGCTGACAATACTGAAGTGAAATACACACAAACAGGTGGGAAATTGATTGCTGAAAACATTGTCGCAGAGCAGAAGCCTGAAAATTATGAATTGCAAACTGAATTTGCTGAAAACATTATCTTGCAAAGTTCCTGGAAATGGTTGTTGACAGATACTTCAGATATTCAGTGGTGTGTTAAGAATTCTTGCCAAGGAGATTCAGTGTGCTCTTTAGTTGGTTATCAGACAGCATATTTTCCATGGGCAATGCATCCTCCATCTAGTACAGCTGTTTACCCACTTTATTCTATGCAAGAACTTCTCATAGCAGCAGCATCAATCTAACCATGGCCACCACCTACCAGGCGTTTCATTGGTGAGAATGCAACTGCAATTCATATGGTGATTGGCACCATGAGCAAGGATAAGAAGCTGCTTAAAAATTTTGTACATGACCAAGCTTATGGTCTTGTTTTCTTATTTGCTGATTGGTTGTTGTTGATTGAGGAGAGAAGGTCAACACTGCATGAAAGTTATATGGATAGCTCTGCAGATTTGCAACAACCATTCATTCCATCTACGGAGGTCAAGCATGTTTTGAGCTTCCTTCATCCAGACAACATGAGAGTTGACATACTTAACCAATCATTTGATAAACAGTCCCAAGCTATTCAATGTGAGCCTTGGTTTGATCCTATTTCTGGTTTTTGGGGTATATTGAGAACATTCATTTCAGCCTTCATTGCTTCATACGAGATCTCTTATCAGATGAACGACAGTTCTCTTGACATGACTGCTGTCGTTGGAGATGTTCATGCTGCTGCTGCAAGTGAATGGCATTCTGCTGAAGCAAATGGGCAGGTTGTCTTGCAAGCACAACTATTAAGCACAATTGATTCCCTAATGGAACTAGCGCAGCAAATTGTTTCTTTCCACATGAAGCATAATGCTGAGCCTGAAGCTATGGGCTTTGGAATGGCATCTCATTTGCTAAAATCAGGTTTCTCTGTTACTGCTTATGATGTCTACAAGCCAACACTGGCCAGGTTTGTTGATTTAGGTGGATTGACTAAAGATTCTCCCGAGGAAGTATCGAAAGATGTGGAAATACTTGTTATCATGGCTACTGTGACAGCAGCTAAAACAATGAAAGGCACTCCACATTGGATGGCACCTGACGTCATTATTGGAAGTGGGCATAACTTCTCTGCAGATATCTGGAGCGTGGAATGTACAGTCATTGAAATGGCTACTGGTAAACCACCATGGAGCCAGCAGTATCAGGAGGTTGCTCTCCTATTTCATGTTGGAACCACAAAGTCACACCCACCAATACCTGAACACATGCCGCCAGAGGCCAAAGATTTTTTGCTAAAATGCCTGCAGAAAGAACCAGAACTGAGGTCTACTGCGTCAGATTTATTGAAGCATCCATTTGTTACAGGAGAATTGGATGACCTGCTGCTACTCAGTCGCACTGCACACAAGGAAACTTCCTGTAATGAACTTCCTGCACATGATATGTCAAACGACTTGGGTTTTAGTCATTCTGACATGTGTGAGGTTGCCGACCAAGATGATTTTCTCCTGAAGCTGCAATTCTCATATATCATAGCATGCCATGGTTTAAGCATGGAGATTGATGACGAGATGGCTGCAGGTGAAAATGAGGAGGTTTTGCAGGAAATTGTTTATAATGCTAGTCTGGGAATGATTCTTTTCTGGGATTCCGATTCAGGATTTGCCCAACTTGATACTCATGTTGTTGTTGGCGTTTTGCTCGGTATTGGAGTTGTCTCTTGTGGTGTGAAGAATGATTGTGATCCTGCACTTGCTCTTATTTCTGAGTATATCAGCAGGGATGAGACAAGTATACGAATTGGGGCAATCTTGGGTCTTGATATTGCTTCTGCTGGCTCCCAGGAAGATGAGCTTAGAGTGCATCTCTCAACTATACTGAGTGACTCCCAAGTCCCAAACACCTTTGGAAATCTTAATCTTCTCTGCCATCTCCGTGGAATTGGTGTTTGTTGGTTTCAAGTTAACAAGGAAGTTGAGGAACGGAGTTACCGCCAAGGATTTGGTTCTAACAGTAACTCAAATGCAGATGCTTCGTAAAAATGGTGGTGTTGGAAAGTTTGTTGAATTCTTTGGAGGAGATGGAACTGAAACTTCTTCAGAAGTTGAGAGGTTTGATCCTTTTCTTGGGAAGTGGATATGCAGTCCGTCTATGAGGCACTCTTGGTTTGCTCTTGCTGCAGCAGAATTGAGTGGTGTCAAGCAAGTAATATACTTCTTGATGAAGATGGGGTGAAGGATGAATACCAGACTGAAGACCTTGTAAATTGAACTTCAGGTGCCATGGTACCCAGGAACTAGCGAGCTGCGAAATTTGGGAAGCTCCAGACCGTCAGCTATAGTTGTGGCATCTCAATCATCAGAAGCAAACCATACAAGTCATAGGCCTAGAGTTCTTGGGGTTATTCAATTGCTTGGGGACAAGCAATTTCTCATGGGAGCGGTAATGTAACACTTGGGCCGGACCCACATGTAAGGGGGAGAAAGAGAGACTATTAAAGAGGGGAGCCCTGGTGGTTTCGGGCATACAGAAAAATGAATTGAGATCAATCCCCTTTTGCCTTCTTCCTTTGCGTCTTCTTCCTCCTCCTACCTTTCTCTGCTTGTGCTGCTTGTTCTTCCAGTTCTTACTAAATCTACCTCCTGATCTCACGTCCCGATCCAATCGGTGGCCATGGGATGTGACACACTTGTCTGAATGAACATGTGTTGATTGAACCCAGGAAAAGGAAAGCATACATATATGCAATTACAAGGTTTAGTGTCATAACTACTTTTCCCCAATTCAATACCTAGACTTTGACAAATCAGAATGACATAAAAGGAAACTTAACTAGAAAAAATCTCTTTGGAAAGAGGAATCCGCAGAGTCACAGCATTAAGTGATATTGCAGACATTAGATTTGTGATAAAAATTCAAAACATGCATGCATATTGTGGAGAAAATAGAGATAACAGAACTTCAGCTCAAAGACAGGATATGGATGCCCATAGGTTGATCCATTGGTGGAAGCAAAACATCTTCAATAATTAATTGCCAATGCGGTTTTCAGTTTACATGCCATGGAAGTGACATTAACTGTTATTCAATGGATGGATCCACATAGCGCCATTGCTTGTCCACCCAAATAAGATATGCCATTTTAATGCGCTATAGTAATCAACTACAAATGGCTAGCCTGTAGATAGTGATAATCTTTGAAACGTACAGAGAAGCATCCGCCTACGTGTTCACATCAATGCTCAATTGCATACACCACCCTTGCAAGGAGCGTCCTTGCAGCGGCAAACAGGCCTCCCTGAAAGTTCCCATCCGTTAAATCCACGTTCAAGGACCATGATGTTCTTTACCACAGAATCTTCCTTGGTCTCTGATAAATAGTCCAGAAACATTTGTGCACAAGATGGACCCCGCACCTGCAATTTGAGGGAACAGGTTACAAGAAAAGCCAGTGGCAATAACCTCAAATTGGGAAATAAATTTGCGATGAAAGAACACAAGTGATATACAATGTTGAACTTAGGAGGAATAAAGACATAGCACGTGTAAAATGTAGCAACTCAGAGAAAATTCCCAGATAACTAGCAGATACAATTAAGTGAGAGTTCTCGCTAGAAGGTAAAGCTGTGGCCTAGGAGTATCCATTCAGTTAAAACCTAAGCCATAAAGAAGTCTTGACCATAGGCCGATAGCACACAACGATTGCAAGGATAGTAGAAAGCTGATCCTTCCTGATATCCTACAATCGTAAATAGGATTAAAATCACATTAAACATAAACCTATCCCAAGAAAGAAAAGAATGAGAGGCCTGAGGTTATGATATCTGGACAAAAGCTGTCTCTTCATTGGCTCTGTTCATGAAACCCTAAAAGTTCATCTGATTTTCAAAATCTAATAATAAGTCTAATTTCAACCACCTTGTTGATTTCTTCCTATATTGTACATCCAAACATCCACATTTTGCATTCCATAACGATTAGTTACCTTACTTACAACACATAAACAGTCAAATAGTTCCCATCCTTACTCCACTTACTCCTACAAAAAACACTCATGAACAAGCTGCCGAGACACGATGTTACCTACAGCCTTCTGAACCTCCGATGAGTGATCACATCACTATTGTTTGTGTGTGTGTGTGTGTGGTTGCTGTCTATTATTGTTCTACTACTAACGTACCAATTGCTTGGTTGCTTCCAAGTGATGTTGAACAAATCAATAACTAGAGAGAAGATGTCAAGGAGTAGGACCTTGCTGAGGGCGCAGTGGAAGACGAGGGTTTCCTTGCACTTGGTGGCCTCCGCCAGCTCCGGCATCCGCTCCGCGAAGCTGTCGCTGGCGTAGTGGTGCGATCCGGCGATGTGCGCATCGCAGCTCCTCTCCTCGTCCCTTCCGGCGCCAAGAGCCAAAACCGCAAAAGCGCAGCATTAGCTTCTCACTCAGACTCCTCCACACACACAGCATCGACACGTATGCGGCCGCGGCAAAGGGTACCTGACGTCGACGATGGCGACGAGGGGGTCACGGACCATGGGCACGAGCTGCGCTGCCGACACGCACGACACGGCCCTTGCCATCTCCGCCCGCCGTCACCGGGTACCCCAGGAGGAGGGGAATTGGACTCCTCTTCCCTTGCTGCGGTTTACACATCACCCCTCGAGCTATGTGTATATTGGACAAGCATAAGCAATCTGGGCCGGGCTTTGTTGGGCCGACGGACGAGGGAGTGCTAGTGCTGCAAAAACATTCCAAGCCGCCGCCGACGCCGTCTCGTCTCCCTCGTTCCCCTTCGCCGCCGCCATGCCGTCGCGCGCCCGAGGCAACCACCTTGAACTTGAAGGAATGATCTTGAAAAGGTTTAAACACAAGGACGTTGTCAATCTCTATGCATCAGAGGTTGCCGTTCCAAGTAATGATCTTGGAAAGGTTGGTTTTGTTTCTGTGCTTTTCTCTGGAGATTTATTTCATCAGGAATTAAATCTTTTTTAAAAAAAATTCTGCAGCAAGTATTGTAGTGCCAATTCTCCATGGGTTATATATAATTGTTTGATAAAACGAATGTACCTCAACAGCACATTCCTTACCTAGTTTGCAATTGAATTATGGATGCATTTCTTTCTTTCTAAGTTGAACTGTGGCATTCTTTTAAGTTGTCAACCGTGTTTTGTACTTTGTAGAATGAAATATTTTTGGATGGAGCTCGAGTCATGGGCATAGATGCATCTAACCAAATAATAATACTTGATTCTGGAAGGGTACCACCTGGTGTAGATGGGGAACATGTCCTTACTAAGGTATATATTTCAGATTGGATGCCTTGCCAAATGACTGGAGGCTATTTGTGCTTATCACAGCTTATTTTTGCGATATTCGCCTTATTGTAATTTTTAATTTCAACAGATTAGCATGCTTTCCAGTCACGAAGCACGTAAAATACACCTTCCTGCCAATACTAAAGCAGTCAGGGATATATGTATATATCTTGCCTGGTGATTCTGCTATTTTTTTGCATCACTGGGCTGGAGGCTATCACTTTTTAGGTTTGTCTTGAATTTATGAAAAAATGTGCCCCCTACTGTTTTATTGTCGCCTGCTACTGTTTTTAGCATTATTCGTTCTAACACTTCTCATTATATTTGAATCCAGCATGACGACGAACAGAGTTGTTCTTCAATGTGAATTGCCGGTAATCACCTCACAACTAAACGTTGCTGTCTAATTTTATTATCCCAAGGAAATATGTTGTTTGATATATATCTTGGTCGTTAACCTGTTTGGGATGGAAGTTGCAGTGTAGATGGAGCTGGTCTAGTACTGCTTGCTTCTTTCGTCATAGTTGTCATATTCATTCATGGATACAAGAAATGCGCATGCATACTACCACACACATTTGACTCTCACCAGACCTCTAAAAATCATTCATAGAAGAGTGTTTGGTACTGCATTTTTATGGGCATGCATTTGAAATTTTCTCCACATTGAGTGAACACTTTTGTGGACAACAATGTTTTGAATTTTTTAACAGGGACATCGATAACGGCGGCGGTTCCAGAAAGGCTAGCTGTTTCTGCTTCTTCTATAGGGCCCCTGCATGTGGGATGCTGATGGCAATCAAAGCAAGCAGGTACGTGATCGAAACTGCAATATATAGTTGAAAAACATTTGTCTACAACTGCATGCACTTGTGCTTTGCTGATCCATTAGATCAAATTTTAAACCATTAGATCAAATCATAGATCAAATCATAGGATTAGATGTAATCGATACTCTCGAATCTCAACAATGATCCAATACTTCTAGATTTGGATGATTTCAACAAACAAAAACATTCGGATGATTGATATTTATCAAATCCCTTGAAAAACACACACACAGAGGCAGACGGAGAGAGAGAGAATTGAATCATATATAATATAATGATATCGATCCGCGCGCACACCACAAGGACGCCTCAACTCAACCACCACTTGGGTTGGGATCGATGGGAGGGGAGGGCGGCGCTTCACTCACACCTCCATTGCCCGGTCAGGTGCGATGGATGGAGCTAGCTGATCATGCATGCATGCTTTCTTCACTGAATACTATACTGGAGAGTGGAGATGGAGTAGCCTGCTGCAGTGCTGCCGTACGTGCTGCGTGCGTTTCAGCACTCGGGGTAGTTGGTGTGATCCCTGGAGTAATCCTGGCAGTAGTCGTAGACCATGGACCTCTGCTGCGCCCACCGCATGGCGCTGCTCTGCTGCGCGCTGAGGCCCGACCCCGACGGCGACGCCGCCACGGGGCGGCAGCTCGCCGGCGCGCCGGCCTCGCACCCGGCGATCTTCAACTCGTCGAAGCGCGAGACGAAGGGCTGGTAGCGGTAGTCGGACTTGTAGCGGCCGCCGTCGGTGGCCCAGTCGGAGGCGTCCCAGATGGAGCCGTAGGCCCACATCTGCCGCTCCGGGAAGGTGGCCTCCACCTTCCTCTCGTAGCGGCGGACGGGGACGTCGTCCACGAGGAAGACGATCTCGTCGGGGTTCCAGAGGATGGCGTAGTGGTGGAAGTCGGCGGTGGGGTCGAACCAGAGGTGGAAGCGCATCTCCCGCCCGATGATCCGCCCGTCGCCGCTGCCGCGCACGTACACGTTCGTTTGCAGCGTGTACGGCTCCCCCGGCACCGTGCCCAGCAGCTCGATGTCCACCTCGTCGTGGTTCCCAGGGTAAAGCTCGTTGTTCGACAGCTGCGCGTGCATACACACAAATACCATCACCATCATTCCATCAATATATAAACTCATGAATGATTCAGAGAGATCGATGATTGGAGAGAGAGATGATTGGAGAGGAGATGTGCCACTCACGTAGAAGGCGGTGTTGACGCCGGCGGTGTATCCCGGCTGGACTTTGATGGATGCACCGAAGTAGCCGTTCCGATACGAACGCTTCGACTTGAATCCGCTGCCTGAAACAGCTCAGGACGTGCAAATAGCGAGTGCTTTAATTAACTGCCTGAACGAACAGCTAGCTAGCTAGCATGCGTGCAGTGTTGTTAGTTTGCCTCGACAAGCATTAAAACCCTTGTTGGAGAGTGTTAATTAACCTGCTGAGATGGACCGACTGACCTGAGCTACGATCCATCCATACGGTCATCGCCTTCTGGTCCTGGGAGAGCGTCTGATGCTGTGAGCCCCACAGGTTGCTGTAGCCTTCAGAGAAGGCCATCGACCTGATCATGGCGCTTGGGTAGTAGCCAGGAGAAGGCTGTGCTTCCGATGGATGCAGCAGCATGACAAGTGCTAGGAGCCATGCAAGGAGAAGAGCGCTCTGTGTTTGCATCGATCGGCGCCTAGCTTTGAATGCTCAGGCTAGCACCTAGCTAGCTAGCGCAAATATTTAAAGGAGTTGTGACTAGCTAGCTAGTGTGGTTCCACAAGGCAATTAAGCATGCATGAATGGTTGTTCCAGTTCCACTGCTGCCTGCATGTATATATAATATATTGGCTTGGGTCCCACCACCTGGTGCTAATTTTGGGAAGCGGTTGATGGAGTTTATACAGACACGACTGAATGCATGATGAGCTAGCCAGCCTTCTCAACTCTCAAGATGATCAAGTCTAGTCGATCCTTTTGCTATTAATTACTACTATTATTAAGATTGATCAAGTCCAGTTAATTAAGAGATGAAAACTGTGATGGTAACTAACATAAAGATTTACTTATTGACACATGAAACGCAAGTAACTAACTAAATTGAAGTTGTCTCTGGTTAAGGCTAATCTAATTAACTAGCTAGGTAACGTGTGCATGCATTCTCCTCCTAGCTAGCTAGAGTGGGAACATATATCTGCATCTCAGCTGCTTTCGGTTACCCGCCTGTACTACTTACCCACCGGCTTTCTGGGAACATATAGCATGCATGAATCTTAATTCGCCGTCGCTTTGTTGACAAACGAAAGCAGAAAAAAAAAAAAGGCAGAGCTAGCTGCCATGCCTGCCATGGGCAGAGCAAGTACGTACGTAATCTGTAACTAGCTAGGTGCGAAAGCCGACGCTTAAACCTGAAGCTTGCATGCATGCATGGTTGCTCGATCGATCGTCGACCGCGCGTTGGCGCGTCTTCGTCACCATCACATGCAGCATAGAAAAATTAGAGATCGATCGATCAATCATTAGCTATCGTGATCAATTACATCCCCTCTCATGCGTGAGTGGTTGCCGATCGATCGATGGGTAATAACAATATATAGGATCCATCAAAAGGGAAGGCACACTGGCTTCCCCTACACTTGCAACGCGGACTCGAAGTGGGTCGTAGTAACTCGATCGTAACTATTCCTTTTTTTCTTACAAGTTTTGTGTTGGTTACATCTTAAACTCAGCACCGCTCACTCTAGCTAATACTGTGTGGAGTTTCATGGCGTTATTATTGGTCAATCCATTCATGTCATCATGTGTAGTACGCACACGTACGTACGTGTAACAACAACTAACATTAATGGCTTAGCTAGGCACCGCTCACTCTAATACTGTGTTGAGTTTCATGGCGTTATTATTGGTTAATTCACTCGAAAACGGATCCAGACTGATACTGTATTGAGTTCATGGCGATCACGACGTACAGTACAAAATGATGGACACGGCTGATCTAGACTGACACTGCATATATATAGATAGCATATTGCCATGTATGCATGACTGCGTCTCTCTCCAGCGGATGCACATGGCAATCCTAGCTACTTCCATGTAGCTGAACCAATCGCATTCTTGGAAAGGCCTTACAGATTAGTCTAATTAACCTAGCTAGTTCTGTTTTTGTAAATTAAGCTTGGTAGTTGTGGCGATTAAGTACCCTTACAAGTTATTTTACGAGACGGTGTAACTAACGAGCAGCTTGCAAAGAAAACTAGGTACGTGCGTACGTACTGAAATCTGCATCAGCAGCTATATACATTTGAATTATAAGACGTACGTGTAACGTGTGGATCTCCCGATGAAATAAGTTAACTAACTATGCACGTCAGTGGAAGGCCGCTCATGGTCAGAAGAACATTTGTGTCGACGTTTACGTTTGCATGTACTGTAACGTCTGAACATTGGAAGCTAGCTAGCTGGAAATAAGTTTCTGTTGTTTCGTCTATCCATATATATGCATGTAGAACGCAGCCACCCATACGGCATCGATCGATCTGATCTCCTTCACTAATTTGGACAATGACCTCTCTCCTAAAACTGGGGCTACCTTAGCACTTTGTGGTGTTCATAATTAATGGGCAATTATAGGTATGGAGAAGAGGCATATATGCAACTTGCTCAATTCATCTTAATTCTGAACGACCATGCACCCTGCCCTTTTTTTTTCGATCCCTTTGACCTTTCCTTGCTTGCCAGGGTTTGTACGTAGGTGCTAATCCTGCAAGGCAATGCACATGCATGCATGCATACTCGCAATGCGACGCGATGCAACCAACACCAACCGAACGGCTAGGAATTGCCATACCAACCAACTCTGTACGACATGTACATATGCTTGCATGATTGCTTCCTAGCTTGCCTGAATGCATCAAGCAATATATGCGCGGTTAAATTACTGTACCTGTGTTGATCACTAGGATTCAATTTGTAATTAAGCTTGTGTCGTGTAACTAAGTACATATGTATAGTGCGCGCGGCAGCTAGTGCGTAACACTACTGAATATACACTAGCTAGCTAGCTACATAATTAAGCGCTTTAATTAGTTTGCATAGTTACTGTGTGGTGAAGAGAGAGAGAGAGAGAGAGAGAGAGAGAGAGAGAGAGAGTTACGTACCAATTAACACATTAGCAGCAGTCAGTGTTTTAAGATCAATAAGAGTTTCGTTTAGAACTTATAGACCGATATATAGTTAAGATGATAAAGGAAGGAGATGGAAAGATGGCTTCAGGGCAAGGCGCCAAAAGATATCGCTCCTCTTTGCTTCCATCTCGTCTCATGAAGAAAGAACTCGGTGGCACATGAGTTAACAAATAACAACTGGATGACCCCCCTCAGGAAGATGAACACCCAACAACAGCTCATTCAATTCTTGGATCTTTGGCAGCTTCTTCTCCCGGTCAACCTTCAGGAAAGCATCCCGGATAGGTTAACCTGGAGATGGACGTCGGACGAGGTTTACTCTACAAAGTCGGCTTATAAGGCTCACTTCATCGGATCACAATTGGTCCCTTATGCCAATGCAATCTGGAAAGCGAGGACGGAAAGCAAATGCAGATTTTTCGCTTGGTTGTTTCTCAGAAATAGTATTCTAACAGCGGACAATCTAGCCCGCAGAGGCTGGCCTCATAATCCGCATTGCTATTTCTGCAATTCACAACCGGAGACGGCAAACCATCTCTTGATCGGTTGTGCTTTCGCGAAATTGTTTTGGTTTATGCTCCTCTCGAAGTATGGCCTCCCTCAGTTGACCAACATGTTCATTGACTCACATCTCTCCATCAATGGTTGGTGGCAAAGAGCCCAATCAATCATCCCGAAGGAGGCACGGCGATCCTTAAACGGTGTTTTATTTTTCGGGCTCTGGAACATTTGGAAGGAACGCAACGCCCGTATTTTTCAAGGAACGAGTTCGTCCGTGCAGACAGTTCTCGTCGCAACCGTACGAGATGTCACTACCTTTGCTGCCGTCATGACGTCATCCACTTGAGTGTGTAGTTTGTTGTCTTCCTTGCTTGTTGCAGGAATTGTTGTTTTCGATTTGTTGTAGGTTCGCCTTTTGACTTTCAGGGTGATGCTGCCTTCATGGCACCACCACCACCGACTGTGACTTAGGTTAAACTCATTTCCTCTTCAATGAATCGGCAGAGCTCCTGCCTTAATTTCGAAAAATAAAAAATAAAGGAAGGAGAGGTGCTTCTATATATGCTTTTTTTAAAAAATTGTATAAATATTAAAGCGTGAATAAAAGGTAGATAGTGATTACTTACCTCTTCATTTGCTTTAAGATGGAGATCTAGCCCGTACGTGCGCATCTTATGACAAGAAGCTAGGGCTGGGATTAGCTCTCAGACCATTAAGGACGGGAATCTAGCTTTTCCTGCAGATGCGTCTTCTTGCGGCGTTTGCATGCATGTAGGGGTGGAATCGAGCCGAGCCGAGCCGAGCTCGCCAGTTTTCGAGCCGAGCCGAGCCCGGCTCGTTGCATACATCGAGCTCAATATTGAGCTCGGCTCGGGCTCGCTCGAGCCTCGAGCCGGCTTGACGTGGCTCGCGAGCCGGCCAACAAGGGCACTGGCAAGGGCCCAAATGCCCATCATTCTCACAAAAAACGAAGCTCCTCTATCCATTATCACCGTTCTCAAGCTCCAGCCTCCTCTAGGGTTCGGTTAAGAAGCAATTTCACATTTATGAGACGCCTTTTTAAGCACAGATGGTTAGACTGCTCTTTCAGTTTATAAAACTGCAAACATGTAATCTGGAAAAAGAATAATCCGCTTACTTTTATCTGTGCAAAAGTAATCAGTAAACCCAATACAAAACATTTGAAGTACTAAGAAGAGTAAACTCAAAAAGTAAGGTAAGACAAGCATTGCTCATTAGATGTCTAGCATGGGTATACTGATTACTGTATTGTGAATTCATACCTTATATGACTCAATAACTGTCGAGCCTAACAAGCCGCTCACGAGCTGGCTTGGGCTCGGCTCGTTGGCCAAGCGAGCCAGGCAGTAGGCTCGGGCTCGGCTCGTTGGCCATGCGAGCCGAGCCGAGCCGAGCCCGGGCCGAGCCTCGAGCTAAAATTCCACCCCTACATGCATTGATATCTGCACGCAAAATTTCAAAGGTGATCATTGGATGTGCTTTTGGAAGGATCTAGGTATTTAGACCGGTCTTGTGGAATTAAGCGTCATGCATATATGCAGCTAGGCCCTTGATTTCTTCTTTCGCTGTTCACAAAGTCGAGTGTGATCGGCATGTCAGCATGCATGTTGGTTGAGCGGTTGAGCCGTCCTCAATCCTAATCATACACCAAATTAATGTTAGTATCACTAGCTAGCCACCCCTCTGTTCCTCAATAGATGTTATTATCACATTTACAAAGACTGTATTACCCATTTTTATTATATCTTTGAATGGTATATTTTACTCTAGTTATGGTAGTAAATGATATATATTAGAAACAACTAAAAGAGAGGGGTATAAGAGAAAAATAGTAAAAAAATTATCTTAAAATTGTAGAATAATATATATGTAAAAATAAAATTTGAAAAATTCCGAAGAGGGAGTAGTTCATAAATCATAATGAACTAATATGAACCATGCATGCCACATGCACGGTTGCTTTGGCCCGGGCCCTCCAATCCTCCATGCATGGCACACAAAGCAGAACGACCTGACTAATTTGGCAGCATTGGCCGACAACACATCACTCAAGAATCTATTATGATCTACTATGTATTGAAGCATGGAAATTAATGTACTATTTTTCTCTGAAGAACAAAAAGAACAAATAGCACAAAAATCACAAACCTTGGATTGTTAAGCATTTATCTTTGTTGACAGCGATTTGTGAAAGGTTGAGCTCATTTATTGGCTGCTACGTACTGTTGCTGAAAATTGGGTCGCCAACCAGTCGACCGTTTGTGGTTGCTTGCACGTATTTTGTTGACGATCAATGTTGCAAAGCACTTCTACTTAATTGGTCATGATACATCGCTGTCTCGTCCTGTTTGCCGGTGGCCTTTGCGTTAGTGCGCGCAGTGTTTGTCTTATTTTTCTCTTTCCCGTCCCTTGTAATCGTGGAATTATTTCTGTGTGATTTTACTGACACGAGGATGTGGTTACATGTATGAGTTTAGAAAGAAAAAAAATCTGTTTAAGAGGGTAAGTATGATACCAACGCATTCATCTCTCTCGTTATGCAACCCTCTCTTTACTTCAGCAACCAACCAACGTGTGTGCATGCTCGCTCAGGTCCAAGGTGGCCAGGCCAGTAGATCGACACTACAAGGATCTAGCTCAGTGTCCTCGGCTTTTACCGACGACACAGATGCCAAAACCGCCGACACAGGGCTCTGTCGTCGGCCTCCCGACGACACAAGTCCTACGACACAGAGTCGACGACACAACCAACCTATGTCCACGGCCACAATAAATCCCGACGACACAGATGCCATCCGGGGCCGACCCGACACCCAGACATTTGTCGTCGGCGAACTTAAAGCTGCCGATACAGAGGAGACACTTCTGTCCTCGGCCTAATTAATGCTGCCGACACAGAGTGGACATCTGTGTCCTCGACCTAATTAATGCTGCCGACACAGAGTGGACATCTGTGTCCTCGGCCTGGGCTATAGCCGACGACACAGACCCCTTCTGGTGCCAGAACCTGGGGCTATCTTGTGTCGTCGGCATGGTTAGAGCCGAGGACACAGGTTCAACTTGTGTCGTCGGTAACATTTTTTGCCGTGGACACAAACAGCACTCATGGGCCCACCGTCAGATACTGGGACACAGGTCGTGTTCGCTCTTCTTTCTCCCGAGATTTTTAAGGCCAGTTTAAGGTTTTTAGAACATGCACAACCTATTCCAGCTAATTGCTCGCTCTTCTTTCGCCCGGCATTTCATCGTCAGAACAAATTCTTCTGAAAACTCAAGGAGAGTAACAGAGTCGCCACCACCGTACGTTCTTTTCTTCGATACTTTTGTAGCCTACGACGGGTCAAACGAAACATTTCTGCGATGACTTAAAGGTTTTACAACATGCACAACCTATTCTAAGTCATTCCTCGTTCTTTCAATTGGTCTGCGTTGAATCGTCACAAGGTTCAACTCAAAGTACTCGAGGTAACGTTACGGAGACACATACACACAGCGCCGTAACATACCAATTAATTAAATAATAAAAATTACCTGTCATATAGCTGTATGTTGCCCAACAACTATTCTAAAGCTCTATTTCATTTTTCTTAATTTTAAAAACAAAAAAACATTTTCAAATTGGTTTTCTGAATTAATCTGGAATTATTATTATCGCTACTAAAATAAAGCCGTGGACAAAATGTTCTCTGTAGTCGGCTAGCTTTGTCCCGTCGACATAGAAATGTTTGTGTCGCTTACTGCTTTCTTCCTCGACGACAAAGAGTCTTCTTGCCATCGTCCTACCGAGCATCCCGCATGTTGGTCCCACATGTCGGAGTGCCTGTGTCGGCGGGGTAGGTGGGCCGAGGACACGGCTCTGCGCATCGTGTCGGCGGGGTATGTGGGCCGAGGACACGGCTTGTGTTGGCGGGATGTGAAATTCAAATTTCATCACGCGCCGATGTTCCCCGCCTGGGGGTGGAGTTCTGTGTCGGCGGGGTATGTGGGCCGAGGACACAGTGTCCGCCTTGTCGGCGGGGTAGGTAGGCGGAGGACACAGATCTCCTCTGTGTCGGCGGGCTAGTTGGACCGAGGACACAGATCTCTCTCAGATCGGGCGGTTTAGGTGTTGCCGATTTACATAGCTCTGCTTGGCGTGTATATGTCGTCGATTTTTATTGACGCCGTCGAGAGATGTAAAATTTTGTGTCGTCGGCAATTTTACCGACGATACAAATATTTCGGCCGAGGACACTGAGCTCGTTTCTTGTAGTGCGAGGAGCTGAGGTGATGCCGGTCTCGCAGCCAGAGGAACCGGTGGCGGCGTAATCACAGCCGGAGGAGGCAATGTGGCTTTGCGACAAGACAGCGGCGCCGTGGCCTAAGGAGCAAGTGCAGCTCGCAGTCGGAGGCTGTGCAGCTTCACAGAAAGGTGACGGCGCGGCTCATCGCTATAGGCAGCAGCATGAACTCATGGCAGCGGTGTGGAATGGGCCGAGTGCATATGGATCCGGCGAAAACTTCACAGAAAGACTAGCCAAAACTTCTTGAAACTTCTTGAAGATTTTTTGTTGAAACTCATTGGCTGAAACTTTAGTTCCAAAATCTTAAATTTATTGAAACTTTAGATTGGAATCTTCTATAAACACATGAAACTCACTGAAACATAACTTTTCAAACATTCTCCTAAAACTTACTGAAGCTATATTAAACTTTGTTGCTATACCGCCGCAATGGTATACCGCTCTCTAGTCGTTCCCAGATGAAAAATACCTTGTACTCCCAAATGTAGTTACTCGTACCCCTAGTATACCACCCAAACAAACTTGAAATACTCATTTATCACTTTGGGTACACTCATATACTAATTATAAGATCTCCAATGTAAACCACACACACAAATTGCAAGGAAGTCCATAGTTTTAATGTATTTTGCGAATACCTTCATACACATAAAAATGAGTATGTCTAAAAGAATGTACATATTGTGACGCTCCCACCATGCTCGACCAGGTCAAACACAGCGGAGACCGTCGCAGAACAGAGTTGCGCCAGGATCAGCTAAGGAAAACAGCGACATGCGCCAAAATAACTTCACCGTTTAGTAGACGGTACCTTATTCATACAGCACATATAGTGCTTCCTTATGTCTGACTACGGTGTAGACCACACTGCCCGCTTATCCAGATATAGAACTCTAGCGCTTCCATCCTGATGGTCTTTGATTCCACAAGTCATGGTCTCAAATTTTCCCATACTCATAGCCCATCATCAGCAGCATTAACAACATCCACTTATTAATGAACATCAGCCTCTATTCCATTATAATTAGCATGGATGACCTATCTGAAAAACAACAACAAAGCAAGGCTGAGTACTCCAGTACTCAGCAAGTCGCGGAAAGTTGATGCATGAATTTATATACTCATACATACTCTCCTGGCCACCAAGCCATGTACTTATATACCTTCGGCCACCAAGCTGTAACTCCAAAGTAACTCTTTATCCAAAATAACCATCCTTTACCCGTTTGTTAAAAAGTGTCAAGTTTTAATTTAGAAATCTACTGACGACAGAGCAACGTGGGATCTTACAACCTGTGTTAGAGGAAAACCCACACGACGCACTTCCAAACCCGGAAGCTAGGAGTGATATCACATTTTAACTCTGATCAGAGGTGTACTGCTTTGCCCATAGCATTACTTGGCTTATAACGTCTGGTCAAAGTATGCATTGCCTTTGGCGCACGGCTAAGCCAAGGAAACAGAACATTTGGCCAACCGTACTCTGATCTCTGCCAAAGTACCACCTTACCTCACCAAAGGCTCGCGGGTCGAGACTCCTCCCTTGACGTCTCGCCCTATGGTGATTGCTCATCCCCTAGCAGCAATCACCTTCTCACCCGTGGCAGAGTCAGCTACTTGTTGGTTACTTAGTTCAGCCCGTCCCATTCCAGGACTATGGTCAGCACGGTTTGCGCCGCTTTTGAAGTAAGCGTCCGTTTGGTTATGTCCTTAAGTGATATCCTATGTAGAGAAGTCCTGTCTTTCACAACAACCCTACCTGGGTTGTTCATACCTTGAACTTCTCTACCCATCAAAATATCTCCACAACCTTGCCTAGGTTATGGTGTTACCATTGGACCTCTTTGGTCCAATCTTATCAAAATTACTCAATGGAGCTACCTGATCCACTTGATAAATAAATACTAAAAACAGAGAACAAATGAACTCCAAAAATAAAATAATGGAATCACCTCCATCGGAGCTCGTATGAGTGAGAACGGTCTCTCGGAAGTTTTAAAAAATAAATAAAAAGAATAAATCATAGTTATTTGAATTATCTTTCTACTGGAAAATCAAATAACGATGCAATGTTGATGTCATCATCAGATGGTAGGGAGGTGCTTTTCAGCTGTGACTTCACTCGACCACTTCCTCGCTCTCTCCGCCTCCCTTCTTGCCCCGTCGCCTCCCCACCCAGCCGCCTCCTCGACTCCCTCCGGCTCAGGTGTCGCCTTCCTGACTCCTTTCTCACTCGGGCCCACTTGGTTTCCCCCCAAAAGCTACAGCTGCAGGAGCCAGTTTGCCAAATGACATATCAAAAAAGCCTCAGCCGTCACCTACAGCCGCTTTACAACCGAACAAGTCAAAAGCAACTTTTCAGCCCAGTCAGCCCCCCCCCCCCACAACAGGCCCTTTGATTTTAAGGAGAGGTGGGAATCTCAAATAAGAAGAAGGAAAAGTGGGCTTAAATATATGAATTTAACCGTCAATATTCATGGCTACATGCCTTACATCTATGGATCTTTTCTAAACAATACCTTTTTATTAATATTATTAAAATAAATAATAAAAAAGAATAAATTTGCAGAAATAATCACTGTCGCCAAATGGATCGGCGACATACATTTGTCAATTCATGGTGATAGAAGCTCTGTCATTGTTTCATTTGACGATAGAAATTATTTCTTTAAAAGCTTTTTGACTATTTATTTTTATAGTCTTAATAAAACAGTCGGTTGTTAAGGCCCTGTTTAGCAGAGCTCCAGATCTCAACTCCACCTCAGAGCTGAAACTTGTAGACTGAAATAAAGTAACTTAAGTTTTATAATTTTATTCTAAAATGTAAACAAGATGACCCACTTAAACACTCTTAATATACCCATAGCTCCAGCTCCACGAATTTGGTGGAGCTAGGAATACCTAGTTCCACCGACTCCACAGATTTGGTGGAGCTGGAGTTCTACCAAACACCCCTAACATAAAAGGCTCCTCAAAAAGTAAGTTGGACAGTCGGAGAGTTTACCTAGTTCCACCAAGACAACAAGCCAGCTTTTTTTCCTTTTATTTTGAGTAATTCTTTATATACCACTGAAAGTTTATTTTATTTTTTATATATCATTTTTTATGTACGTGTTGACACATGGGATCTGACTATACATATCGTTTAGGGATTTTTCCAAATTAGTTTTTGCCTTGTAGTATTCAAACAGAAGCGGCCCATAAAGGCCCAACATAATAGTGGCCTATGTAATAATAATAATAATCTCTTCTCTTACTTTCTCTCCACCATTCTATCGGATAGGAGGAGCTAGCAAGCACCAGCCTCCGTTGTCGCTGCTGCAGCAGCAGCGATGGAGGTGGCGGGGACTCAGGCGCGCACCCTCCCCGTCCTCCTCCGCCACCCTGCCTCCCTCCGGGGATCCGTCTCCGTATCCTGCGGCAGCGCCCGCCGGAGCTGGGCCGCGGCGGCCACGGCGGAAGGAGAAGAGGGCCGTGGCTACGAGAGGGTGCCCATGGACACCCCCGGAGCGTACCGGCTAGTGGACCGGAGCACCGGCCGCAGCGTCATCGTGTGGGGAGGCACCGATGACGGCGACGAGGCGAGCATGCCGTCCCCGGCAGTGCTCTCCAGGAGCACCCGCGGCACCGACCGCCCTAAAGGTCACTCCTTTGAGCGTTTGATTACTTCTAACAAAATGCGGGCGTCAATTTGAAAATTCGAAATATGTAGAGCGTACTTCTTCTTCATTCATACTGTGGTGTACTAATTTTCCAGCTTCAACAAATGTGTTTCATGCCATTATGTATGCCAGTATTTGACCGTAAGCGGTTGTGTATAAGATTAGCTTAACAATCATGTTCATGTCGGAGATAGATTTGGCTAAATTTTCATGTAATTTGTAATGCTTGTGTTGCTTCTCGATACGCTTATGTAAAATTTTGCATTTCCTGAAGATGATGCCATGTTTCGACACTACAGGTAATGGGGGGACTACAGGTATTGGAAATTTCGGAAGATTGAAGGCACAGAAAGTACAAGCTTTAGCTAGGAGATCAGCCCACCTCAAGAAAGAGGGCTCTAGTCGTACAAGCATCACCCAGCATGGTGAATCTTCTTTTGCTGATTCTGATGGAGATGAAAGTAAATTTGGAAGAAGAAATATTGTTTCAGACTCAGCACGCCGTGCAAAAATGAACATTAACTCTAGGGATGAAGTGACCAGGAGTGCACATTCTCTGAATTCTGTTTTGAGGCAATACAGAGGCGACGATGATTTGGATTTTCCGGGTTCAGAGGCTACTTCTAACTCCAAGGCATGGGGTAACATTGCTGATGTTACTTATGGACGACAGAATCGAAAGCAAAAGGGCACTTTAGACAGTGGCTTTTTCAGTCGCAGATCTTTCAAGGAGATTGGCTGCAGCAATGACATTCTAGGTGCATTGAGAAACTTTGAGTTCCCTCGTCCATCACATATCCAGGTACGCAAACTTTTCAAAAAAAAACTATCTGCTTAGGAGAATATCTTACGTTTATCATTTTCTTTTGTTGTGAAGAAAAAAAAATCCTTAATTGGCAGCATAGAATCCATGAATGTTGTATAACACTTGTTCGTCAGCAAAACACTCGGTATCTTTTCCTGTTAATATCAAGTTGCTGAATTCTTGCACCCATGCACATATGTGCCTAAACGTGCTTTCCTCAACTGGCCCGTTAAACTCTTTTAGGCTATGGCATATGGTCCAATCTTGGAGGGGAGGAGTTGCATTATTGCTGATCAAAGTGGGTCTGGCAAGACATTGGCATATCTTTGCCCTATAATACAAAATTTAAGGAATGAAGAAGTACAGGGTCTCCATAAATCATCCCCTAGGAACCCACGAGTCATAATATTGACACCTACTGCTGAACTTGCTTCTCAGGTATACTACTTACTGAATGCTGCCGCCGATGTTTTATGATACTTCTTTTGTCAATTTTGAAAAAAAATGGGATTGCCTGCTGATTCTTTTTTTTTTTTTAATCTCTCAGGTCCTTAACACTTGCCGGTCAATATCAAAATCTGGGGTTCCCTTCAGGTCTATGGTTGCAACCGGTGGATTTCGACAGAAGACGCAGCTAGAAAGCCTTGAGCAAGAGTTAGATGTACTTATAGCAACACCTGGTCGTTTCTTGTATCTGCTTCAGGAAGGCTTTGTGCAAATAACTAACCTCAGATGGTATGGCTGTTCTTTTTCTTTTCCCCTTGTTTTGTAGTTTGAACCGAGAGAAAAAAATTGATTTATGTACTTGTCAGCGTAAGACCTAAGTAGATAATCTGTTCTCTCTATTTGCAGTGTTGTGGTGGATGAAGTGGATGTTTTATTGGGTGAAGAAGGTTTTGAACAAGTGCTTCATCAATTGATTACTGTTGCACCAGTGACCACACAGTATCTTTTTGTCACAGCCACTCTTCCTGTTGATATCTACAACAAGGTTGTTGAAACATTTCCTGACTGTGAGGTAATAATGGGACCTGGTGTCCACCGAACAAGCTCGCGTCTTGAAGAGGTGGGTCAATTCTCACCTTTTTGTTTTGGCTTTTACTCTGTTACATATGGTGCTTGAAAACCTTTCTAGGAAATACATCTTGCAAGTAACATATCGGTCTGTTGCTACTGATATCATATACAATTTTAGGATTGTTTTGATTACGAGTGACCCATAGATGTTGGATTTCATAGTACAGTGAAGTCCATTGTATGACTGGTATCATGTGTCGGTGATTTCTTTCAGTGACGAGTGGTCACATTTGTAGTGGTTCAACTGCAGATTCTTGTGGACTGCAGTGGGGATGGCAACGAGGAAAAGAATCCAGAAACGGCCTTTTCTAACAAGAAATCAGCACTTTTTAAGATTATGGAGGAATCTCCCGTTCGTAAAACAATAATTTTCTGCAACAAGGTAGTTCCTCTTGCATTATCGACATCAAACAAACATGAAGGAGATCCCCGTGTATTTGACAGCCAGAACGAACCATTTCTGTTTTCAGATCGAGACATGCAGAAAGGTTGAGAATGTGTTGAGGCGGCTGGACAGGAAAGCTTGGCAGATCAGAGTTCTACCCTTCCATGCTGCATTGGACCAGGAACAGCGCATCGCAAACATCAAAGAGTTCCTGAATGCACGGAGTGCCAACTCGATGTTCCTGGTGTGCACGGATAGGTGTGACGGCATCATCAACCAAACTGCCTTCTGCTCTAGTTAATTTCTGCTTTCATTTCGAGTGATGGTTTCACAGCTCTGGTACCGTCTCTGATGGTGGCAGGGCATCGCGAGGCATCGACTTTACGAACGTGAACCACGTGGTGCTGTTCGACTACCCCCGCGACCCGAGCGAGTACGTCCGCAGGGTTGGCAGGACAGCTCGCGGCGCCTCCGGCAACGGCAAGGCGTTCGTGTTTGCGGTGGGCAAGCAGGTGTCCCTGGCCAGGAGGGTGATGGAGAGGAACGTCAAGGGGCACCCACTGCACGATGTGCCATGCCCATAGAAATTAATCGTACCAGACGTCGCAATAGTTGCTGATGTTTGTAAAGCACCGCCACTGCGTATCATCTAGGATTTGTAAAACTCAGAATAAAAAAAATTGTTATAATCCAACAATCGATCTTGGTTAGGATGATTAACCGAGTTAATCCAAAAATTCTGCCGATACATTCGAATAATTAAACGTTTCACAAGTAGTGAACTAAATTTCTTGTTATTAAAACTAACAATTTCCACGGGTTCGGAATCATTTAATCCATAATCATGGGCAAATGCATAAATATACTCCTGAAAGAGAAGTGGGTAGACGAAGTATTGTTGACGAGATTTCTGTTTTTTTTTTAATATCCTTCGAATTTTTCCATTTGTATTTCTACTTGAATCAGAAATAACAGGGGTTAAGGTCGACCAGTGAGACGATGGGAGATAAGCTTCATCGTCGAGAGGGAAATAGCCCGGATCACCAGTTAAGGCCCATAAATGATCGCTCAATGATAAAGGAGGTGGGGGTGCAAAGACAACTAAGAGGTTTGCCTAGAAACCATTTTCACACACACACACACACACACACACACACACACATACCTAGGAGGACATACTCTCACTCTCAATATACCGCTTAAATGATGTTCTTATACCTCTTTATTCTTTTGAGTATACTTTAATGCTGATTATAAGATACTCCAAAGTGAATTCTACGAATAATTAATGCGTATTGTAGTTTGTATATGAATCTATTTCTTTTTTATTTTAGCTATATCTTTTTATTGGTAGCTTGGATTTGTAAATAATTTTTACCGGTAGTTTACTGATGATAAGAGAAATAAAATAATACAAGTCTCGCTATTAAATAGTAATTTTGCTAACTGATAAAAAATAACTATTTTTATAATATGAAATTACTACATCTACAACTAGATATTACTATCATACAATATAATTAGAAAATACTACACAGATCAATCATTTGGCAGTAAAAGTCCATGGAAATTATCTGTACAAATTCTAAAAAATTCTAAAAAAATTACTATACATAAGGGATATGAGCTTCTACGGTCCTGTAAAATTTGAATACCAAGTTCAGTCGCATTTAAAAGATATAAAAATGATAAATTTACTATTTATCACTGATTACTGCTTATCAATTTCATATATTTCAAATCAGATTAATTTTGGTTTTCAAATTTTACAGGGATGTAGAATCTCACCTCCCCTACTTATAGTAAATTTTTAAGAATTTTTGAAAACTTGTACGTGTTATTTTTACGGAAAAAAAATTTAGTTCTATTATCAACCCTTTAGTAAAATGATTGAAAAATTCTCAAAAAATTACCATATGTAGGAGATGTGAGATCCTACAGCCCCATAAAATTTAAAGACCAAAATCAATCTCAGATGAAATATATGAAAAAGACAAATTCGATAACCTCTATATATATTCGATTTTACTATACGAATATACGGAGTTTACTATCCATACTTATAGGTTTTACTATGAAAACATGGTACAGGTGTAAGATGTAAGCAGCCCATGAATGTGTAGTAGAAGTAAAATTTTAGCAGTATACCGTAAGCTATTTTCTCAGAAGTATTAAGGCTAGATGCAAATGCATAAATTTTATCATGGTTGTTAGACAATATAAAACATGTTATGATAGTATTTTGTTATGTTTGACATACTGAAAGTGCATCTAGGCCCCCTAATATTGTTTTGGATGATTAATGACAAACGATTAAAGAATCTAACGTGTTCAACTAGTCTATGAGCAGGTGAAAGTTTTAAGTAGAGATCATCTACGGCCTTCGGGCATCCTCAAACTCAATTGAGTAAGAAAAACGGCAACTGCGTATGTAATTTTAATTTGTTGAGTCATAGGAATGCCGTACTATTAAGAGGGGTGCGTTGAAATTGGTCTAGAGATGGTCTTTATGCTCATATGAATGATGTTTAGTTTCTTGAGAAGCTTTTAGTGTCCACACTTACATTGGAATGAGGTTTGTTTTAAGTTCTTATCGGATGTTCCGAAATTAGTTCGGATATTCCGAAGCTCCAGACATTCCGATGTGTAGTTGTGCTTTAGTCCGTCGTGTGTTGTAAGGGTCGGATATTCCGATATTCTATATCGGATGTTCCGATGCCTGTTGGCTCTCGGTTAGGGTACTCTCTGTTAAGTTCGAAAGTTTCGATGTTGGGTATCGGAAGTTCCGATACGTGTTGTCCTGAAAAAAGGGTACTCTCTGTCGAGTTCGGACTGTCCGAAGTTCCAAGTTTCGGAAGTTTCGAAGTAGCCGTTTTTCCAGTTTGGGAACTCTCTGTTTGGTTCGGATGTTCCAATATTTCTATCGGACATTCCGATGTGGACTTAGATAGTTTTGTTGAGTTCTCTTTCTGGGTGTCATCGGATGTTCCGAAGTTGATATCAGACATTCCGATGCTTGTAGTTTTCGACCGTTGGAACTTTCCAAGTTCTGGTGGTTTGCACTCATCGGATGTTCCGATGTTGGGATCGGATATTTCGATGTGTGGCTGAGTGCGGGTATAACGGCTAGTTTTGAACAAAGCCTATAAATACCCCACTCCTCTCCCTTTAGAGGGTTACTCACTTCACTTGGCTGAATACTTGAGCACCTTGAGCACACCCTAGAGCATTCTTGAGCCCTCCTCTTGATCTTAGTGATCATCTAGTGAGTGAGGAAACTTTAAGTGTTGTTGGGAGTAAATAGCAAAGCATTCATTCATCTTGAGCATTAGAGAACCTCTTCAAGATTAAGAATCAAGCGCATTCATTACTCTTGGAGGTTGAAGGACTCCTACACGGCTAGGCGTCGCTCACGAGCTCCCGACGATTGTGGGACACCGTGAGAAGTTTGTGAAGGCTGGCTCCGCCTCCGAAAGGAAAACATGGTACAGGTGTAAGATGTAAGCAGCCCATGAATGTGTAGTAGAAGTAAAATTTTAGCAGTATACCGTAAGCTATTTTCTCAGAAGTATTAAGGCTAGATGCAAATGCATAAATTTTATCATGGTTGTTAGACAATATAAAACATGTTATGATAGTATTTTGTTATGTATAACATACACAGATTAGTTATTTGGCAGTAAAAGTTCATAAAAACTATATGTACAAATTCTGAAAAATTCTCAAAAAATTACAAAGCGTAGGGGATGTAAGCTTCTATATCCTTGTAAAATTTGAATACCAAACTCAGTCACATTTGAAAGATATGAAAATGACAACATTACTATTCATCACTGATTAGCATTTATTAATTTCTTATCTTTCAAATCATATTGATTTTGGTCTTCAAATTTTACAGGGATGTAGAATCTCACCTCCCCTTTCTTATAGAAATTTTTCAATAATTTTTCAAAACTTGTACATGTGATTTTCACAAAAAAAAGAATTTAGTTCTGTTTGTCGACCCTTTAGTAAAACGATTAAAAAATTCTCAAAAAATTACCATATGTAGGAAAGATGTGCTTCTATTGCCCTAAAAAATTTTGAATACCAAACTCAGTCACATTTAAAAGATATGAAAAAATTACTAATCACTGGTTAGCGCTTATCAATTTCATATCTTTCAAACTAGATTAATTTCGTTTTTTTATCAACACATGTTCACTGGAAAATGTTGCAACAGCTAACTAGCTAGCTGTACCTGTATTGCGCATCCGCTGTGCATGCAGCTCATAAGCATGAATGTGTGTACGTGTCAGTGGCGTATCATCGATCGTTTGATCGCGCGCCGCTTGGTACGTGCTGGCATGGATTCCAACTATCGAACAGTACATTCGGCCGGCCTGTGTGCACCGCCGCGAACGAACTCGGCTCCCCGGCGACGAGGGAACAGTAGTCCACTCTTACTCGTTTGTCGCCGCCTGCCTGATTCATTAATATAATACTGCGACAACCTTACTCCGACTAGATCGATCTCCTACTTGTCCAAACCGGGAAGCTGCATGCATGGATCATGGGTGGATGCTCTTTCTTCCAAATTAAGCTAGCTACGATCGAGCTCCTAGATTAGTTCTCCTCTTGCAATTGTCGCCAGCTGATCTTTCTAGGCCAATTTAATGGGTACTAGTACAAGCTGCTGTATACTTTAAGATGGATGGATGGATGGATACTGCGGTGGCAGTACTGTTGCGTTGGTATCTCTCGATCGATTAGGACTCCGGCCACTCCAGAGCTGTAGCTACAGCAGCAACTGCAGTGGTTCAGCTCGCGTTAATTGATGGATTCTAGCTCGTCTCCTGCATTAATTAATTAATGTAGATATCTGTATGCAGTGCAGTGCAGTGGTTCAGCAACCGCATGCAGTCCACTGTTCCTGCAATGCAGATATGATATCTGTAGGCTGTAGCCGCGGGTAAACGTACGTATATAATCCAAAAGCGCAGCCGCTGTCGCGTATCGTGTTTTCCTAGACATCGATTTTGTCCTTTAATTAGCCTCAGATATATAGGAGGCGGAGTGCTAGCTATACATACATCGATCCATCGCAATTACCCATCATGCACCTGCTGTCACAAACGAAGGCTCTCTCTTCTTTTTCCTTGGCAGATCTAACTGATCATGTGTCGGTGCATGCGTACCAGCACAAGAAACCCTAGCTAGCCGCCTATCTTCAGGGCCAAAAATATCCTGGAAACGGCGATAATTAATACTATACTTTACTCCAACAAATCAAGTTCAGTACGTCTAACAATGACATTTGGAAGTGTCCAGATGTCATTACGTATGAGTGAGCGATCGGCACTACATGCAGTCGATGTTAGATACACTGCACTCGTGCTGCAGTAACTCTCAAAAGGTGCACATCACTGCTGCTGATTGGCGACGCTTTACTACAGTAGTACCGACTAGCCTCATATTAATCGGTGACTTGTGCAAGGCAGGCGCCATACGTATACACAGCACAATCGCTTGCTCCACGCGCGCGCGCGGTTATACTGCATGCGCGCGTCGGAGTACTATCGATCCAGACCTAGCTTCCTGCAGTTAAATGTGCTCTGAAACTCCAATCAGCAATCATGGAGATCTAGCGGCGGCTAATTATTGCAGCTAGCCCCTCATTTCCCTTTCTTGGATGTCTATCTCGTGGAGTATATGATATTCATGCACGGCTCTGTGTGAGGCGAACTGGTGAGCTACCTAGCTCCACATTGCCATGCTAGTCAGGCTGAGACAGTGACACAAGGTAGATAGAGAAACACGCTTCAAGAGCGAGCATGGTGTCTCGACACTACGTACGGCACCGTAGTGTAAAACAACGAGTATTTCTTGTATTTATTTCGTGTAAAAAGTTTGAATTTTTTTATATCGAGTTTAACTAGTTCAAATAAGTTTGAAGTGAAATTCAAACTAGAGCTGCATGCTTTTTTACGGTAGTTTGATTGTAGCAAGGTGTGTATATATATATATATATATGTATGTGTGTGTGTGTGTGTGTGCTGATTATATATATATAGTATAATTATCAAGGGTATTATGATCCAAAAATAGGTATTTTTCCTATATATTTCTCGAGCAGTGCTTCTATGATTTTCCTTCTAGTACAAGTTGCACAAATCTTGAAGCAAGCAAAGGGGTAAGTAATCACCATCTACCATGCATTCATGCTTTAATAGTTGTGCAACTTTTAAAAGGAAGAGTATAGAAGCACTTCTCATATTTCTCCTATGTGTTTCATTTGAATTGTTATAGATCGATAGTGTCGACGATTGGGGAACAGGCCCCCGCCGAGCTTACTTGTTGGTGGAGGGACCAACTATGACCCCTTCTTACGTGAAGGATTACTCGAGGAACGACTCACCAGATTTCAACGAGCGTGGACACAGCAGTTTACCCTGGTTCGGGCCTCTCAGGAAAGAGATAATAGCCCTACTCCAGCTCTCGTTTACTCTTGCAATGTGTCTGAGTCTTACAGTCTGTGCGTGGTATGTTGCTGTTGTCGTTGTGTGTCCCCCTCACGATGGGGACCCTTTTATAGCTTACAGAGGATCGAACTCCATGACCCATTACCCGCGACGCTTGGACCTCGCCCAAACGTGGCAACCGGTGGATCCTATCTATCCGCCACGCCCCACGGAAACGAATTCGCCAACGGAAGTTACGCTCGGGTGGTTATCCCCACCGACCCCGAGACCGCGTAAGGTCGGCCGACGACCGGCACCGAGCTTGGACATCTTACCCGAGCTCGAGCTCGGAATCGACTGGGATACGTGGCATTCTCGGTCCCACCCGAGCCCGAGCTCGGAATTGACTGGAATGCGTAGCCTTCCAAGTTCCGATTAGATAACCCAGGGTAACGACCTCCTGGTGGCTCGGGCGGGAGCGAGCTTGGTCGTTGGTGGCATCCGAGGTAATTTATGGAAATTACCCGACTTCGGCTACCTAACCCCCGAGGTTCAAGTGGGAAAAGGTCTAAGGAAGGCCTTCCCCTTGGGCCTACCGTTCTACGAGCATGTCGGTTCTGCGGCGGACAACTGCCGCGACCAACGAGCTATTAACCTTCTCCGGGAACGAGCTTGTTGTTCCAGCTTGTCGTGCTTCGAGCGAACAGAAGTGGGCCCTTCTTCAGCGGTTCCTTCTCCTGGAAGCTCGAATCCTTCTTCGGGATCCGTCCTTTCGGCGGGGCGGTTTCGATTTGCGTGCCCACGTGTCGCTTTCCTGATGGCGAACGCCTCAATCGCCCTCTCAGGCTCTAGGGCTTCCTCGACCATAACGGCGGAAGTCCTTTCGCTTCCCCATCTCCTGGAGGAGTTTTTAAACACTCAAGAGAAAACCCTTAGACTCACTTGGTCAGATATTGCGATCGCTGCGTCTCACACTCCTCCGCTCGGGCGCCATCCTTCTCCTTGATCATCTTCCTCATCCTCATGGCGAAGTTCGGCCACAAGAAGCTCGACAGCGCAGTCGAGACCCTCGAGCGGCGAAGTACCTCGACGCCGGTACATGGAGAGCCCTGGCGACGAAGAGAGCCCTCACCGAGGAGGAGGGGAGATCGTCTCCACCGAGCTCTACGCCACGAACGGCTCTCGGACGCCCGAAAGTGAGTTTGTCGAGGCCAGACTCGCCTCCTCGCGAGTGCGAGATCGCTCACCTCCATCCCAACTCCATTCTCATTATGGCCATCTTCACCCATCTCTGCGAAGGGTTCGTGGGCGCCGAGCCCACTCCCGCCTTCTTCTTCCACTTCTACACCCTTTCTCGCACCTAAGACGCCTTCGCAGTGGCCGGCCTCTACTTCCGCCGACCTACCCGACCATATGAGTACCCGAGCTTCACGCTCAAGGACTCCTGTCGGGTTGGGCCGACTCTGGTTCTACGAGGAAAGCAGAGGGCGGCACGCTTTCCTACTCCGGCCAGAGGTCGCGCTGCCGAGACGCCCCGACCGCCCGTGGAGCCCGAGGAGGAGAAGATCCTCATGACGATCAACGAGCTCACGTGCCTGGGCCGACCGGTCGACGTTACCCGGACTACGCCAGGAACCGGATATCACCTCGGGAAGAGGGAGCATCCCTTCTTCAAGGTCGAGGTGGCAGGACATCACCCGGAGTCACGCCAGGTATGTCATCGCCCTCAATCTTCTTTTCCGAGCAAAGGATGCCCTTCTCACGACCTCTCCCTTGGCCGGTATGCAGCTCCGCCAGAGGATGGTGGATGTGAGGGTGTCCGAGATGTTCGGCACCCTAAAGGCAAGGAAATCATCGAGGGCCGCCAGATCCCGAACAACGCCCTTAACCGGACCGAGGCGGTAAGTCCTCGACTTCGGTCTTCTTTCAAGCTTTTGTCCGGACGAGTTTCGCACGGGCCTTCCGACCTCATTCGAGTTTTTCTCTTTTCAACAGGAGAAGGTTGCCTCGAAGTCGCCGTGTGTCCCAGGGATCGCAGCTTGGCGGGGCGGGTCCGAAAGACCAAGGGACAAAGGCGGAGTCACAAGCGCCGCGCCGATCTCCGTCGGCCACGCCGTCCTCGCCAGCAAGACACGCAGCGCCCGGCCGACGATCGCTCACCCCGCCAAAGACTTGGAGTATGCGACCGGCAGGAGGTGAGTGAACTGAGATCGTGGATGGACGAGTACACCAAACAATCCCGAGCCGATGGCTCGCTTGCGCCAAATTGTCGCTGGCGAAGAAGGAGGCCGCAGCGCGCCGGCCCAGTCATGGAAGGTCGAGCCGAGGGCGGATCGCGTTCTTCAGCGGAGCTTCGCGGGTGAGCTCGAGCTCGGCTCCGGGACCACGAGGAGGAGAAAGACGAAGCCGGACTCGCGCCTTTGGTCCCGAGGTCCCGCAGTCGCCCGCCACGCCTCAACCGCGCCTAACGCCGATCGCCTCCGAGGTCGGCTTGGAGGAGGTTGACCCTTCGGTCGCCAGGGCTGACAAGGCGCGCGCGGACATGGCCGCCCTCCTGGCCCGCGCCCGAGCTCAGCAAGCGGACGCCGAGCAAGGTCAGTCTCCTGCTCCCTTCTTGTTTGTCTCTTTCTCCTAAGCACCATACTAACCCCACGCTGCCTATAGTGGGTGTGGCGGTTGGTGCGGAGTTATGGGATTTTGAAGCGATGGTCGACGATATTCTTGACCTCGTGCTAGAGAGGAGCTTGCCCGGCCGCCGAGGCCGTCGTGGGCGACGAGGCCGAAGTGGGAGCTGAGGCCGCGGAGGCCCAGTCCCCACGGGCTGCCGGTGGCGACGACGTCGAGGTGGGGGAGTCTGTTGCCGCGGAGCCCCGGGACCCGGAGGTCGTGTCTCCCGAAGAGGAGGCACGGAGGAAGATCGCGGCCGCCGATGCCCGGGCCGCAGCGGAGGGCATCCCCCACATCATAGTTGTGGAGGATGACAGCCCGGGGGAGTCTGATGGTGGTGAGCAGGCCGCTGAAACTTCCGGCGCCAGCGACATCATCACCGCGACTCTTCAGGAGATCGCCGAGGCCTCTCCCCGGGCTTATGACGTCACGCCGGGCCCGCCACGCCCGGCGTCGAGGACCCCAATCCTGGCGGGAGCTCGTCCGACGAGGAAGAGCCGGCTACCCCGCTGGTTGGGGAGACGAGCCCGACCACCGTAGGCGAGCCGGGGCAGCTTCCAGACGAAGGGAATCTGCCGGGCGCCGAGGCTGCTCCAGTCGAGACCGACCTCCCGGCCGCCGACTTGGTGCCCCCGGTTGATCCCGCGCTCGGGGACGCTGCTGCAGCCCAAGGGCCGGATACCGACCAGTGTCCGGTTGCTCCCATGGCCGTAGACGCCGAAGGGGTGGAGCTCTGGCCGAGGAGGCGAGCCCCGGCGCAACTTCTGCCGGGAGGAAGAAGAGCGGAGGTGATCCTTGCTCGAGGCCGTCCCTCTCCAGAGGCGGAGGCCGCCCCAGGGCAAAGTCCATCGCCGAGGGGCCAGGGGAGCTCGGGCTCAAGCCCCGAGCCCGATCAAGGAGAAGGGACTAAGGCGGGCGATCCCTTGCCCGCCTTAACGAGGTGGAGGACCCCGCGAGTTGTTCCATCGGGCCGGAGACCCGACTTTTTGGGTAAGTGCTTACGGCTTATGTACTTTTACCAAGAGCTTCGACATTTACGACTGAAAACGCATACGCAGTGCCGGAGTCCACCATGAAGGACTTCCATGCCGCGACTGCGCCGCCGAAGTTGTCGCTGGCACCAAGCCGAGCAGACGCCAAGATTGCGGAGCTCGAGCGCCGGTTGCCGAGCCGACATCTTCCGAGGCCGAGATCCGGCGGAAGGTGGAGGAGTCCGTGCACGAAGCCGTGAGGCGCCGACCGGAGCGAGCAAGCAAGGTCGGGCCTGGAAGCCACGGTGGCGACCTTACTGGCGGCATTGCTTTCGAAGCGCAGAAAGGACAATCGACCAAAGAACGGGAGGAGTCCAGCGACCGTCAAGCGGCAAGCGAAGGGCGGGAAGCTCGCCGGCGGGTGCTCGACCTTGAGTCCGAGCTTGACTCGGTGCGGGACGAGCTCGTCGCTTTGCAGGACGAGAAGCGTGCCGGGCTCCTGTAATTTTCTTTTTCCTGTCTTTACCTGTAAAAAACTTAAGGGAAAAAAAAAACCGCCCAGTTGAACATAGAAAGAGCGTTATTTTTAATGGACGTTTTTTGTTTTTCTCCGAGATGACAACGATTTGTTTCGTGCCGTGGTCTTACGCGACTTAGCAGTCAATCGTACGAGGAAATGACTATCTCGCGCGAAAGTTGCACGAGGTCGAGGTGACCATCTCGCGCGAAAGTTGCACGAGGTCGAGGTCGTGGCCACACGGTACCTCTATAGCCCCCCGCCGCCAACGGAGGTCGTGGGCGTAGACTGCGAGCACGACCTCGTTGGCGGAGTAGAATTCTGCGGAGACCGTGTGGCCCTTAGGGTTACGGTGCGTTGACGCCGCCCACCGGCCGACCTGAGCTCGGAACCGTTCAGAAGGGTGTCCTGTGCGAATCTTTACTTGCGGCGGAGGTCTACCGCGAAAAAAGATGGTCGTCTTACGAGGAAGGAAGCCCTCGAGGTCGAGCTTTTGTCGTACGGTGTTTCGCCCCAACGACCGACCTGCCCCTGACACTTTGTTTGGGTCGAGCTTAATCGTAGAATGGGGAAAGAGAGAGAGATAGAATGGGAGGGTAAGGTGACAAAGTTTATTAAAAAGGTAAAAGCGGGTGAGGTTAGACATGGAACTTACGCAGTTGGTCGATGTTCCAAGTACTAGCTAGTTCTCGACCATCTTCCATTGCAAGGCGGACAGCCCCCGGGCGTGCTGTTGAGACGACCGTGTAAGGACCTTCCCATCTTGGCGTTAGCTTGTTGGCTTTTGACAGGTCTTGGACCCGTCGCAGAACGAGGTCGCCGACGTGTAAGGTCCTTGGTCGTACCGATTTAGCGGCGTGCCTGCGAAGAGCTTGCAGGTAAACCGCGGATCGCAACAGAGCCCGTTCACGAGTCGCCTCCGCAAGGTCGAGGTCGAGAAGGCGTTCGCCTTCTGCGTCGATGTTATCGGCCAGGTTCACCCTCGGGATCCTAGGACAACCTCGGCGGGTAGGACAGCCTTCCGCGCCATATACGAGCCGAAAGGGGTCTCCCGTGGCTCGGCTCGTCGTGGGCGCTGATCGACCAGAGGACGGGGTAGCTCGTCCACCAGGCGACCATGCCGATCGAGGCTCTTGAAAACTCTCTTCTTGATTCCTTGACGATCTGCCCGTTCGCGCGCTCGGCCGCCCCATTGCTCGTGGGTGGGCCACGGATGCGAAGCATATCTTGGTCCCGACCTCCTCGCAATAAGCACGAAACACCTCGCCAGAATCGAGTGCCGTTGTCGGTAATGAGGCGACTTAACGCCAAAGCGGGTTACTACATTATTGCGGAAGAACCTTTTAGCCGCTTTGCGTCGAGATGGTTGATATAGGCTCGGCCTCGATCCATTTAGTGAAGGTGTCGATTGCGACGAACAGTATTTACAACCCCTCCTTCCCCAGGAAATGGACCGAGTATGTCGATGCCCCAAACCGAGAACGGCCAGGTTAGCGGCATGGTGCAGCGGCGTATGCTTGGCCGGTGGACCTTCCGAGCATGGAATCGGCAAGATCGACAGGAGGTTACCATGGAGCGCGCGTCGGCCAGAGCCGTCGGCCAGTAGTAACCTAACCGGAAGGCTTTGCTCACCAAGGTCCTGAAGGACGAGTGAGCTCCACACATTCCGTCGTGGATATCCCTGAGGAGATATTTGCCTTCCTCTTGGGTGATGCATTTGGAGAGGACTCCAAGTGCACCTTTATATAAGAGTCCTTCGACCAATTTGTAGGTGAGGAGCGTCTTATGAGCGGGATTTCTCGGCTTCCTCCTCGGCAAAGGTCCCGTGCACGAAGTATTGGATGAATGGCGTCATCCAATTCGCGTCTGCTTTCGAGGAAGGAGACGGTACCACCCGTCTCGGTTGCCTCTTCCCCGGGGGGTATGGAGGGCTTATAGAGGTGCTCGATGAGCACCCCCGCTGGAGCGGGAAACTGGGCGGAACCGACCTTTGATAGATGGTCGGCCAGGGCATTGTCCTTCACGGGATGTATAGTACTTGAAGTTTCAAGTACTTTTCCATCTTCCTTACTTCAGCCCAGTAAAGCGCCATTGAGTCATCGGAACACCGATACTCCTTGTTAACCTGGTTGGCGACCGTGCGAGTCGCCCTTCGCGATTAGTCGTTGGACTCGGCGCCTTGCATGCGAAGCCGGCTAGCGAGACCTTCGTATTACGCTGCGTTGTTTGTTCTTGCGCCGAAGTGCGGTTGGAGGCGTCTTGGATCCGCTCCCCTGAGGGGATTCGAGGACCACTCGACCCCGAGCAATCGTAAGCTCGGGATCCGTCGAAGTGCATGACCAGCCCGGACCGTGCTTTCGGCACTGGTTGGAGTTCGGGTTGAGCGGGGCGGGGTTTGTCCATTCGGCTAGGAAGTCCGCTAGGACTGAGATTTGATCGCGGTTACGCCGAGAATTCAATCTCGACCGGCGAGCTCCATGGCCCATTTCGCGATCCGCGCTTGCGCCCCGATTCGAGAATTTCTCTCGTGGGAAGTTGGTCGGGACTTGGATTTTGTGTGCTGGAAGTAGTGTCTTAATTTCTTCGAGGCCACGAGGAGCGTATAAAGGAGTTTCTGGACCTCGGGGTAACGCTCCTTTGGTCCGTGTAAGACTTCGCTGACGTAGTAGATCGGGCGCTGCACCCCGTCCCGTTCTACTGTGATGACGGCGCTTACCGCATGGGGTGTGGCGGCCAGGTAAAGCAAGAGGACCTCTCCTACTCTGGGCGTGGTCAAGACCGGGGGTCTTGACAAATATAGTTTAAGCTCTTTGAAAGAGCGGTCTGCTTCATCTGTCCAAGTGAAACCGTCGTGCTTCCGGAGCGCCTTGAAGAAAGGTAGGCCGCGTTCCCCGAGCCGCGAGATGAAACGACTTAAGGCCGCCATCCTCCCAGTCAGGGACTGGACCTCCCGAGTGCAAGTCGGTGGTCGCATGTTCTCGATGGCTTCTATCTTCTCTGGGTTGGCCCCGATTCCTTGTGGGCCGATCATGTATCCGAGCACCTTGCGGCCTTTTACCCCGAACACACATTTTTAGGGTTTAACTTTATTCGATGCTTGTTGAGGTTATGAAAAGTCTCCTCTAGATCGGATACATGGTCGGAGGCCATTTTGCTCTTGACGACTATGTCGTCTACATACACTTCCAGGTTTCGACCTATTTGGTTCGAGAAGGTTTTCTGCATAAGGCGCTGGAAGGTCGCTCCAGCGTTCCTTAGACCGAAGGACATGGTCGTGTAGCAGAATGTGCCAAACGGCGTGATGAAGGAAGTTTTCTCCTCGTCGTCGGGCGATATGCCGATCTGGTGATAGCCTGAGTAGGCGTCCAGAAAGCTCATCGCCTCGGAGCCGGCCGTCGCGTCGACCAACTGGTCTATCCGAGGTAGCGGGAAATTGTCCTTCGGGCATGCGGCATTCAGCCCCGTGTGATCGACACACATGCGCCACTTGCCTCCTTTCTTCATCACGATGACTGGGTTGGCCAACCAATCGGAATGGTCGACCTCCGAATGAAACCGGCTTTGAGGAGCTTGTCCAGTTCCTTCTCGATGATGGCTTGCTTCTCGGGAGAAGCGCTGAGCTTCGCCGCACAGGCTTTTTGTCGAGCCGAATCGCTAGCCTTTGTGCTCGGCGACCTCCCTTGGGACTCGGGCATGTCGGACGGTTCCCGAGCGAACGTGTCCGCGCTTCTCGGAGGAAGGTCACGAGCTCGAGTTCCTATTTAGGATCTAGGGAAGCCCCACGTGTACGACCTTGTCTGGCTTTGCGTCGCACAACGGGATGGCCTTGGTATCTCCCCCAGCTTGGAGGCTAGCCTTGGGCCGGGAACTCCTCGGCTCTTGCTCGGGCCCGCGTTGGGGCAGTTGACCGACCATGTCCAACGCCCTCGTCGCGATTCGAGCTGCTTCGGGCTTCCTTGATCGTGATCACGCCGCCGGGCCGGGACCTTCAAGCATTGGTACCGTGATGAGTGGCGGCCATGAATTTGGCGGCGCCGGTCGGCCCAGATGGCGTTATAAGCCGACTCGAAATCGACCACTTCGAACGCGTGATTAGCTCCGTTCGGAAGTTGCTCGGATTGCCGAACGCATCGGGCAGGGCGATCGGCCGAGTGGCCTCGACCGACGTTCGGTACTATCCGTAGAACAGGACCACCAGGCTTTTGATCTTGGAGCGAGGATCGCATCTCGCCCAAGACCCTGGCAGATATCAGGTCCAGGAGCTCCGCGATCCACAAGGACCCGACCCATCTGCGGTGTTGCAGATCGTTGGGCTAACGACCATCGGAAGCCTTTGGGGTTTCGTCATCCCGGAGGGCGATCGTCCTTGGAGAAGGTGATCGGCGGCTCGGACCACTTGAGGCTGGCGAACAGGAGGCTTCCTCGAGTGACACGGAGTACCTCGCGCGGCCTCCTTTAACTCCCGACGCGACCCATAGGCGGCGGAGCCCGAATATCACGGCGATGTGGTTTCGGCTCTTGGTACTCCATGTCGGTGTCTTGCTCCTCGGCGGGCTTCTTGCCCTTGACGTCTCCTTCCATCTCGGGAGCGTGGGCATGGGACCCTTACCATTGTAGAAGCTGCCCAGCGGGAGGCCCACGCTCGCAATTCGAAGGTCGTGCCCATGCGCTGGTGGAGCGAGCGTATAGGCACTAGCCCGCCCGCGTTGGTCGCCGCGCTCTTGGTCGTCCCGGTTCTGCTCGTTGTTCCGCTGAACCGGTCGACCCTTTCCTTTCGGGGCCCCCCCCTATACGACTGCGAGGTCGGCCGTTGTCTTTCGATGGCTGCCACCACGCCGGAGACGGAGGATTTTTTCTTCTTTTTGATTTTTTTCTCGATCGAGCTTACGCTCTTTCGGCTTGATGCCCCTTCGAGCCCGGGCTGAGGGGGCAGCTTTCCCTCGTCTAGCAGCTTCTTCCATTGGACGGCCTCGTCCGCGTTGGCGTAACGGTCAGCCATGCAGAACAGCTCGTTGGCTGTGATGTCCGGTGGATTTCGAGGTCTGAGTAAAGCGACGTCTCGGACCCGAACTTGAAAGCCCGGACGACCGCCTCATCCGAGATGCTCGGGATGGAATTGCGCGACTTGCATGAAGCGCTGGACGAATCGGGCGCAGGTCTCGCCCTCCGCCTCAGACGACGCTCAAGGTCGCGCTCCTTCCTCGGCGACGAGCGACTCCGAAGTTGGCTCGGAGAGTGCCGCTCACCGGGCCCAGGACCGGATCGAGTTCTCCTTCGGTTGAATAGCCACGTCCGAGCCGCCCGCCCAGGATCAGGCGTAAAGTTGGCCATCACCCTTTCATCACCCCGGCAGCCTAAAATGGCCGTGGTGTAGATCGAGAGAAACTCGTCGGGTTCGAGTCCCGTCGAATCTCTCGATGTGGCCCTGGCTTAAACCTTGTCGGCCAGGTCACTCGTCGCAGCCGACGTCGCGAACGCATCTGCACCCGAACACGGATCGCTGGGCGATCACCACGAGCGCGGCCGGGCGATCCCCACCACCGAGCCCGAGGTCGGTGGGCCCAGCGAGAAAGTCTCCCTACGCTGTAGGATGGGAGTGGCAGATGAGGAATGTTCGGCCGGTTACGCGTGGCTCAGATTCCGCTGGTCCCGAGGAGCCCCGAATTGCTCCGGTGCCCTCCCGAGCCGGTCGGCCTTCGCGCCCGATCGCTCTGGAGTGCGGCTGCGTGAGTCATCGGGTGGTGGCGCTCGGACGCCCGTGGCGGCGTTCGAGGAATTGCTCTGGGCGCCTTTTCCGGGAGGCCTCGCCGCCCTTATATGTCTGGCGATTTCCTCGAGGTCGTCGGCCACGGCCGCGCCATGGCTTCTAGGTCGACTCGCCAGAAACTCCACGAGGTTGCGCACCACCGTGGCCAGGGCTTGAAGGCGTTCCCGCTCGGGAACGCAGCGGGGTAGCTCGTTAAATCGTCGCGACGGGCCTCGGGAGTCCCGTGACGCGTGGAAATTCTCACGAACCCGCCCTGGTCTTATCGGTCCAGGCCACCTCGGACTTGCCGCGTAAGCTGGTCGTCCGGTTCAGGGATGCCCAGGTGCTCTTTGGCCGCCAGAGCGGTGAAGACGCGCTTCACCGGATTTGCTCGGCATTTCCATCCTCTTCCGCAACGAAGACGTTACGGGATTGGGCCGGATCGCGAGGGGACATCACGGTGTCTCCCGTGAAGCGGTCCCCTGGTCGAGCTTCGTAGAGGTCGGGGATGTCGGACCATCGTAGAGCCCGTCGTACTCGCCGTCCGAGAGGGCGTCGAGCCGAGCGAAAGAATCGCCCGGTGCAGCCGGCTTCCAGGAAAAGCTCCTGGAACCGTCTTGATTCTTAATACGGCGACGTCGCCGCCCCATTGTCGAAGAATCGCTTGTCCTCTTCCTCGATCTCGGGCGTAGAGCCCTGGTGGTTCTCGGGATTCGACATTCTTCGGGATTCCTCACTAAAGGGAAAGTCGGTCCCCACGGACGGCGCCAGCTGTCGACGATTGGGGAACAGGCCCCCGCCGAGCTTACTTGTTGGTGGAGGGACCAACTATGACCCCTTCTTACGTGAAGGATTACTCGAGGAACGACTCACCAGATTTCAACGAGCGTGGACACGTTAGTTTACCTGGTTCGGGCCTCTCAGGAAAGAGATAATAGCCCTACTCCAGCTCTCGTTTACTCTTGCAATGTGTCTGAGTCTTACAGTCTGTGCGTGGTATGTTGCTGTTGTCGTTGTGTGTCCCCCTCACGATGGGGACCCTTTTATAGCTTACAGAGGATCGAACTCCATGACCCCACTACCCGCACGTTTGGACCTCGTCCAAACGTGGCAACTGGTGGATCCTATCTATCCGCCACGCTCCCACGGGAAACGTAACGGGCCAACGGAAGTTACGCTCGGGTGGTTATTCCCACCGACCCCGAGACCGCGTAAGGTCGGCCGACGACCGGCACCGAGCTTGGACATCTTACCCGAGCTCGAGCTCGGAATCGACTGGGATACGTGGCATTCTCGGTCCCACCCGAGCCCGAGCTCGGAATTGACTGGAATGCGTAGCCTTCCAAGTTCCGATTAGATAACCCAGGGTAACGACCTCCTGGTGGCTCGGGCGGGAGCGAGCTTGGTCGTTGGTGGCATCCGAGGTAATTTATGGAAATTACCCGACCCCCCGACAGATAGGTATATACCCTTAAACTGAATTTGGCTCGAATTCACGTATTTAAAATCATGGTATCCTGACACCATGATGCCCCCATTTCAGTGTCCTATGTTTATATATACGCATTTCTTGTCATGCATATGTTTCTCATTACCTCTCCACATTTTCCTTTGCCTAATAATAGGAAAAGATGATCATTCCTTTAAGGTTGCACTAGCTTGTTACTAGTTTGCGTTGAGTATGTGAATAAAATGGCACATTAATTAACTTGTAATGTAATTACACGACGCATGTGGCAGAATTCCCTCTGAAATTCCTTTTAAGCCTCAACATCGATCTTAATCTGTAGACAGTTCAGAATTTTGTTGCGTAGTAGAGAAGAACTGGAAATATGAACAAGCATGCACACTGCCGACGAGATGCTGCTCACGCTTCTTGTCAAATTGTACCCCACAAACTGATTAATCAGGGGGGTATACAAGAGACAAACTCACAGCACAAGTTGGTAATGCTTTTCTATTTTCTGAACCAAACATTTGTACCCTTTTAACAGTTCCTTTGGGTCCATGCATATACTCTTTCGGAATTAGGAGTGTCACTGGAGTCCCTGTTCTTTCGTCCAGCATGAATCGAAAACGTCGTTAGGACTTAGCTGAATACACACACACACACACAAACTTAGAATTACTGCTGAGTGGGTAAATATGTGTGGAGATCATGAACAACATCACTCAATTAAAAGGGCATGCGATTGATCAAGAGATAAAACTGGAATTAAAGCACAGTAACATCAACCAACAATTAATTTCAGGAAAAAGGAAATGCCGGAATGAAAGAACCCCAGCTCGCTCGCTCGATCACGGAGCTCGTGGAAAAATAAGCTTTGTCACATGCAACACATTCAGATTATTCTCTCATAGTACGTAAACAACCTTAAAAGTGATCTGAGGTAGAGAACAATCAATGAATCATTAATTAATCATAGCACGAAATCGCATCCATTTGGCGCCACAGATCAGTTCCACGCGGAGGCATCAAATTAACATTGTGCGTGCCCTCGTGACCCTCCCCCTTTCGCTTGCGTACGTCAATGGACAAGTACGTACACAACCATGCATGCATGGCTCGCTACTAGCTAGCTAGTACTCGAGCTAGCTATGCCCTGCCCAGTCTAGAATCTGTCCTGCTCCTAGCTAGCAATAGCATGCAGCAGGCCGGCCATTAACCCATCAATAGATATAGGGTTTTGATAAGTTTTATCCGGATATTTTCTTTAGCAACCATCATCCAAATTCTTGGCTATTGGATTTGCTTTCAGATTGATGCACGCCCCCCTCCCTTCCAAATTCGAGGTGGATTGATCCTACCGATGTATCTTTTGATCGTACGGTTCAAAGTTCAAACATCCGGATGTGTATAGGTGCAAGCGTCGATTTCATTTTAGTGCTGCGCTCGTCGCGGTTACCCGGCACTATATACGTACGAATACGATCGAGCTCTGTTACGTACGGCCGGGGTATATATATATATATATATATATATATATATATATATATATATATATATATATATATATATATATATAACAACAAACCAGCAACTGTTGCATGATTTCCATGGCGGTGTCTTGTTGCAGTGGGCGCGCCCTACCTTGAAGTTGATCATTGCACACAAGTACTCAACATCTTAATTAATAAACTGTAGAGATTGAGACAGCAGCAAGGACGTCAGTCGAGCTAATTTGCTTCATTGATCATACCCTAATACCATCCAGATCATATGATATGGGTGATGCTGCACTGCACTGCATGTATGGACAAGACAGGCACGTGAAGCTATCACCTTGCCTGCAGCTACGCTACGTACGTACCCTCCTAGATCTCTCCGACTCGGATCTATATATACTCTTCCAGGCTGCAGCCAGGCCTTCACCTCTCATCTCCATCGATCAGCAAGCTAGCTAGAGGTAGCGATCTAACTGGCAGATGGAGTATCAGAATTAGTTAATAAGCTAGCTAGCTAGCTAATCCATTAAGCTATATATACATATACGATCTGATCAAGCAAGAGATCGATCGATCGATGGGGCTGAGGGAGATCGAGTCGAGGCTGCCTCCCGGGTTCAGGTTCCATCCGAGCGACGAGGAGCTGGTGTGCTACTACCTGCGGAACAAGCTCGCCAAGGCACCGCTCATCTCGCCGACGACCACCATGGTCGAGGTTGACCTCCATGCACGCGAGCCATGGGAGCTTCCTGGTAATTATTAACTCTCGCTCGCTCGATCGATAGGCATAAAATAACTAAGCTTGATCGTTAGTTAGTTCTATATATATATGGTCGATTAAATTTTGCATTGTTTGATCTTGACGCGCGCGCGTGTGCCGTATGGTATGGATTGAGTATGAACATAGCTAGCTAGCTACTATTGTATGATTAAGCTCGATCAGGAGTAAAATCATGATGAACAAGATAGATGGGGATCGATCGATCCCGCACATCAATTGTCATGCCAAGTTAACATACTGTGCATTACATTATTCGGCTGCTTATGTGTTCATGCATGCATATGGTAGGTGTTAACAGGAGAAAAGCTGTTCCTGCATCTAGCTAAATGGGAAGTGTATTTGCTAATGGGCTTATTAATTGTACCTAGCTAGCAGATTTGCATCTAGCTAAATGTTTTTTATTTCAAAAAAGAAAAAGTAAAAGGACAAAGGAGGAGCTAGCTAAGTATTTAGCAGATCAATTTGCTTTGACAAGTTAACAAGTACTACCTTTGTTATCAATTCTCCATACAATCATTAATTAAAAACGGACACAAATTATGATACTACTAGTACTACTACACAAAGATATTAGCTCTTTAGAATTTCGTAGGATCAATTAAATCGCTAGCTGTTTGTCCAAGGTACGTACATGTCAAGCTTTTTGAGATGGATGGAGCTAGCTTGTAAAGTGTACTAAACGATACGAATTATACACGCGCTTACGTGCGATCTCGAAGACGAATTAGTGCGCGTGACAATATATATAGATGGGTCGAACAAATTAAATGATTTGTTCATATGTTAATATTTATACAACTTTCGAATAGTGATGCATAAAAAGAATGCACACCACACCAAGACGCGTACGTGTAAACATCAGATGGTTGGCTTTCCTTGAAGCACAAGCGTACATAGCGTGCAAACTTAGCATCCAATAATTCGGTAGCGTGCAAAAGAACAAGAGCCGTCCATTTCAGTATTTCGAGGGTCTCCAATCACATATATATGTGCCTAGATATATATATATATAGATCATATATGTGTGTGGCTTTGTGCTGCCCCCTAGCCTCTACGTACGTTGCTAGCTTCCAACTGATCGACTGTGTTTAATTTTTCCGTCAGAGACGGCCAAGCTCAGCGCAGACGATGAGTGGTATTTCTTCAGCTTCCGGGACCGGAAGTACGCAACGGGTTGGCGCACAAACCGAGCGACCAAGCTAGGCTACTGGAAGGCGACCGGGAAGGACAGGATGATCCACGAGATCGGAGGTGCGGCGCCGGTGGTTGGCATGAGGAAGACGTTGGTGTTCTACTTTGGACGCGCCCCCAATGGCCGGAAGAGCGGCTGGGTCATGCACGAGTTCCGCCTTCACGCGCCCGCTTCACCACCAATGGTACCGTCATACTACTCGATCCGTACTGTCTTGATATATATATGACAGCAAGATAAACACGTGATATGATTTATTTATTTGGCTAACTAGCTAGTATAAATAATCACAGGAGTACGCGCGTAGCTTGTAAGCGACAGTAAGTAGAATCTATATATGACGATGTGATAAATTGTTCGGAGCTGGAGCGGGCATGTGGAAGAGCGTTCGTGTACGTGCATGCATCCAAGGCCAGTTAATAATTGATTGCATCGATCTATATCTATCTCGACGAGCAGCTTTCGATGTAGGATGGATGACATGCTCGATGCAGCGCCCCCTTTGTTGACAAAAGCGTTCATGTACTCGACCGTGTTGCTCGTACGTGAAAGCTAGCTACAAAGCAAACTTTAATTTACTGGTATATAGGAGCCATTCCTACCGCTAATAATCTGAATTCTCAATTCTGAATATGAATAGGAAAACGTTCATTCTTCATTAAAAGCGTATATAGAGCCGTACAGTCATGAAGGATGCATATATATATATGCATGATCTTCTTCTTCTTCTTCTTCTTCTTCTTCTTCTTCTTCTTCTTCTTCTTCTTCTTCTTCTTCTTCTTCTTCTTCTTCTTCTTCTTCTTCTTCTTCTTCTTCTTCTTATTGTTTTCGAAGGTAGCCTTAATTATCTGCAGTTGTTTCGATCTCCATCTGCATGCATGAACCATGCATGCACAGCTCGCGTACGTACGTACGTGCCCTAGCTAAACACCTCTGTACTCTTCGACGTGGATGCACATATGCAGGAGGACTGGGTGCTGTGCAGGGTGTTCAACAAGGCGAAGGGATCAGAAGCCGAGCAAGGCAACGACCGGATGATCATGAGCACCAGTACCAGCTGCATCAATGTGCCCAGCAGCAGCTCTTCGCCGACGACCACTCTCTGCTCGCAACCGCAGCGCCCTGCAGCTGCCTCGGACAAGTTCGACAGCCGGTTGATGATCAGCTCGTCAACAACTACACACGACGGCAAGGACAATGATCAGCTCATCATGCACCAAGTGTACATCGGCAGAGATGCCGGCTCGGATGCTGGCCAGCTGCTGGATTTGTCGATGCTCCAAGCCGCGGACGGTTTCTTGGAGTTTGAGCAGGGCGTGGCCGCGGGTGGCGGCGGCGGCGGCGGCGCGATGGAGATGGAGATAATGGAGATGGAGAGCCTACGTGCACTACTGATGGAGTAGTTTACTTCTAGCACGCCCACGTACAAAGGGAAAACAGCTTGCTATTAATATATATGCATGGCATGGCATGGCATGCATTGTATATACTTGCAGTGTTGCGCAGATATAAATTATAAAAATGAGATATTAACTTCGGAATAGACATGGCGACAGGCTTGTACATGGTGGGTACCATCTCATACACGTACTCGTATTAGTAAAATCCACCCGTTACAATACCCATACCCACACGCGGATATAAAATTTACCCGTACCCATACCCGTGTGAGTAACGGGGACCCGATAGGTAACCTACACCCGTATTATGGACAAATACCCCTGCAGGCTACAACAACATATCTTATAAGGCAATTCAATGAAAATGCAATGGATATCCATATTAAAAATTAAATATTATACTGGAGTGCACAATTGGGTCTTAGGCAGCATATCTTATAAGGCAGTTAGGGTTTAGATATTTTGATGGGCTGATCAGCTGGGCAGCACAATTGAGCCTTGAGCAGTTAGACTAAATCGCTAGTATACCCATCGGGTTTTGGGTTTTGAATCTCCATTGCTATCTCTACTTCGGAAGAAGTATATGTAGGAGGATAGGTGTCGCCTCCCCATATACAAAGCATGTAGAGTGCTCTAGCAATGCAAAATGAGGCCGTAATTTGTACGATAGATTTGCCTATAGTATGTCATATGTTTTTTTATATATGTTCCAATTACATGCACATGGACACGAGAAGATGGTCGGCATGCGGCGTATTTAAACATGGCATAATCAAGAAATGGACATAATTAAGCTTGAACATTAGTTGGATATCCATGGAGATATACATGGCGTGTGTTATGTTCATAGGTACATACGTTACTTGGCTACTACTACATAACACAATGCAACAAGCCTAAACTAACCATAGAAACTACAACTATGGTACATATGTGCCTTTTGAAAAGTAAACGATATGGTGGATTTAGGTCTACTCAGAATTGTGCACTTACACCCTAAAACGAAAATGGTACACCATAGGGCACCACATAGAGTGCCAGTCGTCAGGGTGGTGTGGACGCACTTGGTTGTCATGATAGTGGCATGCGTAATTACAGCTCAAGTTGGCGTAACAGCAGCACAAGTGATAGTCACTACCAAGGTAGATCATCTCCTCGTTGTTCCTCTCCCTAAACCTCTGGTCTCTGCAAATAACTACTTAATAAGGGCAAAAGGCAAATAACTACTTAATAAGGGCAAAAAGAAATCAGATGAAAAAAACAAATAAAAACTTGCTACATAAAAAAGAGGTAGTTTAGGGTTAGGGTTTCATGATTTAAATACACTCATTTTAGTCTATCATTTCATTCTTATTTATTCTTAGCAGCATTAGGTTACACTGCAATAGGGTTTCTTGTTTTCTATAGATTATTTATCTTTATTTTATAAATTCAAGAGGCTAAAATTATATATTTGTATATGCATAATTTTGAATTCAAGAAGCTAAAATTATTTGGGTATTAATAAGACATAAAGTACCATAGGATGTAACGTGTATAAACTCAATGTTTCACCCTAAGTATTTTTACATATTTAGGTAGTTCACTATCTAAATAACATATAGAAATTTATTACACTCAATTTGTGGCTCACTTGGCAAAGTTATGCACATTTGAATACCTAATGTATTGAAAATACTCTAGTTAGAAAATGATTGAAACTAAGTTGAAACTCAAATTTTTTTTTTTTTGCATATTTGGGTTTCTTAAGACCTATGGATTCTAACAAAACTTGTCTCATTAAATTTGGAGTTCATTTGCACAAAATTTGTGAAAAGCATATTTTAAAACTTCGCTTTAAATTTGAATTTCAAAATTATACAGTAGAAAATTTCAAAATGTTTTTGTATAATCAGAATCTAAATGATTTATCATAAATTTAAGAAATTTGTTTCATTTCATTTGGAGCTACGACACAAAAGTTATGCACAATTTATGTTCTAGGTTTTTCTGAGATTTCTCAAAAAGGAAAATACGCTTTCGCACTTGGAAGATGCATTTCCATTTTTGGTCGCCTTTGAACCGAGCGCACCGACCGGTGGGGCCTGAGTGGCTGTGGGTGCATGTGGACTCTAGGGGCTGACACAAGGGGCCTGCGTGGCAGGGACCGAAAGCAAGGGAGCGCGGCTTAGGGTCGTGCGGTGGCGAGGTGAGGCCAGAGGTTGGCCGATTGGTGGTGGGGCAATCACAAGGGTGAAGTAGGGATTTCATAGGAGGGCTTGGCGGAGGAGGAACGGGAGCATGGCGAGCTACCATTGGTGACAAGCCGCGGTGCCTATGGTCGAGTGGCCGTGAGCTCATTTTGCAATTACCCAACGCTCGGATGTCGATGGGTTAAGCGTTAGTGTGTAAGAAGGGGCCCATTTTATGAATTGGTTTGGTCGAAGGATGGCCGAGAAGCTCCACCACCGTGTGACCGGTGCTGGAGAAGAAGGGCACCACAGTGGAGGTGACACGGCGATCCAAAACCGAAATTGATCGAGGGAAATCAATCAAGGGGTTCTAATGCTCCAAAATCAAGGAATTGAAGAAATTCTCGCCGAGGCGTGTCAATTGGATTTCCCTTTTTCTTGCTGTCCTTCAGCTAGGGCAAAAATGGGTGGTGCCGTGAACTTTAGTTCGAGGTAGTAAAGATGAAGGCAGGGTGGAAGGTGTGGTGACGCTTCACTACCCTTAAATAGGGGAAGAGAGGCGGTGTGGCACAACGTTTGAATGAGAGAATCAGAGGCAGTCGCGTGGTCTCAACACAAGGAGGAAGAAGCGAAGGGATGAGAGGGAGGCCAACGTAACTGGTGGGGCCAGGAATCGGTGAGGGTCCACCTGGCAGAGAAAAAGAGAAAAGGGTGCATCCCTCCTGGCCAAAGGGTCCCCTTAATTGCTCGAGCCCACATGTAAGCCTTAGAGGAATTAAATGCATTGTATCTCCTTAAGACAGCACATCATTGGACAATTAATTGGGCCATCAAATCATATTTATTTATTTATTGTAGATTTTTTATGAAGTCTCTAGAGAGTTATCTAGCTATTGTAAAAATTTTGGATTAAAAACTTTGGTGTAAAAATCTTAATAAATCTGACAAGATCTGCTACACAAATAAATATATTATGTTTTCATTTAATTTAATATTTAAATGAGGTCAAGATTTTTTTTCTAATTTTTGAAAAGATCTTTTATGACTTGAGTGATCTTATGTAAAAATTTTAGATTTATATCTTGAGTATTTATTTTCTAATAAATATGACAATGAAACTTCTAGTTTTTCTTATTTTCTGTTTTTTAAATTTTAAAAGGCACTAAATGTGAATATAAATTTTAATATTTTACCAAAGATACAAAATTACTCTGGAGAAGATACTGTAAAAATTCCAGCTCGAGATAATCCTTGTGGTTTTTTAGAAAAATCCGTCATTGCACTATTTTTTAGTTAAATAATTAATTTTGCACTTCTTATCATTAATTAATACATTCATAATTCGTTTGATAGCATTAAATGAACCCCAGAGACGTCTTATAAGTTAATATTATTTTTGTAGATTTTTACCAATTTTATTTTGCCTTTTTTACTTTTATCTTTTTACAAATACAACAAAATGACTTTTCTTTTAGAACAAAAATCCAAAAAATAAGAAAAGCCAGAAAATTCGGAATCAAAATATATTTACAATTTAAAAACCTATTTTCATATTCTTTAAATTCTTGGGATGTTATATAGTATATTACTAATTAATGCTGCTCCTTCCAGCTAAATTAAACTCGTTGTGCGTAGTTACAAGTAGGGGTGAAAACGGTACGAAAACGGTCGGTAAATAGCTATTCCGTTTCCGTTTCCATAGTTTTTACCGGTAACGGAAACGATATCGGAAACCCCGGAAACGGATACGGAAACGGATAGTGTCGGAAACGGAAGCGGAACAGAACGGAACGGATACGAAAACGAAAGCGGAAAATTCCACTAATACGTAGTATACTAGTACAGTAGTACATGATCTATCGAAAATTCCACATGGAAATGTGACTGTTCCCGTATGATCTACCATGTTATTGTAGTATTGTTCTATGCAAATAATGATAAGAATGCAGAGAAGGTGATAATTTAATCATTAATCATCCCAATCGTGTTATCAAATATGCAGAGAATCAGATTCCACAACTTACCGTCAATTGTTTTCTATACAGAGCATGTCAGCTAGCTCCAGATTACAACAAGCTACGCAAGCCTAATAGCCTGAATAATACACTATATGACAAACTCAAAGCTTGGAAACCAAAACTTACTACTCACATACTGTACTCAGCAAAAGTAAAAGAAAGAAAGAGATCAAAGAATGCAACACACACAGTAGAGTGATAAGCAATCATTCCAAGCTCTGCATTTCTGGAGCTGTAATTGGTAAAAGGGAAAAGAATATACAATAATTTCAGTTGTTTCTTTTCCCACATAATTTGTTGCAGTTAATAGTTGATCCTTCCTCTAATTTTCATCTAAAATTTCCATACACAATTGAATAATTTGGTATTCCATATGCATAGCATTGCAACTGTTCATACTTGAGGAACTAAAAACTTTCATATCTTTGTTGCAGTGGGTGCTCTCAATAATCTATTAGAGAAGTTCTACTGCCAGGTAGATTCTAAATAATGAATTCATTATGCACCATGATCCTATACTTATCCTTTCACGCTTTGGCTCTTGACAAAAATTCATGAATCATAAATTTGAACGTCAACTGGGATGGTGGCAAATACATGATAACATGATTGGGATGATTAATGATTAAATAGAAAATTGATAGTCAATGTATACCACACTATGCAGAGAAGGATGATTAACGCCCGGTCACAGATTCACAGATTCCCTAGTCCCCACACCCGGTCACAGAATCAGTCACCTGGCGACGAGGTCGGGGCGGCGCAGTCGGGGGCGCGGCGAGCCTGGCGAGGAGGTTGGGGGGTGGCGCGGCGAGCCTGGCGCGGAGTCGGCGCTTGGCGGCACGGCGAGGACGTCGAGGGCCTGGCGCGGAGGTTGGGGAGCCGTGGAGAGTGGGGCGGCGCGGTCGAAGTGCCGCAGCGGGCACGGCGAGGACGTCAGGGGCCTGATGCGGAGGACTGGAGGCCGGCTGGGGCTGGGCGCCGCGCCGCCGCCTGTGTGCCTGGCTTGCTGCTAGGGTTTACAAGTTGGAGGACCGGAGGACTGGAGGCATATCAGAGCATGGGCATATTGCCCTACATGTTGGAGGACTGGAGGCCGGTTGTATTGGGCCGGGCCTCATTCGGAATTTCCGAATTACTGTAGCCGGAATTTCCGTTCTGTTTCCGTTTCCGTCGGAACTAGCTCTCCCGTTTCCGTTTCCATTTCCGAAAAAAAAATTCCGTTTCCGTTTCCGTACCGGCACTTTCCGATTCCGTTTCCGAAAATGAGCTTCCGTTTCCGTTTTTCTTCGGAACGGTCGGGAACTTTCCGTACCGTTTTCACCCCTAGTTACAAGGCACATATCCAGTGTAAATCATTTTTATAGTGTAATTAAACTCTATGAAAACGATATGTCCATGTTTTCAAAAACTCTCAACAAATTACTGTATGTACGGAAAGTGAGTCTGTAAAATTTGAACACCAAACTCAATCGCATTTGAAACATATGAAATCGACAAGCAGCGTGATGAATATAACAAACAGTGAAAAACAAATCAGTATTCATGCTGAGTTTGCCCTTTTATATCGTCGAATGTGATTTATTTTGGCCTTCAAATTTTACATGCATGCAGAAGCTCTATCCCTTATGTACATATTTTTTTTTCGAGAATTTCATAAAATTTATACATATAATTTTTACAGAGCCTGTACGGTGAAGATGGTTATTTTGATCGGAGCTAATCTATCTGTACAGTGGCCGATCTTGTTTCTAAAAAATATCTACCCTTATCTGTAAGCAGGCAAAAAAACAAAACAACTGGTTTGTTTTGGTTTGTTTTGTTTTGTTTTGTTTTTTGAAGGGTCAATTGGTCTGTTGTGATGCAGTGGATTGTGTCCAATTCATTGGGATATATATATATATATATCCAAAGTACTAACCAATTCGAAAGAACTAGGTCTAAGCAAAGCTTATCCAAACAAGCATATGGTAATTAAGGGGTAATTAACAGGCAACTAACTAGCTAGGGATGCATGCGCCGTACTATCAGCAATGCTAGCTTTCAGTACATGCTCCTGCATGTTACTGCTGTTACACGTACGTCCGTCCGTCGACCATCCATCCTGTAGATACCGGCACACACGTACTACTAGTACTACATTAATTTGCAGGCGGTAAAACTAATTAACTTTGCGCTCTCTCTCTCTCTCTCTCTTTGCTGTAGGCTGTCACTCCTACAGATCTGGCTTTCCATACCGGCACATCAGTACTGATTGGATTTGAACCGATACTGATAGTGACATCAATACCGGTTCATTAGCTGTAGTGGACTTTCAGTACCGGTTGGTACCGGTTCGTGACACGAACCGGTACTGAAGGCATGGGGCATCAGTACCGGTTGGTAACACGACCCGGTACTAATGCATCGTTTCAGGAAAGTTCAAAAGAAATGCATATTTTATACATATCAGTACGCGATGGTGAGTGGGTTGGTTAGAAGGGTGAGGCTGGAGTCACGAGGTTGCGGGTTCGAGTCCCACTTCTTCCATACATTCTTGATATATTTTAAAACATTTCTAGTACTATCAGTACCGGTTGGTGTCTAATGGGCATCAGTCCCGGATGGCTAGTACCGGTACTGATGACCATTGTTAACGGGACTGATAATCAGATCTGTAGTAGTGTGTAGGGGTGGGCGTTCGGTTTAACCGAAAAATTCGGTTTCGATTTTCGGTTTATTTGGAAATTCGGTTATTCCAAAACTAAAACCGAATTGTGTGTGAAAATTTTGGTAACCGATACTTTGGTTAACCGATAGTTCGGTTTCGGTTTTAACCGAATTAACCGAATTTTGCTTGCATTTGTCAAACTTGAGAAAAGGTCGTTGGCACCGGACATGTAATCGGCGCCATTGCCCGACATGAAAGCCATGATTCCAGGGCGCAGCTGATTTGATTGTGCTGCCGTAGGGACTAGTGTTGACAGAAAGCCTAGCAGGAGCCTTTGTAACGTGATGGTGCAGCAGCCCAGCCCATTACAAGGCCCTTCATTTGGTAGCTTCCCACGGTCGCATCTCATGCAAGAACCAACGAATCATTGGATGGGAGATCTGTATTTGCCTACCTCTTCTTTTTGAATGGCATCCAGGGATTTGGATTGGGCCTAAGTTCGGTTAGTTCGGTTAACCGACTGTTAAAACCGAAATAACCGAAAAAAATTCGGTTATTTCATACAGCTAACCGAATCAACAACCGAACAATTCGGTTTCGGTTCCGATTTTAACGGTTCCGATTTTCGGTTTATTTACCCACCCCTATTAGTGTGTAGCCTTCCTTGGCTGCTACGGCTCCACGCGCGTGCCGTGACCCAAAAACTTTTTCGCAGTTGATACCACGTACTGGAGGCGTGTAGAGCATTCAAAGGTGGTAATCTATTTCTCAAACAAGTCAGTGTTATTAATTAATAGCTAGCGGCGTACATTTCCAAGCTAGCACGTACGCACGCATGGAGGCATTGGACGTGCCCACGCGAGCATGGAGCTAGTGATCGATAGCTAGATCTATGCGCTTAATTACTTTGGATTAATCGAGCTTGGACGGATCTCCATCAATCTAGGTAGGCATGGCCACTCAACTCCATCCATCCAACTCTCTCTCTCTCTGCTTTCGCAAACACTATTTCGTTAATTAACCCGTACATAAAGGCCATTCCTAGCTTCTAAACTTCTCATTATCTATCTATTCCCCCATGTTCATTCCATGGTCCATACTAGCTAGTAGTATACACAAGTGTGTATAGAGAGAGAGAGAGAGAGAGAGAGAGAGAGAGAGAGAGAGAGGACGCATGTGCTTGGATGGGGCAACGGGGCGCACGCATGGCCTTCTTTTCTCGCGTGTGCATGCATGCGTACAGCATAAGATACTTTGGTTCTATTTGTGGAGTTCAATCTCAGCTCCATCTCATATTTAAAACTTGTAGACTAAAATAAAGTGAATTAAATTTATATTTTTATTCTAAAATGTAAACAAGATGATCCATCCAAACACTCTTAATATGCCCACAGTTTCAGCTCCACGGATCTGAGTAGTTAGGAATACCTAGCTCCACCAGATCCACAAATCTAATGGAGCTGAAGCTCTGCCAAACAAGATTTTTATCTAAGCACGCAACGCATCACCAACACTAGTGCAATACTACTAGCTATTATCTGTACTGGTTTATAATAGAGATATCATCAGATGATCGACATGCAAGGGTGATGCTAAGGTTCAAAATCCCGATGAGATTTTGGCCTCTGAGATTTATAATCCGGTGAAATAAAAAATATATATTACTATAGTAATTTAAAAATCTCAGCGAGATTTTAGTAAATTTCATCGAGATTTTATGTTTTCTTTGCACGGATTGCTATATTTTTGTGCCGGATTTGAGACTTATTTTTTTTACAGAATTAGAATGCCATTTATGAGGAATATATGTACAAATTTTGCAATATATATATACACACACAAATTATATATAAATATATGCATATGATGTGATACATCTTTTGTCAATGAAGATTAGGTGCATGCTGTGTTTCAACTCAAAAAAATGAGAATTCTATAACTTATGTTATCAATCTATTCTTTCATGATTTTTTAAAAAAATTTCTAAGCCGCGGGAGACCATTTTACAGTATTTTTCACTACCATAATTTTTGAAAATACATCAAGCTTGATCATCATTTGAAAATTTTATGAGAACATTAGTGATACATCAGAACAATGCACAACAAATTTCAAAATTTTTATAACGTGGTTTGAAGTATTTTTTATTCGGTTGAAATTTACCGGCCAGCCTTCAGTAGCACTGTCCAAATTTATAAAAATTCCTCAACCTTGATCATCGTATGAAAATTTCACGAAATATTATGATGTGTCAGGACAATCCACAAAAAATTTCAAAATTTTGTAACGTGGTTTGCACCATTTTCTATTCGGTTGAAATATGCCGATGAGTCTTTTTTCAAGGCAGTAGCACTGTCAGAATTTTTAAAAATTTCTCGGTATTGATCATCATATGATTTTTTTTATTAAAACATTAGTGATGTGTTAGGACCATCCAATTTTTTTTAAAAAAATGTAACATCATTTGAACCATTTTTTGTTCAGTTGAAATTTACCGAGATTGAAGTAATTTTGGATATATTTTTTTTGCCAAAATTTTGGAAATCTCGGTAAAAAAATTATAGATTTAAAACTTTCTTTTTGAATTTTGTCCATATTTCATCTGAAATAACGAGATTTTGACGAAATTTTGGATTTCGAAGAGGGATGAAATGTGAACCGAAAACAAAATTCGGAACCTTGAGTGACACACAGTAATAGAATCGAGAGGTGCTTCTATGCTCTTCCTTCTAGTACAAGTTGCACAAATCTTAAAGCAAGCGAAGGGGTAAGTAATCACCATCTACCTTTCATTCATGCTTTAATAGTTGTGCAACTTTTAAAAGGAAGAGCATAGAAGCACCTCTCGATAGAATTAGATATGATAATATGCATGGGCAGGCGCTTGCGCTTGTAGAGATAGGTAGTTTCTCTAGCTAGCTAGCTAGCTAGCTTGTTCCTCACTTATAATTGACAGATGGATCGAATTAAACATCAACGTAACTTAGTATAAAGAAAAGCTTGTACTTTGTACGGTAGAAAACATCACTACTTCGCTTAGCAGTATATCTATGAATAATCCAGTAAATTAGACTGCAGTAACGCTTTGCAGTGTACGCTACTCACCACCGCAAACGGGAAAGGTACGTGCTGTTTGTTTGGGAGCAAGTAACCAGCGGCGGTTGTTGTACACCCACGGTCACGGGGTAAAACCGTACTAAGTAAAAGGACACTCTCCTCACACACACACACACTCTCTCTCTCTCCTCTCTCTCTCTCTCTCTAACTGTAACAGTACATTCCCACTTTCCTCACGCCACGCACGCGCGTGCAGGTTCATCGCTGGTGGATTAAATAAAAAAAATGCTGGCCCCGCGGAAGTTACTAAGTATATGGGCCACATGTCGGTGACACGGAATACACTGAGGTTATCCTTTCGTTACGGAACGGGGCAGATAAAACAGCGGACCGCTGCGAGTGTGTTATTTGCGACTCAGCGCTGCCCGGAGCTTTGGCTTTTCTTTCTTTCTTTCTTTTTCGTCTTTCGCATAATTTTTTTTAAAATTTAAATCCGCTTAAATAACACTATAAATTTAGTCTCTTTATCGCGGAAGTAGCGATAGTCACATACCGCATCCCTTATCGTAACAGGTAGATCTGTCATGCCCTCACACCATGATAGTAGACCTGCATGCTGCAATCACATATCGCATAGGGATGGTCCTAAAATTTTGCAGGCCCTAGGATATTATAGATAAAGGCTTCTTGTTCAAATAAATATACATTGGCAATTTGATTTAAAACGTTGAAGCTAAATGTTCATTAAATACACCGGAAAAAACCCAAGTTACTTATAAAAGCTAATCTAGATATATAACCTAACGAGTCCGTAAGAGAATAAATCATAATACATCAAAATATAAGGACCATAATATAATATAGAAGATCGCCTCAACAAAAACACGATAAGAGAGACATCTATCGCACATACCACGTACAATAATACAATAATATGTTTGAGGATAAGGACCAAGACATGTGGATTTGGATAATTTGATAGAAACCATAGTATAGCAACAATCTGTTAAAAGATCGAATAGAACAATCGTGCAAATGTTGTAGATCTTAAAAAGGCACAATCTGAATCTTAGAAAGAGAATCGATTAGCAATTTTCACTTCATTTCTTTTACGTTGAGCTGTTTCGGAACATTTTGGGCCTTAGGATTTTTGGACGTGAGCTAGAAGTACCAAGGTTGCAAGACACATATACATAAACTAGAAAAGGAAGCGCGGCGCACGCCGCGCGCGTGAACGTAAAATATTTTTTGTTTTTTTTCAGAGAAAAAATAGATCACGAAAACATTTTTTCCATGCTCCGGAGAGCAAACGGACCACGAAAATATTTTTTTCCGGGAAAAACGCCGCGCGCGTGAACGGAAAATATTTTCGGAGAAAAAACAGATCACGAAAACATTTTTTCCATGCTCCGGAGAGCAAACGGACCACGAAAATATTTTTTCCGGGAAAAACGCCGTAGCGTGAACGGAAAATATTTTTTGTTTTTTTTCGGAGAAAAAACAGACCACGGAAACATTTTCCCCATGCTCCGGAGAGCAAACGGACAACGAAAATATTTTTTCTGGGAAAAACGCCGTGCGAGTGAACGAAAAATATTTTTTGTTTTTTTTTTGGAGAAAAAACAGACCTCCGGAGAGCAAACGGACCACGAACGTGAACGGAAAATATTTTTTGTTTTTTTTTCGGAGAAAACAGACTACGTAAAACATTTTTCCCATGCTCCGAGAGCAAACGGACCACTAAAAATATTTTTTCGGGGAAAACGGAGAAAGGACCTGAACGGAAAATGCAGGGACCTATTTGTTATAATTTTGGACCTGTTCGCTATTTTGAATAAGTAAGAAAGGACTCGTTCGCAATTCGTATTTAATGGGAGGTTCTTTATGTAAAACGACGAACCGAGGACCTAAACGTGAACCGGGAAAAAATATTTTACACTCACAAGAAATTACAAAGGACCTATTCGTAAATAGAAAGGACCTATTCGTAATTGAAAAGAACCTGAGGGCCTTTTTGCAAGAAAAGGAGAGAGAGAGGGTGGGGATGAGGTGGCTACGTGTGGTGGCCGGAATCCTTCGAGGAGTGTTTGGCTGGAGATTTGACAATACTTGGTCAAGGCCCTCCCGGTCATGGGCCATAGGTGGTCACACCTTTTACCCATGCTTCTGGGCCGGTCATGATATCACAGCAGCGACACATGTCATCTCATGCTATTTTTTAAGATGAAACGTGAGATTTATAATCTGGTTTGGGCGGAAACTAAAGGGCTATTTGGTTCATAGCAAAACTTTAGCACATCCTAAGTTAGGCAAGTTTGATCGAGTGAAGCGTTGGTTTGGCTCATAGCCACACCTATGATAAGTTTGATCGTGGTTTTAATTTTAATAACTTAACCTTAGACAAAGTTAGTAAAAAAACTATGGTAAAATACGACAACTTAGAATATAATCCAAACACATCTATATATAAGAAAATAAGTGCAAATGGGCAGTTTGGCCCGCTGTGCGCGTACTTATTCCCGGGCTCACTATGGTGCTCGGCGCTGTAACAGCAGGCCCACGTATCCCTCCAGTGGGGAAAGTACACCGCGGAGGGGCATTTCCGTAACTCCGCTCACGATTTCCCCTGGCGCGCGGGACCAGGAGGCCACGTACACCTATGGGCCCCATTCCCCCGTCTCTCCTCCACGGCCCAGTAGCAATCACGCACCCCCACGTGACAGGTGGGACCCGGTGGGTGCACCTACACCGGGTGCACCCTAGTACCAGGAGCCAACGCTGTGCCTCGTCGCCTGCCTTTCTCCATGTCTTCTCGTGGGGTGGAGTAGTATATACATAGCCTAGGTGCAGCACTGCACAGTGCAGTAGGAGTAGGAGTAGGAGTAGGAGTAGGGGTCTCTCTCTCTCTCTCGTTGCCAAGAGGCCCAAGACTGCGCGGTGCTGTTCCACGTCTCTGTCTCCGCTTTAAAGCTGTCACCTTTTCCCCGTCTCTCGCCTCCCGTCGTGCTCTCGGCCGGCGCCACAACCAAAACCAAGCCGTCCCCAACCCTAGCTAGTACGGAGCAGAGTTGCTTCGCTGCTGCTGCGTTCCGTCTCGGCCCAGGCTGCGGGGCTGGCGCGCGCTCGACGGCGATCGATGGCCGACGCCGCGGGGGACTAGGCTGTGGGGTGTCTCCGGGCGGCGCTCCCCTCCGCGCCGACCGGCGAGCGGCGCTGTGTGGAGCGGAGGTGGTGACAACTGACAACTGTTGTGCTTGTCTGGGATCTAGCCAGGCTTCCTGGTTTGTTCTGCATTTTTTGTGTCGTCCGGCGTGGGGGATTGCAGGAAGCGTGCCTGTGCGGAATTTTTTTTGTGTGGGGTGTACCGTTCCTCTGCGCATTTCATTGCTTCGAGCGTGCGATACTTCCGAGGTATTTTGATTTTTTTTAAAGCGAAATCATGTAACTTCTACTCACGAGCTTTACCATTTTTGTTGCGTACGCTTCGATTCCCCGCACTTGTATTTCTGCGGTACATTTGCTTCCATGTGACAGTTTTGGCAAATAAACAAAACCAAAAAAGTGTCAAGATTTACCCAATATTCTCCAATTTTGTTTGCTCCAGGGATCTCCGCGAGCTGAAAATTGAAGTGCGAGCAAACAACGATTTAGGAGTGGGGGGAGCAGTGACAAACATATATTTGTGTCTGCTTGAGGCTTTTGCACTGGTGTGGTAACAATGGCTGCGGCGGTGGCGATGCGAGGGGGGAGCAGTGACGGAGGTGCGTTTGATAAGGTTGCCGGGATGGACTCGGGGAAATATGTGCGGTACACGCCGGAGCAGGTGGAGGCGCTCGAGCGGGTGTACGCCGATTGCCCCAAGCCAACATCCTCACGCCGACAGCAACTGCTGCGCGAGTGCCCTATTCTTGCCAACATTGAGCCAAAGCAGATCAAAGTCTGGTTCCAGAACAGAAGGTAATTAAAAAAAATTCCCAGCTAGAACATGCCAATTGTGAAAATATGTTAGTGGTGTACTGTCGGTCTAAACAAATTTATGGCTGTATTCTTATAAAAATGTTAGGACTCGAAAATGTTGCATTGCTGTTGTGAAGATGATCAGTATTTTTTTATGTGGAGGGAAGTTGTAATTTCAATTGCTTATCGTCACAGTTGTTTGCGAATCAGCTACTACAGCTGACGGCTCTATTTACCTGTATCCAGTCTTGTTTTTTCGCTCCCCCCCCCCCATATTTTACTGAAGTAGATTACTGCGCCTATGTTGTTGTAGGTGCCGAGATAAGCAGCAGAGAGAATCTTCACGGCTTCAGGCTGTGAACAGAAAGTTGTCAGCGATGAACAAGCTTCTTATGGAAGAGAATGAGCGTCTCCAGAAGCAGGTCTCCCAGCTGGTTCATGAGAATGCTCACATGCGGCAGCAGCTGCAGAATGTAAGTTCTCGATGTGCTGTTGCTGCTGTGGCATACACTTCACAAACATGTTTTTACTGAAGTCTTATTTATTCACATTTCATTGTGCATTTGCAACACAGATGGTGTGCGCAGGAAAGTTTAGTTCTGTACCATTTTTGTAAATGAGTATGGTAGTGTGCCACTAGTGCATTGCTTTCAAAAGTTGATATATCTGTAGTCATGCCAGCAAGCATGTTGGGTCCTTTGCTGCTGTTTTGAGGTAGGTCCATAGGTTTATGCAACACCTAAAGGCTAGAGTCCATGGTGTTGCCTCCATTGGAACCCTCTACTGCACATATGCATCAGCTGGTTTAGAATTGCCATGAATTGGTCCTTGGGATATTAGACAGTCAACCAGATTGTTCTACTTTCACCCTACTTTTCCTGATAACATCTATTGATTTGTTACAGACTTCATTGGCAAATGATACAAGCTGCGAATCAAATGTGACTACCCCTCAAAACCCTCTAAGGGATGCAAGTAACCCTTCTGGGTAAGTAAATAACTCTGGGCATCTAGGGAAGGATTCTCGCTGCCGACGTTGTTGTTTCAGAATCACCCTATCTTCAGTTTGCTTTGTTTTCATGTTCCAGGCTCCTTTCAATCGCGGAGGAGACCTTAGCAGAGTTCCTCTCAAAGGCTACTGGGACAGCTATTGATTGGGTCCAGATGCCTGGGATGAAGGTTAAATGCCACCTCTTGAGTTTTTTGTTCTGTAATTAGCACTAAAAAAGATAAATAATGTTCTGACTATGTTTTGTTTTGATGAGATTAGCCTGGTCCGGATTCGGTTGGTATTGTGGTCATTTCACATGGTTGCCGTGGTGTTGCTGCCCGTGCCTGTGGTTTGGTGAATCTAGAACCAACAAAAGTAAGTGTTTTAATTGTTCTGTAATTTTTATGTTACCTCAAGAGATCTGTTTGTCCTTATATTTTTCTGGAGTAACTATTTCGTGTGCTAGTATGTGCTAAGTTCATCTTCAAGTGATTTAGACTTGGTTTTCTGTGTGGATATGGTGATTTGGTGAGACGCTGCTGATCACACAAGACTTTGTTTTGTAATCCAGGATGGAATAAAGTTTAACTGGAATGCAAAATATTCAATTCAACACCTTAAATTTGAACGGTCTCCTCATCCCTAGATAATTTCCTCTGATCATTTAGGCTGTATTACAGAAATAAAATGCCCTCACGTTCATATATTTTCCCTACCAACTGATTGCAGAAAATTTAACTGTTAAGCTAATTTGACATTTGCTATTGTATCAAGAAATTGTTTGTTTCTGATAGAACTGTGTTTAAGTAGGTTGTAGAGATCTTGAAAGATCGTCCATCTTGGTTTCGTGATTGTCGAAGCCTGGAGGTCTTCACAATGTTTCCTGCTGGAAATGGGGGAACAATTGAACTTGTCTACACACAGGTGGGGCATTATTCCATTTTCTTTTTGTTGAATAATGATGTTTCTTCAGCGTTTCTAGTTTTGGACATGCTTCATATTGTGAATATTCCCTTTTTTCATACAGTTGTATGCTCCAACAACTTTAGTCCCTGCACGTGATTTTTGGACTCTAAGGTACACAACCACAATGGAAGATGGCAGCCTTGTGGTATGTATGAATATGAGCACTGATTTTACTTATTTTAACCCTGTATCGAATATGAGCGAGAATATCACCCTTGCTAACATTCCTCCATCTCTAAGGTCTGTGAGAGATCCTTGAGTGGTTCAGGGGGTGGTCCAAGTGCAGCCTCTGTACAGCAATTTGTAAGAGCTGAAATGCTTCCAAGTGGATATTTAGTTCGGCCATGCGAAGGTGGGGGTTCGATTGTGCATATAGTGGACCATCTGGATCTTGAGGTCTGATTTCCACTCTGTGTCCATATGTTCATCCTTTGATTTTGAATTTGTATGTATGCGGTCCATAATAATTCGATTTGTTTTCATCTTTCAGGCACGGAGTGTTCCTGAAGTGCTTCGACCGCTCTATGAGTCTTCTGGGGTAGTTGCTCAGAAAATGACTACTGCGGTGAGTGCTTGCAAAGTGTTGCTCAACTCTATTTCCGCTTCAAAATTTCATGAACTCAGTTTTATATTGGATATGCGTTGATAATGATTAATGAGGATTGGTACACTTAATGACACATTTTTTAGTCTTTTAAGACATTATTGGAGCGGGACAGTTCGTTCTCTGTACTCTACTTCATGCTAAAATTTACTAACTGCCTATATATGAAGGCACTTCGGCACATCAGACAAATTGCTCACGAAACAAGTGGCGAAGTGGTTTATGCCTTGGGGAGGCAACCTGCAGTCCTACGGACTTTTAGTCAAAGGCTGAGCAGGTGATTTTTTGATAAACTATCACTCTTTCAATGAACATCTTGTAGATATTTTAAATATGATATCATTTTTATGCTTTTATTAGAGGCTTTAATGATGCCATTAGCGGTTTCAATGATGATGCCTGGTCTATAATGAGTGGAGATGGCATTGAAGATGTAGTAATTGCGTGCAACTCAACTAAGAAGATTAGGAACAACAGCAATGGTGGCAATTCTTTTGGAGCCGCTGGAGGTATTATATGTGCTAAGGCATCGATGTTACTGCAGGTAAGGGCGATCATTACTTCATCACGCTGCAATGACTCTTCTGACATTTTGTACGACTTATCCAAATTTTAATTGTTGTAAATATCAATTGTTGTGCTTAGTAGTAATCAGGTGAAAGAGTACCTATAATTCTTACCCCTGGATTATATATGGTGCCGGTTCACTCTAAACACCAATAGGCAGACAGGAAGAAAAAGCTTCAATAATGGTTCAACACGCAGAGGCACATAAATACATTGCTAGATCTATGAACATTTGATAATGAGATCCTAATGAAATTCTGATGAATGTATGGCTGCCTGTGCAGCTCAAAGTTTTGCCATCTTAATGTATTTGACATGTTATAATTCGATTGCTAATTTCAGAATTCTTATTCAATTGTTGCCATAACTATTGTTAAGAAAAGTGGTTATTATAGGCAGTTTTGGTCTTCATAAAGACATTGTACACTGCAGATTTGAGTGCTTTAAAACTAGTTTTCCCATTTTCAGAAGTTTTAGTTGTTAAATCAACTATGTAAAACCCTTACATCTTTCTTCCTTTATTTGGCATTCTAGAGTGTTCCACCAGCGGTACTGGTTCGATTTCTGAGGGAGCATAGATCTGAATGGGCTGATTATAATATTGATGCGTATTTGGCTTCAGCATTGAAGACAAGCGCGTGTTCGCTTCCTGGGTTGCAGCCCATGAGATTTTCTGGGAGCCAGATCATCATGCCACTTGCTCACACAGTGGAGAATGAGGAGGTATATTTATTGCTGTTTCTGTGGAAAGCCTGTGCTGCGTGAGCATGTTCGTATTATTACTGAATCGAAATAGTGGCTCATAGTAACTAGTAAGCTAGTTATTTTCTTTCTCACTGATGTTATTGTTACATTTCCATAGTGGATAATGCTAGCACGAAACTAGTTAGATTCATTCTCGATGGGCTTTTAATTATTGTGTTCAACGTTTCATTCTCTATGGCTTTTAATTACCGTCTTTTACTTGAAAAACTGAATAATGTGCAGATTCTTGAAGTTGTTCGCCTTGAAGGACAACCTCTTACTCATGATGAAGCTCTCGTTTCAAGGGATATCCACCTTCTTCAGGTAAGAATCTGAGTGCAATCTCTTTACATTTTTTTTGTGTGTGTCCTTTATCGCGTCTCAATGGAGAGAACAATGACTATTGACTAGTCGACTAGTGTCACAGTATAAGTAATTTCTCACTTAACAAGATGATCAATCTGTCTTCTCTTTAGTATTGTGTCTTGATAATATTTGGGTCTGTTTCATCACGTCACGTTGTCATATCTTAGTACAGAATATAAAGTAACAACCAGCAGGACCATGTTTGTCTGGTTATACTAAGTAGCTTACTACTGTATCTTTTCATAGCAAGTAACTATTTATATTGTACTGAATTTCTGATGTATCCTTTGCTCTTTTGATCATTCAGCTTTGCACTGGAATAGATGACAAATCTGTGGGATCCTCCTTCCAGCTTGTCTTTGCACCAATTGATGATTTTCCAGATGAAGCTCCATTGATTTCTTCTGGCTTCGGTGTTATACCGCTTGATACAAAAACAGTTAAGCATTTCCAACTACTTTACCTTCCCATTCTTAACGTTGCTTAGGTCACCGTATGCTATATCTGCTCTCTGTTTTTCGTTGCTGCAATTATCTGTAATGGATTGTGGATGTCTATTAGCCCTTGCAGTCAACCTCAATTTTGTTCATGGTTGTGCTATAACTTAACCCTGTTCATGTGTAAAATTGCTCATGTTAGAATCGACAGGCACAAAAAACAAGAAGTAGATCAAATCGAAAAGAGGAACAAGAGACACAGATTTAACGTGGAAAACCCTTGCGGGAAAAAATCACTAGCGCCGGCCGGCAAAATATCACATTTCCTTTAGTGTTACAAAACGCAGGGGATTACAATCTCTCTTCTCTTTTCTACGGCTTACAAGAGGGTATATATGGTGGCAACCTAGGGTCTTACTCGGAAACAAATCCTTCCGGCTCAAGCCTCCCGGCGACGGGCCTCCGCTACGCTCCGCCAGACACGGCCTCCTTATTCTGAATTTGGATCATATATCAACAGCTCATTGGACACTTTTGATTGTTCTGCGATGATATTCATTTGGCATAAATCCTTTAATACTCAAAACTTTTGCTTGATTTTCTTTTACTTTCCGTTTCATGTGTTACCCATGTCCCCCGTTTTTATGTTGAAAGCCTCACCTTGTGGTCATTTATCAGTAGTGTGAAGGGAAAGTTGAATTGAAAAAAAATGCCTTTGCGTCCTAGCTAACTGTTATATTTCACCTACTCCCTCCGGCCTGATTTAGATGTTTCAGCTCTATCCACTGACATCCGAAGAAATAAATCCCTTATTTTTTTAATGCCTCTATTAATTTTATATCTATTTTTCTTAGCACCATTACCAAATACCAATAAGCAATTTATATGGTCATTTAGTGGAACAGGTTGCCTTGAAAAACTAAACAGCAGGTATTTGCATTTTGCAAACCAAACCTAACTTGCTAACATGAGTTTAATTTTGGACTGGACGTGGTACCATTGTTCTGGTCAACTGTTCCTGAGAGTTCTGTCCTCCTGTTCCAATACACAAAATTGTAGGTTTTATGTACTTCATTTCCTTGTGTGACCAAGTTTTTAACCATCATATCATATGCAGGCTAGCGTATCCTCTGGTAGGACATTAGATTTGGCATCTAGTCTTGAAGTTGGCTCCACCACACCCCAAGCCTCGGGGGATGCATCTCCAGATGATTGTAATTTGCGATCTGTGCTGACAATTGCTTTTCAATTCCCTTATGAGATGCATATCCAAGACAGTGTTGCAGCTATGGCCCGTCAATATATCCGTAGCATTGTTTCTGCTGTGCAGAGGGTGTCAATGGCTATCTCTCCCACTCAATCTGGTCTACACGCTGGGCAGAGGATACTCTCTGGCTTCCCTGAAGCAGCAACGTTTGCTCGATGGATTTGCCAGAGCTACCAGTAAGTGTACTTCCAATTCCTCTTCCTGTGCCATTAGTGATTTTTAATCTGAGTAGTTTGATGTTTTTCCATGACATTTGCAAGCTGATAGAATTTTGTTGCCCACACAGCTACCATCTAGGGGTAGAGTTACTTAGTCAATCAGATGGAGCTAGTGAACCATTGTTGAAGATGCTCTGGCATTACCAAGATGCTATTTTGTGCTGCTCTTTTAAGGTATGTGAAGAATTTGACAAAGAAAATTTCCAACTTTAAGCGTGTTTTCACTTCTATTTTTCACCATTTGATTTAAATCTCGTTTAGGCAATTATGTGCTATTACAAACAGACCCCTCAACCGATGTTTACTCATGTACTCTAAAACTTCATCACTTGTCCTACAATCTTTGGATGCATACTTGAACCTAATAGCAACTGGCAGTTTATGCATGAGGCTAGATGAGCCTGCACGCATTGCTTCCTTCTGAAATGATAAACAATCTTGGAATTCTTCTGTAGCTGGTTGGTATCTTGTCGGGGCACCTGTATATGCTATAAGAGAAGTTCTTGTATATTTGCTAGTGGTTTGCTTCAGTACTCCACCTTATCGAAAAGTTTACTGATCTTTAAGAAAAATAGTTACTCTATGGTAGGGGCAAATTGTTACGTGAATACAATAAATATGCTAGATAGATTATAGGTTGAAGATGTCCACAGGTGTAGGAGTTGACTGCTGGTCTGGATGCTACTGAATTGATGAAGTTAGAATATGAACCAAATAAGAATGAGATCAGATCAATCAACAGAGCTACTGGAACAGGAATTAAAGAAAGATGAAGATTAGTTTGTTATCCCAGCATGCAGGACCCTGATTTGGATTCAGGGTCCGGGCAAAAATTGAACTCTTTCTGTTAGTAATGGACTAATGGATACTTGGCGATCTTGTTTTTTTAGATTGATTTTGCCATATTTGACCTCAACTTATGCTATTTACTTTTTGACTTACCGATGCAAACCCATATTGCTATCATGTGACAATAGTTTATGCTATGTGATTTTCTTTGAGCTCTCACAGTTGCAATTTTTAACCCTGTTGTGTATTTTGTGACAATTATGCTGAGATGTCCCTCGTTCTTTCAGGAGAACCCCGTGTTTATGTATGCCAACAAGGCAGGACTTGACATGTTAGAAACTTCCCTTATTGCCTTGCAAGACCTCACATTGGACAGGATCTTTGATGAGCCTGGAAGGAAAACATTATTCTCGGACATATCAAAATTGATGGAACAGGTAGAGCTGCTTTCTCGCCCTCTGTTACATAGTATAACATTTTGTCATGGGAGAAATGTTGTTCTACAATAAGTTCCAAGTTAAATCGCTAAAGCTTGCGCTAGCTAAAAATATTGTGAAACCTAATTTTATAGCCCAGAGTCCCAGGCTAATGTTGGGTATTGAACTTTATCTGCATTGATCAGAGAGCAAAGTGTACGTAGTCCGCTTTGGCATAGTTAAGTGCTAGGATGTTGTTGTCTATTGTGTCCTCGAACCATTTTCCTGTGTAACGTTGCTGGACGTCCACAACCAAGCCCCGTTACAGTTACCTTATAGATATCAATACCTCATGTTTCATCATAATCGATTAAATATTTCTCAAAATTCCATTAGTTTAACAACCCATTTTTGAGTTTTTTCATCTGGGAAGTAATGCCATCCGCTAGCAACTTGTGATCAACCTTCAGTTGGAATGTCAACACACATATATGATTACTAATCCTCCTGCTTTTACGTGTTTAGGGCCATGTCAACCTGCCATCAGGCGTGTGCATGTCAGGAATGGGTCGGCACGTTTCTTTCGACGAAGCATTAGCGTGGAAAGTGCTTGGTGAGGACAGCAATGTCCACTGCCTGGCATTCTGTTTCGTGAACTGGTCCTTTGTGTGATGCATCCACCGAATGTCCCAAGTAACTGGTCTGTTTTTTTGTTTGTTCCAGAGAAGGAAAAGTATTGACTCTGTTAGGTTTTCGGGCTAGCTCGACTTTTGGGACTAGCGTGTGTAAGACTCGAGATTGTGTAAATTAAATCTCACTTGCATCGAGCACCCAGACCCAGGCAGAGGCCAGCTGCCTTTTGCTCTTCAGTGTTCAGTGTAATCAAGCTACAAATGGCAGCTCAGATTGCCTTTAACTGTGTTTGCTCAATGTTGATAGGTTTTCCCCCTAGCTGCGCATGTTGGAACCGCTCTGCAGCAGCAGCCGCCGCAACTGTTGCGTGTGCCTCGCTAGCTCTCACTACTGACATCAGACTTGCCGAGGTTCTAATATCCATCCCGAGTTCAAGACAAACAGTTCACGCAAGATACGTCCATTATACATTCAAAAAACGTCAACTTTGCTGTCCCTGGTGAAAGCAAAATCATTGGCCGCATCAGAAAACGAAGACTTTGTAAAAAAAAAAAAAAAAGGAAAGGAAAGAAAACAACAACACGAGGCTGTCTGAAGCAAGGTTTCAACAATTATCTCATCAAGAACATTCATGAAGAGCCATCCAATAGCTTTCCTATCACCTCACAAAATACACTAGAATTTCGAAGTTATTTTTTTAAAGATCTGACAATAGGCGTGGTCACGGCGGCCGGCAGCGCCGTAGAGGGGGCGGCGCCCATCTCGCTCCTGCTGCAGCTTGTTGCGGAGGCGCTTCGACGGCAGGAGGATAGACACCTCCTCCAGCACCTTGTTGTTCGTGTGCAAGTCAAGCGCCATGCGCGAGTAGTACTTCTCGATCACCTGCCGCGACGTCTTCTTCACCGTCTTCGTGCGAACGCGACCCATGGCTGTCTGCGGTTGCCGCCTCCTCCCTTCCTCTCCGGTGACGGCGAGCAAGTGCTGGTGTGAGTACGCGGGTTTTCGGAAGACGATTCGTCGGCGTGGGGAGTCATTTTGTAGGTGACTGGTGGCGGCGAGGCGACGGGCTTGGGTTTCTTGCGGCGGAGATGTCGGCCGTTGATACTCGTGCCAAGATGGGTGGGCTGGGCCTTATTGGCTTGCACTGGTGGGGCCTAATAGTTAGATTTGCCAAGCTCACTCGGCGAATTTGGTTGCTACGGCTCAATACAACACGTACGGTACGAGGGTATAAAGCAGAGTGCACGCCTTTGACGACATGGGATTAGAGTAGAAGCTCTAACGGGTGCACATTCATGTAGAAAACAATAACATGCCAGTACTAATCCCCCGTCACAAAATCACAGCCGAGCATCTCAGACTTAGTGCAGCTGATGCACTAAAACTAAATGCTTTGTAGCCGTCACCACCCGTGAAGCATACAAGAGCCACAGGAACGTGCCAATGCCTAAATCAAACACCATTGGAGCCGAGGATATCAAACACTCGCGAACGAGAAACATAAGTACGGCACGTCAGAGTCCTCGGAAGAGCACCGTCTCTGGCATGGACGCATGGTAGATGGCAACACCCAACCAACAACCCTTCACAACAACAGATGATGATGACAAGCAACAAAATTACGACTCTTTCTTCTCTTCTGGCTCCGGTTCCTTCTTTTCCGCAGCCTCTTCAAATGTCTCTCCAGGGACAAGCTCGGGGACTTCGTCGTCGTCGTAGTCGTCCTGAGCAGCACCAGCCTCAGCACCAGGTACCTGCTTTTGGAACTGCTCAGCAAGCCTCCGCAGGTTGTCCAGGTTATCAGGGCCTGTAAAGAAGGGATTCATGGTGAGACACGGTCCGTCGTTCAAGGACATCTGCTTAGTTCAGATATCTCACTATCTATCAAGGATGGTGACATTCAAGCAATAGCGAGACATTTCACCAGAAACGTAGGTAATCAATTCGACTATAATCAACAAAACCATGTAGAGAGGTCCCATACCAAGTTGGTTGATAATTGTCGGCAGCAGATCTTGCAGCTCTGTCCAAATTAGAACGCCAAAGATGAGACTACAGTTATGCCGAGTCAAAAAATGATGTATTGCTAATAAAGAACATGAATGGCACAATTGCCATTTAAGACAATTGGTTTACATCAAGTTTTATAGCATATAATTAACTGAAACAGTAACAAGAAAAACATTTCAACAGAAACATGGGTATCTACTACTGAAGCAAGGTGAGTTAAACTTTGTGACATTAGTATCTACTAGTTAACTTCAACCCTAACTTTGACAGTGTACTGAGGCTAAGTTTAATGTACAAGTTACAAAGGCAAGTCCCACCAGTTAAAGCTAATATCATACGCCTTCTGTTTTATAAAAAAAACTATGCACTTAACAGCTTGAAAAGAAGAAAAAAAACTGTGCTAATCTGAGTTTAAAGCAGATGTTAGAACCAAAATTAGGCCATTGTCAAACAGTCAACCATACATAAGAAATCAATAACCTATTCATGTTACTCTACAAACAGAAGGCTACTAAAGCAATCAACAGACCCCCATGACAATTATAAATCAACCGCTTACTTTTCATCTGTGGTGTTCCACTGACCACCCATGTATTGGCAGCAATGGATGCTTGCACTGCAGGAAACCAGGGGGGGAAAAGGAATGTTAGAAGCAAACAGGGAGCGAATTATATAAATTATGTAGGAGTGACGTTTAAGCATGCCAACATTTATTTCACCTTTAGGATTCTGAAATTGGATAACCACATCATCTTTGAAAATATTGACCTCCTCAATACCAGGAATGGTGTTCACTCCTACTCTTTTCAAGGTGCTTTGAAGCCTCTTGTCATCGGTGGTTGTGGTCTTGTGAACTGCCTTCTTCTTCCTGTCATCAATGCACAATTGCCCAGCTAAGTATAACAAGAAGAAAAAGTTTTCATTTTTCTCTTTAATTAATATTAGTCCATCAAAAACACTCTGAAAAGATTAAATCCCAAAATACAACAGAGTATGGTTAGATATCTATGCCTGCGAAGATCTTCATAAAGATATCTTGCGCCCCATGCTTGTCAAAAGTAAGTTTGACATGTAGCGGGAAACAGGATGACCCAGAAACACTTCTGGGAAGTGGTAAAGAGGGTATCACAATCACATGGTACTCAAGATGGTTAGCTCCTAGTTAAATTTTGAAGTCCTTACACAGAAGAATGACAACAATAATCCGTAGAGTACAGATTCTTTAGATGAGAAAACTGTTTAGATCTAAAAGAATCGATTCACAAGAAAAGCACCTGCGCATGCTGCCCTTGCCGCCGGTGCGCACAGCACCCGCCATCTTCCTCAGCTTCTCCACATTCATCTGGACGACAGACACGACAGCTTTATTAACAACAAGACGGGGAAACAAAACAAAACGGGAACTCAGGACACTCGGGCCAAACAGGAGTGATTTTTCCCAATCTAACAGCCCCAATCCATCGAAATGACACAGAGCAGCAGCGGAGCAGTCAAATCGAATATCACAAGCGCTCCGGTGCCTGCACAATCGCGGCTAAATCTATCGAACACACGCGACGTGCTACAACCACAATCGCGCAACCAGCGAAACAAAAAACACGACGGATCTTCTTACGGCATCTCTCTATCGACCCACTACGCGAACAATTGACCGAAAAAAAAAAACCTATATCCACGAGCTGCGACCAAGTACTGGTAAAGCAAATAGTCCATTCTTATGATACAGTACGAGTAAAAGCACGGAGCTACTAGTACAGTGCTGCACAGGAAGAGGAGGTATCGCGGTCTCGCCTTGGATAGGCGGCGGCGGCGGCGGCGGCGAGTGGAGTTGGGAGAGGGGCCAAGGGCCAAGGGGAGAGTAGATAGGGCTCGGCAGGCCAACCAGGCAACCACTACGAAAGGGGAATATTTCAGAATTTGACACTCAATTCGCAAGTCAAATTCTGAAAACTCCCCTACGAAAGGGGGCTTGCTTTTCTTTACTCGGTGTTAGGGTTTTAACAAGGGCGCAGTCCTGGCCGTCCGATTCTTCTTGCTAAATGGACGGACGCCATCGGACCTACACCAAACTGCAGTATTGCACGCTCAAGAAAAACAAGATCCAGTTGAGAAAGAAAACGAAGGTAATCGTCTTTGCAAATTGCACCAAAAAATAAAATAAAAATAAGGTGCACTACAGAAAAGCAGAGGGAGATAATAATTGTCTTTGCAAACTGGTAAAGACTTGAACATTTACAGTGTTTCCTATTTTTGAAAATTGCACTAATGGCTAACGACCCGCTTGAATAGGGGCATTTGGATTCGAATATTTAGGAATTAGTTCAAATTAAATCCCAAAGACTCGGAGAAATCCCCCTTATTCGAAGCTCCTAAGTAATTACATTTCCATGCGCTTGATGACAACAATAGGAGACATGAAATTGCGCTATCATACGCATTTCACAGTAATCACCTATAGAACTATTGCTCCAATCAGATCAACTTGGGTGCCATCGTGTTGCAAAATCTTCCAGTGGCTTGCGCAACAAAACCGACTCTGGACTACGCAGCACCCATAGCAAAGGAAGTGGCCCAATCAGTATTTTCTGCCAGACTTGCTATCTCAATCAAGAGACAACTTTTTGTTCGCAGATTGCCCTCAAGTTCATTGGTTGTGGATAGGTAGCCCGATGGGTTCAATTACCGTCACTCCGATCGGACAACACGGCAATGGAGCTTGCAACGGGTCATTGGCCAAAGAACACTCTGAAAGGGGTTCAAACATTGATTATCCTAACTTGCTGGCAATGGTAGAGAGAACGCAATAACAGAGTTTTCAAAACAAATACGCAACCAACAAGGACATTCTTCAGTCAATCAAGAATGAGACCGCAAACTTGATCTTCACTAGGGCAAAAGGCCTAAAAAATTGGCGGAGCGACGTTCTTGGGAGACAACTCTTTTCTTCTTCCTTTCTCTCTCTTTTTTCTTTTCTTTTTCTTTCTTCCTTTTCCTCCGCTCTTTTTTTGTTTCCTCCTTTTATGGTGCAGTCTCCTACGCCTTGAACTTGTGCTCTTCTATCTAATATATTCACAGCTTTTAAAAGCTGTCCTTAAAAAAAATAGTAATCAGAAAATCACGCTCCAAGCACTGGACTTCTTATGTAATTGCCTCGGGCAGACTGAACCACTATTCTAAATCAACGAGTAAAGCTCCTGGGGAGAGAGAGAGAGAGAAATCACAAAACAAAAAAAATGTACTACGATTATGCGATGGCTTGCCAACATAAAGCAACAGAGAGAGAGAGAGAGAGAGAGAGAGAGAGAGAGAGATCACAAAACAAAAAAAAAATGTACTACGATTATGCGATGGCTTGCCAACATAAAGCAACAGCCGCATCATCCAAAACATCAACAGAGAATAGTTCGACTAGGATTTCACACTCAAGAAGCGAAGCGATAACCAACTAAATTTGTCCTAGCTCGCAACGAGGAAGGAAAGGAAAAAAGCATGACTGAGCTTTAGCCATGCAGTCACGCTTAACCTAGATCTCTGTAAACTCAACGTAGGCACAAAAATGAGGCATCGCATGCCCATGTTCATTGGCACACAACATTAGTCTTGGTAGAATATGACGGCAAGTAGCATCTTCTCTCACATCGAAAGGGTCTTTTCGAGCGACTCTTCTCGTGGAGTGGACGCATCCTTTCAAGCCTGCAAATTTCGCCATGAATAGAGAATAAAACGGAAATATAAGATCTGACCAAAAGTACACCATAGTTAGAAGCAGGCAGAACAAACTCCAAGTGTGTGAAGTTACCAATGAATTAAGATCCCGTAGAACCTCTTCATAGGCTTCCTGGTCTATAGAGAGTCTTTCCATGCTATTACCCGCGCCGCTTATTCTGCACAGGCAAAGTATAGATCTTACTTTCAGAGTTATCGCTAAATCATAGCCATTTGAATATTGTTAATCGGTACGGATTTTGATTCACTTACTTCGTTTGTATAGCATCCAAGTTCATTTTCACATAGTAAAAGTACTCTGGAGTATTCTCCAACTGAAAGAAAAAAGGTAGGGTCAAAATACAAGGAAATTAAACCATGCATGATGAACTAAGCATGTACCAGCAAAGCCTCCACATTTCCAACATACATGTGTTGTTTCTCTGAGTGTGGCATTTCTAAGCATGGGTGCACCTACACCTATTGGTGTGGATATTTATACTATATAAAAAAAAATCCTACATATTGTACTACTTAAGTTATGGGTACCCCAAAATTTGGCCATATGTGGTACGTTCTGGGAAAGAAAAAAGAAATGGAATCAACAATATACATTTCCCACATATTCGGTACCACTTGTTTTTTTATGTACAGCATACTATCGACTTTGATACCAAAATTTTGTATGTACAATTTTACCATGGTTTACTACATCTATTAAATTTTTTAGATTTTCTGGTACATTTCTAAAACCACAAAAACGTGTTCAAACTTAATGGGCGTACGCACACACGTTTAGTTGGATCTTTAAGATTTGAACTCGATTACATGCAATACAAACATAACATAAGTTGATATATCAATCTATATTGCCGTGACTAAAGAACCTTATGAGATACGATGCACATTAAGCAAAAAATCGGCTTCGCCACTATACTTTTGCAAATGAACAAGTCCATTGTAGAATCAACAAATTAGTGCTAGACAGAGCCATGGCATGAACTATGATAGTCTATGAACATATAAACTCAGGGATCGTAGTATAAAGCAGACCTGTCCTGTTTTCAAGTTCTCTTCTATGCGATCCATAAGCCTATCATTATCTCGAATTAGATCTTTAGTACTTTTGGAATTTGGAGCCTCTGCAACATAAAAAAAATTATGCACGCAAGTTTGCTCAAAGGCCGTTAGGATGACAAGAAAGCCAGTCGTAAGTAACTAATTAAGTTTTATTAAAGTCCATATGTCTGGACTAAAAAACACTAAATAGAAAAAGTAAACACCAATACTTGCATCTTTTGGTAAACTGGAAAGGATTTCCAATTGAAGAGAAAAACACCAGGGAGGAAATTTGTAATAATTGAAACATCGATAAAAGAAGATATGTGATAAATGGGAGGACATATTTTCTCAATAGTTTATTGAGAACCTACCTTCGGAAAGGGGATATTTGTTTATTTTCTTATAAGCACCCTCGGTTCCCTTGCCCGGTGAGATCTATTAGGTCACAAAAATGAAAGCACAACGAGGTTTCACAAATTGTTTCACAAATTAATAATAAAGATTACAAAGTTCCACAAATTAATAACAAAGATTACAACATGCATTAACATAATTAAACATCAAATAGCAAGGATATTAAGAGCAACTCCAATAGTAAAGCCAACTACTAGCTATAAGAAAGCTCCATGTCACTTATAGCTAGCTTAAAGACAAGCTCTCCAATAGGTTGGCTATAACATACTCTCTAATATTAAATGTGGGTCCACATGTAATTGTCTTTTACTTTTCTTGAAAAACACTATAGCTTGACTCTTAGTTAAGAGCTAGCTCTTGTCTCTCTCCTCCACATAAGCAAAAAGATGAGATGGACTCCTTATAGCCAGCTGATTTGGCACCATTGTACTTGCTCTAAGGCAACACTTTATTTTATACATTAATCATAACGAACTTCAAATATTGTGCTCTCATTGAGAGGAAAGGGTGGAACATCTCTTAGCATCAACTGAGAAAAAAAGAATGAATTAAACTAATATTTAAGTGTTCTTCTGTAATCAGACATACTCATAATAGCATCTAATATCTCTTGCAATTATCCTGTGATATTGATACTAATTGTTCAAGAACAATAAACAGCAGTCAAGAAAAGGCATTGAATTCATGAACATCACCATATGTTTGAATTCAATGAATTTTCTATTCCTTTTAAAAACATTTTGGACCAATGCACTGCACACAAGAGTTTTGTATTAAACATTAAATTCAGAAACATATGCATTTGTTGCACTTACCTTTGTAACCCTTCCTTCAGATTTTTTTTGTCCCAACCTTGATTGCTCAACAGCTTTCTTCTTATTCAAGGCCCAAAACTTAAGTGAGAAAACGAAGAAGTTGTTTGGAAAGTGAAACATATGCATGAATTTTTCTCTAGTGGAACATATGCATGAACTTTTCTATCACTATATGATGTACTATGCACATACTCAAGTAAGTATCAAATACCTCTAACCACCGGATTCGGTATGCAACATCCACTGCAGTTTTCTTCGGAAGCCCATTTGCAATGGTGAAACACTTGGTGGCCATGTTTTCGTTGTTAAGACTTTGAAAGAGAGAAATAGCAGAGGATTCAGCAGGAGAGTTACGTGTGGATATCATGCAAAGATGCTCATAGAAAATGGTGTTGAGGCAAACGATCCATTGGGAGCACGCACGCACCGAGCAAGGCCATGGATCAAATGTTGATCCTCCTCCTCGGTCCACATCGTTGACATGCTGTCGACGCACTCTTCCGCCACGCGAACCATCTTGGCCAGTTCCATCGCCTCATTGTCAAACACCGCCTGCTGCACGTCGGCGGCCGGGGCGGGCGGCTGCAGGTAGCCCATCGCCGACGGGTAGGCGCTCGTTGGGGTCAACCCCGGCGAGTCAGCGATCACTTGGATCAGCCCCGACGAGCTGGCGCCTGATTGGTACAGCCCGGCCGCCGGGGCCATCGGCAACGAGTAGCCCATCACAGGCGGGTAAGCGCCCACTTGGATATGGCTCATCCCGAACGAGTTGTTGAAGTCGATGGCCGGTTGGTTCACCCCCGGCGAGTCGACGTCCCGTTGGTTCATCCCCAAGGGGCGCGATGCTGCGCCCGTGAGCAACTCCGTGACGTCGAGATGGTTCAGCCAGTCCTGCATGCCGCGGGCCGGGTTAACGAAGCTGCCACCGTGCATCAATTGGCCGTCAAGCATCAACTGTTGGTCGTGCTTTGGCCAGGTTTCGCCTGGCGTCAACCCGTCGTTCCCCTCCCATGGTCCGCCGCCCGGCATTAAGTCCTCGATCTCCGGCCAGATTCCGTCGCCCGGTACAAGCAGAGGCAGGGATGAGCAGGCGTCGGTGTTCTCCGGGCCTTCGCCGCCCAGGATCGGTGGTAGCGGCGGCAGGAAGGCCTCCCCCTCCCGCGGGTTGCTCGTGTTCGCCGGCGTGTCGCTGGGGTAGAGCTCCATGCCGGAATTTACTCGGGGTCTACACGGATAGCCGCCGCCGCTCAGGGCAGCCGGGGCACAACCACCGCCGTACAGAGCAGCTGGGTCGCCGCCGCTGCACGCGTCAGTATGGCAGACCAGAAGGGGTTCGGACGTGCGCTGCGAAGGAGGCAGAGGCCGGGGCGGAGAGGAAGTCGATCGGTTGAGGAAAAAGAAAAGCCGGGAGGAAAAGAAAGAGAAAAACGGGGAAAAAAGTATAAGGGAAAAAAGAGAGGTTGTGTCCGACATGACTCCGACAGTTTCAGAGGTCAAGTCGATCGTAGCTTTGAATGTAGCTTTGGACGTAGGGCCTGAGGCATGTTGCTTATGCAACTTCGACTCGGAGACCTCGATACACTTCTTGGTGTCCTGTTCGTTTGCTAGATCGTTTTGGGCCCTGTTCTTCTCCAAACTCTCAATTCCGACATCGATCACTTATATTGAGCCAGCCTCCCTCTCGATCTCGGATTGGTGGCGGAGTCTGCGATAATCGCAGAACGGATCCTTCTCTAAAATCATTGATGTCGCGTTGTTGTATGGGTTCTGGAATCTGTGGAAGGAGCGTAACACGCGGATATTCACAGGGACTCATTCCTCGGTGGCCTGCGTTGTCCAGAAGACAGTAGATGTAAGGACTCTTGCCTCCGTAGCGCGTCGGTTGTCTGTTCCCGTATAGTTGCCTGTCCTTGCTAGTGTGGTTGTTTTGATTTTGTTTTGAGCTTGCCTGTGGGATAGCCGGGTTTGTCCGGATCTCCCAACACCTGTTGTTTCAACTCTCTTCTTCTTAATGCATTGGCAGAGCTCCTATCGTTCTTTCAAAAAAAAATCATCTTGTATTATGTAATATTGTTGTCTATTATATCTATCTTAATGGAAAGTGTTGGAGATAGAGTTTGAAATGGGTAGAGTTATGTTTTGGATAGAATATGATTTAGTTGTTTTGCTTGCTCTTAATCCAGAATAGGCTTCAAACTGCAGATAACCTAGTCTTGAGGGAATGGCTGCATAGCCCGGTATGTTGCCGTTGTGGTTCAGAGGAGGACTCATCCACTCACTTGATGTTGTCTTGCCCTTTCGCAATGCAAACCTGGTCCCTCTTTTTGGCCGGTTGCAGCTGCAGCTCCTGCAGCAGACGGCACAACAAGCAGGGCAAACCATTTCTTCCTGGTGGGACACTATGCATAATGTTCTACCCAAGGATAGACGCAGGTGCCTTGACGGGTTGCTGATCTCCGCCTTTTGGAATATTTGGAAATAGCGAAACGCTCGCATCTTTAATAACCGGTACTCTCCGGTGTCGTCGGTCGTTCAGCTTGTACTTCACGATCTTTCTAGTTATTGCGTTGCAACAAGGGGACTGTCTCCCAAGTAGCACTCGCCAGTTCTTGTAGTAGCTTGTAGCGCTGGCAGCCCGGGCGGCCTTTTTTCTTTTTCTTTCCTTCCTGTTCGGTTGTCCCTTTCTTTGCCTTCTCCCCCTTATTATCTTCGCTTATGTATTTTGGACTTTTCGCTTTCTTAATTGATTTGGCAGGGCTCCTGCCTTTTTTTCAAAAAAAAAAATATATGATTTAGTTAGAGATAAATTCAAGGTACATTTCGGATATATTTTGATTATATCGATGTTATAAATAAAGAGTGTAGGGATCCTTTATGATTAAGCATTATTTTTTAAATTACTACGAAAATTAATCTAGACGGCCAAAAGAGAAGGTGCTTTTATGCTCTTTCTTTTAAAAGTTGCACAACTATTAAAGCATGAATGAAGGGTAGATGGTGATTACTTACCCTTTCGCTTGCTTCAAGATTTGTGCAACTTGTATTAGAAGGAAAAGCATGGAACCACTGCTCAGAAAAAAAAAACTACATGACGAACACAACTCGAGACATACAGCTAATGTAACATCTCTCTCTCTCTCTCTCTCTTGCTTGCCCTCCTCAGTTTACCTCTCTCTCTCTCTCTCTCTCTCTCTCTCTCTCTCTTAAAAACTCGATTTGTTCATCCTCCCACCCAGCTAATTCAGCAGCCTCCTGTCTCATGAAAACATTTATATGTTAGTGTATGTTTGCAAGAGGAAACACCAAAAGAAAATAGGGGACATGTTGCCTGGCTGAGCCATAGAAGAGATTGCAATAGCAAGAAACCATACTTCGTATCTACAGAATAGTGTCCAGTCCACCATGGTGACTTCAAAGCCACCTGGGCTGAATCTTCAGATAACAAATCAACAAGCAAAATTAGGAACAGAGAGTTCTTATACACACACTACAAATTTAAATCAGACACTTCTACATTTGAAATTTTATCTAGTGAATAGAATATAGGACAGCGCAGTCACCATAAACTAGCTCCTTTTCTTTTTGCTCTTTGCTACAAACTTAGAAAACTTAAGTGAAGTTCTTTGATGCGCGATGAACTGCCTAGAAGTTAAAGGCATCCTTGGTAGGATTCCCTTGTGGGAATACGTAGGCTTATGAATCGGTATTCGATCGAGCAATTCGTTAAACGATATATAGATTTTTATGAATTTTACACCACAAAACGATATTGCTCAACTGAGAACTCCATGGAAATTATATGAGGGTCTTCTATGCTTTTTTTTTTTTTTGTAAAAGTTGCATAAATATTAAATCATGAATGAAGGGTATGCGGTGATTACTTACCGCTTGCTTTAAAATTTATACAACTTGTATTAGAAAGAAAAGCATAGAAGCTGGATCCATATTTTGCCACAAAGGCTAGCATTCTAGTCAGTTTAAGCCAGCAAAACTAAAGGTGTACTCAACCTGGCTTTCAGCAGTTGTTGGCAGTGGAACAACAAGATGGCATACAATTGCTTGGGAACAAATTCCATATACGCCCAAAGATAGTGTTTATTGAAGGATCGAGGCGTTCAGACAGAGGTGAACAAGACAATCTACTGATAAAACAGCTGCTTTAGCGTGTAAATACGTGTGTAATGTGTATCGATCAAAGAGGCAGATCATAAAATTTTTTAGTCGGAGCTTACGCAAATTTTAAAGCAACCAGGATAAGTAATCACTATCAACTTTTTATGTATACTTTGACGATGCTGTTCTTCACGTATGACAGCAAGGAGGCTTGATCCGGTTTTAGGTTGTTCAGGCAGAATGATAGAACGGCCCATGGATTCTCCTTTCTGTTCATGGAACGGAACATAGAGAGAGAGAGAGAGAGAGAGAGAGAGAGAGAGAGAGAGAAAGGCGATTAAAGCAGTTTACGGCAATCCGGCAAGCTCACTACTGCCGTAACATTCAACATTTGTACCTCAGCAAACCATGATCCAAAAGGTGGTGATTATTATGATACTGAACAATCGTCCAATTCGCCTTTTGAGGTGCATATATATTTTGAATTCAATGGTCCTTGCGCTGCTAATAAACTCCCAAAAGATGGGTAGGAAACAGTAAGCGACTCAGGGCCGGAGGACCATGTATGGCACCTGTCATAACTGTCCTGTCACGTGCATCCTTAGTACTTTTAGCACATGTTCTGTCAGTAACACAAAATATTTATAAAATTATTTACTCTGATGATTTCATGTGTGGATTTGAAAAATTATTTAAGCAAGGTGTCCAGTAGGTTGAACTCGAATACTTTGGTCTTTATATACTCTTAGTGTATGAATTTTTTTGGCATTACGATATTGTTTAATATTCCATCCTACCGATTTCGTCGTATCATAATTTTACTCTGTCCGCCACTGCAATGAGAATAGGTTCAAGAGGATGTTGATGTTAAGATTAGGATGGAAAATGCACACGTCTAAGAAATAATAACGGATAATAAATGTATATAGAAATAATGATTTCACCATACCAGAATTTTTTCCTGTCCTCCGCTGCTGAAGCGACTTGAGCATCAGCCTTGAGAGATACGTTGAACGAATAGCAACAGAGAGGCTATTGTATTTTCAGACTAGCAAGCAGCAAGGTGGGGTCGTTCGCATGACGATGGTTTCTTTGCAATATTTTGGAATTTAATTCAGACTTGAACGTAGTTAGAAGCAGTGGGTATGTAGAAGAAAAATAAAATGAGGGATGCTAGCCAACGGTATACCGTTGGAATGGTATTGGAACGGTATTCATGATTTTTATTAGTTTAAGTGATCGGTTTAATTAGTTCCAGTGTTTAGTTTCATGAGTTTCAAGTTTCATCAGTAAGTTTTATGAGTTTCAGTATAAAATTTCACGAGGTTTATGAGTTTTAATAATATACCGTTGGAACGGTATGCCGTAGACTAGTATTTCTGAAATAAAAAAAAGGTATTCAGTGCTGTTGTAGTTCCTTGCATTCCCGAGTGTTTTCTTATATTCGTAACAAATATCGATACGACAAAACTAAGGAAAAAAAACTAACAAGATACAAGAGGCCTAAAAAGACTCACCGGCTCCTAGTTGTCACGGTGAGTCTTGCCTTCCTTTACACGTCTAATTTTAATGGTTTGCTGACCCAGTATAAAAATACGTTTTGACCTGGCCAGTCGCCGTAGTTATGCAGCCCCCGTCGTGTACGTTACAGAATATAAATATAAATATAATATAAATAAATAAATAAATAAATAAACTTCCCTTATAGGGGAAGGAATTGGGGGCCAACCGGCCCCCCCACGTGTCCCCTCCCTTTTTTGCGCAAAGCCCCCCCGGTTTCTTTCAAATTACGTTTAGATCCTTACGTGATTTTATGTGAGAGGGAAATAATTTTTTCGTTTCGCGTTTAGGTCCCTGGTTTGCCGTTTTGCATGGAGGACCTCCCGTTAAGCGCGAATCACGAACGAGCCCTTTACTAATTATTCAAAATAGCGAACAAGTCCAAAATTATAACAAATAGGTCCTCGTGCTTTACGTTCGGGTCCTTTCTCCGTTTTGTCCCAAAAAAATGTTTTCGGGGTCCGTTTTTTCTCCAAATCATGCGAAAAATATTTTCGGTAGCCGTTTTCCCCCCCAAAAAAATGTACAACCGTTTCCTTTCTCCGTTTTGCTCGAAAAAAATGTTTTCGTGATCGGTTTTCCTCCGTTTTGCCCGAAAAAAATGTTTTCGTGATCAGTTTTCCCTCCAGGGCATGTGAGAAATGTTTTTCGTGGCTATTTCGCCCCCAAAAAAATTGTGAGACCATTTCCTTTATCCGTTTTGCCCGGAAAAAAAATTCGGCATCCGATTTTTCTCCGGAGCATAGGAAAAATGTTTTCCTTGCCCGTTTTTCCAAAACAAAAAATATGGAAAACCGTTCCCTTTCTCCGTTTTGCCCCAAAAAAAGTTTTCGTCATCCGTTTTTCCTCTGAAGCATGGGGAAAATGTTTTCGGTGGCTATTTCCCCACAAAAAAAAATGGAAAGCCGTTTTCTTTCTTCGTTTTGCTTGAAAAAAATTATTTCTGTGAACCGTTTTTTCTCCGGAACATGGAAAAAATGTTTTCGTTTGCCGTTTCCCCCAAAAAAAATGTAAATTCGTTTTTCGTTCGTCGTTTTTCCGTTTTTCCCCGCTTTTCCTCATTTTTTTATCAAATTTCGCACGGCGCGGCGAAGCGCGCGGCTCTAACTAGTATACAAAGAAGACAAGGACCAAACCATGAAAAGACCCTCCCGACGTCTACGTCCGATAAATAACGACAACTCCTGTTCGTTCCCCCACCGAGTCAAACTCAAACCACCTAGGAGCAGGGGTCCAAATTTCGGCGAAATTCGGCGAGATTCCGGCGAAATCTCGGATTTCGGACCCCTCCGAGATTCAAAATCCCGGAAAATTCAAAAAATTTAAAAAAAATTCAAATCTCGGATTTCTCGGCGAGATCTCGGCAATTTCGGGCGAAATCTCGGCAATCTCGGGCGAGATTTGGTATTTTTTTACCGGATTTTGATTTTTGTGCATTCTATTTGCTTGGGTTTAGGATCAAGATCATCCACAAAAAATTTCAAAAATTTTTGACATGTTTTTAACCATTTTTTGGTCGGTTCAATACGTCGGTTAGGACTTTCCGAATTTTTAAAAATTTTTCAAGATTGATTATCTTCTGAAAATTTTATGGGAATATTATTGATGTATTAGGACCATTCACAAAAATTTTCAAAATTTGCTAAAGTGGTTTGTACTTTTTTAATACATATGAACTTTTCTAGTGCATTGAAACAGCAGAGAGAAATGATATCTGATACTGACATTGATAGTTAGAATCAATCTGTGTATGCCTATGAGAGAGAAGTGGAGTGGAAATAGTGGTACAAAACCCACTTCAAAATTATTGAATGACATATATTGAAAAACAAAATTTAAAACCTAAGATAACATGTATTTATAAATGGAGTACAAGATTAACTCACCTATGTATATATGGCGAGGATTCACATATACATGATCAGTGCTCATATTTATGACATTGATCTTTTCTTATTAGTCAAAATTCAAAGCTGCAGGTGGTTTCAAAGAAAGAACCTCCTCGAATCTATGGTGGTTTCAAAGAAAGAATCTCCCTTAATACATAGGAACATATATAAAACTTTTAAAATGACTTGAAGTTCATTTGTTACATTTGAAAAATCAAAAGCGATTTTATATACGGGTTTTTATCACGACTTAACCACTGTTAGATTTTTTAAAAATTCCTCATGATTGATCATCATCTCAAATTTTTATGGAAACATTAGTGATGTGTTAGGACTATCCAAAAAAAAATTCAAATTTTTTTGACGTGTTTTGAACCATTTTTCACCAATTAATTTGGCGAGATTTCGGTGATTTCGAGATCTCGGTGATTTTTGGCCGAGATCTCTGATTTCAAAGAGAAAAACCGGATTTGAAATTTGGTTTTTGCAATTCATCCGGATTTTGTCCGAAATTTCCGAATCTCGCCGAAATTTCGGATTTCGGGAACCTCCGAGATTTGACTCAAAACGAGATTTGAAACCTTGCCTAGGAGTATTTCGCATTCGCATTTTGCTCTTTCCCCCAATTTCCCCCAAATCCACCACCTCCTCGCCGTCGCCGCCGCCGCCATGGCCGCCGCTCGCCTCCTCCTCCTCGTCGCCGCGGTGACCCTCCTCGCGGCCTCCTCTGCGGCCACCGCGCGCCCGTGCGCCCACGCCCAGACGCTCCTCGTCTCCTTCTCCACCGTCTCCAGGCCGAACCCCGACCCCACCAACCCCGTCCCCCTCACGACCACCGTCGTCACCGTCCTCCGCGTCCGCCGCCTCGGCCCGCACCAGCCCGTCCCGGCCCGCCGCCCCGAGCCCCTCCCCGCCGCCTCCTCCTCCTTCCAGGAGCGCGCCAAGGACATCCTCGTCGTCGTCTCGGGCCTCCTCTTCGGCTTCGGCTGCGGCGCCCTCACCGCTGCCTCCATGTACCTCGTCTGGTCCCTCATCGCCTCCACCTGCGCCTCCTCCTACGACGAAGTCTGCAGCGACGACGAGGACGACGTGTCCGACTCCGAGAGCCCCAAGAAGGCCGGATACGTCATCGTCCACGACGCCGAGGAGTACGGCGGCGGTAAGAACTAGGACTGGCCTTGCCGAGGGCAAGCAAAGCATTTGTGATACATGATTACATGGAGTTGCCTTGCCGAGTATATACTATTCGCACCTATATATGCGTTGCGTCTGTCTGACTCTCGTTACTTGTGGTTGGGGGAAAGAAATTATGAATACGCTCTTGATGTGTTCTTACACGGTCAAAGTGAAACACTATAAACGAGCTTATTTCTTGATCATGAAAAATGGAGCATATTGGTTTCCTCTGTTCAGCAAAATCGCAATATGTTGCAACTTCCGGCGAATTGTAGCGAGTTGTTTGTGCAGTTTGTGGTCAGTGAATATGCAGGATTTTCTCCCCTGATGGAGCTATTTGTTTGGTAATCTATCCATTTTGGCGGGATGGGTCACGATGTAGATCAGTCTAGAGCGATCGATTATTCGTCCGCATAGTGGCATCTGATATTTGCATCATTTCTTGTTGGAACTTGTCCATGAGTGTGACTCTGCAACATCTTTTGCAGTTTGCATGACTTTGAATTAGACAAGGTTAGGTACGGTTTCATTGGGTTAATGGTTTAACAGACGACTAATAGCATTTTTTGGGTAGCATGCTTTGTCAAATTATGTTCTAACTGCGTTTGTTGCCTTAAGCTGCATCCAGTTATTTATCTCGGCATATGAAGATTGATGCTTGTGGGTTATGAATGATGTTACGGAGTATATGTTGGTAATGTTTAGGGCTAATAGTTAGCTGCTAAAAATTAGCTGAAGTGGATCCAAACACCCCCAGCTAATAGATCAGCTACCTATTAGCTGGGCACCTAGCTAATGATTATCTCATTAGCTAGCTAAACCCAGCTAATAGCAGCTAATAAGGTGGTATTTAACCAAAATACCCTTTGCGTCTACCACCAATAGCATTTAATAGCATGGGTATTCAGGACAATAGCATCTATTAGCCACATATTAGCTGGTGGATCCAAACACCCTCCAACTAATAGTTGGCTAGCTAATAGTTAGCTGGCTAATATTAGCTAAGAACTATTAGTTAGATAACTATTAGCTGCTAATGGATCCAAACAGGCCCTTAGATGCCGGTCTGTCTAGTGAGTTTTATCCACTTAATTGTTTGTAATAATTACAGAAGTTGATGCATGATGGAATACGCGGTTTTGGGCATAACATATTTTGTGCTGCTGCTGCTGCTAATTGTAACAAATTCGCTGATTTTGCGATGAAATCTGTGGTATTAAAGAACGTAACATCACAGTAATACTAGGGAGGTGTGCAAGAGTGGTCTTTCCTATTATTCCTTCCATGGAATACGCTGTTGGGAGGTTTTCTTTTAGTAGTGAAGGGTGTAATACCGAAGTTTGTATGGTTGAATTAGTTGTACTACCTCAAATTCGCGTGATACAAATTCAAGACATCTGTGATCTTTTATGTTTTCATTCTTTTGTATAAGATGGTCTGAGATCGATTGCTGATCTCAGATGTCTTCTTAATTTTGCGCCATTTTGTTGCTAGGTTGAATGAATATGTATATGGCGTCGATTTCATTCCTGTTGTGTACCACTTGTCGGTACATGCATAACAAGTCCATTCCGACTTACACACTTTAAATTGCAAACACGCAAAAAGCTTTGTCAACCGAGTTAAACGTACAGGGCAACTTGTGGCAGAGGTTAAGCGCCGGGCTCAGGACCAGCAAAGCACAAACGCCAATAAACCAAGAAAATATCTTACAGGAAGGAAAACCAACTACACACTTTGCAAGAGTCCACAAATAGATTGATACTATTTATGATCCCCAAGGAATTAGTACAAATCAAGTTTGCTGGAATCATCCAAATCTGGGAGCATTGGATCATTGTTGAGATTCGGGTATCGATTACATCCGATCCTATGATTTGATCTAACGGTTGAATTTTTAATCCTACAGTTCAAAATTTGGATGTTATTTAAGACAAAAACATCTGGGAGATGACTATACACTCCCAATCATATAATAGCCTTCTATTTTATTTCTATAACAACACTAGTGCTCTGTTTGTTTAGATTTAGTCTTTTTGGCCAAGTAGTAATCGCGATAACTCAGATTATATTGCTCTTTATCGTACCATTAGGAATTCAGAAGTCTTTCAATTGTTTTACCATTGAACAGAGACAAACCATAATGACGAACTATTTATTTATTTTTGAATGGTTACAAAAAAAATAAGATAGCATCCATAATCACTTGTAAAAACCGAGTCAAAACGGGACTAAATTTTTTACAACATTAGATCAACTTTCAATTGTTTTAACATTGAAATGAGAAAAGGCACGCAAAAATGAATGGTTATAATAATCTAAGGTGTTCTAGCATCCATAATCACTCGTGTAAAAACCGAACCAACAGTCAACTAAAAATTCACAACATTAATTCCCTTGTCTGTATGAACTAAAGTTGTATTTATACTTAACTCTAAAGGATGTTTAGACGAGGTGCATTGCTTTAAAGTTTTATAATATTTTTGGCTTAGTTAAATTCTAAGGATTCAAATTTAAATCCCAGATAGGTTTAATCTGAAATGCTATCAAAATAAATGTGCCCCCGCTTGGAAGCGGAGAGACTGACCTCTCCCCAAGCCCGACCATCCTTGACCCCCTCTCACACCTTGGCAGAGCCCTCGCCGCCGTTGTCCAACGCCGGCCTACGCATCCTCCTCACAAGGACCGTCCATCCTCCTCTTCATCCATGCTCGCCGCCGCCGCTGTCTCCACCTTTCTCTCATACACTCGGTGGGTGTGGTGAGATGGTAGTCTGTGTGGGAGGATGGAGGGAGGGATGCTGTAAGTATGCTACCGTAAATTTGAATTATTTGCTTGTTTGCAACAGTGACAAACACGGAATTTTACCGATGGGGTTTGCAATAAAATATTATAATATATTTTAAATATAGCTAAGTACTCTTTTCGTTCTTTTCAAGTGATATTTTAGAACATGTGCAATCAAAATTTTCAACATTCAACCACTAGTTTATTTACAATGTTCTAGATTGATAATTCTTGTCAAAAGTATTTTTCATAAAATTATTATTTTTGCCATGAAAATCCATGGTGTCATTTAAAATATAACCTAGAAGTATTAACTCACTAAGTATTTAGACGACTCAACTAGCATCTTACGGTTAAAAAAATCATACACTTTATTTTAGCACAGCTCTATTATAAGTCTCTCCTTTTAAAGCAGATATCTAGCAATCACTCTCTTCTCTGTTCTTATGCCCTATCTTAGCATGTTCCTATATGAAAAATGAGGTATTTTGCTTGTATATTTAGACTAATATAGTTTGTTCGAAGAAAATATCTGAAGAACTTAGATATTTCTAAGGATTTATAAATTTTAAAATTGGATAGTATAGAATTTTCTCATGAAATTTTCTCTCTTTTGATTCTTGAGAAACTAGTTGGGTGCATACACCTTGTGGGGAATACCACTACCTTTTTCGTTCTACAGTATAAGTCTAAGCTCATTATACACACTGACCAAGGAGCCACTAAATAAAAAAAAATTAATGTTATTGAATCATCCATACCCCTATTGAGCGGTGTACTACAACTAGTTATCCACATTTTATCATTAAAGCAAGGGTACAAAGTAAAAATATTTTAATAACTACACCTTTAATATCCTCAATAGACTTATATTGTGGGACGATGCTTTCCATGAAAATGAACTTATATTGCGAGACGAAGGGAGTAACGTGTTATGGTACATGCTATAATTTCAATATAAAAAATGACACAAAAAATACAGTTTTCTATTGTTTAAAGAAATTGTGCAATGGAACTAATTAAACACAAAATATAAGAAGAGAAATTAGTGTACACTATGCACATGACAGTTTGAGAAATATCGTTTATCTTAACTAATGGTCAAAACCTTACTTGTATAATTTTGGAAAGAATGCATATAAAAGACATGTACGATGTGTATTCCTTTCTCAAGATTTTCATGCGATAGTACAAGGATTTTCATATTGTTGTATCCAAATGTGTGCTTATACGTGTTTCTATAAATTTCTCTGCTAAACTCTAATATATAGTAAAACAAGATTAGAAATCTAATTAGCTATAGGATGTTTATTTATCCTTGTAGAGTAGTGAGAGAATTATTCAATTTCTATAGTTTTAATAATTGTTGTGCAGAAAAGTATATAGATATAATTATAGAGTTAGATGTTACTCTATTTGATAAAAAAGTTATTACTCTATAATTTAAGTGGAATTGTTAAATAATATTTAACTAAAAATTTTAAAAAATCATTTGAATTCTTTACCATTGGATTTGCACCACAATTCGTGGTTCGACCGACAAGGTCTTTGACTTGCCTGGCAGTCTGATAGAGCTAGGGTTCAAGTTCACCCAATTTATGATTTGAGTTCATTAGAATCATCAACAATAGATGGAGGAGGGTGGTGATGGACTGGCATTTAGGCGGCAAATTGGTGGTGGGCCACTAGGCATTGGTATGTAGGAGGACGATAAAGAGTATTAAGGGGATGGGAGACAATTGTGAGTGGCACGTTATGTCTTGGGAAGGCGGCGGATGGTTGAGACAATGGGTTCGGTGACAGAGAATAGGGATGTCAATCTCCTCTGTGTAGTGGAGCCCTGCTGGGAAAATTCTCATGAGGATGGAGTGAGGGATTTGATCTCCTTCCGCATGGGAATGGGGTTTGGCCCCGCTGCACTAGCTGGGTAGGGACAAGGTCGCCTTTCCCTGTGAGGCCCCATGGAGACCCGATAAAAATTATAAATATACTATTTTGTTTATAAATATATTATTTTCTTATATGTTGGGGCTAAAACATGAATCTATAAGTTTGGATATAATTTTTGAAGCAATATTTCTTAAAAATACATAAATACTTATAAATTAATAAATAGAGTCACATTATTTTTTAAAACATAATTTAACCTATTGTTTAGTCCCTATGTGGTCACTGTAGGTCAGGTCCCAGAGACCAGGGATAGGTCCGAGAGGCATAATGGGGGTGGACGGGGCTACCCTAACGTGGGACGAAGCAGGGATGTGGGAGCTTCTCCTAGGAGCCCACGCCCCGTTGCCACCGATAGTTGTAGCGGGGGTGGGGGTGACGTCATGTAGGATTGGTATGGTTTGTGGTTATAGTAAGAATGGATACGATCAATTAAAATGATTTGATATAAATTTAATGATAGAATTATTCTCTTTATTTGTAAGTAGAGAAGTATTTTTGTACGAAGAAATTCTGATCCCTGTTTCCTCACGCCCAAATCTAAATATTGTAGAAAGGTATGCTCTTATTCTGTGATCTAAAGAGAAACTTTTCATTTACTCTACCCACACCGTTTGTTCCATGCGATGCGATGCGAGCCGTTAGATTTGTATGTCAGCAGCCAAGTAAATGATTTCCCGTGATTATTACCCCTTCTTCTGGTTCTTCCCGTCCATGGTTGCCAACCCCCAACCCTCACAAAAGAGCGACCGAGACGTTCTCCGCCTCTCTCTTCGTTTCCACCGTCCCCCTTCTCCGGCGGCCGGCGCGGTGAGCTCTTCTCCTCCCCTTCCTTCGTTTCCACCGTTCTCCAGATCTCCCCCCTCCCCCTTCTCCGGCGGCCGGCGCGTGAGCTCCAGCCGGAGATCCCCCGCCAGCATCCTCGTGGGGATCATTTATTTCCTCTGAGCAACCTCATTCAAATCATTATTTCTGGGATGGATACTCCAATCCATGCAGTTTGTGGCTTGGTGGAGTACTAATAGCAGTTCATTTTCCAAAAACTTTTGGGGGTTCAGCTGAACTCCCATGCCCCACGTTAGGTCCGCCCCTGATTTGCAGGGAGTATTCCGGGATGCGCTGTCTAGGACTGAATCCCCAGAAGCATTCGCCCTTCAGGCAGTTCAGGAAGCAATTAAGCCTCAGGTATGGAGTGCATAGTCAGACATGCTTGTGTCTTATTGATAGATGTCGAGTTGGTAGCAAACTAGCAATTATTTTGCTTTACTGCATTTGTTATTCCATACATGCATATTAAGTCAGTTTCTCATCTGATTTGGCAGAAGCAAACAGTGCTGGTTCAAGAGGAGAACCAGTCCTTAGAGAATGCTCTGCGGACATTGCTGCAGGAACTTGTAGTAAGCTTCTTTATCACACATATAGCTATACTAATCTTTGTCCTCCCTTGGTAATAAAACTGTTGCAAAGTGATGTAGTCTTTTTTATTTTTCTGGCTCACCGCCTAACCGTTAGAAATTAGTGCAATAGAACAGTTCTTGTCCACTAAAAGTTTCTATGTTCTAATTGACAACTGACTTCAAAGTGTTAAGTACTATGTTTCTGAGTAGTGGAATTCTCTTGCTAGTTCATCGATGGGAAGCGAGAGGAATTGGTGCACTTCTTATTTGCTGGTAGTGCAGTACTAGAAACTATTATTGATTGCTGATTTTGTTTTATATTATATTTTTAGTCATCCGCAGTTCAATCGGGTACAAAAATTATGCAATATGGGAACTCATCGGATAACGCGGAAAGTAATTGCCTAATAACACGCCTTCTTGGTCAGTAGCAATTCTTCAACCAGTCTTTTTTTAGTTTCAATCCACATCTTTTTATTACTAACATCAGTTTCTGAGCACTGTTTAGTGCTTATGTAGTGTTAATTTTTGTTCTGATAAATTAAAGTTTTGCCCTGTTAGATATTGTGCTTTACCTTTGTGAAAGAGGGCATGTTGAGGGTGGTATGGTGTTCCAGCTGTTAGAAGACCTAACGGAAATGTCAACTATCAAAGACTGCAAAGACGTCTTTGGATACATTGAGAGCAAACAAGATATCTTGGGGAAGGTAATTGTGAATTTGTGATTTGTACTTCATTTGTTTGGTAGGTGGTGCTGGTAAGGCACGTAAGGTGTATATTCATAGTTTTGCTAATGGATTACCTTGTTGGGTTGTTTCTAGCAAGAGCTTTTTGGGCGTGGCAAGCTGGTTATGCTAAGGACTTGCAACCAGCTTCTTCGAAGACTATCAAAGGTCAGATTAGTTGTTTTCTTTTACCCAATCTATAAGCTAATTTGTTATGGTTCGGATAGTATAGATTAACATTAAGTTCGCTTGCTTTATTTTCCAGCTGAGTGATTTGATCTACCACTGAACTGAAAGCCATGTTCAATAATAGCTTTGCTAATAACATGTTTATTGTAAAATAAATGAGCTACTGGCCATATCATTAGAATCCTCTTCAACCTTGTGATGCCGTGGACCATGGTCCTTTAACTTCAGTGAGCATCTTGCAAGTGTTTTACCTGGCACAAAATGTGTGTTCCGTGCTAGCATTGATATTTCTTATATTCTGAAATTTCACAGGCAAACGATGTGGTATTCTGCGGACGCATTATCATGTTTCTTGCACATTTCTTCCCGTTATCGGAGCGTTCAGGTTTGCATATTACATCTTTTCATCCTCACATCTATTTGGCCCCTTATTAGCAAAGAATGTATAACTCTCTTTTGGGTACAACATTCATTTTCTTTGTCTATTTCATCAGCTCTCAACATTAAAGGAGTTTTCAACACATCGAATGAAACTAAGTATGAGAAAGATGCTACGGATGGTGAGTATGATTATCCTGATAAAAAGAAACTGTATATTTATTTTTTGTTGCATCGTATCGTATCTGTGCAAATTTCTTCTGTTTATCCTATCATCAGGAAATTGTCTTCGTAAATGATAACACTCCCTAATGCACCCTTTTATCTTAGGAATTTCTGTTGATTTCAACTTCTACAAGACCCTGTGGAGTCTACAGGTTGATATTCTGTACTCCTTGTCATTCTCTTGGATTCAAAACCATTATTAGATCTCCAGCATGTTTCTTAAATCTTAATTTTTCAACATTACATTGTTTTGATGCTCAAATTTTGGATTTTATTTATATGCTAGGAGCATTTCAGTAACCCGGCTTCGACCGCTACAAACCCGACAAAATGGCAAACGTTTGCTTCTAATTTAACGGTACATCCTTAAATGTTTTACTTGGACATGGACACAGGAGTCCGAATCCGACTCGGATTCGGGGTGTCCAATGCGGCAAAAAAAATTCGACACGGCAAATACTACTCGAAATTGGACACGGGTGTTGGAATCCGACTCAGATTCAAGGTGTCCGATTTGGCAAAATGTTTTGGACACTGGTGTCCGAGTAACACTGACATTTTTCCAATGACATGCAGCTTTGCCCTTTCCCAATGCAATGTGTTAGTTCTGAACTTCTGATTGATGTTAAGTTAATTAGTAGCTGAATTTCAGGTTGTGTTAAGCACATTTGAAGCTCAGCCTCTCAGCGATGATGATGGAAAGGTTAACAATCTTGACCAGGTGGAAGATGCTGCTTTCAACATTAAGTACCTGACCAGTAGTAAATTGATGGGTCTGGAGGTAAAGACTTTTGAGCAGCTGACACTAGTTCTGTTTTTGTAAATGTTCACTGTTTTCATATACCCATACAACAATTCCTTCTTTGCAGTTGAAGGATGCAAGTTTTCGACGCCACATCCTTGTCCAATGCCTTATATTTTTTGACTATCTCAAGGTACATAAATTTGGAACTTAGTCAGCAATGCAACATCAGTTTGTGCATATCAAATACTTGTTCAATTTTTTCAAGGATCAGTTTTCTTTTCTTCATCTGCCCTTTGCTTGATAGGCACCTATTTTGGCTTTCCAATTAGCTGCAAAGGCAAAAAATAGTGTTTTTCCCTGTACACTTCTTAAATTTTGGATCAACTCATTGCATCCTAATTTGGTTGATTTAGATATATATACCTGGCAAGGTTGTTGATGAGGTTCCTCTGTCCAAAACAAATGTAATGTTTGGCAGAATATGATGCGAGTGCATGTGGGCTACATATGCCATTAAAATAAGCTGTTTTCATTCTCCCCTTTTCCCTTCCATACTATCTGTTGGCTAGGCAGTGCAATTGCTATCTTCAGTCTCCCATATCTAGCTACGAATAACCATAGCCATAGTTGTTAGACAAAAATTGCTGACATTTGTGGTTGCCGCTGATGCCTGTGGCTTAATATATGTGACCTAGGCTGTAGAATGCTGACATGCATTTGGCAATCATTGAAGGGAAATTTATGAACTGACGAAAAATTATTTCAAGCTTCTTTGTTGTGTATGTCTATGTCATGCTCTTTCCATTGTGAACGGAAGATGTTTGCAGAATCTTGCAATCATTACAGACAAAAAATTTCTACCTATTTTCTTAGTTAGTGCTATTTCAGCGCTATTTTTTGTCGTTTGACTAGCTTGTTACTATCGGTGAGGTGCGGACTGCTGACAAAGTTATTCTGTTCCTCAGGCGCCTGGAAAGAATGACAAAGAAGATCCAACTGGGAGCATGGTTAGTAACTTGGCTGTTTATTTTCCACATATAGTAATTATAACATATAACTCGTGTACCTTATATGTGAACATTTGGAATGCTTGTCAACATTTTAGTATTTTGTGTCTCACTACATAATTTTTCTTGAATACTGTGCTATTTGCAACAGCTAATGTGACAAATGTGGTATTAGTTCTAATGAAAACCCTTGTTCTTTTTGGGTGGCTGTTGTGCCTGGTATTTGCGAGACTGCAGATAAGACTCCATATGGGTCGAACCGATTGTTATTAACTATTGCCATTGGTATACTTTTCACAGCGTGCTACTAGGTCTCCAAGTATCAGTAAATGCTGATGCACCAAGTGTTTGAATATAAGTATTTTTTGCTTAAAGTGAGGTGTTCCATACTGAGTGGTGCATGTAGCATGACGTCACTGGGTAGTACTACTTGTCAACCAATATAATTGTGTCAACTAATACCAACTGTGACTGCCTGATACAAGTAAACTGGGCCATAGTGTCTAGTACAGGAAATTAGGAATCCTGCTTCAAGATAATCTTCTATCAGATTCAACTACTTTAGTTGCCCTTTTGTTTTCTTTTGGTGATTTTTAGACAGTCGTTCAGTGATGATGTTAATTCTGTACATGAGATAGCCTCATCTCTTTTGCTCCTTTAATTAGAAAGAGGAAATCAAATCCTGTGAAGAACGTGTTAAGAAGCTTCTGGAGATGATTCCACCAAAAGGGAAGGAATTCCTGCAAAGCATTGAGCATATTCTCACGCGGGAGAAAAATTGGGTATCCTTTTAGCTGCACTTGTACAAGTTTTTACCTTGATCGTAGGAACTCTCACCACTAATGATTCTCATCCCTCTGACTACATTTTGGAAAGGTTTGGTGGAAGCGAGATGGGTGTCCTGCATTTGAAAAGCAACCTTTTGAAAAGAAATCAGGTCAAGCTGGAGTCAGAAAACGGTATGCTACTTGTTTCATCAGGCACTGAGCTTGCTGTTAATCTATTATTGATTTATGGCTGCTGGTTTTGCTGCTCAGTTGAACATAATGTGTATCTGTTAAATGAAATCTGAAACGATTTCAATATTAACTAACAAAGCTGCAACTATCAACTATGTCATACATTATACATCTGGTAAAGCGTTTTGTTGATAATTATATAGTTGCAGTTAATTTGTTCAGGGCCATGTGTCACAGGAGCTTGTAAGTCAAATACCATATTACCATTGTGTGTATTATATGACAAATTAGGGATTTGCCACTCCATTGAATTGTACTTGATTATTTGCCACTCCATTGTCTCGTTGACATATGGATCCTGACATGTGGACCCAGGACACATATGTCAACGAGTCATCAAGTGGCAAATCCTTAATGCCAAATTTTGTACTGGCAAATCATCTATTCATAAAGCGAACATGCTAAATTTTATGTGTAGCTTGTTTCGTACTAACGTGGTATCATTAAGATATTTATGTTTGTCATAAGCAAGAAGCATGAACTTAAACAGTTTCAGATGTGCATCTTTATGAAATGTGAGAACTTAACACACATGGTGATCAATGGAGTTAGATGGGTTGGTATACGTATGAAATGCACGTTGGGTATTAGCTTGTACAAAATGCCACTAAATTTGATATTTTTGCAACATTGGAGGATGTAGGAATGGATTTTGACATCAATGGTCTTATTGGGATTTTGTGCTCTATATTATTCTAGAAAAAGGGTAACAAGCGACAATTTAAATAGAAAATATTGCAATTTTTTTGACCTAGCATACTTCTTCCCTTTTCTCACATCAGTTTGTAGTACAATTTTTTACAAGAAAGTCCATGTGCAAGTCCAATCTTAATATCTTATAGTTTTATTTTGTCATACAAAAAGGGTATTAGGGATACTTTGTTACTACATTTTATTCTGTGATCACTCTTGTTATTTGATAGATCATTATGTTTTTTTAACTATTTAATATTTCACTTTCTTTTATTGTAGTAAGCCAAGGTGGAGATTGGGAAACAAAGAACTTGCCCAACTGTGGAAATGGGCAGAACAAAACCCTGTATGTTTTACCTACAACTTCCCATTATTATCATGTTTGACTGATTACTAATGAAATCACATGAAATGCATCGGTGTTGGACCCTCTTGAGTGCTACAATATTGAAGAAGTTCTTATGTGTAATTCCAGCAATGATTGTGGAGTGACGCTTACAGTTTATTTTTACCTGTATATGGAGAAAATAGTTTGAGTGTCAGTGCTGAATACACTTCAGTTGGAAAATGTCTACACATTTTTTCCATGTTACTGCACCATTCACTTCATTTGGTAATATATTTTTTTAAAAAAATAAGAATCAATTATTGTATAGCATATAGGTGGTTAAAACGATCAAGCTATAAAAGAGCACTGATCCTTTAAGTTGAGTTTTTAAAAGATCAATATATAAAAGAGCTCTGTTCCTGTAGTTTCAGTCTTAATATTTTTTCCATACAGTTCCCTTTTTGTGCTCATCTGTGTCATATTTTTGGCCGTACAATTTCGCATTTGATTTTTCTAAGTCACATCTAATTTGATAATTTCTGTTGGATCTGCAGAATGCTTTGACTGATCCTGAGTGTGTCCGCATGCCATCAGTTACAGAATATTGGAAACCACTTGCAGAAGATGTAAGCACTTTAGTTTTTCTTTGATGGTTATTTTGCACCTTTGCTCATCCATCCTCTTGTTTTTAAGTAGAACGTTTTATTAATACAATCCTCAATTATCACTTTGTTTATATAAACTTGCAGATGGATACATCCGCTGGAATTGAGGAGGAATATCACCACAAAAATAATCGTGTAAGTTGAAAAACCATGAAGATAGGGATGGTTTTAATCACATCTAGAAAGACGCAAAAGACTCTGAGCTGATAGGGATGGTTCTAATCACATTTAGAAAGAAGCAAAAGACCCTGACCTTTTATCAGTGGCAGTGGTCATGCAAACGAGGCTCTCCTTTCATAGACACTGATTTCAAGGATGCCTCTTTTTTTGTGCCTGATGTCGAAAACAGTATTCCATTTTTATATTGAATACAGTGTGGTCTCAAGAGCAGCATTTGTTTGACAGGTGTATTGCTGGAAAGGGTTACGTTTTTCAGCCAGACAGGATTTGGAAGGGTTTTCTCGAGTATGTTTTATTCTATGAAGTCTCATGACATATTTTATTTTCAATATTGTATGCTGGATTGCCAGGTCCTCCTATAAGTACAGCTAATGACTACTATTCCATTTCAGTTTTGTGATTACGGGATTGAAGGAGTTGTACCTCCAGAACTCTTGCCACCCGAAGTTCGTTCCAAATTTTCTTCTAGGCCTGCTGAAAAGGCTAAACGACCTAAAAGGGAAGAAACAAAAGGCACTTCAGCTCAAGCCAAAGAGCAACAGGTACTTCGGGCATCTTCTGGAGCATATTTGGACTAGCTTGTTCTGTTCGGTGTGTATAGCAATAATAACATGTAATATGCATTTTTTTTTTCTTTGTCTATGCAATGGAATCCTGTCTGAAGGTTGCTGCGGCCACATCTGAGACCGATGGTGGCGGCAGCGGGGCTGACCCAGATGAAGGGGTGGTTCCAATGGATTCTGATAATGGTGCGATGGAGGATGGTCAGAAGCAGAGCCCGGAGGAAGTCTCTGGGCCCGAAACTGGACAGTGCGAGGCTGAAGCCGATGCTGAAGATAACATGAAAAATTAGCCATAGAATTTCTGCCGGGAAGATGTTAGCATCCTGTTGCCAATGTTTTCGATTTGAGATCGGCCATTTTTGGAGCCACTGTGCCACCCCTAAGTTGGGACATCTAGTTAGCACAGCCAGTAATGTTTTCCTAAGTGGTTGATGCCGTGCTTTAACCTGACATGCATATAGACAGCTTGTTTCGTATCCGTACGTGTACATTTAGGGTGTGTTTGGTTACCTGCACCATCCTAGCTTGTTTCGTATGAGCCATCCAGGCTAGCCTTAGCATGATTGAGTGGATGCAAGTTAAGTTGTTTGGTTGCTTGTTTGTGCATCTCACGGGCCTGCATTAGAGAGAAGTCTAATTTCTGTGTTTTCTCCATCCTGTATGAGTGGGTGCAATTGCATCCACCTGGCCAGGATGAACAGGAAACCAAACATGTGTCTAACAGATACAGTTGCATCCACTCATGCGATTTAGGCACCATGCATGCAACTAAACACACCCTTAGAGTGTTGCCTTGAATCCTCCTAGTAGCTGTAGCAAGCTCAATTTTTAATCGCAGCTCCATTTCGTTGCCGTCGAAAGCTGCCAGCTCGTGTTACCGAGTGCCAGCTCCACCTACTGGATGGAGCATTTTGAAGAGCGCTGACGCTCATCTGGTGGCAAATTCCAAGTTTCAGTTTTGAAATCTGAATCGTCCAAACTAATTTCGCACGCAGTGTTGGATCCCGGCGGCTGCCTTCAAATGCTCATCAGACCAACCGCCTTGAATTTCTCTTGTCGCAATAACAATCCGAATAATAAATGGCTCCCTTGGTAAAGTCCTCTAGCAGTATCTCGTAAGGCTGGTTGGTCCAGTCAACAAACTCGACAGGCACAAATCTCATCTGGACCGTCCATTCGATTCGTAGAGAGCATCTGGACGGCTCGGGTGAAGCACGGGACCCCTGTGGGCTGGGCTGTGGCTTGGACGACACAGGTCACAAGCTGCCCGGGCCGAGTACGTCAGCTGCTGGCTGCTGCTATATAGTAGTAGTAACATGATGGCACACTACACTCAGGTCTTTCTCTCTGCCTAGTGGTAGTACAGACCAACGAAGGCCTCTTCGCATTGTTCACACAATCACACTCCACACTAGACAGCTCAAGCTGCTTCTTCCGAGTAGACCAAGAATGGCGCTCTAGTCTCTCCTCCTCCGTAGCTGGTCTCTGCTTCATTCACTCTACTTACTACCTGTAAGTTCTCCTCTTTACCAGAGTACTCTCTCTCTCTCTCTCTCTCTCTCTCTCACAGAGGAGGGACTCACTGTATGCCATTTCGTTTCTTTTTCTAAAGATTACTGCGTCGTTAAGAGGCTTATTGGCTACTCTCCCTAGGTGTGTACCAAGCACTAGTAACTATCAGCTACCTTGAACCGTCTAGGTTTACCCTCGTTAGTTTTCAGAAAACCCATGGCACTATGTATGTTGCCAGCCATCTATGAACCTAGAGGAAAAAGATGGTAAAGGAAGACGGAGATGCACTACAAGACAATAAATAATTCCACTGCTCGGAACTAGTAAATCGGTACGTGCTGTCCTTCTTTTACGAGTAAAGAGGACACTGTTTTCTCTCGTTTGTTTTTCACGGGACCCATCCGTCACACTAACCACATCCATTGAAGCCTCTTTAGCTCACCACCAAACTAGCCATTAAAACTCTCTTAGCTCTCCTACTTTGAACCCGGCGGGTATCATCACAGTACTCGCACCGGTATTAGTAAAATTTATCCGTTATAATTCTTATATCTGCACGCGGGTAACAGAGACCCAACGGGTAATCTGTATCCGTATTATGGATATATGCCTCTGCAAGTTGTAGTAGCATATCTTATAAAACAATTCAATGAAAAACGTATATTAGATATACGTATTAAAAATTAAATATTATACTAGAGTATATAGTTGACTCTTGGGCAATATATCCTATAAGTTAGTTAGGGTTTAGAGATTTTAATGGGCTAATCGACTGGGTTGTACAGATAGGCCTTAAGTAGTTGGATCGGATTGTTAGTGGACTAGACTCACGGATACGGTGATAATAGTAGAACGGATCCGTACTCGCTCTACCCATTGAGTAATAACTTTTGCCTATCAATAGACCCGTAAGTACAAAAATAGTTCATATCCATCCTCTAATGGGGTTAATATCCATCAAATGACTGGGTTGTACAGATAGGCAAAGCTAGTACCGCAGGCAGGAGCACATGAGGTCAAAATCAGCGTATGCACGGCAGGCCTCCTCCTGCTGCTGTCCTGCACTCCTCCGTCCATTTCATATACCCCATAGCCATATGCTGTCCTGTAATGACGACCCCAAGAGCGACAACACCACGCCTCCTCCTGCACGCACAGTGCTTGCTTCTTGTTGCCACTCTGCAGCCACGCCATGCGTCTACTCTGCACGCGTTTCCTTTGCTTTGTTGTTTTCCTAGCTATAGTCTGCGTGTTGTGTCTTGTGTATGCGAGCTGTTACTCTGAGCTGCTGCTGCTTACTCGTTTTCTTTTCTTTTAACCTGTGGTCTGTGCTGTGCTCTCACGCCACAGCTACCTCTGCGTGGCGTGCAGTGCAGGCCTCGGCACGGACGAGACGAGGCTAACGTTGCTGTTCGCTGCGGGCCTTTGCCCTGGTTGTCCCAGCTACCGCCGCCGGCTATGGAGACGGAGACGGAGACGGAGCAGACGAGCTCGATCGTCAGCCGCCGCCCGCCCACGTGCCCCCCTTGGCTCCAAGCGGCCATTGCAGGTCCTTCCTCTTCCCCACCCGTTACTCTCTCTCTCTCTCTCTCTCTCAGTATCTGAACTTCATCGTCATGTATTTTCTTTATGTATTTACATGCCAAAATTTTTAAAATTTTTAGGACGTTGACCTAAATTTGAAGTGAAATTCAAACTAGAGTTTCCTATTTTAATGGTAGTTTATTGTAGGAACGTGCTGATTTTTATATAAATCAGCAAAATATATGATCTAAGTTCGTTTAAATCTTCTACTCTGAGCATGTTTTTTGAAAGATATATATTTTATTTGAATTGTAATAGATGTGTTTATAACTTAAAACTAATATTTTTAAAAAAATATATACTTAAATTTGACGTGAATTTGCACGTTTAAAACCATGGTGCCTTATTCTGCCGTGTTTGCATGGTATGTATACTTGTGCTTGCCGCTACTCAAAATCAAAACCGAAACACATTTGTCCAGTTGTGGTGGTTCGAAATGGGTCAAGATTCCTTTTTCTATCCAGGTTCTATACGTGATTAATTAAAAAAGTAGGGTAAAATTTATTCTACCAACAAAAGTATGGTTTTTATTTTAACGATCAAATAAGTTTAGAAAACAAAATTTATAACAAAAACGTGACAGTCTTAATGTACGAACCAAACAGTCTCTTGCTGGTCGAGCCTGCATTTTAACTCTGAGCTGAGAGGTAGCTGACAGTACTGTTAGGATTAATTGCAGTTGATTTCGGGGTTAAATTCGTGGTCACGGGTGTCCTAGGATACGCATTTATGAGCAGCAGGAGAATTGCGAGTGAGTATACTAGCTAGCCAGGCTATGATTCCTGCTCCTGTACCGTGTCTAGCTCGGCTTCACTGGGCTACACTACTTTACAGTACCAACGCTGGTATAATTGATTAGTAGTATTTGTTAGTGTACGCTTTTTTTTTACTATAATTTATCACATTACTATATCTTAATACTGGTTGGATCCCCGGTTATAATAAATTACCAAATATGCACTAACTTTACGATAAATAATCAAATCTGCCGGCAACTTCCGCTAAGGGGGTGTTTGGATTAGGGGTATTTCATTGGAATGTTTTAGGATTTAGTTCAAATTTGAACTAAATCCCAAAACCTCCCAAGAAATTACCACTCATCCAAGCAGGGCCTAAAACTTTCGCATTTGTTCTTCACCGGAGTGGTAGGAAATAGGTAGGGGGGTTTTATTTACTACTCCACGGTTCATTTTTACTTGTACATGCTTCCTCCTGTGGTAGGACTTGAGACGGACACGAGAGAGAAAGGAAGCATGCGTTTGTTCCCTTTCTTTTGTTCAGTAGCTTCTCCGTCTTGGAATCTTCCTCCCATGGATTCCTCCTCCCTTGGATTCTCACTTCGCTCATTGCTTCGAAATTTGAAATTTGAACCCACCCTCTGGGCTACATTGGCAAAGTTGGCAGCAGTCAAATCACTCCAAATCCAACCCAATCACTAGAAAACCATCTCAATTCAGTGAGAGAATGACTCACCTCGCCTCAGTCCCTCCTCACCCTTTGTCCATTGAGCAGCGTCAAACCGTCACTGCCGTAACATTTTTTTTTTTTTACAAACAGTCTCTTCACTTTTCTTTACCTTTGACTGTATACTACTCCCTCTAGTTTGATAATAGATGTCGTTTTGGACATCGATATGGTCTTCAAAACATAACTTTAACCGCTAATTTTTATTATAATATATTTATAAAACCCAATAAAATTATAATATTATGAAAGTACTTCTCGAGACAAGTCTACACATATAATTTTCATATATACAATTTAAATATTTAAAAATATATTGATAGTCAAAGTTTTAGAAGTTTGACCATCACTATATCCAAAACGACATCTATTATCAAACTGGAGGGAGTACCAAGGATTCAATTTTCGTTTTCGGACTCCATCTCGGGCCTGGCCGAAATCCGAAATTTCGACGAGATTCGGAAATTTCAGACAAAATCCGGACGAAATTCAAAAACCAAAATTCAAATCCGGTTTTTTTTAAACCGAGAAATCCGAAATTTCGTCCAAAAAACCGAAATCTCGGCGAAATTTTTTAGGGTTTTCCAACTTTCAAATTTTTAGGGTTTTTTTCAACTTCGCGGAAATTATGATCTACCGACTGTTCCACATGGGAAATGACGTGAAGAACCCAATCCGGTCAAAATCCGGTCAAATCCGGTCAATTACAGTCAAATCCGGTCGACTTTTATACAAATTTCGGTCCGTTTAACCGAAATTTCGGTCCAAATCACCGAAATTTCGGCGAGATTTTAATGTACTGTAGCACTTCAAAAAAAATTTAGGGTTTTTTCATTTCGCCGGGATTATGAAACTCGGAGGGGTCCGAAATCCGAAATCTCGCCGAAATTTCGCCGAATTTCGGCGAGATTTTGAACCCTGGGGAGTACTGTGCTAACCATTAGTATGAACTCTACATCGTGTAACAAAGCCGTTTTACTTGGGCGTAGTTTTTTTTTACTGTATGCTAAATTTAATATGAATCGGTGATTCTTTTTTATCCGATGATCAGATTAATTAGAAATTATTTATACTTTTTTGATAGTAAAAACTACCTTTAATAAATCAGCATCTAATTTATAGTGCCTATTTATATACTGTCGGTAAAATTCCTCATTTGCTTGCTACATTTCCGTTGGCATTGAACGTGCTCACTGATGATTCTACCTTTTAACGTGCAACTAATGGCTTGCAGACATCGAGCAGCGCGTGCGCGGGCTCGCGGCGAGCGTCCCGGACGACGCGGCGGCGGCGGCGGCGGACCACTCCTTCGCGGCGCGCGCCGAGAACTACTACCACAAGCGGCCGCAGCTGCTCGCGCTCCTCACCGATCTCCACCACCGCTACCTCTACCTCGCCGACCGCTACTCACAGTCGCTCCTCGCCAAGCCCCACCACATCCACGCCGCCGCCGCCTCCTCCGACTGCTCTTCCGATGTCGACGACCGCTCCTCCGACGCCGACAGCTCCCTATCCTACCAGCCACCAGCCTGCATTAACGTCACCACCCACGAATCCGCTCCCGCGGCCTTTCCAGCGGACGCTGACCTGCTCTTGGCGGAGCTGGTCGCGGCGTGGGTCGACCGGGACATCCTGGCCGACGAGGCGGAGCGCCGGAAGGCGGAGTCCGCGAGGAAGATCGGGCTGCAGGGCAGCCTTCTCGAGGTGCTGGAGTCGGAGAGGCTGGTGCTGCTAGGCGAGAATGCGCGGCTGGGGTTACGAGCGTCGGCGGCCGAGGAGGAGGCGGCGACCGCGGCCGCCGAGCTCGGGTACATGCGGCGCCGCGCGGCGGAGATGGCGCGGCTGGTGGTGAAGCTCCGGGAGGACCACCGGGTGTGTATGCTGGGGCGCAAGATCGAGGCGCTGCAGTCGCAGCTGTACGGGCTGGAGCTGCGGAACCGGGAGTGCTACGAGGCGATGGCGGCGTGGGAGACGGAGCGGAAGGTGGGCGTCGCCGAGATCGAGAGGCTGCGGGCGGAGAACCGCCGGCTGGCGGCGGAGGTTGAGGCGGCGGCGACGCAGAAGCGGACGGGCGGCAGCGGGTGGTGGTGGTGGGCGAGGGTGCGGCTGGCAGCGGAGTGGACGCCGTGCACCCCGACGGCGGTGACGGTGAGGAAGGTCAGGGAGCAGATGAAGGGCAAGTACAACGGCGGCTGCTTCTGCCTGTAGCGGCGGCGGCGGCGGCGGCGGCGTTGGATCGTTTTGGTGGGGTCCTCCCTTGTGTTTTTTGTGCTGTTCATTTTGCCCCTTGGTTTCTGGTGATATTAGGGAGCTTCCTCATCCTGGGCTAGACCTTGATATAGGATTTAGAGCTGGGTGGGTTACTTTATACATATGGTATAAAGTAAGGTGTAGAATGAATAGTTGTTTTGGGGTACTCGGCTCAACAGACCTGTGTCTGTGGTATGCGGAGCAGGGCAAGTATATATACTTAATATAGTACTATATTATATTACATGTGGTAATGGTGTCTAATGTGACGTTGGTCGTTTAGTCATGTCATGTTTAGTGTTATAATGCGATGCCTATCTTTGCCTTCACTTGCCCATGGTTCGAGTATGCCCGACTAGATTTGGTTCATATGTTTAAGAATATATCTGTATATCTTATAAAAAAGTTAATATAATACTTCTAAACAGTGATTGAAAATCTACCCAACGTCTTAAGCTACGAAACCAGACGTTTGATCTCCAAATCTGATTTTGTGGAGTGATGTCCCCACCCCCAACCCCCTGCGCTCCTGATCACGCTTCCACAGCTGCCGGTCCATGTATCTCCCTAACCCCGTATTTTGATATGGAAGAGTAGCCTTTGTGAGCTCCAGCCGTCATTCATCTAGACTTGCCCAACATATTTACCTTCTACTTGTTTCCTATTACTGTCTAATGCTGATCGTTGCAACATCAAGGCATATACACGTGCAACCGTCGTCGACCCCTACTAGGAACACCCGTTACACACTCTCCGGCGGCCTCGACCCTATTCCGTATGGTTGTGTCATCTCTACATTGAGCTCTTTGTTCATCTGATTTTGTACACTCACGCTTTTATTCATAACGATACATGTATGATGTTATACATGCTTGACAACCTCTTCTTTCTTGTTGGTCGATCATCTTTTTCGATGCTGGCCAACTTAATATTGTGGCTTCCTCACTAACTGCGCTGATCTAGATCTTCACTGATGCTGGAATATCTACTTTGATCACTATCTAACAATATGGAGAATCTTCTCGTTATCGTCGGTGACATCATGCCCCTCACCAACAATGGCACGCTCTTGTTATCCGATGGTCCCATCCCATGTCATCCGTAAATTTGTCTTTAGTGCAAAGTTGCATCTCCACTCTGCTAGGGCTTCCCCATCAAAGAGCTTCTCTATTTTATTGTATTATTATCTTCAATTACTTGATTGTGTTTAGAATTGCTTGTTTGTGCTTGATTGATTAATATAGCAATTCTTGTTTAAAGACATAATTAGTTAGTACACTAGTGAGCCTAGTTAATTTTGGCCTTGCCAAAACCTTAGTTATTGTCTTTCGCATGTTGTTTAGATTTTGACATAGGGGTAATTAGAGCGCATCTTGTTAATAAGAAGATTTTATAAACGCATATTCACCCTATCTAGTCGTATCCTCGACCCACCATCATCGCTCATTACCACGACTCTTGGCTCCTTCGATTCTAACCCTTGTCTTCAACGACTCCGGCGAGTAGCATGATATTGTTCTCATTGGTTGATAGAATTTTGTTTATTTATGATTCATTCTTAGGATATTTTTTGAATTTTGTTTATTTACTTATCAATTCATATGGAAATTAAATTGCTATTTTTTTGAATTTCAATTATCTTTTGTTAGAATTCGGTCCCACCAATTGCAACGAGGTATATATTTTTTTCCCTTTTTTTCTACTACGATTAACGTAAGAATTTTCTGGCCTTTTCTATCGCTTTAATAAGATAATAGGTAGATGTTATAGCCGTATTGCAATCCTTTTTTCGGTTCGGAGATGTGAACATGCACGCCAATGCTGGTACCCGCTCCCTCCTTCCATTTTGAATCAAAACAACAACGGGCTAGGGCTGGGCCCAAATGTCCATACCACTTAAATCTAGGAGGAACAGTACAAGCAACTAGTAGTAGTAGCGAGTCATTCCTCGAGGGATGAGCCCAAGAGAGCAGCTGCTGGGCCGCATGGTCAGAAAAGCAACCCGGCAGCCTCGATAGAGATGAGCCCAAGAGAGCTTGCTGCATGCATGTGTCTTCAAAAGGGCACTGAAATTGCATTTGGGTACACGGTATACATTGCTTTCTTTTCCTTGCTTCTTTATCACTTGCCTGCACTGAACAATTACCTTCCTAAAGAGCCAAACTAATCTCCCCAGACTGCAGAAGTTATCAGTGAAAAAGGAAAAGAGGCAATTGATTTCAGTAAGGACAATCAGAAAACATGAGCTGACCAAATTGTTTGATAGAAGAGGAGCGACAGTATGATTCCAAGGGGCACTTCCCTCTAACTTCAGGGGAATTGACTTCAGAGGCGTAAAGTACAGTATGTCGCCGTAGGATCCACAGAGGACGACAGAGATGAGCGACTTTCGAGGGAAGTCAATTCCTTTGAAGTTAGAGGATCTCTGTCGGTGTTTCGTGCACCGGCAATACGAATTTATGGTCGGATGGGGTCGCGCGCTCCCTCTCCCCGAATGGTCGACTCAAGGAGTCAGAAGATGTATACTGGTTCGGGCCGAATGTCCCTACTCCAGTTCGTGCGGTGTGAATGTATTGATCTTTGGGAGACGGACAAGGGTGTATGAAGCGAGGCGGACGGCCTACTGTCCGATCCCTTGAGGTTTTCGCTAGGAGTCGAGGCTACCTAGGAGACTGTTTTCTCTTTTCTCCGCGCCCCTCCTCTCGGCCCTGCCTCCCTTATATAGACGGAGGAGGCAGTTACACGGAGTTGGGAAGACTACGAGGAGAGGGTGCACGTCTTGAGGTCTCGGCTTGTCTTGTCCTGGCCAACCTGCCCGTCCCGAGGTGGGGTTGGTGGCTCTGTGGCGTACAGTCTTGCGTAGTGCTGTCAGGGTGGCGTGTTGCGTGGTGCTCTTGTCAGCCTCGGTGGCTTTAATGGCGCTTGACTTTGCTTTGGCCTCGGGAGTGGGCGTACTCCTCTGCGGTGTGCCAGGCGACGGGACGGGGGCTTGACTTCTTCGGTGGCTCTTCGGCGACCTTGGGAAGGAGCCGCCTACCCTGCACGAATGTCGGTGGGCCCAGCTGCGCACAAAGCGGCGCGACGGCGTGGGCCCTGCTGGCTCGTGCGCAGGTGGAGCTTGAGCTTCAATATCGGGCGGCCGGCGCATGCCGACCGCCCGGAACCGGAGTCCGCCGACCGTCCGGGGTCGGCCCCGCATAGGTCGGGGCTCGTTCCCTGCGGCCCAAGTACCTTTCGGTGGTGCCGGGCCTCCGCCGTGATGGGTCAGCCCGTTCGTGCTTCCGGGCTGATGGGGGTACCCATGGTATGGGTACTCGTCAATCTCATTCCGTCATTTCTATTGTTAGAGGCGTAAAGTACAGTAAACATCGTACTTATTTTGTATATTTGTTAGAGGCGTAAAGTAAACATCGTACTAATGCATGAAGATATTAATAAATCTGAATATTTGTTAGAGGTGTCAAGTAAACATCGTACTAATTTTGCACGGAAAAACAAATAGTGTATATTTACGAGTAAAATCATTAACAAAAGTGCACCGAAGACTTGACGGGAGGAGTAGAAAGTTATAGTTGTAGCTGCATCCTCCAACAAGCCAAATGCGTCAAACCCACCGGAAGCGAAGCGAAGCGCAAAGGAAGGAAGGAAGGAAGGCTCCTTCCTCACTTGCCAAGCAACAAAACCAATCAAAGCCCGCGTTATCCTCGGCTCCTCTCGCGCGCTTCGCCATCGACACCGGCAAGGAAAATCGCCCAAAAATAGGGCGCGAGCGATGGGCGTCGCCTCGGCGCCTGCGCCCCTCCACCCTCCCGTCAAACAAGACGCCCTCCTCCTGCCACGGGACGACGGCAACGGCGTCCTCGTCCTTGTCGATGGTGGTGGGCGCGGGCCGAGGGGGAGCGCTTGCGCGGCCTTGGTGGAGCACTCGCCCTCGCCGCCGCCCATGTCGTCATGCGGCCGCTACATCCTGCACCGCGTCTGCAGGTTCGACACCCTCGCCGGCGTCGCAATCAAGTACGGCGTAGAGGTAGTAACGTCTCTCCGGCCGTCGCCTTCATTAACGGTTAAGTTCGATGGTGACGATCGGCGCGCTCCTTCAGGTGGCGGATGTGAAGCGGGTGAACGGCCTCACCACCGACCTGCAGATGTTCGCGCACAAGATGCTGCGGATTCCGCTCCCCGGAAGGCATCCACCCGCCGCCTCCCATTCTCCTACTCGGCTACCCATTCATGGGAACGGCGCCGCCGCCGCCGCCGCTCCTCCATCCGCTTCCCCAAGCGCCACCGATCGCACCAGGTACACGCGCACACACCATACCTTTTTCTTTTGTTTATTGGTTACAGCCGAAAGATGGAGTTTTTGACACCTTTGTGAATAAAAAATGCACTGTTCAATACAATAGCGAACCATTTGTCCTCCTCTAAAATGACAGATTGTAGTAATCGTTTCACTTAATTCTCTCTTCTTCTTTTTTCTGTGATTATATTGCAACCTAACAGCTAATCACTGCTATTTCATTGGGAGAGTATGGAACCGTGAATGCTAATGTGCAGTAGAAATCAGATCATAGTGATCGATTTGTTTACTGTATGGAATCGGGTTATGAACAATTCTAGCGACATTTCAGCTAGACTTGGCGCTGACTGTTATTGTTCGCAAATACGTACAGCAGTACATAGCTTGACAATGCCCCACCACCAAGGAAACAAGTCAAAACCCGGTGAGGTTGGCAGGTTCGGCTGGAATCCACACGAACTGACTGACTGGAACTCACACTGGCAGTCACTATTGAGTATTGAACACTGACTTGACACCTAGTGGCAACTGCGCTGTGCTTTTCTGAACCTGATAAAAGGGCTCTGCCACTGGGTTGCAACTCGCAAGTGCTACATGATGACAACATCCAAAGAAAAGCAACGAGGAAACAAAATGCGATCCTACCTGTGAACCGATAGCTGTAGCCTCCACATGCTTGCACTCGCTGCCCAATGCCCATAGCTTTTATATTCTCGACAGACACATATCTAGTACTTGTGATAATGGTTACAGAACATATGAGAACAATTCATAGCATCGACTCGTCACAAGTACAAAGTTTTTTTGAAATGGATTTTAGTGTGAAAAGACAGCATATTTAATTGATACTCTATTATGTAGATTCTTAGCACTTCCCTAGTTGGCATTGCATATGCTGCTGCTCTTTCTAGTTTATTGATGAACCATGTGACGCCTTTTCACAATACCGACTGCTGAATCTTAATATCAATGGACTTCTTTGCTATTATACGTCATGCTTTATCTGCAATAATGGTATAATTTATTTCAGAGAATGGACTACGCGTCGACCTCCCAAAAATGCTACCTTGGATCCGTTTCTGAAACCACCGCGCAGCACAGTTTCACCATCCATGAGCCTCTTGCAGGAATACTACGGCCTTGCTCCACCCCCAAAGGCGGACCCAACAAATGAAGGCACCGAAATGGCGACATATAGTAAAGGTAAAATCGTCACTGTTTGCTTGGATGCTGACAACCGATTTTTTTTTTTTAATAAAACTGACTCCTGATTCAGAGATCCTCTAAGTTCTGAATCTGAACCACCTCCAGGTCAGCATAGGAAAGCTAGAAGCTTACTGACTGGCTTTTCTCTTGTAAACGGGGACGCCAATTGGGAGATTGATGGTGCTGAAAAGCCGATAAGGCGGCGCCAGAAAGCCGATCCTGAGTTGTCAACAATGGAGGGCAACAGTGGTGGCCTATTGACGAGGGTCGGGCAAGGCTTGGCACTGAGGCCAAAGTCTGGAAATCGCCCAGATATAAACGGTAGTCAGCAAGATCTCGTAGCGACCGGGGTGCCTTGGTATGGTGATGGATTGCAAGCTGTGAGGAAATCATCAAGCACTCCAAAATTCCAAGATTCAGACAACAACATTGCTTCAGTGTGGCTGATGAGCAAGTGGAGCTTAAAGCCAGATGCTTTCACTCTACCTCTCCCAATCCCACTTTTCGACAGCATTCCAAAGCCTCTTTTCGACAGCATTCCGAAGCCAATTGCCGCTTGGAGAAACAAGGCAGCCAGAGATTAGTAAGGTTCATAGCTCTCGTTTATATGCCTTATATGTATTGGTTGTTGCTGGTGATCTTAGTCGAGGTGCAGGAAGGACCTGTAGTGTTGGTTTACAGAAACACTGGTTTGGACAACGGACACTACAAACACAGAGAAATATTAGTTCTACAAACACACTGTACTGAATCTGCTGCACCAAGGCAGCAGCAGCAGAAGACAGCAGTCGGTTTCCTTGTTATAAATTATAGTTGAGACCTCAGAGCCTTGGGGCTTGTTGGAGGTTATTCTTGTACACAATGCAGAAGTGCAGATAAAACTAATAAAGAAGTGACTTTAGTCATGCTTCTGTATTGCTGCTTGATGTGATTTCAACTTTATTGTTCAAATGTTAGCCCGCACAATTTGTATGGTTTGATCTAAATGAACTTATAATTGAACAGTCCCTGTCTCTTCTCCAAGCCCGCCCTCTCCTCGCCTTCTTCTCCTGGACCGGCAATCTCGTCTCGTCCAACCTGATTTCTCTGTCCTTTCCGAACGCTATACCGTTCTTTAGCATTTATCTAAAATCCATATCAGCCACCTGGAATCTTGATACCAAGGGAGGAAATGTTGGAGAAAGTTTAGCTTCAGATAGACTTACAAGTTTGTGAAATAAAAAGATGACCAAAAAAAAAGAACATTTATAAGTTCAACAGCTGTTTCGTGGGCATGTCAAGGATTAGGGAGGAAATGTTGGAGAAAGTTTAGCTTCAGATAGACTTATAAGTTTGTGAAATAAAAAGAAGACAAAACAAAAAAGAACGTTTGTAACGTTCAGATACTTATAAAAAAATGATGCCCCCACGCAGGATCGAACTACGGACCTTCAGTTTACAAGACTGACGCTCTACCACTGAGCTATAGGGGCTATTCCTCTACCACTAACCTATAGGGGCTATTCACCACTCATCTGGGAAACACCCACATATATATATATATCCTGTCTCAAGTCGCACGCCTGTTCGGGCGTAGCAAACTGAAACCGGCATCGCGGAGTCGGAATCCGAGTGGCATCCTCTCATCGGCGGCGCGGCGACCTCCATGAGCCTCCGCCCAGTACGGTTAGGTACGACGGAAAAACCTCCCTTCACACCTGCTTTAGCCTTGATGAAGCAGAAAATGTGCTCCAACGCTCTGCGCTGCTCAGCATTTTCTGTCTGCGATTTTATCTTGCACCAATTCTGAATGCAACAGATTTTAATTTTTTTTTTATCCTTTCATATTAGTAGCACCTCAGCCTTTAGAGATTTCATTAAATTGAACACATCCACTGATGCTTCCCAAAATGTACTCCAACGTCCTCAGCATTTTCTATCTGCAATTTTATGTTGCACGAATTGTGAATTCAACAGATTTAAATTTTTTCTGCCCTTACATACTGGCAACCACGCCTTAGTCTCTGGAATTTGATAATAAAAAAAGCCAAGGGCAGGAAGCAATAGGGATGTTAAATCATTTTAACTTTCATCGATATTTTTGTGAAAATTTAGATTGGTCATGTCGACAATTTACTATCAACCTTACAAAATAAATACGGGAGGCTCAACACATAGAATCACGCAGTGAACACTAAATGCTTGTTACGTATCAGTTAAGTATAGAAAGCGTGATTCATCTGGTTGGGGGAAAACTAAAATTGCTCGATCAAAGATGGTTTTTGGAGTTGCTCCAATAAAATTTCCTGCGGTACAAGAGATCGAGAAGAAGCCATTCGGGCTAACTGGTCAGCGAGGAAATTGTATTTTTCAGTAATGTATTGTACTTCGAGATAAAACAAAAGTGCCTTTCAAGCTTTCAAACTTCCAATAACTGCTGGGGCATGATATGATTAGAGCATTGGTACTCTTTTTTGACGTTATTCGCAGTTAACTGAGAGTCGCTTTCACGAGTAGTTGGTGAATCCTGAGTGCTTTAGGGTGTGTTTGGTTCGCTGTATCAGGTTGAACCGAACCGTTCCGTACAGAATTTAATCTCGTTCATGCGTTTGGTTTACTGAACGGAACCATCTGATACGGGATGAGATGGTACAGATTCCTAGAATATTCCTTGAAGATGCTGTATCGTTTGATACGGCAAATTTAGCTGAACCGATCGGTACAGGACCGACCGGTACCATCCCATCCAGGATCATCCTATCCATCCTGTACCATCCCATCCAATTCAGCCTGGTACATCCAACCAAACACACCCTTAGCTGCTCGCAGGCCAGCCAATGAACTATCGTACTCTGTAAAATTGTTAGCCACATAGTAATTTGGCTGGATAGTTTATCTGAAGTTATCTCAGACAGTGAAATTAAGACCACTCCAACTCCTAAGCCATTTAGTGCTAAAGATCTGTCAAAGTAGATAGTCCATGGATCAGGGAACTAATACTTGGGACCTTGAATTGGCTTTGGGTTAGTCCATTCGGCTACAAAGTCTGCCAAGTTCTGGGATTTGATGGCTGCTCGCAACATAAATGGAGGTCAAATTCCCCAAGCTCCACCATCCATTTGGCAATGCGCCCCGCTGATTCCCTATTTTGGAGGACTTCTCCTGAAAGAAATCTTGATGGCATGATAATCTTATGTGCCTGAAAATAATGCCTTAACTTCCTCCAAGGCATGAGGAAGGAATAAAGAAGTTTTTGAACCTAAGGGAAGTGCTCCTTGGGTCCATGTAAAACCTCACTTACATAGTATATTGTTCGAAGAGTATTATTGCGTTTAGTGGCCAATACTACACTAAATGCTTGTTACGTATCAGTTAAATATAGAAAGAGTGATTCATCTGGTTGGGGAAAAACTAAAATTGGTACACTTGCAATATACTTTTTTTACATCCATGGATGCCTTGTTGGCATCTTCTATCCACTCAAAACCCTAAGGTTTCCTAAGAAGTTTAAAGAACGGAATTCCTTTTTCACCTAAGCATGCTATAAAACAGTTTAATGCTGCTATACATCCTATGAGTTTTCGGACTTCCTTTGTGTTGGTCAAAGGGTGCATTTGATTGATGGTCGCTCTCTTCTCGGGATTAGCTTCAATGTCTCGAGCAGGGACATGGAATCCATGTAACTTCCCCAATAAGACCCCAAACATACATTTCTTAGAATTGAGCTTTAAAGGATGTCTTATGATATTTTCAAAGTTTTCTTGCAAGTCTGAAATGTGCTCTCAATGCCTTACACTTTTTACAACCAGGTCATTAACATAGGCTTCTAAATTTTTGCCTAGTTGGAGATAGAAGGTCTTTTGCATAAGATGTTGAAAAGACGTACTAGCGTATTTCAATTCGAATGTTATTTTGATATAACAAAAATTTTCTAACAGAGTAACGAAGGAAGTTTTCTATTAACCCTTAGGCACATATACTGACATGGTGGTAAATAGAATATGCATCTAGGAAACCAAGCATTTCACAACCAACAATAGAATCAACTAATTGATCTATTTGTGGAAGGGAAAATCATCCTTCGGACAAGCTTTGTTTAAATCGATAAAGTCCAAACACATCATCCATTTACCATTAGACTTCCTAACCATTACAAGATTGGCCAACCACTCAGGGTGGTCGACTTCTCTTATGAACCCTTCTTTAAGTAGCTTGTCGAGCTCCAACCGGGTAGCTTCTTATCGGTCGGGGGTGAAGCATCACAACTTTTGCTTGATCGACATCTTATTAGGCTGAAGGGATAGCCTATGCATGCTTGATCACCTCTTTGGGGACTCTGAGCATGCATGGCGTGTGCTTGCCACGTGAATATATCCATTTTTCCTGATGGAAGGCACCAAGCTCGTCTTCCTATTTGGGGTCAAGTCCGACCCACTATGGGAACGGTCTTGGAGGGCTTGAATTGAGGGGCACCTCCTTAACTTGATCAATGGGATTTGGTGCAGACTTTTAGTTTTCAATGTTTCATCGAGTCTTGCATGTTGCTTACTTCCTGAGTTAGGATATGATCGACTAACTCAAGAGATTTGTGGTCACATGTGAGCGCCATCTTCTTATCACAATGGACTGTGACAACACCTTTGGGTCCTAGCATCTTTAAGCATTGATATCCATACTAAGAAACCATTAGAAACTTTGCTAAGGTTGGTCGATCAAGAATTGTGTTATACACAATATCGAATTCGACCACATAAAATGAAAATTTCTCCGTCCTGAAAGTGCTTAGAGTACCGAACGTGAAATGAAGGGAGACATGGCCGATAGTGTAAGCATCTAGGCACCTAATTTTAGTGGTGTATATGTTTTGGTGATTAATGATGCTTGATTATCAAGACTATTAATGTTTAAAGGTTTCAAGATGAGTTAGTGCTTGACTTTGGCATGGTATGAGTTCTTGGTATTCATGGATCTCCAAAAAGTTATAATTGATGGCAATACATGAAGATCAAGGATATTGTGTTTAGAAATGATCCAAGGTGTTGAGGACGGATCATTGTAGTGTTAGATCTTTATTTTGTTTTGGCCATACTATTAAAGAGGGTCTAGACTAGTAGCTTGAACTTGGTAAAGTTGGGTAGCTAGTGGTGATACAAACTAGGTTTGTTTAGCTCATCTATAGTCAAAGGAAGCCTTTGAAAAGTTGAAGTTGCAATGGAATCAAATTGGAGCAATATTGGCTTAGTTTGATATTTGTCAATGCATTTCGGATGATCCTATAGCTATCGAACAAGGGAGATGATCAATGGAGTTGAACATGGTATTTTTCAATGTGTTAAAAAAATTAATTATTCTGAACAATACTATAACTATCGGACAGGGAAGTGGATCATTGGAGCTGACGGTGGTGATTTTTAAGGTATTGAAAAGTTACACCTTTCAAATGATCCTATATCTACTTGACGAATGCTTATACCATGGGTAGTCCCAGCAGCCCGGAAACCCCGAGCGGGCTGCCTTCAAGGCCTAGCTCCAGCCGGAGACCGGCAGGCCGCAGACAAGCTCGGTCCCCGACCAGGCCTCGGCTCGAACACTCCGTCCAACCTTCTCTGATCACCCAGGTCGGAGAGCCTCCCTCGGTTGGGCGCTCCGGTACTCGAGTACCTGCTCTGCCAAACCCGACATCCCGGGACGTCTGTGTCAGGGTAGGTGGTTCCTTCCCAAGGTGTCAGGGGAGCCGCCTGTGAAACCAGGCTCTGGTCCCATCGCTCTGACACGGAACAGAAGGGAACGTCTCCACCAAAGGCCTTAAGGGTCATTCGCCATTAAAACCAGCCGCCTGACAAAGCGTGCAGGACGGTGCGTCACGTTCCTCCACAGGACGAAGCCTTCCACCGCAAGCCTGCCGACCAAGCACGCGGGGAGGTGGAGGCCGGTCGGACGCCAAGGCCGAAGACCGAACCACAAGACAGGACACCCCGGCTCCTACTTTTTTCCTTTCTTTAGAGGAACTCCCGTGTAACCCGCAGCTCCCGCCTATATAAGGGAGACGGGGCCCTGGGGAGAAAGGGAGAGCAAAAGAAGATAGAAGAACATATTCGAAAAGGGTGTTTGGACAACGAACAAACCCTAGCTTCCCCTTGGAAGCGGCGATTGTAGTACCCCGAAAGGGCATATGCATAGCAAACGAACTGGAGTAGGGATATTCAGCCCGAACCAGTATACACTTTGGGCTCCCTTGAGCCAAGCCATTCGAGGAGAGGGAACGCGCAATTTCCCCTAAGACCGAAAAATCGTATTGCCGGTGCTCGAAACACCGACACTACTGGACAAGCAAGTGGGTCATTGAGACAGAGAGTTGTGTTTTTGGCTTGGGCAGAAACTTTGTACATTCCGGATCATCCGGATGGAGAGGATCATCCGAAAGCTACCCGATGATATGGATCATTGAGACAAAAAGTTGATTTTTGGGATTGGCTGACTTTTTTTGTACATTCTGATGATCCGGATGGAGGTGATCATTTGGATGTAAGGATGATTCAGAAGCTACTAGATGGTACTTTAGGCCTATAATGACTAGTTTTTTTGACCGATGAACTTCAAACTTTAGGATGATCCAGAAGGTATTGATTTCTTAGGGAAGTGAGTGTAACATCTAGTTTCTTCAATAGGGCTATAAATATTTAGTATGGATGTCTTTGTGATCACCTTTGGCCATTCTACGGGTTCATTTCATACTAATGGAAGAGCAAGATCATTCAAGAGCATATTTTGAGAGATTTGAGAGGTAGCATAGCCCTTTAGTGTGCATCACTCTAGTTGTTTGACCTCTCTAGGTTCAAGTGGTGGTCTAGGCTTGTTATATCAACGCCTCCTAGACGACTTGGAGGCGTGGTTCTCGGTGACGTTCCAAGGGAGTGCTTGTGGAAAGGCACTATGAGTGTTTTGAAGGTTCGGAGTCCATCTATCCATAGTAGAGAAGAACTACCATGAATGGATGGTATGATTCCTTGTGTGATTTCAAGTCGAATTGGTAGTCTTGTGAGAGTGCTCCAACGAGGAGTAGGGGAGATCGCTGAATCTCCGATACCTCAGTAAAAAAATTGGTTGTGCTCCTTGTCTCTTTTATGTTTCTGCATTTACTTCCATGTCTTAAATTCCTAGAAACTAGACTTATGTAGGATTGGAATTTAGGTTGCAAAACTTTACTAGACTTGTGTAGGAGTTATTTTGGCTACACTAGAAACCATAGGCACATAGGTTAGACTAGGAAAGCAAAAAGATTCCCAATTCACCCCCACTCTTGGGCATCTGATCCACTTCAAATAGGCTTGGCAAAAGATCTTGATTCAATCCCTTGAAAGGAGTATTACACATGATTTATCTTAGTTCTGGGGATTTGCATCTCATCCGGGGCCCAGTAAATAAAATATTTAAAGAACTTCAACCATATATTAGAATGTGGTTGACGCAACATTTATTGGTGGTGGGTTCATCAAATCGAAAATCTGTCGACAAGATGGTATCAACAAATCCTTTTTGCCAAAGGAGATTGAGATTTTCGACCATTTAGACATATTTTGGAAAAAGATGAGGGTTAGTAGAATTTACCTCACATTCAAATTGATTCTCATAATCCAGCCCACCCATATACACTATAATCTACAATCCACTTCATATGTGCTTCTGTGGATTTTAGCTTTTGGAGAATTAGCTTCTCTACACCACAATCCAGAATCAGCTTTTAGAGAATCCAAAGCAAAAACAAATAGACCCTTAGACTCATGCCGATGAAGCCCTGAGGATGTGGTCGATCGTGCGCTCGAGGTCTTGGTATGGTATCTCCTCATTGTCTTCAGGTTGCTTTTTATCGCTTGTCTCTCCCTTTTTTGCAATAGTGCCCTCTGTAAGTTCAAGCTTTATTGGTTTTGGTGATTGGTTTTAATTTAATATTTAATTATTTTTAATGACAAATCTAATATTTAATGAGAGCAACATGTTTATTGAGCTTATTGTTAGTAGTCTCATAATTTGGATGGAAAATAGAAAACCTAAGGCATGCACTCGTATTCTTGCTTATTATCTTATTGCATACTTGGAATTTAAGTTAAAGTATGAATTCCTCCATTGTATTAACCTCAAAATGTGCATTATGTTTCCAATCCATTTATATACATGGATGCACTCATCTAGGGGGACTTCGTAATTTAACTTGATGTTTCAATTGTATTGATCCATGTCCTCTTGCCGAACATAAAGGATAAAGACTTTGAAACTAATCCTTGAGTATATATTTTTCTTGCCGAGTTATAGTATACTCATGGTAATATAGAAGAAACTCCAATGCAATCAAGATTGAATATGTGCATATTGTTTCACAATCCAATTATATGTATGCATATATCTATGTGGAGTTTATTCTATAGTTGATGGTCTAAATAGGTATTAATCCCCTTCCATTCCACTCAAATATATTGGATCATTACTTGAAACTGTTAAAATGAGTATATGAAACCTATGTAGTTAATATATACTCATATCAATTTAAATTGATATATGAAAAGATGTGATAATTACCTAGAGGGGGGTGAATAGGCTATTTAAAATTTCAAATGAAATTAATCGCAGCGGAATAGGTATCGGAACTTCCGATTAAATACCAGAATATCTACAATTTTCTTCTACTCTAGTTGAGTGCAAGAATGTGTAAGCGATCTAGACTCTACTAGCAACAATAGAGGAATTCAAATAAAAGTTTAGACACAAGTAATTCAGGAGAAAATTGAACCAAAGAGACAAGAACTTGTTTCCTGGAGTTCGGATCCTTGAGGGGATCCTACGTCTTCGTTGAGGAGGCTCTTGACGCATGTGGTGTAGGTCATCTTCCTTTCCAGGGTGGTTGTAAGTGCACTGGAAGTTGGCCAGCATCATATCACAAAGGTGCTGCCAAGAGTAAATTGACTCATGTAGCAACCATGAATGGGGATATCCATCGAGCATGATCAGGAGATAATTGTCCATCACATGTGCACCTCCTCCCACTACTAGGATAGCCGTTGTATAAATTCGAAGAAACTCAAGGGGTTTTTGACCCCCATCAATCCTCTCCATGTTAGCCTGTCAGTACTTGTCCAGCCAACGAAAGGCTTAGAGGTCAATCAAAAAGGCTTGGCATCTGGTAATGGACTCATAACCCCTCTATTGTCTAAAAGAAGTGTTGTAGCTAGTGGATGATCGGTTATGCTGGTAACCAATTACTGCTAGCCCTAACCGGTCCTGGACATCATCCTTCTAGGGTAGTCGTACTCACAATCCAATCGATGGCATAAGTCTCCTACTAAGAGACATGGTTGCCTACTTCTCCGAGGAGGATGCAAATAGTTGATAGGAGGTGATGTACACTGCTCTCCTTCTTGCCCTTCCTAAGTTGGTGGATCGACCAATGGTCATGGTTGGGGATATTCCCGATCCCTTCTCCTCTACCTAGAGTTGTGAGAATGAATGGACTCGAAGGGAGTTATTCTGGCCTGACTTCTAGAACATTGTGCAATGTCGTGTGCAAAAGATTTGGAACTTGGAGCCCTTGCAACATCTGCAAGTAGATGCTCAAGGAGATTGTTAGCAAATTGTAAGTCTTCAGCAATTACCGATCGGTAGCGGATCTAGTTAGGAAGTGTGCTATGGGTGACCATCTTTCTTGTTTTGATGGTTTCTAAATCATCTACCTCTGTGAGCAGTGAATGCTCCTGGAGTGGTTGTTGGATCAAGGATAACCAACAAGATGAGGTGAATACGTGGTTTCTAAAATTCTCAGCTCTAATTGCACTAAATAATCAATAACAACTAGAATTTAGAATTTTAGCAACTAAAGACTAAAACTTCTAGGTTTCACTAATGTGCACCAACAAAACTAAATCTAAGCAATTGCACAATTCTAATTAAATGAACACACTTAAATAAACTAGAATCGTAAATAATCAAAATAGGAGCAAGAATAATCAAACCACAATAGGAAGACACAAGATTTAACCCGTGGTATCGGAGACTTGACGGTCTCCCCTAATACACGTTGAGGTGAGCTTGACCAACTCAAGCTGGCTCCCTGTGCAATTTGAGCCTTCCTTAATCACTAGCGGTAGCTCTTTGCCACTCCGGCTAGGCGAGCTCCGTGCCTTCACAAGCAACCAAGCCTCCTCACAAGCTTCTTGAGGAGGTCACCGGTTCCACATGCCTCCAAGCCATCTAAGAGGCAGCAACCTCCAAGAGTAATAAACTTGATGTTTGCTTGAAGGTGTAGAGTACTTCTAATGGGTTCAATCAATGCAATGTACTCAATTTTGCTCTCACCAACTCACAAAATGAGAAATGAATGCTTTAGGATGAAATGGGAGTTGCAAGAGATTAGAATGAATTCAATAGAGTCACCAACCATACCCTTGATGCAGGTGGGGGGTATTTATAACCCACCACCAAGAAACTAGCCACTGGAGATAAAAAAATATAGGAAAATTCAATGATGCCGGCACTACCGCCCTCATAGGGCCACTAGAGCCGCTCTGGTCTCCACCAGCTCAACTACGGCATTTAATGCCCTTGTCAGTGACCGTTGGTCACCTACCCCTGAAGTCTAGCAGTACCGCTAAAAAAGGCCAGTAGTGCCGCTTGTGGAATGGATGGAAAATGGGGCTCTCTGAAAATAACTACCACATTAATTTGGGCTGTCCCACCGGTAGTGCCGCTCTGGTCGGACCCAAAAAACACCTTTACTGTTAAAAGACTACCGCAGTAGTATGGGTGGTATTGCCGCTTGGGCCGGCAGTACAGCTCAGTCCCACCGGTAGTGCTGCTCTGGTCGAATCCAAAAAGCACCTTTACTATTAAATAACTACCAGTGATATATCGACGGTACTACCGCTTGGGCCGGCAGTACCGCTCTTATGAGGTCGGTAGTGCCGCTTGAAGGATGAAGGCCATATTTGAAAAATATTTTCAATGCAAATGAAACGACATGAACTATCACACTAATAGAGCCAATTAGATGCAATTAATCTCAAGCTATTGGTCAAATCCCCCTTAATAGTACGTCATCTATCCTAGCAAATCTAATCTCACTCCAAACACCGAGATCGGCAAAATGCTAAAAAGAGAAACCTTAACCTTTATACCTTAGTCTTGAGTTTGACTTCAAATGTTGACTCATGTGGATGCTTTTCTTATCCCTTTGATGAGGAATAATCGCCTTTTGCACACTCAAATCAAATAGTTAGTCCAGAAAAATTGATTGTCATTAATTACCAAAACTGAACAAAAATGAGGGGCCTAGATGCTTTAGTGGCATGCGATAACATGTATTACATACATTACACTCATCAGAGTTGAGACATCCATCACAGGGAGAGGTCGTTGTGCCATTTTGACCATTAATAGAAGGGGATTTCAATCGGGATCATCAATGGAAGCGAAGACCTCCTGGTTGCTACTAGAAGTCAAACCCTCCTGGCTTGAGGAATAGTTAAAATAGAGTGCTTCACCATATGTTGAAGTCCCTTCCAAGAAGAGGAATTCCAAGTTATAACGATACCCAGAAGTCCTATGGGTGGATGCATTTGTATTCTCTGGACGACTGCCTGGATTAGTAGTGTTAGAGCTCTTGATTGTCTCCTAGGTACTAGTAACCACAAAGTGATGGATACTAGATGATGATGAAGCCCTGGAATCTGTTGCATTAGAGCTTTCCGCATTTGTACGAATGTTGCCTTTTGGACTTCGACCCTCAAGAGTTGTGCCCTTAGCATGGTTGGTATCCCTTGACGGTTGCGGTTTCTTATGGTCACTTGGACCTTTGCCCTTGGGGTTTTGTATTTTTCCTTTAGGCTTATACGGGTTAGGGTAGCAAATCCTCCTCCCAAGTCCCAACGCACGGAGGGAGTGATTCTAGGGATTCGGTGATAAACCCATGGAGCGTGCATTCCCATCGGATGAAAGGATATCATGCTTGAGTGCATCATAGCAAGCATCAATGTCGATCTCTATGTAATCTGCGAGATTGAACCAGTTCTCCTCATTCCACTCATCTACCATGGATGCAATAGGAATAATGAGAAACAAAATCTTGTAATTGGATCCCCACGGACAGTGCCAACTATTAATGATTTACTATCGATCTTATGGAATAAATACGGGAGACTCAACATATGGGATCACACAGAGGAGACATGGGTTTAGATAGGTTCGAACCTTGTCCAGAGAGAATAACTACCCTACTCATGTGTTCTTGTATTAAATCACAATGAGAAGTTTAAGATTACAAGCGAGTAATGTTTTGCGATCTTCCTTTGTATGTCTCTATTGTTTGATGCCTTCCTTAGATAGCATCGAAGTGGTGGCAGTTGATGCATATGAAGAGAGAACTCATCGATACTACCGGTTGTTGTTAGTGAGATGTTCTCTTGGCACGATTATCATGTTGTTATGGTTAAAGACAGTGCGGAGGTGCGATTATGTTAAAAGATAAGGGTATACATTTCCTTTATCTTTTATATGTAGTCGGTTAGGAGAGACATAGTATTTGATCAGACGGTTCATGCCCACATGTTTGGTCATGGGCGTCTCCAACCGGGAGATGGACGATGCTTGGGACAGTTTAAGCATATTCTTATCGACTAGAGGGTACTCCAGGAGGCCGTTGGACTATATCTTATTCCAACATCTATTATAGATGATAAACCATTAAATGTGGATTATTTAGTGATGTTAGATAACAAAAATACTTTCCTAGCAATATAACTTTTTGCAAATATATTATGGTGGAAATTTATTATCAACATCGCATTTTAAAGGCCATTATCAATACCTAAAATGGGTTTTTTTATGATAGGAGAAAGTAGGTAGTGCTTGCCAACTCATAGTAGCAGCTGGCATCCTACCTAGCACTATTATTAAGATATTTTCGTACTTGTCTCATACAACATGTCACATATGAATTAGTATTCACATGTTTTATGTAACCGTGTTCTTTGGTGTACCAAAGACAAACTTTTGCTTTTATAACTTTTATTATGTAATTTTGATTACTAGCATTTATATTTACATTCAATATTTACATGTAAAAACGTGCAAAGAGTTACCAATACAATACTACCCGCTATAGTTGCCTTATCTCCCTTGAACCTTGTGTTAGGCTACTAGCTACAATATATTATTATTTTTGTAAATTTCAATATATAACTTTGATCATTAATTGTTATGTATAATATTTTAAAATTAATGCTTACACCAAATATATATTTAATATTTTTCATATAAAGAATGGTTAAAAGCTGGCAAATTCATATGCTTGCCAGCTATAGATAAGATGTCTCTATTATTTATACAACCCACACGTCTGCACACCTTTTTCTCTCTCATCCCACTCCCATTGGAATGTGCGCTGCGCACAAAAACTCTATTACACCTGCTGTGCCGCCAAATATCGAGTAGACCGCCTCGACCCATCCCCGTTACTCTGCGCATCATTTCCCACAGAAAGGACCACGGGCGTCTTCTCCGCACAAGATCCAGTATCCCTAGACCCACAGGGTGCATCGTTACACGGCCGAGTATACTCTCACTGACAACCCGACTGAGAGATGCGTGGCCCCACATTGCAGTGTGATAGACATGGCGACGTGTCCACGACCGCGCTGGTTTGGCACGCGTAGCATACCGGTCTCGTGGAGATGCCCCCGTCTCCTCCTCGTCTAAAGCAGGAGACGGGCGGAGCCAGCGCCGTGTGGTCGCCGTCACGTTCTCCTCCTCCGCCGCCTCCCCCTCCTCGTGCTCTCCTCATCCTCACCGCGTCGAGGACAACGACGAGCACGCGCGTGCGAGAGAGAGGGGGGGAGATAAGCCGAGGCGCTTCGCGAATGGTGGTGAGCGCTCTCTCCTCTCCCCCCCTCTACCGTGTTCCTTCCTGGTGGTTCTCCGTGCCGCGGCGGCGAGGGTTTCAACCGCAAAAGGATTTTCTCTTTTTTTTTTTTTCTTTGATGCGTTTTAGATCCTAAACTTGTCTACGGCTGCGCTGATTTCGCGTTTGAAGTTAGGATTCCTGATGTCGCGTGGTTGTTGCGGGCTTGCGGCGCAGTAAAATTTTATTCGTTTCCCTCTTTTTTGTTCCTTAACACAAGTTTTGTGCCGGCGTGATGTTGCATACTGCGTTTAGTCTTTTTGATGAGACTATGTTCACAGCATTTGATGATAAATATCAGGTTCTTCAATAAGTGGCCTTGTTTGGTAGAAATTGTTGGTTAGTTTGACCTGACAGAAATGAATCGCCGTGGCATGCTTATGTTGGCCATAGTGCTAGTAGTGCAGAAGCAGAAAGATAAAGGATTAGTTGGACCATGAAGAAATTGGATACAATGTTCAGTGTTTCCATTGAAGTTGAGGGAATCGACAAGGATGCTGGAGAGAGGATAATTGCTGTCTCAGATATGAGATTACGTGTGCGTGGTCCATTGAGAACTTCAGATTACTGTGCATAGTTGATAATGTATTTAGTCTGAATCTCATCTACTTACATAATGTCATTTTTCACTGTATGTTGTTAGGTTCCTCAAAATCCAATAACCTTATTCTAGCTCATCATTTTTGTTTCTTAGCACTTGATCCAGACGTAGAACTCAGAGATAGTAGTTTTGCAAATAATCATATCATACGCCTTGTCCCTTTTCATGGCCCTTGTTTTGATTTATTGAGTGAACATAGCAGGGAATCCCCCCTGCATGGATCCATTTCGTCGTATAGCAGCTGATGATCTACCGTATTGGAGACCTGCCAATGATCCATCTTATAAATGCCAAAGATGGATCATACAACTGATATGCCCAACCTGATCACTTGCCTCCCAGAAAATGCTGTTTCATACAACTGATATGCCCAACCTGATCACTTGCCTCCCAGAAAATGCTGTTAGTCCTGTTATGGATAATGTGCTCTGCTGATCTTATCATGAGAATGTGCCTCCAGAGAGCTATTCTTTCTGACCTGTGAAAGCTAGCGCACATCAATTAGGCATCCCCAAAGCTGGGATTTCATGTACTTATAATTATACTATATAATAGAAGCATACACGTTTGAAATGCTTATAATTTCTTGTGAGATTGAATGTGGCAATGCGTTATGTGGGTTGCAATATGCCAATATGAGATGCTACTTAGAAGTTAGAACTCGACTCTTCCCTTGTGCTAATTTTTCCTCTCTATATTGGCATTGCTGGTCGTTTGTTTTCATTGTTAATAGAGGTATTTGAGATGGGCTTAACTCATATCACAGGACTGGACTAGTGATAGCGATGACGGCGATAAGTTTGAGTGGGACAGTGATGGTGATGCCGAGGCCTCGTCTGCTCAGGTCTCGAGGAACCTTGATGCTCCTGGCCCGTCCACGCTGGTGCGGCAGGTAGGTGATAGAAATGGCCAGCTTCCAATACATGAGCTAGTCACTGTTCATCTCATGTTATTGTCTTGTTATGATTATGATCACAATGTGGTGTTTGTTTGTGGAATGGTTTAAAGGATGCTAATGGGAAGGCCAATGGGGCAGCGCCATCTGATTCTTTGGTTAGGGATTTTGTTGGAATGGGTTTCACAGAGGAGATGGTCTTGAAGGCCATCAAGGAGACTGGTAATAATATCAGTAATCAATTTAGTCTCATTTGTTTAGGTTATGTTTTTCATCTTCTGTTTCAACTGTTATTTTTGCTTCCAGGGGAGAGTGATACAGAGGCATTACTTAATCTACTTCTCACATACAAGGTATTTGTCGATGTGCTTCCATTACTGATTTACTGGGTCTATCCTCTGATGATCTTGTTACATGGTGGTAAGGACTGTATTTACAAGTGGTGTTGTGAAATGCAGCTTATAGGTGGTGACCCTTCAGTGGATGGTTGCTCTGCTTCAGGCTGCGTCCCCCAGAGTGTTGAAGATGACGACGCTGACGATGTTGATATTGAAAATTGGGATGATGATGATGCTGGTGGGAATAGCAACAGGGATCCAAACTCCGATGGTTCTGGTGATGAGGTATTTTCAGCTTCCCCTCTTGGTCATTGTTATGCATTGTACTTGCTGTGGCTATTTCTTGATCTGTTTACCTGATCATGTGTCAATCTTTTTTTTTTGTTATGAATGTGTAAATCTTTTTTACACTTGTTTCATGCTGAACATGCCACCTCCTTTTTAATACTTGATCCCATTAGTTGGGAAGTTTCATTCTTGCATTTTGTTTCCTTTAATCAAACAGGTGTAGCTACTTAGCTGTACCAGCAATAGGAATGTACTTTAGTGATAACAACCTTTCCACTTCAGTAAATTTGCATGGTAATTAGTCTTGCAATGAGCAGTTTGATGCAGAGGGACAATCATATATTTGGTTGCAGCGAATTGTAAGTTTTTCCGATGGTACAAGTGTAAGGTGTGCTGCTTACATTTACTAGTATATTGCTTTTTTAGGAGGCGGTTCCAGGCTGCTAGACATGCATATTGCATGTTTTTTTCTGAATTTGATGTATATTACCATTGGTATATTGTTGACCTGTTGGGTATGTGTACGTTTGCATTGGTACGCTGTTGTAAAGATTGCCTGGGGGTTGTTTCTGTATCTAAACTGCGGTTGGTAGTCTGGCTCCTGGCTTCTTGCAAAGTACTCAAATCTGGACTGGAGGTTCTTGCATTAGTGTGTCTGTGCACTTCTGCCCTTGCAAGCTATATGCGATTTAGAACTTAATTGTTGGGTCTTGTATGGTTTCTATTTTGGCATCTTTTTTTATATCAACTAGCAAATTTACCCGCACAATTACGCGGCTAGATATTATGATACGATTATCTTTGATATATAACTATATTTTCTATAATTGTGTATTTTTTATATAACTCTAATATCTATATAGATTAATATGCACCGTTATAGTTTGGTCCCACCAAAATAAGTGATGGAGATCTTTGGACTCTTTCTTTTAAACTAAACCGTTATCGTATGGAATCCAATTTCTAATTTTTTTAGCTATTTGTGTAATGTAAATGATACAAACTGTTTCTTTTAATCTAGACCGTTATAATCTAGATCCTGTATTGTGCAATACACAAACTCTTTCTTTTAATCTAGACCGTTATAATCTGGACCCACCACGATCAATGGTGTAGATCTTTTTTCTCCATTTAATGTGGGAATTTCTAGCCTTGAGAGCGAACGTGATGGCTTCTTTTGCCTCTACTTTAATATTATAATATTGTGTAATGTAAATGATACAAACTGTTTCTTTTAATCTAGACCGTTATAATCTAAATCATGTATTGTGCAATACACAAACTCTTTCTTTTAATCTGACCGTTATAATCTAGACCCACCACGATCAATGGTATATATCTTTCTTTTTTCCTCTGATTAATGTGGGAATTTCTAGCCTTGAGAGCGAACGTGGTGACTTCTTTTGCCTCTACTTTAATATTATAATAGATAGATATGTGTTACTTATTGGCAGTAGAATGGGCAGTGAGTTGTAGCAAGTGTTTCTAATTTGCTTTTCATTCGCTTTTATGCAGGATTTCCTACAAGAAATGTCACAGAAGGACGAGAAGATCATGTCGTTAATGAGCATGGGTTTTCCTGAAGATGAAGCAAAGATGGCTATTACTAGATGTGGTATGCCTCTATTGAAGTTGCTGCTTTGATGGGAAAGCCACCTTATGCTGTCTATTTTGGTTTGAAATTGCCCAGGTCTGGACGCCTCTGTCGCTGTGTTAGTTGATTCGATCTATGCATCACAGAGTGCAGGAGGTGGTTACTCTGGAAACTTATCTGACCATGAGGTACCTTTTGGTTTAAGTGTACATCTGAAATGAATTAACAAACCGTTTGGTTCTAATTTGATAGAATAATACTGCAATTGTGTTTGTAATTTTGCAGGATACAGAGAGGTATTGCTTTAGTTCCTTTGGTGGGAGAAAGAAAACAAAATTCATGGAAGACGGCAAGAAAAAGAGGAAGCGATATGGAAGTGGAGCACAAGGAAATCAAGGGCCCTTAGATGGTAGTCATGATGAGCCAATGCCTCTCCCTAATCCAATGGTTGGATTTAACTTGCCCAGTGACAGGCTACGGGCAGTAAACAGAAGGCTCCCTGAACAAGCTACTGGACCACCTTTCTTCTACTATGAAAATGTGGCCCTCGCTCCAAAAGGCGTCTGGACAACCATCTCAAGATTCTTGTATGACATTGAGCCTGAGTTTGTGGATTCAAAGTTCTTCAGTGCTGCTGCCAGGAAAAGAGGTTACATCCATAACCTACCAATTGAGAACAGATCACCTCTCTTTCCCCTCCCCCCAAAGACAATATATGAGGCCTTTCCCTCTACTAAGAAGTGGTGGCCCTCCTGGGACCCAAGAAGGCAGTTCAACTGCTTGCAGACTTGTACGGCTAGCGCAAAGTTGACAGAACGGATCCGCTGTGCTCTTTCAAGTTGTGAGAATCCACCACCTCCAAGAGTTCAGAAATATGTCCTGGACGAATGCAGAAAGTGGAATCTTGTGTGGGTTGGAAAGAACAAGGTTGCTCCTCTGGAGCCCGACGAGATGGAATTTCTTCTTGGTTTCCCAAGAAACCACACCAGAGGAGTCAGCAGGACGGAGAGATACAAATCTCTTGGCAATTCATTCCAGGTTGATACAGTCGCTTACCATCTCTCTGCGCTGAGGGATATGTTCCCTAATGGCATGAATGTGCTGTCCCTATTCACTGGTATTGGAGGGGCAGAGGTAGCTCTCCACAGGCTTGGGATCCGTATGAAGACAGTGGTCTCGGTTGAAATCTCCGAAGTGAATAGGACCGTCTTAAAGAGTTGGTGGGAACAGACCCAGACAGGAACACTGATTGAAATTGCTGATGTGCAGTCTCTAACTAATGATAGAATCGAATCATTCATCAGAAGATTTGGCAGCTTTGACCTGGTGATTGGGGGCAGCCCATGCAACAACCTTGCTGGCAGCAACCGACACCACCGTGATGGTTTGGAGGGCGAGCAATCTGCCCTATTCTACCACTACTTCAGAATCCTTGATGCTGTCAAATCGACCATGGCGAGGGTGTAGGCTTGGACTTATTCTTGTAGTGCTTATCTCTAGGAACTGTAGCTTTATTTAAGTTTAAACAGTGGGTTGCTGTGGATGAAGCTTCTTCCAGAGACAGATCACATTAAATTTTAGCTCTGTGATTTATTGTTGCTAACTAAGTTAGAACCTGTTGGTCGATCTTTGTTCATTCTTGGAACGTTCATCCACTTCTGCACAAGGTTTCTGTAGCAATTGCTTGATGCTTGCTACTGAATCAACATAGTGCTTGAGTTTGGAATGGTGAATGCCATGGGGAACATATGGTCTTATTGTTTAATGGAATAATTGATTATTTGCCACAAAATTGATGTGCATTTGGTGATTTACCACGTTGTATTACTGATATTTAGGTTCAGGGATCACATGTTAATAAGACATAGCGTGACAAATTATCAAGTGCATATCAACTTTGTGGTATATATTCAAATAATCGATGACAGATTGTGGTGATTCCTTGGAACAGGATGTCTTTGCTGCATTGGGATGATGAATGCATGGGATTGGAATGACGGATGCTACGTGTAATAGCAAACCTGTACTTCTGTGATTTCTTGAAACAGGATGGCTTTGCCGTGCAGATTGCTTGACACTCTGACAACTGTTCGTTTCTCATGTCTCTAGTCTGTTAAGGCTGAGAACTTGGGTTCTGATTTTATGGCAGTGATTGGTATGTTGCCTCTGTCTTGTACTCTTGTAGATCTAACCTTTGGTTCCAGCATTTCACTATATATTTGCTTTGTGAGGGAACCACCATACGATTGGAAGGTTCATCGACCTGTGATTCTTATGTTACGAAAAAAAAAGGGAATGTTTTTATTTTCTACTTCATTTCATGATTACGGCAAATAATAACATTAACATAATTTCATTGCACGGGTAATTCAGTTTTGTTGGCCATATATTTTCTAATAAGAAGTCTGGTATCTTCGCCGCAACAAGCATCAGAAACTGAGAAGCAGAATAGAAAAGGACAGCTCAAAAAATCCCACTTCTCCTCACAGATACCACACCACAGCTCCACCACAAAGCCATAAAACCTCCGCAACAACAGTGAGTGCTAAGCTTCCAAGCTCTGAATTTTCAGGATGTTGATCTGCTCAGATCCCTCGCACCATACGTCCTTTTGCAAGTTGCTTTGGGATGCATAGTCGTAACACGCAGAATTTGATGGAATAAGTCTTGGTCATTTGTGGGCAGCTTTTGACTAGCCTTTTGGGCAGCTTTTAGGCAGCTTTTGACTAGCTTTTGGGCAGCCTTTAGGGCAGCTTTTAGGCAGCTTTTGACTAGCTTTTGGGCAGCCTTTAGGGCAGCTTTTAGGCAGCTTTTGACTAGCTTTTGGGCAGCCTTTGTGGGCAGCCTTTAGACTAGTATTAGTATATGCTGCGCGCCACCTATAAATATGGCACTTGCCCAACCCCTTAGGGTGGCAATAGCACTGGTATGAGCAATAAAATTCAGAAAATTGCCCCAATTCAGTGTGTCATTCTCTCTCTCGATGATAGTAAGAATAGTGCTACTAACAAGTGGTATCAGAGCCGTTCTTTCTTGCAGCCTAAACATCTCTTGCTCATCTCCTTCCCACGCTCCTCCTCGCTCTCGAAGCAGCGATCACAATACTGCTCACCCTTCATCTTACGACGATCGAGCATCGGCCTCGAGGCGACTTCTTCCCCTAGCAGCCCCACTAGCGCGCCATGTCGGAAGCCTCGGCGCTGTCGCCTCAGCCTTGTGGCAGAGGCCGGTTGCCGCAGCAGATCATGGCGAGCGAAGAGAGACCGCAGCCGACGGCGGCAAGCGGCAAAGTCGGGCGGCGAATCGCGGCGGCAAGAGCAGAGGTGGAAGCGGCAGCCGCATGATGCACAGGCGGCGGCGGCAGAGCTTTCGAGGCTGCGCGGCAAGAGCTCAGCGGCTACTGCCGACGGCAGCGAGCTCAAGCGAGAGGGAGGCGGCAAGTGGCGAAGCGGCGCGATGGGCGATTGCCCACCCTCATGAGCGATAGGAGCCTTGACAGCGCAGCCGGCAGAGCTCCGGCGGGACGCGGCGGCGGCAAGGCTCCGGCGAGCTTCTGGACGGGGCGGCGATCGCGCTCCCGGCAGAGCCGGCGGCTGGGCTGACGGAGATCGTGGCCCTTACAGGCGGCGCGGCTCTCCCTCCCCGGACCGATACCATGGTCACCGCGGGCCCCAGGCCATTATCAGGGACATCGGCCCCGGTAGTGGGTGGCCTACCCTCACCAAGACCAACTATGTCGAGTGGGCCGCGGTGATGAGGATAAGGCTCGAGTGCGGCACATGTGGGAGGCGATCCGATCTGGCGACGTCGACTACGACGAGGATTGACGGCGCTGGATGCCCTCATCGCCGCTTGATCTGTCGAGATGCGATTCACGCTTTCCAAGAAGCGGACTGCCAAGGAGGCTTGGGATGCCATCGCTGCGGCACGCATCGGCAGCGACCGCGCCCGCAAGACCACACTGCAGGCACTTCGCAAGGAGTGGGAGAACCTGGCCTTCAGGCCAGGTGAGGATGTTGATGATTTTGCTCTCCGCCTTAACACTCTACTACAGAAGATGGTGCAGTTCGGTGACGACACCTACGATGAGGAGAGAGCCATCGAGAAGCTCTTCCGTTGCATCCCCGAGAAGTACAAGCAGATCGCTCGCTCAATCGAGTCTCTATTGGACCTCTCCACGATGTCGATCGAAGAGGCAATAGGTCGTCTCAAGGTCGTCGACAGCGACGAGCCACAGCCTCTCTCGGGGCCTATCACCATTGGCGGGAAGTTACATCTCACTCGGGAACAGTGGGAGGCTAGCCAGGGTGACGGGAAGAAGGGGGAGTCCTCTGCCGCGACAGGCGGTCGCAAGCACGCCAAGCCGCGCAAGGCGCGCGGACGCGTCCAGGTGGGCGCGAGGACGTGCCAAGGGCGACACCGCGAGGCGCCAGGGCGGCGCGCCGCGGCAACCAAAGGCCGCGACGAGGCGATTTACTCCTGCCACAACTGTGGCAAGCTTGGCCATTGGGCCAAGGAGTGTCGCCAGCCACGACGTGGCCAGGTCCACGTCGCACAAGTGGAGGAAGAAGAGCCGGCTCTGCTCCTAGCAAACGCAAGCATCGAGCTATCTCCAGCGGCATCGGCCGCAGCGAATCTCCTCCACCTTGATGAGCCGAGAGCACACGCCTTCCTTGGCGACAGCTCCAGCAGTGACAAGATCGACGGGTGGTACCTCGACACTGGTGCTACCCATCACATGACCGGTCGACGGGAGTTCTTCACCGAGCTTGACTCTAACGTCCGAGGCTCCGTCAAGTTTGGGGACGCCTCCAGCGTGGAGATCCAGGGTGTCGGCTCCGTCATCCTCACCGCCAAGTCTGGTGAGCACAGGCTGCTCACCGGAGTCTACTACATCCCCGCGTTGAGGAACTCTATCATCAGCTTGGGACAGCTGGATGAGAATGGTTCGGGTGTGTTAGTAAAGAACGGAGTCATGAGGATTTGGGATCGCCATCGTCGCCTTCTTGCCAAGGTAACCAGCGGCACCACTCGACTCTACATCCTCAACGTGCAGGTGGCACAACCCCTCTGCCTCGCCGCTCGTCGGGACGACGAGGCGTGGCAGTGGCACGAGCGCTTCGGACACCTTCACTTCGAGGCTCTGAAGCGACTCAGTGCCAAGGAGATGGTACGAGGCCTGCCGTGTCTCGACCACGTGGAAGCGATTCTGCGACATCTCACAGAATAACGAAGCGTAGGCGGCTCCTTTCCCCGGCCGAACTTCCGAGCCGGGAGCGGCTCGAGCTCGCAGGCACGGACTGTGGCCCGGTGACACCGCCACACCGAGGACGACGCTACTTCCTCGCTACTGCCGACGACCTCACCCGCTACATGTGGGTAACGGTCCTCGGCAGCAAGGGAGAGGCTGCGGAAGCCATCAGCGACGCAGTCGCCGCGAGGCAGAGCGAAGTCGCAGCTGCGTGTCGCGCGATCGACAACGGCGGCGAATTCCACGGCGGTGAAGTTCGCATCGGAGTGCGCGGATGAGGGCATGCAGCGCCACTATTCCGCGCCGCATGACCCGCGAGAATGGCGTCGTCGGCGGCGTGTCGACGATTGTGAGGATGGCTCGGCCCTCCTCAAGCGCAGGGGATGCCCGGCTATTCTCTCGGGAGAGCGTGGTAGCGGCGATCTACATCCTCAACCGCTCGCCTACCAAGGCTCTCAGCGGGACGCCAGACGAGGCACAACGCGGACGCAAGCCGGCGGTCTCTCACCTACGGGTTTTCGGCTGCCTCGCGTTCGCCAAGGAGCTTGGACATGTTGGCAAGCTCGATGACAGGAGCACTCCGGGAGTGTTTATCGGTTACGCGGAGGGCTCGAAGGCCTACCGCATTCTCGACCCAAAGACACAGCGTGTGCGCACGGCGCGCGACGTTGTGTTCAACGAAGGGCGAGGATGGGCGTGGGACAAGGCAGTTGACAATGGCTCGACTCCGACGTACGACGACTTCACCATTGAGTACGTCCGCCGAGGAGCTGGGGAGTAGGCGGCACCTCTTCGTCGAACGCGCCTACCCTGCCCCGAACCCCACAGACTCGGCGCCCGCTTACTCCGGCACCAACGGTTACCCCTCCAGCACGTCCTTCTCCGACACCAGCTCGTGTCGAGCACAGCCCGGTGGAGTTCGTTACTCCACTCTCCCACGACGAGGAGCGCATCGACGCGTACCACGACGGCGAGCCGTTGCGGTATCGTACGATGGAGGACCTTCTCGGCGACCAGCCGGTGCCAGGACTGGTGCCTCACGATCTGGAGGCGCAGTTGCATCTTGCGTGCGACGATGGTGAGCCTCGGTCTTTCGCAGAGGCCGAAAGACACGCAGCATGGCGTGCCGCGATGCAGACGGAGATGGACGCGGTTAAGAAGAACCGCACCTGGGAGCTTGCCGATCTTCCCCGTGGTCACCGCGCGATCACCCTTAAGTGGGTGTTCAAGCTGAAGAGGGATGAAGCCGGCGCCATTGTCAAACACAAGGCTCGCTTGGTGGCACGTGGTTTCGTGCAGCAGGAGGGGATCGACTTCGACGATGCCTTCGCCCCCGTAGCACGGTTGGAATCCGTGCGACTCCTCCTCGCACTGGCTGCTCAGGAGGGCTGGCAGGTTCACCACATGGACGTCAAGTCGGCATTTCTGAACGGAGATTTGAAGGAAGAGGTCTACGTGCACCAGCCGCCGGGATTTGCGATCCCCGGCAAGGAGGGCAAGGTGCTGCGTTTGCACAAGGCTCTCTATGGCTTGCGGCAGGCACCAAGGGCATGGAATGCCAAGTTAGATTCCACGCTCAAGGGGATGGGCCTCGAGCAAAGCTCGCACGAGGCGGCCATCTACCGGCGGGCCAATGGAGGAAATGCCCTGCTGGTGGGTGTCTACGTCGACGACTTGGTGATCACCGGCACCAAGGATGCGGAGGTGGCGGTATTCAAAGAAGAAATGAAGGCCACCTTCCAAATGAGCGACCTAGGGCTTCTCTCCCTCTACCTGGGGATCGAGGTGCACCAGGACGACTCCGGGATGTCACTTCAACAGACTGCTTACGCCAGGCGCGTCGTTGAGCTAGCTGGGCTCACTGATTGCAACCCGGCTCCCACTCCGATGGAGGAGAGGCTGAAGCTGAGCCGCGACAGCACAACAGAGGAGGTGGACGCTACACAGTACCGACGCCTTGTGGGGAGCCTTCGCTACCTCACCCACACACGGCCGAACTTGGCATTCTCCGTCGGCTACGTTAGCCGGTTCATGCAGCGACCGACAACGGAGCACCAGCAGGCTGTGAAGAGAATCATCCGCTACGTTGCGGGGACTCTCGATCACGGTCTCCACTACCCGAGGTGCCCTGGGGAGGCACACTTCGTCGGGTACAGCGACAGCGACCACGCCGGCGACGTTGACACCAGCAAGAGCACGAGCGGGATGCTCTTCTTCCTAGGCAAGTGTCTCGTCGGCTGGCAGTCGGTCAAACAGCAGGTGGTGGCCCTGTCCAGCTGTGAGGCCGAGTACATAGCGGCCTCCACCTCTGCAACTCAGGCTCTCTGGCTCGCCCGACTGCTTGGTGATCTCATTGGCAGAAACACCAGCACGGTGGAGCTCAGGGTAGACAGCAAGTCCGCTCTAGCCCTGGCAAAGAACCCCGTTTTTCATGAGCGGAGCAAGCACATCCGGGTGAGATATCATTTCATCCGAAGCTGTCTGGAGGAAGGAAGCATCAAGGCAAGCTACATCAACACCAAGGACCAGCTTGCGGACCTGCTCACCAAGCCCCTTGGGAGGATCAAGTTTCTTGAGCTACGCTCCAGGACCGGGATGGTCCAACTTTCCCACAAGACGACAGACAAGACTTAGGGGGAGAATGATGGAATAAGTCTTGGTCATTTGTGGGCAGCTTTTGACTAGCCTTTTGGGCAGCTTTTAGGCAGCTTTTGACTAGCTTTTGGGCAGCCTTTAGGGCAGCTTTTAGGCAGCTTTTGACTAGCTTTTGGGCAGCCTTTAGGGCAGCTTTTAGGCAGCTTTTGACTAGCTTTTGGGCAGCCTTTGTGGGCAGCCTTTAGACTAGTATTAGTATATCTTTGCGCCAAAGACTATAAATATGGCACTTGCCCAACCCCTTAGGGTGGCAATAGCACTGGTATGAGCAATAAAATTCAGAAAATTGCCCCAATTCAGTGTGTCATTCTCTCTCTCGATGATAGTAAGAATAGTGCTACTAACAGAATTCCCACCAATGTGAGTTCTTGATCTCAGCCTTCGCTAAATCTTAATGTCCAAAGTTGAGCTAAATCTTCCTTGTGCAGGTTGTAGATTGTGGGAGACTCGGAGGAGTATGGTTCTTTTCACTCGCAGTGTACTTGGAACCAGCAACGGTGCACCATCCAGTGTCCCTTGTCAAGAAACTCTGCGTTTGGTGTTTACCTTGAAATCACAAACCGAAATGGCCATCCTGAAATCTAGATTGTGAAGGCATCACGTTTTCCTTGAATCTTTTGAATCCTGCATACTACCACTTTACTTTTCCTGAATATAGTACATTGAAAATGTTTCACTGTAGATGCTTCAGAAAAGCTTAGTATATGGAGTATATGCTAATCTGGGTTAAGTGGACAGTCTGACTTGGTAGCTTTGGCACAAAGATTGTGGAGCACATTATTCTGCTTAGAGCCAAGCCAAACATCTCCGATGCTGAAGAAAAGGACATGCTGGATTACTTATATACATCTCAGCATCAGATGACAGGGATACTTGCAGTGTCATTAGGTCAGAGGCTTATATCTATCTATTGATATAGAATCCACCTAAGTTATGAATTGCATTTTGATATATTCACACACACACGTGTACTCCCGTCGTAGGTTCGGAAACAAGACACGGGAGAGAACGGACGGCTCGTCCACAAAAGTAAATGTGACACGAGGGTTTATACAGGTTCGGGCGCTTAAGGAAGACGCCCTACTCCTGTCGGTGTGTTTCCCGAGGGGAGTAGAGGGGTGTCTCCTTGTCCAGACTCCCCGAGGGACACTCTAGTTTTTATTTTTGCATTCAATGAGAGCTCCATATACATGAGGGGGGTACAGTGAGGTTTTATAGGCGCTCAGCCTGTTATATAAAAATACCATTCTACCCCTACTGAATTAGCCTAAGTGGAGGCATCTTGGTCATTCAAACAGGGAGGTAGGAGTTCCTATGTCATCGTCTCGAGGGAGTAGATCTCTGACTTCGGGGCCTCACTGGGGACTTGGCAACCTCATCAAGTCCCGTGTGAGGAGACCTCTCACGGAGTAAGCCCCTAGGGAGGGCGTAGACATCCCGCGGGGTATGAGGGGACCTCCCAGAAGATTCCCGCGGGGCATGAGGGGACCTCCCGGGATATGAGGAAAACCTCCCGTAGCGCTCTCGCGGGGTATGAGGGGCATGAGGGGACCTCCTGGGATATGAGGAAACCTCCCATAGCGTTTCAGTAATGAACCCCGATGGCGGGCTCCACCCCTCGGGGAGCATGAAGCCTCCCCTGTCAGAAGTGGTGAGTTTTCCCCCTGGCGTGGACCTCACATGGGGTACGAAACCTTGCCTTCGGATGGTGCCTCCGAAACTTTAGGAAGTGCCCTAGGGTCAAGAAGATTGTTAATTTTTTTGTGGCCGAACTAAGTGCCCATGCGGTTGTTGTTATTTGGTTATCCAAATTTAGAAATAAGGCCAAACTTTTGCCGGAGCGAAGCGAAGGCCCGTCGTCGGTAGGCTTGGGTCGGAGCGAAGCGATCCGCTCCCCCGACTGCAAATGGCTTACAGAGCGTGGGTGCCCGGGTGGCCTCTCGTGGGCTATAGGTGCCATGCCCGCCTGTCATCACAGGCGCTAGAAGCCCCCCTATGGCACCGCTCAAGCCGCATGAGGCTCCCAGGTCCTACGCTAGTGGGTCTATCTTGACCTCCACTTGTCTTAGCCAGACCAAGCTTTGGGGGATAGCGTGTTCGCCTCGGGGGAATGGGGTCTCAGGTAGCTGCCAGAGTAAGAAGAGAGGAGAGGAGGACCCAGATTGGGCTAGGGTTTTGGCCTGAGAAGAAAGAGGGAGAGAGAGTAGCGGTGGTTCCAGAGGAAGAGGCCCAGTGGCTGGGCCTGATGGCCGGCCAGATGAGAGATCCCTGGGGGGGTCAGCAATGGAGAAAAGGAGAGAAGGGGAGAGGGAGTGAGAGGAGAGACGGGAGGGAGTAGAGGCAGCCGGTAGAGAGGCCAGCGGTGAGAGCTGCGGCGGTGGTTGGTCGATGGGCGGCAGGGTGAGGGAACGCCGGTGGGAGGATTCTGTACAGGAAGGAGAAACCGAGGGAGAGGAAGCCGAAGGAACTAGAGCCAGTGTCAGCCAGAGAAAAAGAAAAGAGGAAGGGAGGAAAAGAAAAGGAGAAGAGAGAAGAAAAGGAGAGGAGGAGGAAAATTAGGAAAATTGTCGTCTCCCGTACAATCCGCGTAGGTTAAATCGCCATATTTTGACTGTAGGAAAAACTTTACTTAAAATTTTAAAAGCCGTGATAAATTGAGTAGTAAGTGTATAAGTTATAAATGTTGTATTAAGTAATTTCTTATTGTAATTGATATTAAGTTTAGGAAAATTAGGGTCAAAACAATAATTTTAGTATAGAGGGAAGCACCCTCCTTTTAGTGCTTTCTGCTGCCTGTTTAAGGTCGGACACCGTAGCGTATTGGGTTAAATAAATTGCTATAGTTAAGACTATGTATTTGTCAGGTCCTGACCAGAATCAGTCAGACCACCCACCCTTATTTTCAAGCAAGGACGTACATACAAATTTTATTCTAGGCAAGCTTCTTTTGACCATCTTTGTAAAAAAAAATTTAAATGCTTTCAAATGTCATCAATGCATGGAAAAAATATATTGCCGAATAAAAACCTAAAATTGGGTGTGGTTGGAAAGGTGGTTGTCGTATCTTAAGTTTGTGAAGAAAAATTTGAGGATTAAATGAATGGTGAATGAGTTAGCAAGTCTAGCTGATGGAGCAATTGGCTTGTGTTTATATTAATATGGTGGGTAGAGAGTGCCGATGAGAAGGAGTTTGGCCGGTGAGGACATCTACATAGGCTATGATATAAGAACAAACAATGCACTTGGGGCAATGAGCCGTATTTTACAGTATCAACCATAGTGTATGAAATCGGTCGAAAAAGATTGTCCTAAGAATGTATTGTGATCTCCACATTAGATAAGCTTAGATAATTAGGAGTGTGAAGCTGGGTATGCTGAAGGCCCAGTGAAGGATATAGTAGTGAGAAGTTGAGTATGCAACAGGTTCCATACAGAAGTGGGAAGCTGGGTACACCGTGGGTCTCAGTGAAGGACACAGAAAAACAGCTGCAGTTGATTCTTTCAGGCTATATATATAGAGAGAGAGCCTTGAGTTGAGTATCAGTGCTGCTGCGGTAGCCTGATACAACTGTTAGCTGCGAGTTTGGTGGGAAGGCCTAGGGAAGGTGTCCACCACTCGAGTAACAAGGTTGGAGATCTAATAAGGGACTAGTGATAATCATTCTGGGGCCTTTCTTATGGTGGTCACTATGGGTAAAGTAGTACAAACCTGCGCATGGTTAAATCATGAATTCATGCCTGTCTCCTGGATTGGAGGCTACGAAAGCTAAGTGTGCCTCATATATGAGTGGTAGTAGCATCTTTGGATAATTAAAATCAACACACAACTTTCTTAATAAAACTCTATTTTATGAAGAAATGGATTTGGAGGAAAAGTGAACTTGGATGGACTTGAGAGGAATGATATGTGGAAAATTCATCTATTGCATTTGCTATTAATGCTTGCTGAGTACTTTTGTACCCACTCTTGCAAAATCTTCCTTTGCTAGATAATTGTACTGGTGGTCAAGTGTCTGGTTGGGATGTGGATCCTAATTGGACCGACTACGAGACTTGGGGTGAGGGTCACCTGCAGAATCAGATCTACGAGGAGGACTACCAAGAAGGATAGAGTGTTGAGTAGGCGTATTTCGACTTCATCGGTCTTTTTTGTAATTAGTAGTTATGTATTATATTTTTGTCATATTTGGATACTATGTAAGCTACGTAATGGACATGTAGCCCTATGTGGCTTAGAATGTAATATATTTCCAATTCAGTCTCTAATTATTGTTCTGTTACAACACTCTGAACACGGCATAGTCTCTAATTATTTCCAATTCAGTCTCTAATTTATGTAGACTATTTTTAAGTTGCCCAATATTTTGTCCTAAAACTCAAAGAACCAATTAATCTAAAAAAAGAATCTCAAAGAACCGATTGTGCTGTTGTATTTGAAATCAGGTTGCTGTCTGAATCATATGGATAGTGGATACAGTCATGCTGCAATTATCCGTTTTCCTTCGTGTAAGTACTTTGTAATTTTGTTTTCTCCCCTTTTTATAATCCCTCGGTCATATAGATGTAGGACAAAGCTAGCTGATTGACAACTTTCCTGTTATTAGAGTTGCTTACTCAATTTCTTGTTTTCTGCAGTTGATGACTTCAAGTTGTTCAGGGAGAGCATGGAGTACAAGAATGTAAGGCTTCTCTACTTGCATGTATTCATGCTTGGAATGTGGAAACATTTGTATTTGTTAACGAGTCTGAATGGAAATTTGTTCTCCATCGAAGAAGGAAAGCAAATAATATGATAACAACAAAAAGAAAGAGTGAAATAGCTCTTAAGCGGAAGATGTTGAAATCAAATCCTGTAGCTTTACACACAAAAGAGCGATCTATTTCGCGTAAACGCCTATCTTGCTGTTAATTCTCCCATTTGGGCTGGAGCATAGAAGAATGGGAAAAAGAAAACAAATTTCGCCGTCTTCCAAATTACTATCATTGCAAGTTATGTCGTATGGCCGTCGGTTAACAACTCCTTATAATATATGAGCTGTGTGTTTTTTTTTACTTGACGGAGAGATCGACCAGTTGGATGGATACAGATGCACTGTTTCTATATATCCTCTGAGACTGAGTCACCACCGACGGAACCTACGCTGCGAAATCGGCTTACAGAGCTCAGTCCTTGGGATCTTTACCCGGTCTTTCACCGGGTTCGATCTGGAAAGCGAAAACGGAGAGCAAGTGCAAATTTTTTGTGTGGCTAATGGTGCAGAACAAAATTCACACTGCGGACAATCTGACCAGGAAGGGATGGCCACATGACCCCTGTGCTGTCTCTGCCGCACCTCACCAGAAACGGTGGATCACCTTCTGCTGCATTGCACGTTCGCGCAGTCCTTCTGGACTTTGCTCTCCTCCACCACCGGAGCATCCTTGTCAGCACCGGGGCAGGGGAATCAGGCTCCAATGGCTGACTGGTGGTTGCGGGCAAGGGAGAGCGTCGCCAAGCAGGGCCGTAGGGATCTCGACGGCCTAATCATCTACGGATGTTGGAACATTTAGAATGAGCGTAATGCAAGGATTTTCAATGACAAGCAAAGTCCCGTGTAAGATGTCGTGCTAAGGGCAACGGAGAACACAAGTTCCTACAGACTAGCATTGAGTGCTCCGGACTAATCCTGTAGGGTTCTGAGTTGTGTACTAGTCTCAGCGAACTATTTTGGTTTCATCATTCTGTTGCCTCGGTCCTGAGTTAGTCTCAGACCAAACTTGCAAAACTTTGTTTTTTCTCCCCTTTGAATGAATTGGCAGAGCTCCTGCCTTGCTTTTAAAAAAAATCCTCTGAGTCAACTGCTTACCTAAGAAGCGCTCTTATTAATCGAACTTTTGGGTTGCAATTACCACTAACCTCTTATTTTTATCACTAGGGCCGATGTCATCAAGACGAGGTGTATGTCAACTCCAGTCATCATGCTTGCAGACTGGTACCACATTGGGTGTACCAATGGAGGAGCCAAATATACAAGTACAGGCAGGCGGCAGCACGACGGCGACCGGGCTGCCGCCGCCGCTTCGTCGGGCCGCACCGGCCTACGTACGTGAGTTTTGTAACTCGTAGCAGGAGCAACCGACAGTGTTGCTGGCTAAGTGGCCATATCCGGTGACGGAACTGAATTTTTTTTATTGAGAGTATACACTTAATATGTATAATTTTATAGCTTCTTACGAATATTTTATCTCTACTATTCTAAAGCAGCACTTGGTGGCAGTGATCTGTTCTTCCCACCTCATTAATTGCCGCTTAATTGCCCTGCTTAATTGCCCTGTTTAATTGCCCTACACAAGAAACGAAGCGTTGCTTTAATTAGCCAGCTTTCGCAAGAAACGAAGCGTTAAAGATAGATGTTTGATCTTGTGAAATAATTTTTTTTTTTATTTTTTAATCTTTATTTTTCGTTATCAATTTTGTTTTTCGTAGCAACGCACGGGCATGTAACTAGTAACATTATAAATTCAATACATATATTTGAATTTTTCTAAAAGCACAATATACATAGTTCTAAGATCTTAAAAAACTCAAGCCACCAAATCATAATCAATTCAATAAATAAATTTAGTACATCAAAGAGATAGTTTTGCACTACTTTTCAAAATTTTGAGGGGTGCCAGGGCATACCCAGCACCCCCTGTACCGCCTATGGCCATACCGGTGTTGCCTATGGCCATACCGGTGTTGGTTTTAGCTTGGATCACAGACACGCACACAAATAACACATAAAAAGAAGAATACGTAACTAGCACATTTTGTTTTTTTTTTTCTATTATTTTTCTCATTGCTTACAAGCAACCAGTACCTTCATTGTATAGTAGTAGTACTACTACTACTAACCTAGGAAACGAATTCTACTCAGAAACGAATCGTTTCCTACTCGTGCAAGATTAATTATAATGTTCATCTTCTTAATTTTGTAACATCAAATGGCTTTAATTTCTTACACAACTCTAACTTGTTGAGCCATTAGGTCTCTACTAGGACTTACCAAACTTTTTACTCGACACAGAACAGTGAATACATCTCCTCAACCTACTTACTTGACTCAGGACGACATCTCAACAAATTCGCACGCGTTTATCTTGTGGGCACAACTTGCACAAGAACTCACGTTATCACACAAAATATCCTGTGGACACAACTGACATGAGAACATGTAGCTTTAGCCACCTTCTCAATGAGACACATAGATGGCCCCCAATACCATCTTGTCACGCTGGTTGTCGACGACGCTCGTCAATAGAAGGTACTAGGGAGACACACCTCCTCTACCCTTTCGCCGCCATATCTTATCGTCGACTTTCCCAATTGCCTTCCCAATTATGACGCAACTTCGACGATATGGAGACCCGGACCATAGCTTTACACACTTTAGCACTTGGGCACACACTCACAAGTACTCACGCACATATGGGACTCTAACACAATGACTCAAGTACATACGCATGTACATCACGCATTGTGTACAGTGTGTACTTCGACGGCGACTGGCTACCTCACCATCTCCTCGCATTGGAGCCAAATGCACCGGCGCAGCCACGCTTGATGCGCTGTGAGATCCCGCTCAACACTGCGTCGCTCAGCAACGATAGCTTGCCCCGAGGTGCAACAGTGGTGACCTCCCCCGGGGCAAACGTAATACCAAGATTAGACCCTCGCTCTGATACTAACTGTTGGTTTTAGCCCTAATTATGAACACACACACACAAACATAATAGCTCTCTAATGAGAGAACAGGAAGAGAGAAGAATATTTGTGGTGCGGCACAACTAGTACATTATATATGTTGTTTTCTCTCTTATTTTTCTCATTGCGTACAAGCAGCCATTGTCTTGATTATATAGTACTCCCTCCGGTCTGGTAATATTTGTCGTTTTGGACATTGACACGGTCTTCAAAACACAACTTAGACCGCTAATTTTTATTATAATATATTTATAAAACCCAATAAAATTATAATATTATGAAAGTACTTCTCGAGACAAGTCTACACATATAATTTTTATGTATACAATTTAAATATTAAAAAATATATTCTTAGTCAAAGTTTCGGAAGTTTGACCATCACTATGTCCAAAACGACAGGTATTACCAAACCGGAGGGAGTAGTACTACTAACTACTAAGCTACTAGAAAACGAATTCTACTCAGAAGCGAATCCATTTACTACTGGTACAATATTAATTCTAACGATGAGGACGAGATACGTACCCATGTCGTCATCCCATACACATGCATGATCTCAAGGTTGCAGCCAAGCACACAAAACGACCCGCACGCACCTATGTAGGTATACATCTTTGGCCATTCATCGAGGAACTCAACGTTCTACTCGACTTACAATACTTGCACCGCTAGCTACCACGGACACGGTGTAAAACTACTGTATTTCTGGAGTATATATACATCAGTTGTACCCAGTGGCGGAAACAGGCCCATGGCAGGCCGGGCTTGAGCCCTAGGCTTAGAAATTAGTATAGTGTATAGCCCAAGTATATCTAGTCCAGTTCGGGTCATCAAAGTCATCTTTAGCCCATAATATTTTGGCTTAAAAATTGCTATTAGTTATATGCTTAAAAGTTTAGCCCGGGGCTTGCAAGTTTTCTGGTTCCGCCACTGCTTGTACCTGCATGACAGACAGGCAGCACATAGAAAAATTAGTGCCTCATCTCGATCGTACCGCACAGGCGTACACGAAGGCTCAGGTGGAGCTCAGCTAGCTCCGGGAGCTCGTCACTTCGTCAGTTGTGCAGCGGATTTGGCCCCTGCGGCACCAATCTCTTGGATTCAGAGACGACGTCTTGCGTGCGGCTGTTGTAACGAACGGCACCGATCCGCTTCCTTGAAGCGGATGCCTTCAGCTGATGGGAGTCCAAGTAGTGGTAGCCTTTGCTCGGCGGCGAGCCGACTTCGTGCACCATGATCCGGCCATGGCAGACGCCTCTGAGCTCTGCTCTCAAGAGGAAAATACTGGTGACGAGGAGCATATATAAATCTCAAGCTTTGTGCTCTCATGGTACCCAGACAAGTCTTGCAGGAAGGGAGAGCTATTAAACTCTATGGATCTTGATGCCTAGATTAAACACCTAGATGATGCGGTTCTTTTGAGTTACCTTCGGGATTGTTGTTGCTTGATGACGCCATTGCCGATGATGGGGAAGATGGATCGGCAGTGGTGTTGGAGAGAACAACAACGTGGGAGATGGCCGTCGTCTCCTGCGCGTGGTGATGACGGCGGTAGAGGTATGACGACGAGGAAGAGCGTCCGGACCTCTGTTCTGCAGAGAGGAAAACGGCTTGGCCTTCCCGTTGCTCCACACGCGAGTAGATCGGTTTGTTACGGGTTTGTTAGGGACGTGTGCACAGAGAACGTGGGTTCTCAGGGCTGTCTAGTCCCTTCTATTTATAGCGCGTGTGCAACAGGGGGCCACAACCATAAAGGTCGGTTGCGCCCCCGATCAGGGCGCGAGATCAACCAACATTCTCCCCCTTGATCTCGAATTCAACTTTGAAACTTTATATCTTGATCTATTAACCTTTTATATCTCACACTTTTAACTTAATATCCCACTCCTCCATAGATTAGTGTACCAAGACCAAGGCGTCACAACAGTCAGTTACGTACTGCTGAACTCAATGACTATAGCACACCTCTCTACTTCAAAACAGAATGACTTTGTCTTTGTGGGAGATGGTTGCTTTCAATGACCCCTATTATCCAGAATCATAGTCTTTCCTTTAAACCCATGCCGGCTACGTGCTTCTCAAACACGTTGGGAGGAAGACCTTTGGTGAGCGGATCCGCTAACATGTCTTTTGTGCTTATATGCTCAAGCTCTATTGTTTGATCCTCGGATTTTCTCCTTCACAACATAAAACTTGATCTCTATGTGTTTGGCTGCACCACTTGACTTGTTGTTGTGGGAGTAAAATACTGGCTCATTGTCGCAAAGATAATTTGAGTGGTTTTTCTATCTTTGTCCACCACTCTCAACCCGGTACAAACTTTTTAAACCACATTGCCTGCCGGTTGCCTCATAGCATGCCACAAACTCAGCGTGCATTGTCGACGTTACAACGATCGATTGTTTTATACTTTTCCATGATATAGCTCTTCCTGGCAAGGGTGAACACATATCCCGATGTGGACTTTTCAGGTGTCTTTACACCCTGCCCAATCTGCATCTGCATAGCCCATAATTTCTAGGGCACTTGACTTTCTATATGTTTGCATGAGGCTCTTTGTCCCTTGCAAATACCGCAAGGCTTTCTTCTGACTTTCCAAAGTGATCAACTCCTGGATTAACTGATATCTTCCAAGCATCCGGTTGTAAATGCTAAGTCAGGCGAGTACATATTTGAGCATACATTATGCTTCCGACAAACTGAAGCATATGGTACTAATTTCTTTTGATCGTTCTCATACTTGTTCTTTGGACACTGAAAATTACCAAACTTATCGCCCTTGACTATTGGAGCGGCGTGGCATTACACATATGCATACTATATCTTTTAAAACACTTTCTATGTATGCCTTCTGTGATAGCCCTAGCACCCTCTCTTTTCTATCTCGGTGTATCTCAATTCCTAATACATAGGATGCTTCACCAAGATCTTTCATATCAAACTTTGAGGACAAGAACTTCTTTGTCTCTAGCAACAGATCCTCGATCACTTTGCTTGCTAATAGGATATCATCCACATATAAAACTAGGAAAATATACTTCCTCTACTAAACTTTGCATAAATGCGCTTGTCCTCCTCATTCTCTTTGAACCCAAAATTTCTTATGGTTTCATCAAACTTAATGTACCACTGTCTAGACGCTTTGTTTTAATCCATAAATGGACTTCTTTAATCGACATCCCATATTTTCTTTTCCTTCCATGACAAAACCTTTGGGTTGCGCCATGTACACATTTTCATATAAATCCCCATTTAGGAATGCCGCCTTAACATCCATCGATGTAATTCTAAATCATAATGAGCAACGAGTGCCATAATGATTCTAAAAGAATCCTTTGTCTAAACAAAGCAGAAGGTTTCGTATAATCTATTCCTTCTCTCTCGAGTGAAGCCTTTTGCGACAAGTCTAGCTTTAAATCTTTCAACATTCCCTTTGGAGTCACGTTTGGTTTTGTAGACCCATTTACAGCCTACTGTTTTGGCTCCTTTAGGAATTTCTTCTAAGTCCCAGACTTTGTTTGTACTCATGGATCTCATTTCATCTTGCATGGCATCAAGCCACTTCGATGAATTGGGACTTCTCATCGCTTCCTCATAAGAGGTGGGATCACCCTCTATCTCTATGTCTTCACTGGCATAAACTTCATAATCAGCTGGAATAGCTGATCTCCTGTTTCTCTGTGATCTTCTAAGTGGTTCTTGAGCAGGTTCACTGCTCTCTACAGGAGGCTGCTCAGGCTCCTCACTAGCAACAGCAGGGGCCTCGGGCTCCACAACAGGTGCCTCTGGCACACCGACTATTGAACTCGGAGAAACACCGGCAGGTGCTGTAACTTCAGGTGATGCAGCAACAACAGGTATCGAGAAGAAAGGCTTTTGAATCATAGGAGTTGGGGTACAAACCCGCTTCTCATCAAGGCTAATTTCTCGGGGTACCATGCTCCCCCTGATCATATCATCCTCTATAAACACAGTGTGTCTAGTTTCTACAAACTTGGTATGTCTGTCTGGACAGTAGAAACGATAACCCTTTGATCTTTCAGGATAGCCAATGAAATGGCAACTCACTGTCTTTAGATCTAACTTTCCTATGTTTGGGTTGAATACTTTTGCCTCAGCCGGACAGCCCCACACATGTAGATAGTTTAGTGAAGGCTTCCTCGATCCATAACTCATACGGTGTTTTAGGCATCGACTTCATCGAAAATTCGATTAAGAATATGGGCAGCGGTTTTTAAAGCCTCCATCCATAGACTAACCGGTAAAGTGGAGTAACTTATCATACTTCTCACCATATCCATTAAGGTACGGTTACGCCTTTCAGCTACTCCATTTTGCTGAGGTTCACCCGGCATAGAATACTGAGCTACTATGCCATTTTCCTGCAGGGACCTTGCAAAAGGTCCTGGAACTTGGCCATAAGGGGTGTGTTTACCGTAGTATTCACCTCCACGGCCTGATCTTACTACTTTAATCTTTAGATCATGTTGATTCTCTATTTCAGCTTTAAATATTTTAAACTTTTCTAATGCTTCGATCTTTCTTTGATAGGATAAATGTAGCCATAAGCGAGAATAGTCATCGATGAATGTAATGAATGAATCAAAACCATCCACTTGTCTTTACAGAAAAGGACCACAAATGTCTGTGTGGATTATTTCCAAGATTCCTGTATACGCTTGGCGCCTTTCTTTATTTGTTTAACATACTTGCCTTTAATACAATCTATGCAATGATCTGTGTTTGAAAAATCTAGGGGAGGAACAATTTCTTCTTTGATTAATCGTTCAATTCTCCCCCTCGAAATATGGCCTAAACGACAATGCCATAATTTTGATGACGATTCACTTTCTATTCTCTTTCGCTTTGTATTAACATTGCATACTTTCGCATTCGAGAAGGTACTTATGTCATTCACAATATCATAATGGGATATCAAATAAAGCTTGTCTTGTCGGATGGCAAGACCAACATCTTTATTATTAAACTTTATTACACACTTTCCATTCACAAAATGACACTGAATGTTCTCATCATCTAAGCAAGACACTGAAATCAAATTCCTTTTTAAAGAAGGCACTAATAAAACATCACGCAAATGGAGTATGAAGCCGCCATCCAACTCTAATGGAAGATCTCCAATGGCTTCCACATCAGCTTCAACTCCATTCGCCACTCTAATTCCTCTTTCTCCTCTTTGTAGGATCCTCCTCGTATGGAATCCTCAGATAGAATTAGCAACATGAGCAGTTGCACGAGAATCTATCCACCAAGTGCTAGTTGGTGAATCTATATACAAGGATTCATCTATGAATGTAACTTGATCTTTACCTCTTTTGTTCACCACTTGAGGAAAAGAACACAATCCTTCATGCGGTGCCCTTTCTGATGGCAACGCCTGCAGGTATCTGGGTCTATGTGATCTGGTGGAGGCCTAGAAAACTGTCCATTGGAACTATGTCCTCCATTGGAGTTTTGCCCTCCATTTGAGTGTTCACCCTTCTCAAAATTGGTGAACCTCTTCTGCTGATAGTTGCCCTTTTGGTAGTTACCTTTCTTGAAATTTGGTTTATTCTGAATCTGAAAATAATTCTTTTCTTTTGAGAATGCTTAACCAGATTCAACTCTTCAGCCTTTTGTGCCTTTAATCTTTCTTCTTCTTGGACACACATAGCAATGCACTTTTCAATAGACCACTTTTCTTCACTAATGTTGTAATTTACAACAAAAGTCTCAAATTCCTTTGGTAATGAAACCAGTATAAGGTGGACTATGAAATCATTCTTTAAAGGCATATCAAAAGACGTGAGAGAGTGAGCCATGTTAGACATCTTGAGAATATGTTCTCTAATGCTCGGTCCATTGCGCAGCCCAGATCCATCATACTTGTCATTGACAAGTTTCTTGATTAATGTGCTGCATAGGCCTTTGTGGATCCAAAGAATCGCTTCTTCTATTTTCTTGAGACATTGTGTAGCATCTGCATAATCTGGGATTGCTCCCCTTATGGACTCAATAATGGTGCCCTTGATCACCATGAGACATTTTCTATTTGAATTGTCCCATTTTGCCTTCTCAATACTATACGACAACTCTGCCAAGAAGATTATTCGCAGCCTTCCGAGACTCACTTTGCTGTAACCGGTGCCAAGCGGCTTTGGATAAAGCAAGGCATAATCTATTTCAGCCATAGCCATGGCCAAGTTCAAATTCTCTCTCCATGAGGAGTAATTGTTGCCGTTCAACCTTTAAAGCCCTTGAAAGACACTCAAGGAATTGGCAATCTTGGTTGGAAAAGCTTCATAAATGAAACAAGAATTTAATCAGTAAACTAAAAATTATAAACTTTGGCATGAATAAATTAACGTTGGTCAATTAAACATGCTCTCAACTATAATAAAGACTGATCTATTTCTAAAACACCGTTGGGCAGTATTAGAATAGAGCAACCTTTATTCAAAAACTTTCTATCATTCTTAACATGGTCATGGCAAAAAAATTATTTTCAACGTTGGTCAGAAAAATAAAATTACCATAACTATGTGAAATACTATAAAACTATTTTTTTTTATTTACTATTTTCTCTAATTAAATATCCACGTTGGTTTCAATTTAATCAGAGAAAAGAAAACTTAAACTTGCAGCGGAAATATAACTTTAATTCAGTACTTAAGCTCATCATGCATAGCAAAATTGAACACTTAATATATATGTATATATATAAACTTTGGGGCTAATCTGTTTGGGCCGAACAGCCCAAAAACCGGCGCTTCCCCTTCGTCATCAGGCCCAGCCCACGAAGGAAATGATCATTCTTCGCCGTTCGATTGAAATGAACGGACGAGATCGCTTTGGGACGAAATAAATACCGAGAAAATCGGCAGCCTCCAACAGAACCCTAATGTCTCCCGTAAAAAACGGATCTGGGGGGAGCACGGCGGCGCTGCAGCCGGCGGGACGCGCTCGCGCGGCCCAATCAGCGACCGCGGAATGACGGCGGACGCAGCGTGGCGGGCAGCGCGCTCGGCTAGGCGGCGAAAAAACGCGCAGGGGAGCGCGCTCGGACGACGCGCACGCGTGCGTGAAGGCGGCGGCTCGTACGGGGCATGACGCGCATGGAGGCGCAAGGCGCTCGTGACGCACGCATGCAAGGAGACCTTGCGCACAGGGAGACCTTGCGCATGGAGGTGCCGTGAGTTCCTTTGTTCTATTCTTATCTCATTGTTTGCATCCGGTTCAACCTTTTTTTGGAATTTCATCTTTCCTTCTTTTGCTATGCGCGGCTATGGCTAATCCCGAATGTAATCTACAACTAGGGTTTAGATTTAGGCACTAGCACATCGCTCTGATACCATTATTAAACTCTATGGATCTTGATGCCTAGATTAAACACCTAGATGATGCGGTTCTTTTGAGTTACCTTCGGGATTGTTGTTGCTTGATGACGCCATTGCCGATGATGGGGAAGATGGATCGGCAGTGGTGTTGGAGAGAACAATAACGTGGGAGATGGCCGTCGTCCTCGCGCTGCGTGGTGATGACGGCGGTAGAGGTATGACGACGAGGAAGAGCGTCCGGACCTCTGTTCTGCAGAGAGGAAAACGGCTTGGCCTTCCCGTTGCTCCACACGCGAGTAGATCGGTTTGTTACGGGTTTGTTAGGGACGTGTGCACAGAGAACGTGGGTTCTCAGGGCTGTCTAGTCCCTTCTATTTATAGCGCGTGTGCAACAGGGGGCCACAACCATAAAGGTCGGTTGCGCCCCCGATCAGGGCGCGAGATCAACCAACAAGAGCAAGCAGGGATTTAATTTGGAGCTACCAAGAAAGTCTGAACTGGAAGTAACGTGCTGCTTTGTCGCTTTATAGCGTGAAGGCCAGAGAGCCTATCCAAAGTCAAAAACGCTACTTGATAGAACATCTATGATAGTTTAACTAACATTAGGTTAAGCCCGGCCGCACAGTAGCTTGCCGCGAAAAAAGTACATATTCTGAGCAAGACAAGAAGAGCGGCACCAGATCGATGTATAAAGTTTGGCCATATGGATCGACGAGGAGCTTGTCACTGTTGATGGGACAAGTCCAACGAAGACTTTGCGAAGTACTACGAGACATGGGGTTGGCATATGCTTTCCACACCATTTCGCTAAACGATGTCAAATCTCAACTCTGATGCATAATTGAAGTCTCAAGTCTGATGCATAAGCGGACGAGCAATAGCTCATTTGGCTGGGGGAGTGGCACTCGCCCTCGCGTTCGGCGCGGCTCGACGTGGGCGCGCGTGGAGACGAGTGCATGCTCGTGTGTGTTGTTGGTTGTTCTTTCTTCTGTAACGAATGGTAGAGTTCTGGCCAAAAATTCAAAAAAACAAAAGTCTGATGCATAATAGCATCGTGAAGAGCATGGAAAGGAGGCTATTCACGGATGCAATGCAGAAAAGCACAATTGCCTCCTATCATTGTGATATCTTACCATCAGGCACCAATCATATGGTCAGCCATTACGAGTTGACTAAAATGGAAGGGACGGCAAATATGAATAACCACAGCTTCACCAGAAGCTTAAAAAAGTACATCTTCTTCGTGATCAACACTGACGTGATCACTATCATCTTATTCATGTCTTTAATTACGTCCTGAGTTCCAACAATTAATGGGTATAACATTTTTCTGGGATACAAGTTACAGTGGCAACAACGGCCAGAAAACACAAAACCAGAGATACAACAAGCTCATCCAAAAAGAAGAAGAAATACAACGTTCTGGTTAGCATCGAAATCAATGCCCTTGAAATTGCTGCATTTTATGTAAACATGTGTTTGCCCTGGAAAGATCTCAAACATGAACCATGAAAAGCCCCAGCTTGGGTCTCATGATATATCATTATATCTTCAATTTTTTTTTTTTTTTTCTAGAATGCGCAGAGCTCGTCATGGCAATAAAGATGGAGTATAGCTTCAATACGAACTTCTACCTGTATATTCTTCCAAAAAGATCACTTCCTGAACAACCTCAAGACATCACCAACAAGATGCAGGGAGCCTAGTTCAGTGTATCAGACACAAATATATCAGCATCAAGTGTCGAAATAGCTTACACGAATAAAAAGGACAAGAAAAGAATAAAGATACATGCTTTCCTAATCATAAAGAGAGAGAGAGAGAGAGAGAGAGATAAATGTGACGCCATGTCGAAAGAATAGAAGATCAAGACAAATTATGAAACAGTAATGGAGAACTAGAAGCAGCACACTTCCTTCAATTTAAAAAAGGTCAGAACTTTGACTTCAATCCTTGGATTGAATGTTGAAATATCAAATATGTTCTTGACCTCCACAAGAAGGTGCATTTTCTTGTAAAGTTTGGACTATCCGATCAAAGGATCCATCGTTTTTACCTTTTAAGATCGTGCAGAGTTTGTGTTGATTTCTTGAGGCTAACATTGCCGCCCTCTAGAGCCGGTAATGCCACCCTCATTCTAAAATTCTGGATTTATCTTCTCTGCTCCTTCCTTTGGTTTTAAGTTGACATATACTTGTCTAATAGGTGGGAGAAATTTTATTTGTGGTCATTCACCCCCCCCCTCTGATCGCCATTTTGGTCTTTCCGAAAGCAATCGCATATGATCTATCACAAGCATGCAGTTGAACAGAAGAATCTATGATGGGTCCCAAAAGAATTTTTTTTGTTTAAGGGGGAGGCCAATAATGTGATACTAAAAGACTATGTGGAGGTCTAACCATGTGTATGATGCGTAATTGATTGTATTTAAGATTGTAGAGCTCATATTTGAGTTTGAATTGATTTTACCTTGGTTTTAAGCAATTTAAGTTGTTGTGAGTTGTCCTAGGATCATATGTTAGAACCTTAAATGGTTGGGACCTTCATAGGTCAGAACCTTTAGTGCTCGAAGATCACTGGTCAGAGGCTTGACTGGTGGTAGCCTTAAAGTGGTCAGGGCTTGATTGATGGTAGCCTTCAGTGGTCGGATCCCGAAGTGGTTAGGGACTAAGTCAACTGATTATTGTTTGCTTATGTTGAGAAATGCTATGTGATGTATTTTTCTTGTCTATGATGGTTGCAGAACTTCAGAGCTGTCATGGTGTGGCGGGGGAGATCGGGACTAGGCTGGAAGAGCTAAGTTCCGGACAGTTAAGATGTCGTCAGAGGGTGACTGAGGCTAGGAGTGGCTGCAAGCTGAGAGGACAAGTGGATGGATGAGATGCTAACTTAAACCCTACTCAAGCCAAGGAGGATCGTTGGATCAAGCGTTCACAGGTGGAGTAGTGGTTAAGTTATGTGGGTGTGGGTGTGGATAAAACCCGTTATATTGTTGAGTTGCTTGTTAGTCCATGTATGAGTGAGGGAGTCAATCTCAGCCCTTTGATGAGGTTTCTTGAGGACCAAGTGGTCATCTAAGGGTGGAGGTTGCTCCCAGTGTGCTATAAGTATAGGTGTGGAGGGATGCCTCACCCATAAGTCTTTAGAGAGGATTTTTGATTTTTATTGTGCTCATGTGAGTTTTGCCCACTTGGTAGTGTGGCTTTGTAAACCTTACTCTCAAAGCAATGCAAGATTAATTTTCTTCTATATTCTGAAATTGCTTTTACTTCTTGCATTTTTCACTTGTTGCACTTTAGATTTGCCTCCCCTTCTTGTAAGTGCTTTTGGATCTTGCACCATGGATGAAAGATTGCTGAATAAATCTTCTATAGATCATATCCCAGTCATCTAGGCAATCTATAACCTCTTCTTTTCAGTTTTTGCAAGAAACCGATCTTTGCGCTTGGAAGAAGAAAGATACTTGTAGATCGCGTTCTTGTTTGTTTGAAGGGTTGGTCTTTGGTGTTCTTACTTGCTGTGATATGTGGGAGGTCATCTAAGATCATCTTAATCATCAATTCATCACAAGTAAGTTAAGGGTGAAGTTTTTGTGTTTGACCCGATTTTGGTGCAACCTTCACTAAACCAAAAGAAGTTTGAAACTTTGACGTCAATCCTTGTGATTGAAGGTTGGAATAGGTTCCTGATGTCCATAGGAAGGTGAACACAAAGTTTCACGAATTTTGAGTCAACTGATCAAAAGTTACATCAATTCTTGTTTTTGAGATCGAGCTGATTTTACTATTTATCTAAATACTATTCATTCGACCAGTGCTCCCAACCAGTTCGAGGGTAATGTTCACACCAAATATTGTTCATCCGACCAGTGCTGCTGATAGTTCGGAGTTATTGTTCACCCCGACCAGTGCAATATTGTTCACCTGAAACACTGTTTATCCGACCAGTTTTCTGTTTACTGTCCATCTAACCAGTGCAATTTTTCATTGTTTATCTAAACACTATTCATCTGACCACCCATTCGAATTGTTCAGATCATAAGATTTGTTCTCTTGGTGGTTTGATTTCAGGGGAAAGTTTTATTTGGCTCCTATTCAAATCCCATCTAGTCGCCTTTTCGGTCCTACATATACATACAAAAGCAAGTCTACTCAAGCATGATAAACCGAGAGGATGTGGGACATACCTTCTGAGAGTTGCCACAATTCTAAAACTGCTCCATGGAAGATGGTAGCTTCTATCCTCCTTAGCAACCGTTAGACAATATCCTATATTAAAATGTATAGGGATTGCTAGTTATCTTATACAGAGATTGTTAGTATTACATATTGCCTTATATAGGCTTTTTTTATACTTGCTTGGATATGCATATATTCTGTTCTATTAAGTTTATGATAAATATGGTATCAGCGCATTTTTAGAGTTAGTGTTTTATCAGCATTGCACTTGCCCCATCCACCGCTTCTCCTAGGACCACTCCTGCTGCTTCGTGCGTGCGCTCCTCGGCGTCATCGACCTCGCATTCTGCCTGCTCTACGGGGCCTTCCTTGCCATCGGGGGCAGATTGGTGCTCTCCTCTCCTGTGTCGACTGCCATCGTAGGGGCCGGAGGAGGACATACGTGAGCCGACTGTCTCCTCGTCTCGTCTTCCTGCCCGCGTGCCTCAGCGGTGCGCAGGAGGCGATCACACATAGTCACGTTCGTTCTATTTACGTTCATTCTTCTCTGAATTTCTGATACTCCGTAGTCACGTGCCATCTATTCAGACATCACGTACGTCTTGATGGGAAAAAAGATGGTATTTTCTCGAGGGGATTCGATAAACATCATTCGGATGCTTTTATTACTGAAATCACCTAAATCTAGGACCATCGGATCATTTTGAGATTTGGGAGTATCGATTACATTCGATCCTATGATTTAATCTAACGGTTCGGTGATATCCGGGTGAGGTATCCAACGGTCTAAATTTTAGATGTTAGCTAAAACAAAAACATCCGGATGATACCTATACACTCCCTCTCGAGTGTGGTGCGAGTCGTGTGACATGGTGCAACCAGAAGTGTGAGGCTCACAGTTCGCGTTGTTCATACAGGGAACCAAAACAAAATACGTGGAAGATCCGATAAAATCGATAAGACATAGAGAAAGATTGCAACTGGGTTTTTGTCGGCTGATCCAGCAAGCCGGGCCTCCTGTTCAATCAATGTTGAGGTAGGTCCAACGCTTGTTTGGGCCTTAGCCATCCCAGGCCGTGGGATCCTGTAGCCCGACTAGACGGAGAGAGAGAGAGAGAGAGAGAGGCCCAGCGCGCGATTGGACGGCACCACCGGTGGTCGTCCCCCCGCTGCCTCGCCACCTCCCTCTCCGTTGGAATCCAAGGAGGGGAGGAGGGAGGGACGGCACCACCCAGTGGCGGACCCAGAAAGAAATTATAGGTAGGGCAAGTTTAAAGTAGTATTAAAACGTTAAAAAGAATGCAATGTACCGTAACAACAATAATATTATTAAAGAAGCATAAATATAACGTTCAACTAATACGGTCAAAGAAGAATTAGCAAATAGGCAACATACCACTCAGTTAACAATTGGTGAGGGACGAGGCAATTGTATTCTCCTAGTTTTGAGGCGTTGAAATCGTCAGATGATGACTTCATCATTAAGTGATTTGAAGATCTCTTTCCGTATAGCAAACCATTAAGTCATTCATCCAATTGTTGGCAATCTTATTGCGTTTCTTGCTTGGTGCAACGCGTTAGAATTTTCAAATTTGTTGGGCTTATGCATATGCAGTATATACAAAATACCTGGACCTAATAAATTGTAGGTGGGGCAGCAGCCCAAGCTGCCCCACTGGTGGATCCGCCTATGGCACCACCGGTGGTCATGCGTGCGTACGTCAGTCAGTCAGCGGTTAAAGCCAGGGGCAATCGACCAAAGAAATCGAAGCGAGCTAAGGCAGCAGCCAGAGGCAAACTGGCCGCCGCAGATGTCATCGTATATATATATCCTTTATTTTCCGTAGCGGCGCACATCATGACACGATCGACTGCATGACCGACCAACTCTTGCGTGCATACAACACGTACGTACAAGCTGATCCCGAGTAAGAGTAGAACGTACGTGTACACACGATCGATCATACCATGATTTTTTTTTATATATATATAGCACCTGTAGCTAGTAACTCGTAATTAAGCGCGCATGCAATCAATCGATCGATCGGCTGCGTAGGCATATGCGCGCCTTATTACATGCGTACGTACGTAGTGTTCAGTTAGCAGCGCGGCATTGCGATGCCGCAGGAGGAGACCGTCTTGCGGGCGTTGGGGCTGTTGATGTAGCTTCCGTACGCCGGGTTCTTGGCGAACTGGCAGAAGCACCCCTGCTGCGACCGCAGGTTGGAGCAGCACGCCGCGCTCGGCTTCGCGCCGCCTGTGATCGCCGGCGCGCACACCGTCAGCTGCCCCGCGTTGCACGACGCCGCCCGCGCCCCGCCCGCCAGCGCCACCATCGCCACCAGCGCCACCACCACCACCATCACGTCCTTCCTCATGGTGCTATACTGCTGAAACTAAGTGATTAAACAGCAGGTGCCAAAGAGTTGGGAACCGATCGAATATGTTGTGCTGGTGAGGAGAGGAGGAACGCTAGCCCTCAGGTATTTATAGCCGCGCAGGCACGATCGAGTACGCCCGGCAAGCTCGCTGCTCGCATCGCTCCCCGTACGCGCGGCGCCCATCTGGATCGACCTGCCGACGGAGCAGATGGGGGAGAGAAGCATCGGACTTAGTTAATGCAGGGACAGACACTGGCAACTGTACGAGCTTGGACGGCTAGTTAATGGCGGTCAGAGAAACAAAAATTCGATGCCCTGTGAGCTCTGAGCCGCGAGCTTTGGAAATAAAAGAAACTAATTACGCAGGATCTCGTGTTATCTTGTTTAATGTGAAATTTGGTTCGATGATTTTCTTATAAAAAAATATAGTATAAAGATCTTAACATAATTTTCATTTTATGAGGCATGTGTAAAAATAATAGGCTGACTAGCTAGGAGCTGTCAGTAAATTCTTTTTTGCGAAAACAACCAGTGGAGGACTCTCGTTAGCGAATATACGGAAGCACAAGGTCTTCTTTTTTTGCAAAATTACGAGTGGAAGAATCTAGATGTAATTTTAGATTTTACAAAGGATATGTTCTTGAATATGTGGAACTACGGGATTCTTTTTACAAAATTTCCGTGGACTGGACGCCGCAACACGTGGGCCGATTGGCTGGCCTGAAAGTTTCCTGGCTTTAATAGATAAGATATCCGGTCACTACCAATTCTAAAACATTTATAGAAACCACACTTAGCGGCGTTACCAACGTCTTCCCAGCTCCATGTACTGATAATTATAATGACTTGTATCTAATCTTCTAGGATTTAAAAAGATGTGGAAGGTGAATCTTAATATTCCTATTTTATTTTATAGTAGGATTCCTTCTTGTCGATGTTCAAGACCCGAGATCCTTAAATCGAGTTTAATTACGAATGTAATTTTGGTTTGTCTTTTGTCTATAAAACAATATCGAAAGGGGTAGGAAAGAACGGGAATTGCATTATCACAAGCTCTTTATAGTGTACATACTCTATTTTTTTAGACGTGACACACACTCTAATTATGATTCTCCACCTTTTTAAATCCTTACGGGAGTATCATATTTATAGTATCAAAGGGATGGAGGTTGTTATCTTCGAAGAGATGTTTTCTCGTGAAATGGTGTCTTTTCGTCAGAAAGTGTCTTCTCACTGAAAAGATATCTTTTCGTCAGAGGGATGCCTCTTCGTAGGGAGTAACCTCTAAACGGTCGTCTATACCTTTCAGAGAAAGCTTCTTCCGCGCATTAAGGTTGCCAACTCCTGTCTAGATTGGCATGATAAAAAGTATTATATCCGACCTATAGAGTATTCACAGGTCAGATCGTTCCCGACCTGGTAAGGACTCAGATCAAGATAAGTTCTTGTCCGACCTATATTGCAGGTCGAACAGTTATTTACATGATCAACAGTAACTTTGATCAAACGTCTATGAGATATTTTAATGGGGGCCGTATTTATGAGGATGCGACTGGCTTATAAAAAACTGTAGCCATTTTTTGGTCTCAGACATATCAGTCATCGTCAATACTTGCTTTGAATAAGACCTAAGGGGGCTATATAAACTCATAGGGTGGTCATATAGAATCCAAACAACCAAGAAAACCACAAACCAACTAATCCAAAGTAAGAGCTGCACGAGAAAGTTAGAGACTAAGTTATTCTTTAGCACTAGATTTTTGTATATAATATAATGATCCAAGAGTCTTAAAAAGTTTGAGAGGTTGCGAGATAGCAACAATCACTTGTATTCTTTCAATGCTGTGTTTAAAAAATTTGCGGTCAACTTCATCAAAATTTTCTCTCTTATCGTGGTTGTTTTAACATTGTTATTTTGGTTCTCTCTACGAGATTTATCTTTTTTCATCCTTGAGACCGTGTACGCTCATGTCATATCCATAAAATCTTTGATCCGATTTGAAAAACTGTTTGCATATAAGAAAGGGAATCAAAATGTAACATGCAGACTTATCACGAGTTATCAAATCGCGGTACTTATCATGTATTCGACTGGATTAAAGGGATAGTTTACACGTTAACCTCTACTGCAGAGAATAGTTCTACAAGCGGTTCAAAACCACCTGAGTTTTAGAACCGCTTGTAAGCGGCAGTATCACAAGCGATTTTATAACCGCTTTGTAGAAGCCACTTGAAAAGAGAAAATAATATTGCAAGGAATGGGATTCGAACCCACGACCTCACCCCCCTCGTGACCTACGCCTCACTCATCTAACCAACCAACCCACACGTGATATCTGATAGAGTAGGAGAAGCGTTCCTTTTATTATTTCAAAAATTGGGCTTCTACAACCACCTTCTACAAGCGGTTCGTGTTACCAACCGGTTGTAGAAGTTCAGAACTGGTTACGGACACAAACCGCTTGTAGAAATTGGGTTTTACAACCGGTTGGTGTCCCCAACCGGTTGTAGAAGCTCTCTCCTGGCTCGTGGCTATTGAATGCTTGTGATGCACTATCACAATAGGTTCTAAATTTATCGGTTGTAGAGGTACCATTTGTGTCGCTCGTTTTTCTAGTAGTGAACATCGATGGGAGTATTGATGAGACAAGAAGGAACTGTGAAGAGCCAGCCAGCGTAGCGCATGGAGAGCAGACGACATGGCACGCGTGTATAACACAGTTGGTAGGAGTAAGAGTTAATTTGTACTGGTACTGCATGATTATGGTCAGAAATCAGAATCGATCGTTAAACCGATGGGAATGCACGGACTGCATTCAAATTCAATCGGTGGAGGTCAGCGGGTAGGTTGGTGGTTGCTCGTTGGGCGGCAGGTAAGAGAAGACAATTGCGCATTGATAGATGCAGGGAATCCAATCGTCTCACGTCCATCTCAGCCTGCTGTTTCGAGGCAGATCAGTGATTGAAGATGGCGTCGTGTACTCAGAAGTAGGGATGGAAAAAAAATTGGAAACTCGGTTTGAACACGATCTTTAATGAGTTGAGTCGAGTCGTGATTTAAACCCGTTTAGATAACTAGTTAAACGAGCTAACTCGTGAGTTAAATGAGTTAACTTGCGAGTTAAACGAGTCCTCTAAATCGGTAAGTGTATGTGTGAGACGGAGATGATAACATACGGCATACTGTATAGTCTCAACAGCAATCCTCCTCTCAAATGGCAATATTGAGTTTAATGAACCAACTCGTGTGTTTAACGAGTTAAGCCGAGCAGAGATTTGAACTCGTTAAGATAATAAATCGAGCTGAGCTGAGCGTCTCAGTTCACCCTTGATCGGTGCTTTTAATACTCCCGGAGAATTGTATTGGGGTCATATTTGATAAAAAAAAAAACATTATACAGAGCTAGTTCTAAAAAAATTTTTGGGGCTAGAACAGTGAAGACCCAACATATGGGCTGAAAAGTATGTGTACAGGCCGACAAAATGCATTTCACACTTGTCCAGAGCCCATCAGTAGCTTAATTTCTACAAGTCCAAGTGCCCAGAAACTCCAATACGGAGCCCACTTCAAGTTAGGGGGGAGAAGGTATACTACTTCTTGCCGCACCATGACATGCATCCATCGCCTCCTGCCGTCTTATCAGAAGATGGCCAGTCTCCATAAGTTTAATTTGTACTGCTCAAAAGCTCATCCTAAGCCGTACTAGTGGCGCTCTTAAGTAAATTACACGTAACTAATCATGCATCTGATGCTAGGTGATGATATGATTTGCAAGTTGAAAGACATTCTGTCATACTCAATGGTTGGCTGGTTGCTGCAGACTAAAAGCAAGACCAGTATTTACATTATTCCATATACCGTAGGAGTCCGAAAGTGCCTGTCCGGTATATCAACTGTATATCTGCAGCCTTCCTCGCAAAAAAAAAAAAAAAAAAAAAAAGGAGTAAGGAGTACACTGTAGCCTGAGCAGGTTCCATGTTATGTTAGCACTCAGCAAAGAGGCAAGGTCGGGGGCACTGTGCATGGCAGTTAGCTTAGCATTATATGATCACGGTGATAAGATTACGCAAATATGATAAGAAAGTAATGTTCGATATGATGCGTAGAGATTTTGATTTCTGTCGTGTGGTATACTGCTGGTATATATATTACACAGAAAAAAAAGAAGGTGATTTCGCAATGAAGACAGCACCGAGAGAGATCAAGCTTTTGCCGTTTGCGTGATGCCACTGGCTTCAAGATGCATTCCCTTCACTTCTTGTCCTCCTCCTCTTTCTTTTCTTCCTTCTCTTCTGGCTTCTTCTCTTCCTTATTTTCTGGCTTCTTCTCTTCCTTTGCAGGTCCAACTGAAACGATGTCGATCTTCCCGAGCTTCTTCAACTTCTTCGCGATCGCAACGGTGTCCATGTGGCCTATTATGATCATCTTGTTGCCCTCGAGATCTGCAGCTATCGAATCAATACCTGCACCCAGGAAAAAAAAAAGAAGATGATCCTAATATTCCAGCATCTAATCTGCAGATCGAGTTGCTTTTACCCAACTCATCATCAGTGAATGGATTTGGACTACGATTACAAGCTATCATATTATTTACGACAGCATAATTAATGTGAAGAAATGGCTCTCTGTCGTGAACATCTGCCGACCTGATGAGCCATGGCCAATCGTTCACGTATAGCCTTTTCGTACGCTCACAGTTGTAGTACCATGTGGCCCTACTGATTCGCTCACATCACCGTGTTTGATCAGGTGGTATATCGCAATCGAATTCCACCTACCAATAATTTATCCTCACGAAAAAAACCAGCTATTGATCGGTGGTGAAGCCATGCTTCTGAACGATTGATCAAGAGATGACCAAATCACGAATGAGAGAGACGAAAGCAAGCAAGATTATTTCTGAGACCGCTTTACAGACTCCGTTTCAGCCTCTTGGCTGAATCGCATGCAGAAAACGAACACGTATACACTGCCCAGCAAGCAAGCAGGTGAAGGGAAGGATGTGCCGATCGATTACCGTAGATGTCTGCGACGGCTTCAATGGCTCTCTGCTTCGACTTGTCGTCGGCCATGGTTGGAACCTTGAGCACCACCTTCTGCTAACAGTGAACAGATCCTCGGAGTTTTTACAGCTTTGAAGATGTTTGATTTCAATAACAGAAACACCAATACCTAGCTACATGTAAACAAAGCGAATGGGGTGAGGGATAAGAAGCTATCGGTTTCGCGCACCTGAGCCATCTGAAGTTTTGAGTGGATAGCAGCAGAGGAGAGCTAGGCTGGCTCAGAGAGACGAGGCTTTCTTGACAGAAATGTGAAGAATGGGAAGAGTATTGGAAGATGGCGCTGGGGCTCTTATAAAGCCTGAGGCAAACTGTCCTCTTCGTAGCGCGCCGGTTGTCTGTCCCCGTATAGTTGCCTGTTCTTGCTAGTGTTGTTGTTTTGAGTTTGCCTGTGGGATAACTGGGTTTGTCCGGCTTTCCCACCACCTGTTGTTTCAATTCTTTTTCTCTTAATGCATTGGCAGAGCTTCGGCCGTTCTTTCAAAAAAAAAAAAAAAATATATGTCCTCTTCGTCAGGATGATCAGGTGCCGTACAACCATCCTGTGCTGCTATCTGTCGTATGGGCGATTGTTATATGTGCTGGACTACTTTCTACTTAGGATGCTAATAATGCAAGAGGTACAAGCTGGTGGAGTAAATTCTTCAACTTCCTGTAGTCTAAAAATTAACAAGTAAATCATAAGGACGATGTTAGTTACTGGCCTTCCGGCTAATAACTTTCTAGGCACGCGATTAGAAGTGTACAATAGATCAGTGTGATTACTTTCTAGGCAACAACATAGCATCGAGATATCCGCTGCAAAATCAGAAGAACTACGTAGGGTCGCACGCGATGCCACGCTGTGTGGAATTTGATCTTAGATTCATTTTGTAAAAAAAAAATTGTAATTTCGATTATCTTTGCAGTATTTTTTTAAAAAAATAGTCTGGCTAAGAGCCATCGGCGAATTTGCGTAACCACGTGGTCCTTTCTGCAAAAAAATCAGTAGAGAACCTATTCGTGAATTTGCGAAACCACGAAGCCCTTTTGCAAAAAAAAGAAGAAGAAAGTGTAAGGACCTATCTATGATTGCAAAAAAACCGGTGAAGAACCTGTTCGCGGATATGTGGAATTATATGGGGCTTTTCTTGTAAAAAACGATGGAATGATCTATCCGTAATTTCAGTTTTTTTGAAGGGTGTTTTTGCGAAGAAGGTAAGGTGGCTCTTTCGATGGGCTCCAAATCTTCTGGCTTTAAGAGTAGTAGTAGTAGTAGTAGTAGTAATTTTGGATGGGCTCCAAATCTTCTAGCTTTAAGAGTAGTAGTAGTAGTAGTAATTTTGGATGGGCTCCAAATCTTCTGGCTTTAAGAGTAGTAGTAATAATAATATTTTTTGGAGGTCTCACACAAATTAGGAATTACATTACTATGTATTGGCTTTCGATAATTTAAAATAAAATAAAAATATAGATGCCTAGGCCTAAAATACAAGAGATATTTTATCACTTTTGGGATGTACCAAAATTTATATCGAGATAGTATCGAGAAGTACTAAAAATTTAAATAGTGAAGGTACCTTTAATAAAATCTTTTAATACTTTTTTAACATAAATTTTAATACCTCTGATAACGATAAAGAATCTCAGCACAAATAGCAAGCATTATAACAACAATGTTAATTCCAGCGGTGCTTCTATGCTTTTTTATACAACGTTAATTCCAGCATTTTTTATTTATACTCTAATATTTATACAACTTTAAATAGTAATATATAGAACCATCTCCTAACCAGATCACGTCGGAGTTTCGTAGAAAATTTTTCCGTGCCTACTCTCTTTCAGAGCAGTGCTTATATGCTTTTTCTTCTAGTATAAATTGCACAAATCTTGAAGCAAGCGAATGGGTAAGTAATCACTATCTACCCTTCATTCATGCTTTAATAGTTGTGCAACTTTTAAAAGGAAGAGCATAGAAACACCTCTCTTTCAAATATTGATTTATAGGTCATGTGTCTAGCAAAATTTTGAAAGAAGTAGAGTTAAAAAAACGGATTATTTGCTGAGCGAGAATATTCTAAACAGTTTCTCTGAGAATTAGAAGTTGCTCTCTACATATAATCAAAATATGGCTGAAACCTGATTCTCACCGATTCTTGCTGATTATCGTCAACCCAGTTCGGAATCTAAAAGTCACAATCGACTCGGTCTAATTCTTCTATAACTAAAAATAGCTTCTTCTATAATTTAGAATCTACAATTCAGAAATTGAATTAAAATGGGGTTAAAACGGCAGAAAAAATTGTTCAGATTCGACCCAATTGGCTGACATCACCGGGGGCATATCCTGTGCAATCAACAGTTTGGTGCAATCACCGTGCAATCAAACTAAAAAAAGTTTCAAAAAATTCTGAAAAAAATCATGGATGTACATCTCAACTTACTCCATCTAACATAAAATTTACGTATTGAAATTAGTGTCTATGCTAAGTTACAAAAAAGACAAAATTTTGTCTTTTTTGTAACTTGTAGCATAGGACGAATTTGAACATAAAATTTTATAAGTATATTGAGTAAGTTGAGATGTACATCCATGATTTTTTTCAGAACTTTTTGAAACTTTTTTTGGTTTAATTGCACGATAATTACACCATACTGTGATTGCACATGATATGCCCCGACATCACCAACCTCCAAAGCCCGCGGCCTAAACTCCAAAAAACGTACGCCCAGTCTCCCACCACTCCTCTCCAATGGCCGCCGGCGACCACCTGCGGCTGGGTTCCTACCTCCGCGACGTTTCCGCGCTCCCCCCCCCCCCCCGGCCTCTCCTCCTCCTCTCCGCCCTATCCCCGTCTCCACCTTCCTTGCTATGCGTTGCTACCTGCGTGTTTGCCGCCCGCTGCCTACGCCGCTACGCCGTACCTTCGTTTGTGATTGCATTAGCTGGTGGGTGATGATATCTATGGCCTTCGCCTTGTTGCTGCAGGCGCTGGATCCGTGCTGCTCGTCTACGATGTGGACGCCGCCAGGCTCGTCGCCTCTTTGCCGGTGTTTGACGGAGTGCGCGTCCACGACATCCAGCCCCGCGGAACCCCCAATTGTTCCAACGATTCGCCTCCTGCCGAGCTCACCGCTGCCGTGTTTTGCGAGAGGAGGGTGAAGCTTTTCACGCTCCGCCTAGACGCGGAGGACGGGGAAGTGGGCAGCGTGAGCTTCGAATTGCAGAAGAGGCTCCCGGGGTTCGATCACTGGGTGCTTGACGCTTGCTTCCTAGAGGTGTAAGGTGGATGGATCCCTGCTTTTACGCTGAGAATTTTATTTTTCTTTTTTCTTTTCGTTAATGTTTGTTCCTATGATTTGGGTGCAGGTGGATGGGCTGCTTGCGATCGGTTTAAGTGACAATTCCGTGGCATTGTGGGATTTGAGCGAGCATCTGTTAGTTTCCCGAGCGAATTCTCCAGGTTTGATGAGCATCTAGGTGTTCCCTTGCTCGAAATGGCATGATCTGTGCTAAAATCTCTCCTGATATTTGGTTCCCGTGCTGTTTTCTGGATGCAGAGAAATGCCTTCTAATATTCGATGAGAATGTGGGGAGACTGTTAAATCTCTTACTGTGGCATCTGGAACCATTTTAAATGAGGCAAGCTTTCCATGTTCTCAGCTCTCTCTTTCAGCTCCTGTACGAGTGATATTTGAGACTAATTTTTGCTGTTCTGTACGAGCGAGATTTTGCTTTATCTAGAAATTCGTTTTCAACAGTAACTTTGTTTAGCAGATTATTATTTGGAAGCTGCTCATCTTGGAAGGCTGAAGTTAATTACTGCCGTGTGGTTATCAGGGGAACACGAAGGTTCAATATTTCGAATAGCTTGCTTCAAGATTTATGCAACTTGTATTGGTACTTTGTGAATCATATGATATATTTTGGTCTTGATGTTTATTACAGGCACTCGACTAGTAGTGCTGGAAGATGGTGTTCCTCTAAGCTGCTGGGGGAGCATGTTGGCGGGTCAGCCGTGAGAGCGACATACTTCATCCCAAAGACATACAGATCAATAGATAAATCGTGCAACTCTAATGGCAGTTCTGGTGACATTTTGGACAAAAAACAAGGACAACACTTTCTTATTGATATCTGTTGGATCAAAGCAAGCCCTGACCACTTGGGTTTTACAACCTTGGATTGCAGAGAACAGACAAGTGTGTTCGAGTGGTCTAGATGTAGACTCCATGCAAAGCTCAGAAAGCCCAGGAAATGGTGATTCAGCTATTTCATTTCAATGGATTTCTACCCACATGCCACCAAAGCTTACCGGCAATAGGTTGAAAGATGGCCATGTAAAAAGAAAACTTTGATGGAAATTCCTCTATTGCGCAACCCAATCATGCTATTATGGATCAGATGGAAAATGACTGGCGTTACCTTTCTGTTACAACATTTCTTTTGAAACATCCGGCTACCAAGCAAGATCCAATATTGTACGCTCATGAATTGCTGACAATATACGGTCTAGGGTAACTCTTTTTTTTTTTCATTCTTTTGCAAGAAATAAGGGTAATCCTAAGCTCTTCCTTTTGTGTCAGGTTGACAGTGTGTTTTGTTGTTGTTGCTTGCTCTGATGCAACATTTCTGCTCCACGCTCTTTCTTTTACCTTCTCGGTTATGGTATGCAATATAAATTTCTGAAATGAAGTTCCTATCTTTAGTATTCTTGGCTGTTTTACTCAGTTGTTCCTTTCTTTGTTTATAGGTTTGATGTTGCCTTGTTGGTGCCACAGGCATCACCAGTTCTTGTGCTAAGGCGTATTACCATCGGCGCTAGTGTCCACTGTATAGGTCAGTTCTACTTTCCTTTTTTATTCTGATAATGATCTTAAACATAATGAAATTCTCACTCTGGTTTTCAGATGATGCTTACAATAGAGAGAGATGCATTATTGTGAGCGGATCTACAGATGGTAGCATTACTTTCTGGGACCTAACAGACACCATTCACAGCTTTATGCAACTAGTATCTCAGACTCAACCACACATGGTTATTGATTTCCAAAAGTGGCCCAAGACAGGAAGAGGCAGTCAGGGCGGTCGTCGTCAGTGGAGATCACTGTCAAACCAATATTTGAAAAGAGAAATGAAGAGACATCTGTCCCGGATGGGAGCAATCTGAATATCCCTTGTGCTGCTGAAAGTTCACCTGAAACTTCTGGACTGGAAGAAAGTGATGCCATAAACACTCGGAACACAATACTTTCAAGTACCCAATCATGTGATATACCTGAAGTGAGACCAATTCGCATACTATCTGGTGTTCACCAGTCTGGTGTTAACTGCCTCCACGTTTCAGAGATGGAGTGCTCATGCTCAACACCTGGCATGTCTTACTGCATCATAAGTTGTGGTGATGATCAGGCAGTTCAGTGTTCCAGTTTTACATTAGAATCTCTGAAGGGCTGCTCAACAAACACGGGAAGCCTGAATTCACCTGACAATGATACACTTAAAATTCTATGCCAGTTTCAGCAGTTAAAGGTTTGCCAGTAATTGTTAATATCACAGTTCAGTTCAATACTCGACACAGTCCCATTCTCGCTATTTTGATGAAGTGATACAAGTGCTTGCATGTTTGCCATTAGGTATCTGGACGGACGGTGTCTGGGCTTTCTCTATTGGCCTTGATTATAAAATTAGATGTTGGAAGATGGGTTCATCTGGCAAATTCACGAGTATTCCCAATTTCCCATGTCATCATCAGTGTGCCAGAACTAGAAACTCTAGATGTTTTCCATGAATGGTGAGGCTTTACAGTGTGCATATTGTTCTGTGCAATAATTCTGTCTTTCGGAGATTCTCACGGTTGTTGTTGTTGTCTTGTGGGCGGAGGGAGGAAATACCAGATTGCGGTTGCTGGAAGGGGGATGCAAATGGTTGGATTCTCGTGGCCTGAAGTCGATTGACAAAGGTAATGTGATGGCATGGAAATGTCCTTGGGTTGGGGTGTTGTTGAATTGTTGTGCGAACGTCATCCTGTTTTTGAGATGATATATGTAGTAATTATTTTGTGAGATTAGATAAATTAAGATACAGTCCACAATCATGAAATTTTATGTGAACTTTTTTCAGCATGCCTGCAGGGCTAGCACGAAACGGGAAAAATCTCAAGAATCAAAACATATTAGAGGGTACACGCACTATGTGCAGTAGGAACGCTGGAACAAGCACCTGTTATGGAACGGGCTTTGCAGGCTCTTGGCACCGACGGAGTGAGCACGTCGGACAGGGCCGGTTTGAGCCGGAGGCGGTTGGTGCATGTGTGCAGCGGCACAGGCTGTGCCTTGTTACTGGTCGGGCAGGCGTGTCGTGTTATTTTGGTCTTCGCTGTATGCGTCAAGCTAGGTCGCGCGTTCGCGATACAGTGAACCAAACTCCAACTCACGCGCGGTTAATGTATTAGGCGAGCCTGGCCGTGCGCATGCAGCCAACCAAACATGATCTTAGCGTCTGGAGCGGGTTCTGAAATTGTACTAATTGTTTTGTTTATTCTCTTGCGAATGCTAGTCATTGCTCCAACCATCGGGCTTGTCCAAAATACATCTCCAAAGAGAGCTTCATGAACGTACTAACATCTTTGGTTCGTTGGCTGTGCATTACAATTAGGAACTCGAAAGCAATGATCAGATTCAGAGCTCATGTTTAATCTTGCTGAGTGTCATGAGCTATCTGTTTTTCTTCCAACTCTGCAAGTGTTCCTTTTTACAGGTACTCCAGCGTGCAATGTTCTGAAGCTAAGACTGATGAAACGTTTTACTAATCAAAGTGGTGGCATGCTGCAATGCTGTACACGATGGTTTGCTGTGGTCCTTCCTTGTCCATTCATTACAGGTTCAGAAAAGTTGTCACTCTGTGACCCCCAGAGGCTTCAGGTGTTCATGTGTCTCCAGGGTCCTATGCTGACCCAACTGCTACTAGCTTATTTTGACCCGTCGATGTCGGAAATTTGATACCCATTCACAATAAAAGGAACCCTTTTTCCATTGGAATTTGTTGCCTCACCAGAATTACATCTTTATTTGATCGTAAATTTATGTAGAATAGCGACATGCTAGCTGTTAATAAGTTCAACTCTTTTATCATTTGTGCCATTTCAAGTAAAAAATCTTGTATGCTGCATAACTTCCCAGGTGATATGCACCAAATGGTGACCACAAACTGACACTAGATTTTTTTTAACCAATTAACTATTTTATTACCCACTTTGACGGGTTTTTTTTTGAACAAATTAACAAAGGAGCACGGCATTATAATTAGCATTGTTTAAGCAGGATGTGCATGCGCGTGGAGGAGGTTCATGATTGGTTTCGTTGGTCGCATGGTGTACTCGAAAATCGAAATGCTGTTCTTTCCCATTTGGTTTGTTCTTCTCCGCGAGCAAGCGATGGTGAGCCGAATTATTTTTTAAAAAAGTTTACTGAAATAATATACCAAATAAAAAACCGCAAAAATACCAACCTGTCGTCGTTTGAATTAGCGACAGGTCTCTGTCGCCATTTCAATTGGTGATAGAGAGGAGAAGTGCAACCGTTGACGATAACCTCTGTAACCGTTCAATTGAAATGGCGACAGATAACCGTTCAATTGAAATGGCGACAGAGTATCTGTCGCCATTTAAATCGCAGACATGTAGGTAGTTTTACAATTTTTTTACTAGATATATTATTTTTGTAGATTATTTTAAAAAAAAGCCATGATGGGCCTGTGGCTGACGTGCTCCAAACAGAAGCGGACGGAAGTCAACCCGACCAGCCAAGCCGTTCTTTTTTTCTTCTTGCGGTTTTTTTTTTGGTTGGAGACGGAAGGAAGGAGGCCTTCCAGAAGGCAGCGAAAAAGCGGCCCCATCTATTCCTTTCCAGCCAGCCAGCAGCGCAAGGGCGAGAGAGAGATCAAAGCGCAGCGCCGCGCCTCGCCTGCCACCCAAGACAAGGAGACCAAATCAAAACCCCTCCTCTGCCGATCCATTCCGCCCCCGTAGGGTTCTGCTCCTCCGATCCGGGCGCTTGGGGCGCTGCTCGGCGGCCAGATCTCGCGCGGCGGCACGCGGATCTGGGGTTTCTCGAACCGGCGGCGGCCGGACGGCGACGAGATGGCGCTCTCGGGGATGCGCGGGCTGTCGGTCTTCATCAGCGACGTACGCAACTGCCACAACAAGGAGCAGGAGCGCCTCCGCGTCGACAAGGAGCTCGGCAACATCCGCACGCGCTTCAAAAACGAGAAGGTCACGCTTGCCCCTTCTCCCCTCCCCTCCCCTCCCCTCCCCTCCGCTCGAGATCTAGGTGAACGCATTTGCGGAATTCTGGCGTGGTTTGCTTGGGATGTTACTCGAATTGACCTGCTTGGCGAGAATTAGGGAGTTGTGTGGCGGTAAATTTGTAGTGAGTTCGAGGCGAGGGGCTCCGTATTGTTGGTTTGGGCTGTGAATTTGTGTTCAACCCTCGTAGTTTCAAACTGTTTGATGGCTGATAGGCTGATACTTTGTTGAACTATGTTCGGTATGAGGAGGCTACCTGTGCAATGTTGAGTTGTAATTGTAAAATGGTCACAATAAACTGTTTTGATTCTGATCGCTTCGTTTTAGGGCTGGAATTGAGCTGTTTGGGCAGAGCTATGTGAAGCTGATTGGCGTTGGCTTGAGCTGTGATCAGCTAGTAACAGTTCACGTCTGTACAACTATATTAAAAAAAAACCGTGAATAGAAGGTTGGGATACCTCTGGAATAGTGGGTGTGAGGAGGCTGCGAGTGCACTGTTGGTTGGGATGCTACGAGTTAATCTTTTGGTTTACCTTTCAGTTTTGTATGGTAGGACAAGGTTGGGTCATTTCTGCGTCCAAAAGTATGGAAACTCGGTGAAACTTCATTCTACTTCCCTCTGTTAATAAGTACATGTTATTTTAGACAAGGACATGGCCTAGCCTTACACTATTGACCACTAATTTTTCTAGATAAATGTTAATAACAAATATGATGGAAGTATTTTTGGCAACAAATGTACTAATACCAATTTCATGTTGCCAACCAAAATACTGTCAAAAAGTACTAATACCAATTTCATGTTGCCAACCAAAATACTGTTGCATATAATGGTGATCAAAGTTTTAAAAGGTTTGATGTCTACATCCTAAAATGACATCTATTTTGTAACAGAGGGAGTACAAAATGTAATATGAATGCTGACACTAGAAGTCCCAAAGTAATGCTCTACAACATGGTGTATGAGTTAAATGTTTCGTGACAAAGAGTCGATGTTTGACATATGAAACTGTTGCAGCACTGATCATGTGCCTGTATGCATTGCTGTGCATTAAGGAACTCTGTAGTGTCTTATTAACATAGAAAAGTATCACACTTCTTATGTCAGGTCATTTACTTGTATCTTGAAAAGTACAATCTTAATCATAAGGTGATGTTGATCTCTTCAGTTGCATGTAAAGTGCCCCCTTAGAGAAAGGGGCGCAGAATCCATTTCTTTGGTTTCCTTTTTGTGGCAGCGTTCACATGTTATCCTTAATACCTCAACAGTTATATGGACCATAGTGCATAGTTCATGTTAAATTAGCGGAGAATATCAACCATCACCGTTTCCTTCGAGATACAACCTTAATTACCAAGGGCCTTGTGTTTTCCTTGGAGTAATGCTGTTAAGCATGCATTGCAACCCTTAAGGTGACTGAAAATCCCTTAATCATCGACAGAAAATTTGAAAATTACTAAAAATCACCATGATCTGTCATCTTGCAGGGTTTATCGCCATATGAGAAGAAAAAGTATGTATGGAAAATGCTCTACATTTATATGCTGGGTTACGATGTTGACTTCGGGCATATGGAAACTGTTTCTTTGATATCTGCACCAAAATATCCTGAGAAACAGGTGAAAGCCACATCTTTTATACCCTTAATCATCACATTCCTTTCCAATAATGGTATACCCAAACTTGGCGTAAAATTATTAAGACAATCATGCTTGCTTGTCTCCTAATTGCTACCCTTTGACCCATGCTGCAGGTTGGATACATTGTGACATCTTGCTTACTGAACGAGAATAATGATTTCCTAAGGATGGTTATAAATACAGTGCGCAATGACATAATAGGACGAAATGAGACTTTTCAGTGCTTAGCATTGACGATGGTATGGCATGGTGTTTTACCCTACTATTCTTCAACTGATTTTTCTGAACTCCGGATACTTTCTATTTAGAGAAATCTGATACAGTATATATGTTTTTGGGGGTCTCTAATCTAGTAACAGGCGTCCTTTTTTAACTATCTAATGCATTTCTTCTAGTAAATAGTAACTGTGTTACTGTCTTACTGAAAAGGATCTTGTGATGCATAAGGACATCAAGATGCAATAACCACTCCTAAGGAAAATAGGAAACCTAAACCTGAAAGTGATGCCAAAATTTCCCAGCATTATGTCAATGCCTTTTACTTTATTTTAGGTTTTGTTTATTGTATAATGGTTTCTGTTTTCGTAGATCGTACTTAATAGTTATTTTATGAATTAGAATACTTCACACCAACTATTCTGTATGTGTTTATCTTAACTGAAATCTGTTTCAGGTAGGTAATATTGGTGGGAAAGAATTTTCTGAGTCCTTGGCCCCAGATGTCCAGAAACTTCTTGTAAGTGAATCGTATTTCACTCATTTTCTCCTTTCGTTATCTTGGGAGAGATTGGACTGATCAAACATCTGACTTATCAGATTTCAAGTAGCTGTCGACCTGTAGTCAGAAAGAAGGCCGCTCTATGCCTTCTGCGGCTTTATCGGAAGAATCCCGATGTTGTGAATATCGATGGCTGGTACTATTATGATAGAATATGAAGTTTTTATTATCCATTCTACTTAATGAATTGGCTAAATTGCTTTGCGTATATCAGGTCTGATCGAATGGCACAACTTCTAGATGAACGTGATCTTGGTGTGCTGACGTCTGTCATGAGCCTTTTTGTTTCACTAGTGTCCAATAATGCTGAAGTATATTGGAATTGCCTTCCAAAGTGTGTAAGAATAATGGAGAGGATGGCAAGAAACCAAGATATTCCACAAGAATACACCTACTATGGAATTCCATCTCCTTGGCTTCAGGTGGTTTTCTTTCCTTGGCATCACCCAGCTTGGGCCCACATAAATCTGTATTGAGTCATTAAATTTTATTTGATCACAATCGATTGATGCTTGGTTTAACTTTAGCTATGGGTGTATGATTTTTGTAATTTTTTCTCAGCTGTTGCTGCAAATATTAGATGCCTGATGTTAATTGAATTAATGAGATTTAGGGCATTTATTTCTGTTCCTTTTGTTATGCTTGATGAGAACTACACTGAGTAGACATGTGCAAACAGCAACACCATATGCACAATTAGTTTTGTGTTTAGTTTTACGATTGTTGTCGTAAACCTTCTAGTCACTGCAGTTACAGTTTGCAAATGTGATTATGTGAAAAATCTATTCAGGGTGTAGCGCAGCTAAGGCAAGTTGTAATGCAAATCTGGTTTTGACGAGTTTACAAGTCAAATACACATTAGACATTCCGTGATGTGAATAAGAAGTAAGCAATCAAATCAATGTTGTTGAAACTCAAACTGGCAGAGTTGCTATGATTGGAACGTCTAGTTATTTTGTCATTTAGGGGTGGAGAACATTTGCTCTGGATGGTTTGTTTTAGGCAATGCGTGTGGCTTTGGCAGAACAAGTTATAGAAACTTTCTTCTTAAAATTGAGTTAATTATCATGCACCATCTACTTACTTGCTGGCTTATTTGAAGATATATATATATATATATATATATATATTGTGCATATTGGATGCAAATTTTCTGCGTGCTCAACTGTTTTTAAAGTTAATATTTTATTTTTTTGCAGGTTAAGACAATGAGGGCTCTTCAATACTTCCCTGCCATTGAAGATCCCAGTGCAAGACGAGCTTTGTTTGAGGTACAGTTTTGGGAAAGCATGCAAAGCTTCATTTTTTTTTCTAGTAAATCTAGGTTTATGTTTAGTGATTATGTCACCTTAACTACAATCTGGTGGCTGTGGAAAAAGGCGTCAGTCTGAATTCTTTTCATTATGTCTTTCAACTTTTGGGGAAAAAATCTTGACTATTGTACTCCACATATATAAATAGTTCACGAATTGTAATGATATTCTCGTCATTCTTTAGGTTTTACAGCGCATTTTGATGGGTACTGATGTTGTTAAAAACGTCAACAAGAACAATGCCTCACATGCTGTCCTCTTTGAAGCTCTTGCTCTGGTGAGTTCATACTGATTTTTTGGATGATCACTTTCTATTTTTTTTATTTCTAGCAACTTTTATTAATCTTTCCCTCTCCTACATCGCTTTCATGTTCATATATGTATCTTCATAGGCTCCTATGTTTCGTCAATTGAGCGTGAGTTGATAGTTCTATGTTTCTTTTGCTTAAAAAAGTTTGTCATGCATTATTTCTCCTAATTACAGGTTATGCATCTTGATGCTGAAAAGGAGATGATGTCCCAATGTGTGGCTCTTCTTGGCAAGTTTATTGCAGTCCGGGAGCCAAATATTAGGTATCTTGGTCTGGTAAGTGGCTAAGTGTGTTTCTTTACAACATTGGTTTTACTTGATTTTATACCATGTGTTTGGCAATGTTTCATTCAAAATTTCAAATCAAACCGTGTAAGTGGAAATTTTACTATAATGTAACAGTATTTCATCTGTTTTCACAGGAAAACATGACTAGGATGATGTTAGTAACAGATGTACAGGATATAATTAAAAGGCACCAGGCTCAGATCATCACATCTTTGAAGGATCCAGATATCAGGTATCCGAGGCCCTTCCAGTATCTGTGATTGCATAGACATTTCAAAGGAATCCGAAATTATTTCAGTAGAAACTACTCAAACCACTCTTTAGTCTATGCTTGGCACACTGACTTCACTCGTAGTTACAAACAAACCATCTAAATCTAATTTTATGAATTATGCGTACCTTGTCTTATTTCCATCCTTTCTAAGAAGTAACATTCACAAAGTGGACCTAGAATTTAACCGCATTTAAAAAGTTCCTTAAAAAAATTAAGTACTTGTAAATAATTCCTATTAAAAATGTCAAGTTCATGCACTAAAAACATTGGTTTTAGCTGCGGAATTTTGTCGGCCTCATTTGAATCCCGTGTTCTCCACCATCCTTTTATTCCCAAATCCCAGCAATATTTCATGCATTCTCTCTCTCTCTCTCTCTCTCTCTCTCTCTCTCTCTCTCTCTCATGTGCCTTGAAACAATCGCTTGCACTTGTTATGACTTGGATGAAGTACATAATGCTAGGAGTTGAAGAATGCTTATGTGTTAAGGTCCAGCATAGCACAGAATAATTGACGTAGTGAGCATAGGTAAACGACAGTTTGGATGATGCTTTTGGATCAGAGCAGGTCCAACACATGAAGGGGATGTTAGTATGTTACAAGCACTTCCTGAAGACCTGAGCATTTGTTTCATGCGAGGAACGCTCCATGCATGACTTAAATAACTGATGATATTTGCATGAACCATTTATTAGTAGAAGATGCATTAGTGGTGAAAGATTGAAAGCTAGTATGTTGATATGTTCATTAATAAAGGATGAAACATGATTGCAATATTGTATATTGTGGCCATATCATAAACAGTTCTTTATGAATTCTGTTTGATTTTAAAATCTTTTACCTTCACTTTTTTAGTGTGATTTGTACTTTATATTTATGTGATTACTGTCTTGCAGCATTAGAAGGCGGGCTCTTGATTTGCTGTACGGCATGTGTGATGTTACAAATGCAAAGGAAATTGTCGAGGAGTTACTGCAGGTAATGTGATAGTGGTCCTGCAGATGAACAAAAATCTAAAGCACATTGCTGGTTGTTTGCGCAACCTGTTAAGTCTAGCTGTGGTGTCCCTAAGACGAATTATTTATCTTTTTTTCTCAGTATCTTAACACAGCTGAATTTGCAATGCGCGAAGAGCTCTCTCTGAAGGCAGCTATTCTTGCAGAGAAGTTTGCTCCAGATCTTTCATGGTAAAGTTTTTGATGATGGGATCAGCCCATTTTTGACTGTATGGTATTAAATTTGAAATGTCTTGCATATATTTGTTTACATCCATGAGGTATTTGCATGCCCAGCTAGTAGAAACTTCTTATCCCAAAGCTGTTCTCCTAAAATGGGCACAGCCCATAGTCTGACAATGATAAACCTGGTATTTCTTTATTGGGTTTGGGTTCCTGCATTTCATGTAGGATAATAACTGTAGCAAATAGTACACTAGTTCTATGTGGATTTTGATTTCTGTAACTTCATGTCGTTGAATAGTCGACCGGATCCAACTTCTGTTTTGTAGGTACGTTGATGTTATTCTTCAGTTGATAGATAAAGCAGGAGATTTTGTAAGTGATGATATATGGTATCGAGTGGTACAATTTGTAACCAACAATGAAGATCTGCAGGTTCTTGCATATTTCTAATTTCACAGAATCTTCTCAATTTTGTTTGATGAACCTGACGCTAAACTTGTAATTTTATCAGCCATATGCTGCAGCAAAGGCAAGAGAATACCTTGACAAGCCTGCTTTGCATGAGACAATGGTCAAGGTATTTTTCATCACCTGAACTTTTTGTACTATGAAGACCGATTTTACAGGACTGCTAGATGATTTTAGTCCCGCTAGCGGTACAGTATGCTCGCCTTGCAACGAAGATATGCATCAATATTATAAATACTTGAAGTAATTAGACCATATCTTTATCCATGATGTTAGTATGTTACATTGATTAAACTGGGACCTTTTGTTCTGCCTTCTATTTGTTTGTCATATAGGAATCCAATCTGCCTAGCAACTGTTTTCCTCTCTTGTTTGTATTATGCTTTTTCTCCCCTTTTTTTGTGTGTATATTACATTATCCTTCTTTCTCACCAATACAGGTGAGTGCTTACCTTCTTGGGGAGTATGGCCACCTTTTGGCACGAAGGTCGGGTTGTAGCCCTAAGGAGTTGTTTTCTATTATAAATGATAAGCTTCCGACAGTATCGTAAGTTGTAAAGGCACCTATTTGAGTGACTTCAAATCCTTTTTCTATCCTATTGAAAAACTGTAATATATATCCCATGAATTTTTCATCAGGACAAGTACTGTTGCCATTCTTCTGTCAACCTATGCCAAGATATTGATGCACACTCAACCCCCTGATGTGGGACTGCAGCAACAAATCCTGACAATATTTAAAAAGTAATGATTGATTCTTCCTGCTTTCATGATACTTTGAAAGCAACCTTTTCTATGTTTGTTAAGTGTTAACACATTTTTCCACCCATACATTATACTTCAGGTATGAGAGTTTTATCGATGTTGAAATACAGCAGAGAGCAGTTGAATATTTTGAACTAAGCAGAAAGGGTGCTGCTTTGGCAGATGTGTTGGCCGAAATGCCAAAATTTCCTGAGCGTGAGGTATCTCTGCATCCTATTTGTTGTATACTTACATTTACTGGATATGTTGTCTTTTTGTTCAGTTTATTCCATTAAGAAGGATTCATTTGTCTAACGTTGGGTTAAATTGTCAAATCTAGTCTGCTCTGTTGAAAAAGGCTGAAGATGCTGAAGTAGACACAGCAGAGCAGAGTGCTATAAAACTGCGAAGTCAGCAACAAACATCCAGTGCTCTTGTTGTAGCTGACCACCCCCCTGTAAATGGATCAGCACCAGCAGCTAATCATCTCACTCTTGTGAAGATGCCAAGTCAAAATATTACCGAAGTACTACCTTATTCTCACTTGCATAATACTCCGGACATAATTCATGAGTTTTATTAAGTGAATATTTATGATATTCAGGAGAGCAACGTCACTTATGAAGAAACTCCGGTAGAAGCTCCGAAAGAAAACGGGGCTTCCATCGAAGTTGAGAACAAAGTTGAGAATATTGCCGAGACCAAAATTGAGAGTAAAGTTGAGCCTCCTACGTCTCATCCTGCTTCTCAAGCAGACCTCCTTGCCGACCTTTTGGGTCCTCTTGCAATAGAGGGTCCTCCTGTAGCTGTAGAGCAAAACCCTGTTCAAGGATTAGAGGCTTATCAAAGTTCAGTAGGTGACTTGGCACTAGCTACTGTTGAGGATCAATCCAACTCGGTTCAGGTACTACTGTACTTTCTCATAGTATTAGTGCCTTGATCTGGAACTATTGTACAGCTTTACGCTCGCTCTTGAGTGGCTGCGTAAGCAGAGTATGCCTTGCTGATAAAGTATTCTTTTTCATATGGGGGGATGTTATCTTCGGTTGACCCATTCTTCTTTATATAGCCAATTGTCAATGTTGAGGAGAAGTTTCATGTATTGTGCTCGAAAGATAGTGGAGTATTGTACGAGGATCCTCACATTCAGGTTTGCATAAGTTGATAGCTTTGCATCACCAAACATAATTAGATGTGCTTTTTTCCCTTAAGCATGCTTGTTATCTTCCTTGCACTTTCTGCATGGATTTCATTTTCCTACTGGGCCTTGTTTCTAGATTGGTTTAAAAGCAGAGTGGCGTGCCCATCGTGGTTGCCTTGTTCTTTTCCTGGGGAACAAAAATACTGCACCCCTTGCGTCAGTGCGGGCTCTGATTTTGCCTCCTAGCCATTTAAAAATGGAACTCTCATCAGTTCCTGATACTATTCCTCCAAGAGCACAGGTACCAAGCAATGCGGTATAATGCTTTCGCATTTTCATGGTTTCCTTACTAATTTCATTTGATCTTCATTTTGCTGTGTTCTCTAGGTGCAAATTCCACTTGAAGTTGTGAATCTCCGCGCAAGTAGAGATGTTGCTGTTCTTGATTTCTCATATACATTTGGAACTGCACTGGTAATTGTCTTATGCCATTTTTTTTTCCTGAGTGTCCATATATTCGCTTTTTTTCTAATTAGGTAACATTAGTGTCTTTGCTTATCTAGGTGAATGTCAAACTTCGACTCCCTGTTGTATTGAATAAATTCTTGCAACCTATAACTCTTTCCCCTGAAGAATTTTTCCCTCAGTGGAAAGCATTGACAGTTCATTCACTGAAGGTTCAAGAAGTGGTAAGGTTTCACTTGTGTTGTGGAGGATTATTTGACTGCAAAGTAGATATGAGTATGTTCATCGACATTAATGGGTGAAGTAGTAGTATTGAGTCAGTCTCAGTCTTTCTAATGGACATCTTGTTATGTGAACAAACAGGTTAAAGGTGTGAAACCATTATCTCTTCCTGAACTGGCTAGTCATTTCATGAGCCTTCACCTGGCAGTTACTCCTGGACTTGTATGTTATGTGATTTTTCTCCAGAGGGATGAGCCTTTATTATTTCGAAGTATTAAAGTTTTTGTTCCTTTTAGGATAACAACCCGAACAATCTGGTGGCGTGCACTACATTCTTTTCCGAAACAACCCGAGCCATGCTTTGTCTGGTAAGTATGATGATGAACTGCCCTTTGAATTCTTGGCAACTTCTCTTCTATGAAGAAATTATGCTGTTAGAATGCAGCTAGTTTGGCTGATTCGTTTTCTGATCTATTCTGGCAACATGCCTTGTAATAACGAAGTGCAACCCAACTGAAGCCCAACCCAACCTTCATCTACATACGAGTTACTAACGACTCATGAAACTTCCTATTCTTTGTGTCACCTTTTGTACCTGACTAGCACTATTGGGTTAAGCCCAACCCAGTTCATTACACAAACTAGTACAACCCTTGCCATTTTTCTTCAAGGTCCATTCCCAACTGACAAATATCAGCCCAATAGAATATTTGTCCAGATGGTCCCAGGATAGTGTGAACCCAGCAATATGTCTTCGTGGTTTTCCTAGCCTCTTCTGCTACTAGTGGTGCGTTGTATCTCTGTGTAGCCTTATCCGTCGTACTGAATGTTGCGGCTGAGTTTTTTTACTGACGCACTGAACTGTAGGCCTGTAGCTAGGAAAAAAATTTCAGATAGTGGTCATTCCTTAACAAAACATTATAGTGCCTCAGCGGTCAGCGCCTCTTTGCCAGCAAACTTGACTGGTCATGTGATTTATTTCAGTGTAGAAAAACGATCTCTACTCCTGTGAATGTCAGTCTCAGTTCTTACATGTCTTGTTATATGTTGTCTGTGTCATCTTTGCTTACATGCAAACTTGCACACGTGTAACTTGTAGGCTTCGAACTAGATGACTGTTAACTTTTTGCCAATATCCTTGACCATTTGCAGGTCAGAGTTGAAACAGATCCACAAGACAGAACTCAACTCAGGCTAACAGTTGCATCAGGAGATCAACATTTGACATTCGAGTATGTCTTACTCCGTTATTTCTACTGTAATTTGTGGTTTGACTACTAGGAAAACAAATGCTAATCCGGGAATTTCGCCGAACAGGTTGAAAGAGTTTATCAAGGAACATTTAATTGATATCCCAAGGACTCAAGCAGCCACGCCTCCCGCTCCGGTGCAGCCACAATTGCCTCCAGCAGCACCTACCACATATAACGACCCTGGTGCCATGCTAGCGGGGTTGCTATGAGAAGTCGAAAACAAATAGCATCTTGATGTACATGACAGTTGTTTAATCTGAGGATCTAACATCTGCACAGTCACCTTGCTGCCAAGACGGTGCGTGGTTGAAGATCAATGACGCAGGGGCTGGCGGAGTAGTCCTCAGCTTGATTCTTCACCGGGAAAGCACTAGATTCTTTTGGGCCGTTGTGAGGCCCCTACATCGAGGAATTGCCTTGCCAGTGTGTAATCGTCATTTGTTTCCTTTCCCCCCATCTGTATACTCGCATTGCCCTAGGCGTCTGGTGGTGAAGATCATTAGTTTTGTGTGTTTATATGAGGTGCTAGGTTTTCCACCAAGCCGATTGTAAAGTTGCCATGATGCGCATTGCATTACGATTTGTACCAATAAGGTTGGAACACGGAAAAGAAATTGATAGGTTTTGTTTTGTGCATGGTGCGCGGTTGCACATCTCCAATGCTTTGGGCTAGGCACATCGGTTTTTTTTTTTCCAGTGTTCGGTGGAACAATAGTTTTAGGCCCTGCTTGGATGAGTGGTAATTTCTTGGGAGGTTTTGGGATTTAGTTCAAATTTGAACTAAATCCTAAAACATTCCAATGAAATACCCCTAATCCAAGCACCCCCTTAAGGATTTTATGTGGTTGTTCTGCTGATTTTTCCTATTATAATTGCATTGTTGGAAACGTAGGAATGTTTCCTTGCGTAATTCCTGCAAAATTCCTACTCTCCAAATTGGTCTAGGTTGTGCGTGTTAGGTGTGCCGGGCTTCATTATCTACCGTGTGCGATGGGGCCCTAGCGGTAATAATAATATATAATCGCGATACACGGCCGCGCGAACGTCCAGAAAATGGGTTGCGTAGAGCGCTATGGATAGTTGTGAGCAGGGTTTGAAATGTCGCGAGGTTTCCGAAATTTTGGATTTCGATCGGATCTAGATTTTAGATCTTAGCGAGATGAAATTTTTTGAAAATCTTCAGGTTGTTATACTGATTTTGATAAATTTCAGTAAATTTTGCCGATATTTCGGCCTTTTGGACCGGTTTTCATGCATTTTTATCGGATTTCGCATCAATTTTTTTTAGAGAATTGTAATACCTTTTATGATGAATACATATGAAAAATTTGTAATTAGCCAGTGATTGTACTCATCTTGCATGGCAATGTCAGTATTATTCATCGGAAAATTCTTATCTGATGTCGACAATTGTTTGTCTTTGAATTTTTCATTAACAAAAACCTTACTTTGATGCCCCTCCTCGGCTGGATGAGTGGCAATACCATCTTTGATATTAACAAGATGCGTATATGCGGCGCCACATCGCGTATTTGCGTCGCGATGCCGCGCACTTGTGCCGAGGGTCAGTTTCCGGGAAATCAGTGAAATTTAAATGCATCATTAGCATTGTTAGAATTTTTAAAAATCGATAAATTTTATCATGCTTTAAAATTCTTATGGAAGCTTAGGCATGCTCTCAAGACCTTTCTTAAAAAGTTTAAAAAATCAAATTCATTTGATGGCTCTGGAAAACCAAAAACAGTGAAATTTAAATGCATTCATAATCTTTAAAAACCACACAAGTTTGATGATTGTCTAGATTTTTTTATGGTAGTTTAGGCATGCTCTCAGGACCCTTGTAAAAACGTTTCAAATATTTCCAACACAATTTATTATCTCAATTAAATCAGTGAAGTTGATTTGAATGCACCAGCAACATTGTCGAAATTTTTGAGCAACATTGTCGAAATTTTTGATAGTCGTGCAGATTTGATCATGATCACCTGGCTAGAAACTCCGCCGGCCGTCAATGCCCTGCATGTGAATCTTATTTGTCACAGATGAACAATTCTGATGTGTATCGCTGTCATACTTTTTGAAGTTCTGTGCATAAGCTATTAGCCTCAGTGATTTGAGTGTTTCCCAATGATTCAGCACGAGGCCTCAGCGATATTTACCGAGATTTCGTCCAGTAGAAGGCGGATTGGGCTGCTTTATGGCCGGAAAAATTGGTATTGTAGACAACTTGTCACCCGTATTTACAAATCTACACAACTTATTTGAATATTTACAGAAATCTCAACTATACCCGAAATTAGGAAATTCGTTTACGCTTAAACGAAATTAGAAATTTCGTTATCAGTGTATTTGAAAATACGATTTTCGGGAAAGGCATACACGAAAATGGGAATTTCGGGTAAGGGCATACACGAAAATGGGAATTTCGGGTATGAGGTGCCACCTCATACCCGAAAATACAGATTTCGGGTATGCCCTCCCCCCTTTTTTTTTCAACACAGCAGCCAAAGCAAGCAGCGAAAAGCAAAAAAAAAAAAACAAGGCATACCCGAAATTGGGATTTTCGGGTATGGCTTGCCACCTCATACCCGAAAATCCTGTTTTCGGCTATAGCCTTTCCCGAAAATCGCATTTTCAAATACACTGATAACGAAATTTCTAATTTCGTTTAAGCGTAAACGGATTTCCTAATTTCGGGTATAGCTGAGTTTTCTGTAAATATTCAAATATGTTGTGTAGATTTGTAAATACGGATCACAAGTTATCTACAATACCAATTTTTCCCTTTATGGCCGGATGGTTGTAGTTTCAGCAGTACAGGAGGTACACTTGGTCACAACGGTGATACACTTGGGTCGTCCAATCCAAACCCGACGTTGTACTAGTGACTGGTACGTACACTTGGGTGCGTTTTGTACTGACAAAAGGTGGGCAGGGAACATTGGGTATTCACGCCACCTCTGCTTCGGGTGTAGCCTACTTAGCGCACTGGACTGGGGACATGGCGTGGCTCGTTGGTACCCAACCAAATCAGCTTTCGCCGCTCCATCACTCACATGCCCAACTATGGAAAACAAAACAACACACGGCTTGCAAGTTTGCGACGAGATAACGATAACAGGTAAGGATGAGAGTGAACGCATACTGTGTTGAACATCTAGGTATTATTTTGATTTTAGATTTGAATATGAAACGTAATTCCAAAATAATCAAACACAGCAAGCTAGACAGAAGATACCACATATTTCTAAAAAGTAGATCTAGAAAATACCACATATTTTCTGGAAAGTGATGAACAGAGGGAAGAATTCTTACGATGGGCTTGATGACGAAATGAAAGTCAAGCAAGAGTGACCGTAGTAGAGGAAGTAGTCGACGCAGAGAAATCTCGGCGGTCGCGTTAGCTTATACGCCCGAAACCTTATTGCCGCCCCGCGGTGTTCTCGCTACGGCAAAGGCTCGGAGATCCCGCTTATCCTTGCCTCGCGGTGCACGCCGAGAGGAAGGTCGGCAAAGAACGAGCAAAGACGTAAGACGCAAATACGTATCACGATGGATGAACGCGAGTGCTAGAGCAAAAACTTGCATTCGATGCGGGCGCTCTGCATTTTATAGCCTCGCATCAAGAACGGTCAATAAATTGACCGTTCTAAAGACCATTATACGCTAGTAATCGATGTCATCAAATTATCGTTTCTATTAGAAACTAATGGTCGCTTTCAATTCTCGAAACCGAAATTTAAAAGGGTTTAAACGTGCAGGATTTAATCCACCGCGACGGCAATTCGCTGGTCACAAGTCACGCGTAATTCATAAATACACATACAAGCGTGCGTGACTTTAGCCATGCTCCTCACCCTCCATCTGCCTTATTACAAGGCATGGTGGGAGCCCTCCCTTTTAAATTGGTATTACCCTCTCTCAACTAGCAATATGGTACTAATCTTTGTAGCTTTGGCATTAGAGATAAATGGGCCACTTGGGTCTTATTTCTAACATACTGTTCACTGACATATTTAATTTAGTCCGTATAAAATATTAAGCTATCCCTGTGGCCAGTAAAGTCCACGTCGCGTCCGCCGCCACCTCCTCCACAACGTGTCTCCAAGGGGTCACTTGGAAGTCATGCGGGGAAACTCCTCGATGAGGTTAATGAAACTATACGAATCCTTTTTTATGAATATGTTGCTAAAGTGAGAGAATATCTTGGGCATTCATCACAAGGTGCACGTGGTGATGATGATGATACGGAGGTTGGTAATAACCCTCTTGTAGATTAGGATTAGCATTTAAAGTGCAAAAAAAGTTCACACAAGCAAATGGGCTTGATAGATATTCAAAGGAAGAGCCGTTCTTTCGTAGAGAAACTCTCTATATTTTACAGTGGCAGGCGATACAGTGGTGATATTATTAATTCCTGGTTCTTTCTTGTCTCGTGCCGGGTGGGGCCTTTCGATGTGACAAAGCAAGCAAATTTTTGACACGACCCACATACTGTCTCGCTCGCTCTAATCAATCGTACATGGCGATGCTTTTCGCATCAATCGAGCCTATCTTGTGGTGTACTCTTAGCCTGACATTTCTGGCTTGAGCGAAAGAAGAGGATGCGGCGAGGTTCCACGTCTCTACCGCTGGCTAACGACTCCTACTCAGGGTTGATCCTGCCTCCTAGGTCATAGGCAGCAAAGGGCGGTTGCCTAGGGCCTACGAGAGCCACAGGCCCCAGCCCATGTATATACTCGGTCAATAAGCGCGGCGCATGCCGCATGCGTGAACGAAAACGGATTTGCGTATTTTGTTGGAGAAAAAATAGCCCGAGATGTATTTTACAATTTTTTTGTAGGGCATTTCTGTTGGCGAAAATATTTTTTTCGGGAAAAACGGAGAAAGGGCATCGACGTAAGGAAGAGGAACCTGTTTGTTATTTTTTTGACCTAAGTGCTACCGTGAAAAAATAGAAAAGGACTCGTCTGCGATTTGTATTTAACATGAGTTTTTTTCCTCGTAAAGTAACGACCGGGGGAACTAAACGCAATTTGAAAGCGCAGAAATAGAGGGATTTTTTCGTAATTTTGTAGGACCTATCCATAATTTAGAGGAAATAAAGGGATTTCTTCGAAGAACTTTGGCCGTGGAAATAATAGAAGAGAGGTGCCCTAAACAGAATTAAGATATCTAGAATATCGAAAACTACCCAAGATCTCCGCTTCCATTTCGTCCTGGAGCCTTTCTCCTGCTCTTCCTTCTATTCCTACCACGCGCGCTAGCCCATGCCCCATGGCGGCTAAAACGTACGAGGAGGAGAGAAGAGACACGCATGGCAAATCACACGTGAATCCAAAAGGAAGCACCAAGCGAGCATCTCCTCGGACACTCCTGTCCTGACCACCGGAGCAGAGGAGAGGAGAGGAGAGGAGAGCAGAGGAGAGGAGAGGAGAGGAGAGCAGAGGAGAGCAGAGGAGAGGAGAGGAGAGGAGAGCAGAGGAGAGCAGAGGAGAGGAGAGGAGAGAGTCCAGCACGCACGCGGGGCGGGGGCAGCCAGCCTCGCCTCGCCTCGCCTCGCCTCGCCCACTGTCTTTATTAACCGCACCAAACCAACACCGTCCCACGGAAAACCCCAGGGACCAGATCGAAAAAATCCACCTTGGCGTGCACGAGTACGACGGACCGCCATCCCGCCGCGACTTTCTTTTCTTTTCCGCTCGCTTTTATGCCGAAAGCCCCCGTAGGAAAGCGGGAATTATTCCCACCCGTTTCCATCTAGATTCTCTCTCTCTCGCCCTGCCCAGTCTTCCCCTCTCTCTCGAGTCTCGTCTTCCCCGGAGAGAACGGAGTGCTGACCTCCAGATTAGACCGCCGCGTCGCCACCCCGCAAGCCCTAAACCCCGCGCCGATCCATGGAGGACGCCGCCGAGCTGCTCTCCCCCGCCGAGGCCGACTGGCCCCCCGAGCTCCGCCTCCCCCCTCCCCCGCCCCCGTCCGAGCCGCCTCCCGCGCAAGCGATGGGGATGGATGACTCGCAGTTCCTCGGATCGATCATGGGCGAGCCGCCGCCTCCCCAGCAGCAGACGCCAGCCGACGCGCCGGTCGGGGTCAAGAGGAAGAGAGGGAGGCCCCCGAAGAACAGGGATGGAGCGGTGGTGGTTGCCGCGAAGCCGGCGGCGAAGCCGGCGAGGAGGAGGGAAGATGAGGAGGAGGTCGTCTGCTTCATCTGCTTCGATGGGGGCAACCTCGTCGTGTGCGATCGGAGGTGGGTCGCTTCGCAGTCGCAGCCGTGCCGAGCTGCGTAGCGTGCGAATTGCGTTCTCCATGGATGTTTCGGAAACTGAGACGCTCGCTGCGTTTTGCTGTTGCTCTGTGTAGGGGATGCCCTAAGGTCTACCATCCGGCGTGCATCAAGCGTGAGGAGTCATTCTTCCAGTCCAGAAGCAAGTGGAACTGCGGTGAGCTCATGCTTCTTCTCCATGCTTAAACATGCCTTGGGATGAGATTGTTTTGCTTTTGTCATGCTCACTGCTAAGCAAACTAAGCATACTGTGTGCTTGTGTGGCTAGCACTGGTTATATTTGCTAACGTACTTTTTGTGAACAATTGGCTAACATGAGCATTGGATGGCGACTCATTTGCCAGCTAACATAATAGATAGAAACATGGATAAATAATACATAGATTGCGGGTGTGTCTGCTGTCTAGTATGAATCCCCTTAAAAAAGGAGAATGTGAAATTATGATCCTCGTCATTCAATCAGTGTTGGAATGGATCACATTTTTGGACTTGCACCTTGAGAACTGCCAAACCGATACAGCCAGCTTTCCATGAGACACTGGTGTCGCTAGCTTGCCATTGGATGCTAGCAACACTAGCTTTTCAAATTGAATGGGCAATATTCCTCCCTCATGCAATATGATGGTTCAAATTATGGGTTTGCATTCCCATAGCTACAAGTGGAGTTCTCATTTGATACATTCTCTAGGTAGAAATGTGAATATTTAACTAGATGAGTGACACTGAGGAGAGATTTCGGAAAGAAAAGTACCATGTGTCATGTATGTATGAGAACAGCCATATGTCACGCTGTGGACAAAATGAGTCGTTTGGACGCCCACTCCCTTCCTGTGCTTCATTCTATGTACAGGTGTGAATCGATTAAAAACTTTGGAAGATGATTGGAGTAGGTTTAGTTTCTTCAGTATGGATGCTCAAAAGTTGACCCATTATCTTCTATTTTTTTCGAAAGTATTATTGCTTTTTATTTGGAAGAATTGCTGGATTTGTGTAGTATAGACATTTTTCATGCTATGTTTAATTTTTGGGTTTGGGGCAGTGTAGTTTTATTTGCCATCTGCCTGTACAGATCAGTTTGCTTTTGCTGCTGAATTGTATCGTATTCCTGCCTATGAGGATCATCATAATAATTGATTGAAAATTGTGTAATAAAGTTCTCCTAGTATGTAGGATTTTGCAATAAAAATATTAAGGAATGTGTGCCTGCACAACAGTGTTACTCGGACACCCGTGTCCAAACTTTTTTGCCGAATTGGACACCTCGAATCCGACTCGGATTCCGACACCCGGGTCCGATTCTGAGTTGGATTCCGACACCCGGGTCCGATTCCGAGTAGCATTTCCCGTGTCCAAATTTTTTTGCCGAATTGGACACCTCGAATCCGACTCGGATTCCGACACCCGGGTCCAATTCTGAGTTGGATTCCGACACCCGGGTCCGATTCCGAGTAGCATTTCCCGTGTCCAAACTTTTTTGCCGAATTGGACACCTCGAATCCGACTCGGATTCCGACACCCGGGTCCGATTCTGAGTTGGATTCCGACACCCGGGTCCGATTCCGAGTAGCATTTCCCGTGTCCAAATTTTTTTGCCGAATTGGACACCTCGAATCCGAGTTGGATTCCGACACCTGTGTCCGATTCTGAGTTGGATTCCGATAACCGTGTCTGATTCCGAGTAGCATTTTCCGTGTTCAAAATTTTTTGCCGAATTGGACACCCCGAATTCGAGCCGGATTCCGATTCCCGTATCCGTGTCCTTGTAACACTACTGCACGAGCTGTTTAACTCCTAAAGTCAATAGCTTGGCATTTGATGTAAACATACTAAACTGTTATGTGTTTCTCAACATTTTGTATATCAGGTTGGCACATATGCAGCAGCTGTGAAAAGGCAGTGCACTACATGTGCTATACTTGTACATACTCTGTCTGCAAAGTATGCATCAGGCAAGGTAAATTCTTCAGTGTCAGGGGGACGAAGGGCTTCTGCGACACATGCTTTGGGACTATACTGTTGATAGAATCGAAAGATGGTTGTACAAAGGTATGCTTATGATCATTCTCAAAATATTCCGTTCATTTCACAAAATCCGAAAAGTATTATTTCATTTCAATTTGGGACTGTGGTCCTTTCTGCAAACTTTGAACAGTAATTCCTGCTCTTGAGAAACCAAATATGGCATGCTTCTTCTGTAACCTGCCTTGCCCCACAACACAGCTCGGATTAGCACTGCAATCCCAAATGGAGCATTTATACCATTCGTATCAGAGCATATATACCAAATTCAATTTCAAAACTGTCGAAGTGTCACCCAGTGGAAAAGAATTTTTTTTAATGTATGACATGTTTTTTCATGGCCTGATTTAGTTGCATCTTTACACAAGTTTGGCTATTCGCTTCCTTCCATGTCATGTTCTTACATCTCAGCATTTCACAAATTGGAGCTGTGCAGCTCAAATTCTACATTAAGGGTAAGTTTTTTTTGTCAACTTTTCTAATTTTAGTTATCATGGTTACTCCATGTAGCAGGGCCATCCCTTGCATAATGTGGGCCCTGTTCAAGAACAAAACTTAGGCATACTAAAATTAGTAGAAAATTTGATCAATATAAAATCATCAGAAATTTTTACGTATAAGTTCAAATTTACAAGCTTGAGGGATAACAATGAGCTGTTTTGCTATTTAACTGCCCTTGGAATAGGAATGTGGTTTTTCCAAATATACATGCGTGTGCATGTACTATCACCATCGTCAAATATGCCTCGAGATTGGTGCAAACTTTCGAAATTCAAACCACCATCCCATCTTCTAATAATTGAATACCCCTTGCATGAATCTTGAGGAACTGTTGAGGGTTAAGATAGTGCATGTACATGTGGTTTTGCATTTTTGCTTTGAATAGCCCAAAAAATTCTTGTAAACAATATTAATTGGAGCTATATTTTGGGTTGAGAGTAACGGGAAGAAAAATAAAGGATTTATTTTATACTTATTTGGTGGGCTGAGGTTATAATGGTACATATTAATAAGATATAGGTATCATCGTACTAGAGTTCTATAACATGCACAACTTTATTTTTAAATATACACAGGGAAGTCTCAAAAATAGAATATATATTGTATTATAGAGCCACATAATTGCATGGGTTTAAAGCTCCTTTTATATTTAGAGATTACTTGGATGTTTTTTAGCATGTAAGAGGGAGGACCCACAAGATAAGAATGCAACCATGCATTGTCAAGAGAGCATATATGTGAGGTCTTAACTATGCCTAATTGTAGCATTTCGCCAAGTCCAACATATATGCATCTAAAAGCTTAATACTAGCATCCAATATGAAATGAGATGGAGGCCCCGAGCAAGTGCTCAGCTCGCACTCCCCTATCAATGGGCCTGCCATGTAGCTATACAGATTGCAGAAATATAATCGCTTGAAGATACACAGTAGAAGATGGGATAAGCAATGTTTATCTCATTTTGAAATTGGCCAATGTATACTGTTACTATCCTCGGTATCTGGCTATGCTTCCGAATGCAACTTTTTTATTCATTACCAAACTACTAGTCGGTGACCTTCCCTTTTGTGGCTTCATTGGTTGCCTACATTCTTCAAGTGACGCTTTCTTTGTCATTGGTTGTGTTTATTGCAGGTTGGGGTTGATTTTGATGATCAAAACAATTGGGAATACCTGTTCAAACTATATTGGTTAGATCTGAAAGGGAAGCTTTCATTAACATTGGAGGAAATAGCTAGTGCCAAGAGCCGATGGAATGTTCCTAGTACTTGTGCTAGGAAAGAAAAAAATGAGTCATCCGATGACCTATATGATGCTAATAATGACGATGATGCTGGTTCTGATTGCTCCTCAGGAAAACGAAAGCGAACTAATTCTTCACGAAAAAGGGGTCAAAAACGTCAAAAAGCGAATTCTGATTGTAGCATTGCTGCAAGAAAGCTTGGAATTGCAACTGGAGATGCTGGAAGTGTACCCAAGAAAGTACCAAGTGAAGGGGTGCCCTTGCCGGTAGACACCAAATGGGCTTCGCCCGAGCTACTGGAGTTTGTGGGGCACATGAGAGACGGTGATCAATCTTTTATCTCCCAGTTTGATGTTCAGGCTCTTTTGCTTGTCTATATAAAACAGAATAACCTCCGTGATCCTCAGAGAAAAAGTCAAATTATCTGTGATTCAAGACTTCACCGCTTGTTCAAGCAAACACGTGTTGCTCATTTTGAGATGTTGAAGCTTTTGGAAATGCACTTTGTTGTAAATGAGTCTTCAACAGTAAATAATGATAACCAAGGGGTCGTCAATCCTAATTCAGCTCAAATAGATGCCAGTGGATATAGTGACATGGCAGCAAAATTGTGTCCTGATAGGAGGAGGAGGAGGATGCATAGAAAGATGGAAAGAGAACCAAATGCTAATCTCAAGGATTACGCAGCAGTTGATATGCATAATATAAATTTAATTTACTTGCGCCGTAGCTTGATGGAGGATCTTATTGATGATGCCACATTCTCAGACAAAATTGTTGGTGCTTTTGTGAGGATAAGAATTTCCGGTCTTGGTCAGAAGCAAGATATGTATCGTCTAGTGAAAGTTATTGGTAAGATATTTAATTCTATAAATTTTACCTATACAATTTTCATTTAATCATATATTTTTTTGGTGTAGGGACACACAAGATTTCAGAAAAATACAGCATCGGGAAGAAGATGACAAATTTTGCACTTGAGATATTAAATTTAGATAAAAAGGAGATTATCACGATGGATACGATATCAAATCAGGATTTTATCGAGGTCAAATCTTTTCTTAGTATTCTCTCCCTCCCTCCCCCTGCTTTTGTAATAGCATTTTTAGTCTATATTGGAACATGAATGGATATGCAATTTTATTCCCTACTGCTGTGAAGATAGTTAATCTGACTTCTCTTGCTTCTAGTTTGGATCATTGAATACTTGATTTTGATGATGACACACATTCATTCGTTTATTAGTAGCTAGTTATAGAATGGATTCACTAATAGAAGTGTTGTTAGGTGCTGAGATTTTTAGACATGTGGGACTTTCCCTCTGTCAGCCTTTGGCAAAATGGTTTGTGTTATATGCACCTAGTTCTTTCTTAGATGTGAGAAATTCTTTCTCGGACTAATCTGATAGAATCAATGGATTATAACTGTGCATCTAAATGAACTGCCATTGGATTTCCTTTTCACCTCTTTTTCTGGCTCAATGGATTGTCTATATTTACTTGTGTAGGAGGAATGCAAACGCTTAAGGCAGAGCATGAAGTGTGGTCTAATTAGCCGATTTAAAGTGGTACCGCTGCATGAGATTAAACACCTGATGATCTAACTGATTTCCAGGTCTATCAAACATGTGTAGGTTTGATCTGTGTTTTTTTAATTAATTCAGGGCGATGTTCAAGAGAAAGCCAAGATCTTCCAATCTGCAAGAGTGAATGATGTAAGGACAATCCTACAAATTATATATACAATTATGTTGATTAATATTTGTTTTCTTCAAAAGCTCTCTGATTTATTTACTACCTTTTGAAATTCTACAGTGGTTGGAAAATGAAAAGCAGAGGCTGGGCCATCTTCGTGACCGCGCAAGTGAAACAGGACGCAGAAAGGAATATCCTCTTGACCTCATTATGAAGTGCTACTTTTGCATCCTTTGCTTTTTCTGGTGCTGATGTTTGGCTAGGTGATCAGAAATGTCTTAGACCCAAGGATCATATATTTACAAATATGTTAAAATAAGTTTTAGTGTGGAGGCCTGCTTTTAACATACATTGATAATCATTTGCTTCTTTCCAATAATGCACATTTCATTTATAAGTTGTTGTGAAAATCTTCGGGAGCTGTCCTTTCCTTTTTCATGCCTTTGTTGTATTTCTCTTCATGCTTTTTGTAGGAAGAAGGTAGAGGGTTCTCTAAGTTCTGTTCATGTTAGGGGCGTTGTTTCAATCATTTGTGTTGTTCTTGCTATTTTTTATTCAAATATCCATGATAACCTAAAATATATTTATTTTGTGATCATTAACTGTATCATACACTTAGAGAGTGTGTGGAAAAGCTGCAGCTTCTCAACACTTCTGAAGAAAGATCACGCAGAGTAAATGAAGTTCTAGAAGTGCATGCTGACTCCCATATGGATCCTGATTATGAATCTGCTGAGGAAATGGATGACAAAATATCTGGTATTTATCTCCGTGAAATTTTAATTCTTTATTTTACTGAAATCATTTGGCATCCAATGGATAGGAACTTGCTTAAATTCATATGGTATGCTGCAGCAACTATCTATAAATGCTGTGTTATAATTCTTTTTGCTTTGTAACATTTTTTTACTGTGACAACATTTATCAATTTACTACAACATTTACATTGAACTGTTGCATCAAGCGTGCAATACTTAGGGAAAAAAATAAACATCTGATTTTTAGCATCAACCAAATTTAATGTTTGATAGCATTGCTTATTGGTTCTGTGCAGTTGAACAGAATGGAAATTGGACAAGATCAGATGCATTCTTTTCACCAACTAAAGTCAAATATTCAAAAACTGTGCAAAATCATGCACAAAAAAATTCTGGTGCTAGCCGCCATCCCAAAAATCCATCTAAGCAAAGTACAATATGCAAATCAGGAGGAAGAAACTCTGAGAATTTCCACTCAGCAGTTGGTACGGATATTCCAAAATCTGGCACTAATGCAAAAAGCACTATGTGTGAAGCTGCGTCATTTTCATCTTCTGGAGTAACACTATCAAGTGACATAGAGCCAGAGAAAGTCTGGCACTACAAGGATCCTTCTGGAAATGTTCAGGGCCCATTTACTCTTTTGCAGCTATTCAAATGGACAAGTTACTTCCCACCTGACCTGAGAGTATGGCTAACTTTTGAGAGTGAAGAGAGATCATTGTTGTTGACTGAAGTGCTCTCAAAACAACCAAAAGATTTTTGTCAGGCTGCATCAGTTACCACAAGTAGTAAAGCAACATTGGCAAGCTCTGGACAAAACGGAAACAGCCCAAACGTGGATCTGAACAACACTCTCTTCCCAGTTGGTTATAGTATGCTTAATTCTTCTGAAATAACTGTTCAGTGTACTAAGTATTCTGTTCCAGAAAGGGGAAGTGTGAACTCTTTAGATGACAGGTTGTCACTGTCAACAAGCTCAGTTCCATCAAAGGATGCTGACACTTTGAATAGTCAAGTACAATACCAGACTAAGCATTCAGGATTACCTCCATCTTCTGGGAGTCCATGTGGACAGTCAGACCTGCACCGTGATGGAGTACAGGGAGGACGCTCTGGTGAATGGAACAATCGCCACAGCAGTGGTCTGTGGAGTAAAACCATGCTGCAGACAAGTTTTAGTGGACAGAGTAATGTAGAATCTCCTCACTATCAGCATGCTACGTGGTCACAGGTTCAACATGATTCTAAAAGTAGTTTACGAGCAGGCTCTGTAAAGGATCTGAATTCGAGGCCAGATTATTCGCAGAATCTACCTACGCAACGAATCGGGAGGGATGTCCCCAGTCCTGTATTTGCTTGGAGTCCATCTGAATCCAGAACTGCTTCAAGTCAACATGAAGGCTCTTGCTTGAGTTCAACAACCAATCCAAGCATTCATGATGAACTTCATTCTTCTATTGCTTCTGCGAAGTCTAACAGCTGTGCTCCAGCAACTCCTGTTGAAGACAGAGGTTCTAGTTCGCCGTCCAGCATGCTGAGTCACTCAGAAAGAGTTCCAATCTGCAGTCCACAGTCAGCTCCTTCTGCATCTGCTTCAGAAATATGCAAGATGGAGGTGGTCATTAATCAGCAAAAAACACTTGAAGCTGATGCATCAAATGCTTCAGTTAATCAGTCTCCTCAGTCGAAGATTTTCCCTGAATCTTCTCATGATAACCAAGATGTTGAACTTGAATATCCTAGTCCAACTCCGAGATCTGAGAGTAAGGAGCCTTCTGTGGACCACTCAGGGTCAACATCAGTAGCCCCCGAAATATGCAAGATGGAGGAGGTCACTAATCAGCAAAAAATACTTGAAGCTGATGCATCAAATGCTTCAGTTAATCAGTCTCCTCAGTCGAAGATTTTCCCTGAATCTTCTCATGATAACCAAGATGTTGAACTTGAATATCCTAGTCCAACTCCGAGATCTGAGAGTAAGGAGCCTTCTGTGGACCACTCAGGGTCAACATCAGTAGCCCCCGAAATATGCAAGATGGAGGAGGTCACTAATCAGCAAAAAATACTTGAAGCTGATGCATCAAATGCTTCACTTAATCAGTCTCCTCAGTCTAACATTTTCCCTGAATCTTCTCCTGATAACCAAGATATTGAACGTGAATATCCTAGTCCAACTCTGAGATCTGAGAGTAAGGAACCTGCTGTGGACCACTCAGGGTCAACATCTGTAGAACCCAGAAAATTAGCTAGTAAGATACCTGATCACCCTCCAGTTGCTTTTGTTTCACCAAAATCTGGTTCTCCAACTGGGGAAATAGGTTCCACGGAATCAGTATCTAACTTAGAAAAAACAGATTTAAAAGGTGAAGACTCAAATGTTCAAAAAGAACTGTACATCGAGTCTACTGTTGTTACAAGAGAGAACATGGTGGTCGATCCTGCCTTGTGTCCTGAGTCAATGGATGTGTCTGATGTCTTGGAATCTTTAATAGAGCAAAGTTGTGGAACTTCGTACATGGATGGAACAGCAGCATTAGAAGATTTCATGATTGCTTCAGCCGAGGAAGAACCACAGTGCTCTAGCCCCATTGCATTATCCCCTTGGGGTGAACCTGGTTACTATCAAGGCGATGCTGTTGATTCTGCATTATGGGGTGTCCAAGATGATCTAATCAATGATATGTGGTCATTGGCCTCACCAACGCCTTCTCTCCAGCATTCATCAGGTTAGTCAGGATGTCCATGTTTAGCATGTGTCCATTAACCCTATACAGTGTCAATGTTTAGCATTCTTCCACTAATTATATATTGTTTAATCGTCTGTTTTATCTCCTCCAGGTGTTGAAACCGATGAGAAAGGCACTGCTGGTGTTATGAATGAGGTGACTGTTACCCAAGGAAATAATGAAATTGTTCAAAGAGGTCCAGCACCAGGGGAGAAAAAGGTGGAGTTAACAAACTCAGCTGCGTCCACAGCTTGGGGATTGGTTGAGCAGGTAATGCTATCCCAACATCCAAACAGCATTTGCTTCCTATATGACATTCCATATGACATTGAGTTCCTCGCTACCATAGGTGAAACCAAAAGCAAATGATGCGTCAGTGTCATCAATAGATGGGAGCACAGGAGTAGTAGGTTGGCAACCATCAGCCAATGAGAGCTCAAAGGTGTATACTGCATGGAGCACTAGCCAGAAGCCTAACTTGTTCTCAAGTTATGAAACAGCAACACCCTCAAGTAGAAGCTCCTATGAAGCATCAAGGAAGCATGAATTCACTTATTTGAATGCTGCTAATTTGGGAGAGACTCTAGGAAATGCCAAGGGCTGGAATCCATGTACTGGTCATGCTAATCGGCGCAGCCAGCGGAGTCATCACCATGACAGGTATTCTCAAATAAGTGAGTCTTGGCTTCTTAGCTCAAATTACTCTGGTAGTAGTAGGTCTGATGGATTTGGCAGTGGTGGATCATCACGAACAGTCCCAAGGGGCCAAACTCAGAGGGGGATATGTAAATTTCACGAGAGTGGGTAGTGCAGGAAGGGTGCATCTTGTAACTACCTGCATCCTTGACCTCACAGTGGAAAAGGGGTTTTGAAAGTCTTTACCCATATGTTTTCACTTTTGTATAGTCTAATTACAATGGTAGTCAACATAGGGCGTACATGATCTTCTTGGCTCCATTCAACTGTAGCAAGGACCAAGGAATATATGTTCAGCATAGGAGTATGGCTGAATGCCCTACCCAACAAGTAGATTCCACATTTGGGGCATGGCCTATTTCATTCTGTTCGGTTCGATGGGACTGCATTTGTACCTCCATTATTTCTTCATGCCCTGATGCGCCTGATGTACTGGATATAGTGATATCTAACAGATTGGTTTAGTTTTCTGATATTTCTGGTGTTGACAGAATGGTTTAGCTTGCTGACAAAGAAGGCATCTGTTCAGTATTCTTGGGTTAGAACAGCTTCTTGTTATGTGATACTTAACAACAGACTTTATTATACACCGAATTTGGTGGAACATGGCATGTCGAAGCGTTTCGTAAGTTAGGCAGCTGATGATGAAAGTTGTATTTAGAGACTGTTGTGGAACAGTTGCCCCCTTTCTAGTTGTTGATTGATTACCATCATTAGTTTCTTATACTCCTGTACCTCTTTGTTGCTCATAGTGATGCGAAGACATGTTACTGTTGTAATAAATGCATTTGCAGTTGCAGCGATGAATGTCGGTTCTCTTTGGACCTGTTATCCTATTTTAAGACTTAGTTTCCAGCAGATATGTTAATTGTCGCAACTTATCTCTCCAGTATCATGCTGTTGTTTTGCTTGGTTGAGCGCGAGATGTACGTGGGGTTAGGACTGTCAAAACAGTCGAGCTTGAAGGGCTAGGCTCGAACTTGGTAAAAGTTTAATAAGCTTGAGTTGCGATCTGAGCTCGGACTAGGCTTGGGCTCGGTTTGGTTTAAGCTCGAGTAAGTTAGTAGCAATAAAGAATTCACTATGCATTAATTTTTAACAATAAAAATGTTTAAGTTCGAGCTTAGCAAGAGTTAATATATAGTAATATTTAACTAGTGAATTATAAATTCATCAAGCTTGCGAGCTATCTGAGTTTAGCTCGGTGAAGCTTATAAGCTCGGGATTAATCTCAAGTTTTGATCTTTTAGAGCTCAAATCGGGCTTAAAGCGAGCCGAACTAGCTGGAGCTTTTTGTTTATAGCCCTACGTGGTGTATTTACTATTAGGAAAATCAGCTGATCTTTACTTCCTTAACCTTGCGCTTACAATGGTAGAATGCAAGAGAGATGCGGTTGACGCCACGTATGTAATGCTCAAATGCAAGGCGTAGTATTTATTCGATGTAGTAATGCAATAGAGACTAATCAAGAAACACGCACGTTTCAGAAACCAAAATGGAAGAGCTAATTCCGAAAACGAAAATCAAAATGGAAATTCTATATAAGTGAAACCAAAAATTAAAAATGGAAATGAGCCTTAAAGTGAAATGTGGTTAGCCTAAAAAGGAGAAGGGGGAGTTTACATTTATTTTCAAATTAAAATAATTTGATAAATGCAAATGGCTTTATATAAAAATCAAATAGAGTTCAAAAATTCTGGAAAAATTCTCAATTATACTTTGGAACATTTTGAACCTAGGAAAAATATGTTTAGCATAATTTTGTTTTTATTTTCATAAATTAATTAATTTTATAAATTTAAAAATAGCAAAATGGTATTTATAAACTCCCGACATCGCCAAGCGCACAGAAAGCTCTAAAAATACCATAGTATTTAGGATACCTTGGTTTTCTATACCGCAGTTTCTGCTGCATCTATACACCTCAAAGTTTTTTTATACTATAATATTTTTGAGAAATCATAGTATCGCCTAAAAACTCCAAAAATACCGCGCATCCAGACGTACCCTTATTTTACTATGCAACTGTTACATCTGTTATTTGCTGACTGCTGTTAGAGGGATAAAAACAGGTTAGTAGGTATTTAGCTCAAGATGATCCAGGATCAGTTGCACAGCTGACAGGTAGGATGTGTTATGAATAGCACTTATATTCAATATAAGACTAATAGACTAGAATATATAGAGTACATGAGGGTACAAAAAGAAAGCATATATAAGGTAATATCTAAATAAGGCGATATCTATATAAAGTAATATATGTGTCTTAATATCCCCTTCAAATGCAGGAGGACGTATGTAATAGCATTGTATTTGAAAGGATTAACACTAAAATAGAAAAAAAATCCAAAGTCTTGGCCTTGAAGTAGTCATCGTAATATCCAACTCTTGTAAAACCAAGCCGACAAAGGAAAGCCGGCGAAGGAGCCGAATCGACGAATAAAAGCCAACAAAGGAGTCGAGTCGATGAAGAAAAGCCTACAAATGAGCCGAGCCAACAAAAGAAAAGCCAACGAAGTTGACAGAACAAGCCGAGCTGAAACTGGTCGGCATAATGAGCTGAAACCAATAGAGAAAAGCAGACGAAATGAATCAAGCCGAGTCGATGAAAATAGCCGAACCGACGTAATGAGCCAAAACTAACGGAGTCGATGGAATGAGCTGAGTCAACGTAATGAGTCGGATATACGAGTCGACGGAATGAGCCAAGCCGATAAAAAGAATCGAGGTCACGGAAGAGCCAAGATGCTAAGGACTTGGATGGATGCAACAGAAGACTCAAGGAAATACCAGGAATACTAGTAGCAGCACTACCAGTAGCAAACCAAGCAAAATAGAAGCCGATAAGGTAGAAGCCGAAGCTAGAGTTGATAGAAGCCAGTGGAGAAGTTGTTTTCTATGGTCGGAACTGGAATTGATGAAGTCAAAGCAGCTCCAACCAGATCGGGTTATAAAACCTGATCGACCGAGGCCTCCTCCTCAGCTTAGCTCGCTCCCCCACGCGTGCCACCCCCAGCACCGCCTCTCCACCAACACCTCCTTCTCCTCCGGCGGCAGAGGGAACATGAGCGCACCACCATGGCGGACGACAAGATCTAGAAGAAGTGGCATGGCGGAGACAAGGGAGTCGGTGACGCACGACTATAGGGTGGGATCCTGTTCAAGAAGTCAAAGAGGAAACACATCTTGCGGAACTCAATGCCGGTGGACTCCATCGTCACCAAGACCGGCCTCAAACCCACCGACACTGTCCTCAAGATCGGGCCTGGCAAGAGGGCGTCGGCGATGGTAGGCGGGGAGTGGGTAGCATCTTGAGCGGGTGCCCCGGCTTGAGCTCGGGCCAGAGGTGGTGCGGTTGGGCCAACCAGGAGGAGGCATGGCCAGCCAGGAGAAGACTGGGTCGGCGGTAATCCGGAAGAAGGCGACGTCTCCTTCCTCCCTTGCAACCAATAACACCCGATTGTCGGCGGTGCGGGCGTCAACTGCAACACCTGATCCCCTTCTTCCTGTGCAAGCAGAGGCATCTTGTCGGGACCCCGAATTTGCAAATCCGGACCCTCTGTGTATTCAGCACTAGTCCAGGAACGCGCTAGTGCACACAGTCTTTAACATCGGTAAATATCACAATCATACCAATCGATACCATAAAAGTACTTTATTAAAGTAATAAAACTGGTTACTCGACCTTATGGCCAAGTTACAAATATATGCCTCGTAGGGCGAAACTTATTCAGAGAAAAATAATAGCAGCGGAAAATCAAATAAACTTCGTGGCGCCATCCAGTATACCACAGGCAACTGACTGGGCTCGCATCCCTAAGTAGTCGGGTCCTCTTGGAGTTCCTCCTCCAAAGTCGGCGTAATCTCCTCTTCAATCGATATTGTGTTGGGGCAAGGGTGAGTACTTGGTACTCACAAGTCATGCAGAATGCAAGCTAATATACTATATGCATGGCTTAGTACAAAGGAGTAGCTCAGGTATATTTGCAAGAAATGACTTTTGACAAGTAATATAAGTAGATTCAAAGCAAAGAGAAACAAGTAAAGCATAAATAACTTTTCAAGAAGTTTAAATAACATTTTTCCCCATCCTAAACCATATTTCCATCATCTTCTTTGTTAAACCAACCCAACTTCTCAAATCCAAGTTATTTTCGTAAAATCTAACCCTTGACTGTAATTCCCGAGCATTGTCCAAGATGCGTGGACTCGGCTATTCAAATAGATTCTACACTCTGCAGAGGTTATGCACTTTACCCACAAGATACAATCCACTCACCACGTCAGTGAATCGCCATACAAGAGTATGCGAATGAGCGATCATAACAAAGCCTTTCGGAAGCCTCAAACAACACAGGTGGTCCTCTCAGACGTGCTCTACACCATCCCTTCCCTTAGCCAAGGCGAAGTATGGGACCAACACACCGTTAGATGGGTACTGGCCACAGCCACGATACGCCCCGCACAATCACACAAGCGGTGTATCCCGACACCCCGAGGCTCCACAAGTGAGTCCTTAGCGACTTAGTCAACTAGGGCCGTCCCATTCCACCCATGTGGTTGCAAGTATGACCCAGTTCAAAGGCTTGCAAGGTTAAGTCCTTAGAGTGACCAGGGCAAGACTACCCAAAACCAAATCAACACTCCCAATGCCACACTGCCCACCTGATTACTCTTGCCATATGCCCTGGCCGAAATGCTTATCAAACCCCGCTTGATTACCATGCACCACGTGCCATCAACATCACATGATACTTTTCCAAAACAGGTTCAATATATCATTAAGTCCATATTAGCATTTGATTATCCAAAATCATGTCATGAGCACGAAGTGTGTCTAAGCAAAGATACTACAACGATCTAAACCCATGTTGGCAATTTAATAATGTCCAACTAGTAAACCACAACTAGGGTGACAAGGGATCATGGCACATACTTAAGTAATCAAGGTGTCATATAGCAAATTGGTATTTATCTAACCCCAGGTTTAAACAAAGTATCTTTCTAATTGAACTAGCATGCAATAGTTTAAATCAAAATAGATTTCAAATGGGATCAATATGGTCAAAGCACAACTTGCCTTCAAAAAGCACTTGCTCTTGGTCTTGAGTTGGATCTGAGTCAACACTTCTCCTCGAATCCTTCCGCACTTCAACGTCTACTCGTAAAGCGTGCAAATAGCAAATACACAAATGAACACTATGCAAAAAGATCCCAAAACTCCAAATAAAATCCATAAACAGAGAGAACATAATTTTCTGGATTTTTAGAAACTGGAATAGTCAAATTTGGAGTTAAAACGCAAAAGTTATGATTATTTAAAGTTTAAATAATCAATTAAATAATATTTCAGAGAAAAACTTTAGTCCAAAAATTAAATAAAATTCATATTTAGGTAGATCTCAATTTTATACAAATTTAGAAATTTGAACCACTCAAATCGGAGTTGAAACGCAAAAGTTATAAGCGTTTGAAGTTTGAATCTAAATTTGAATCAATATTTCGAATTAATAAATCATTTTCTTTTCGGAAATTAATTATTGCGTCAAGATGGACACGTGGCAGCTCTGATTGGCCTGCTGGCGTCAGCCGGTCCATGGGCTCGGTCCACACTCGGCTTGGGTCCACCGTGGACTCGGCCCACGGCTCCACGTGAGATCCCGACATGTGGGCTCACTCGGGTGACGTCATTGCCGACGTCGCGGGCTCACCACGGTCGACAGTGGGTCCCACCGATGACGTCATGGGTGACGCCACAGATCGCCGCCGACACGCGGGCCCCGCGTGTCGCTGATCACGACGCGCTGGGCGCGATTTCGGCTCGCTCGACGCGTGGCACAATCGTGGCCGTTGGTTTGAAATCCGACTACCGGGATTGAGTTTGGCCTCATGTGCTTGGGGCGCACGCGGATCGATCGTGGGCCGCTGGATCTAGATCCAACGGTTGGGATTAGATCTAGGATTTTCAACGGGGAAACTCACCGGCGACGTGGCACGATCCGGGCCTTTGGATCTTGATCGGACGGTTGGTGGAGCTTCGGGGTCGGCGATGGCTTTCACGGCGGAGTTGCGGCTGCCGGCCGAGGACGGCGACCACCCAAACGGCGGTTGGGGCGTGCTCGGCGAGATGGAGGGTGTCTTCAGCGCGCTGGCCGGGGTTTCGAATGGGGTCAATGGCGGCGGAGGGCGGACGGCGGCGAGGCGAGGCAAGGACGTGGTGGCGCTTCACGCAACTACGGCGAGCGATTCCGGCGAACCTCACGGCGGCTAGAGCTCGGCGGGTTAGGGCAAGAAGTGCGCGGGTCACGGCGGTCCTCGGTGCGATCCGGCATTAAATAGCCGGAGGCGTGCTCAGCATGAGCCCTAATCGATCACGGCGCAAGACTCGGGCGGAGTCCGGCTCGATTACGGAAGACGACGAAATCGTGGCCGTCCACGTGTCGCGATCAACGGCCACGATCGCGACGGCGCGATCGGGTCCGGTCCAAACACGGCTTTCGGTCGGGTGGCGGATCTCACCGTTGGATCTTGATCCAACGGTTGGGATCGATTAGTGGTTAGGAGTGGGTTCGGCCGAGTCAATGGCTCGGTCGGACTCGAGTCCGACTTTGGTCGGATGAACAAGATTTGACCCGAGTTGGATTTTCCAGCGATTTAATATTTAAAATAATTCCCGATAATTCATTTAATTCATTAAAAATAGCAAATGACTCGTAAAATTCGAGAAAAATTCTGGAAAATATTTTGGATTATTTTGGACTCAAATAAAATATTTCCAACAAAAATTTATTTGCAAAATTAAATTCTTTAATTATTTCAAAATGGAATAAATTCAAATAAATTCCAAATAAATCCAAATAAATTCCGTAAAATTCCAAAAATTCACCAAAGTGCCAAATCACACATGATTTTAAGAAAAACAAAATTTTGGGATGTTACAAACCTCCCCTTAATAGAATCTCGTCCCGAGATTCAGTGGCTCACTAAAGAAATAGGTTTGGAAATTCTTTCTTCAAATCCTCTTCGCGGCTCCCAAGTCGCTTCACTTTCTTCATGGTTGCTCCAATCGAACTCTACAGAATCGGGTTGACTTGTTTCTAGTTTCTCGATCCATTGTGTCTAGAATCCTCACAGGGTGCTCCTTATAAGTCAAATCCTCTTGCAACTCAATTGACTCTAGCGGTGCACTGCTCTCAGAACTCGGAGACACTTCTTCAACTCGGGACACATGGAACACGTCATGCACTCCTCGCCAACGATCGTGGCAACTCCGGTGGTAGGCAACTTCACCTCTGCGACTCAAAATCTTAAATGGTCCAACATAGCGGGTGCGAGTTTCCCTTTGGCATGGAACCTCTTAACTCCCCCGAGAGGCGTAACTACTGAGGTATACAAAGTCTTACAGGTTCAAAACTCAAATCTCGGCGACGATTGTCAAGATAACTCTTCTGCCGAGATTGGGCTATCTTCAACCTTTCCCTAATCATAGCGATCCGCTCCTCGGCCTCTTGAAGAATATCAGGCCCAAAGACACGGCCACGGCCTCATTCCAATTCAATGGTGTCCGACAGTGGTCGACCATACAGATGCCTCAAAAGGTGACATCTCAGAACTAGCCCGATAACTATTGTTGTAACTAAACTCGGCATACGGCAAACTTTTATCCCAAGAGGTAGCATAAGCCAATGCACAAGCTCTCAACATATCCTCTAGAATCTGGTTGACTCTTTCTGCCTGGCCCATCCGTCTGTGGATGATAAGTCGCATCTTGAAGTTTAAACGGGTTCCCATGGCTTCATGCAACTTATTCCGAACCTTGAGGTAAATTGGGTACCTCTGTCCGATACAATCCTCTTTGGCACTCCGTGCAAACAAACAATCTCGATCATGTACAACTCTGCTAATTTATCTCCGAGTAAGTGGTCTTTACGGGATAAAATGGGCTACTTTAGTCAAGCGATCCACTATAACCCATATGGAGTCATAACCTCCTTGAGTCTTGACAAACCGGTAATGAAATCCATTCCGATTTCCTCCCACTTCCACTCAGGTATTTTCACGGTTGTAGCAATCCCGCCGGGTCTCGATGCATTGCCTTGACTCTACGGCATACGTCGCACAATGCAACATGCTCGGCAACTTCACGCTTCATACTCGGCCACGTAATCTCTCCTTCAGATCACGATACATCTTGGTGCTTCCAGGATGAATCGAGTACTTAGAGTCATGGGCTTCTTCCGTAATCGATTGCTTTAACTCCTTTTGTTAGGTACACAAATGCGATCCTTCATCCACAACGTGCCTTGCTCGTCTAGCTTGAAATCCTTTGCCTTGCCTTCCTCCATTTTGGACTTAATCCTACGGATCTTGTCATCATCCTTCTGTCCTTCTCGGATCTGGTCCTCTAAAGTAGGCCTTACTTCCAAGGCGGCCAAGAATCCGCTAGGTACAACCTCAATCTTCATTTTCTGGAAATCCTCACATAACTCATCCTGACTTGTGGCTAGCAACGTACTCACGGTATGGCTCTTCCGACTCAGAGCATCGGCTACTACGTTGGCCTTCCCGGGATGGTAATGAATTCCAACATTATAGTCCTTGATCAATTCTAGCCATCTCCTTTGCCTCATATTCAGATCCGACTGGGTGAATATGTACTTAAGGCTCTTATGATCCGTATATACTTCACATCTGTTTCCAATCAGATAGTGACGCCATATCTTCAAAGCATGCACTACGGCGGCTAACTCTAGGTCATGTGTCGGATAATTTTCCTCATGCGGCCTCAGCTGCCTTGATGCATAAGCGACGACCTTTCCATTCTCAGACAAAGACACATCCAAGTCCTTGGCGCGATGCGTCACAATAAATATCGAAGCTTTGAGCAACATCAGGTAGAACTAACACGGTCTTGATGTCAATCGCTTCTTGACTCTGAAATCCTTCCTCACATTCTCAAGCGTCCATGCAAACTTCTTTTCCTTCTTCAAAGAATTGCGTAAGAGGTTTCGCAATTGTCGAAAAACCTTCGATGAAAGCGGCGGTAATATCCTGCCATTCCAAGGAAACTCCGAACTGGGTCACGCCTTCTTTGCTCCCAATGTAACACGCCTTCTACTTTGCTTGGATCTACTGGCGACTCCTTCTGCGGTCATTACATGTCCAAGAAACTCCACCTTGTCCTTCCAAAAATCACACTTGCTGAACTTGGCGAAAAGTTGTCGTTCCTCAGCTTTTCCAAAACTCGCCTTAAGTGTTCGGCATGTTCATCCTCTGCCTTGGAGTAGATTAGGATATCGTCTATGAACACGACGACAAACTTGTCCAAATATTCCATGAACACCTTATTCATCATATTCATGAAATAAGCCGGGCGCATTCGTCACCCCAAAGGACATAATCAGAACTCGTAATGTCCATATCTTGACGAGAATGCGATTCTTGAATATCTTACGATCGGATCTTTAATCGATGATATCCCGATCTCAGATCAATCTTGGAGAAAACTCCGGCTCCTCTTAATCGATCAAACAAATCATCAATCACGGGTAGCGGATACTTATTCTTCACGGTGACTTCATTGAGTGCACGGTAGTCAATGCACATCCCGAAACTCCCGTCCTTCTTCTTGACAAACAAAATGGTGCTCCCCATGGCGGCGAACTTGGTCTCGATAAATCCTTTCTCCATTAACTCTTCTAGCTGTTTCTTCATCTCTACCAACTCCTCGGTTGACATCCGATAGGGTCTCTTTGCTATCGGTCTTTACAGGTACAAGCTCTATCACAAACTCTATGTCCTCGTGCGCGGCATACCGAGGTAGATCTTCGGGAAAAACATCGGGTACTCATTCACTCTTGGGACATCCTCTATGCTGATTGCCTTGGTATGTTAACCATCAAGCTGTCCATCTCTAACTGCAGTGGCTTGAAATTCCACTTTCTTCCCACACGCTCTCAATCGAGATAGTCCTTCGCCCACAATCCAATACTGACCTTGTGCTTGGATAACCAATCCATTCCCAATATAACATCTAAGGTCTGGGTCTCCAAAATTATAAGGTTTGCTAGGAACTCTATTCCATCTATTAGTATTCTCACCGGAACATCCTACTTCCGTTCGGAGTTCGGAACTGTGGGTTTGAACTAAAAGCATGCACTTAAGTCTTGCAATCCTTAAGTCATTTCTAGTAGCAAAGCCTTGCGAAACAAACGAATGCGAAGCTCGAGTCAAACAAAATCGCTGCAGTATCGAGTTAACAAGTAACTTACCCAAGATAACGTCCGTAGCATTTTGCAATGCATCCGCGGTGACATGGTTGACTCGGCCTCTCACCACGGCCTGGGGTGTGGCTCTCGTGCCGGGCGTCCTAGCTGGGTGGTTCCTAGATTGAAGCGAATCGGGTCGCTCCTGCTGTCTTCTTCGGACAAGCTGTTGGCAAAGTGTCTGGCTCGTTGCGATTGTAGCAGCGTCTCACTTTGTTCCTATTGCCTGGGGTAGCGTTTCTAAGCGGGGGCTGGGGTTTGGTAGTTACGATTGGCGGGTCACAGTGCCGGGATGGTGTCCTTGTTGCATTCGTGGTGGGAATCAAGAATTGATTTGGTGCAACTCTCAAGCTGCTATGCGTTCCTCGACGTGATCCTTCTTTGTTGCATCCCGCGCTTCTGTTCTCATCCGGTTCCTTGCGCTTGTCCTCAAGAATAAGCGCCTTATTCACCAACTCTTGGAAATCTGGAAAGGTGTGGGTGATCAACCCTACTTGCAATCCCGAGTTAAGTCCCTTCATAAACGAGACTGCCTGGATTTATCCGTCGCTACATCCTCAAAAAGCGTGCTAGTGTGTGAACTTGTTCGTAGTCGGCCACCGGTTGATTACCTTGCTTCAGTGCTCGAACTCCTCCTTCTTAAGGTCCATAATTCCTTCAGGCACGTGATCTTGTCGGAATGCACCGTGAACTCTTCCCAAGTGATATCTTGAGGGTTCTCTGCGTGGCAATGAAGTTCTCCCACCATTCGGTATTGTTCCTTCCAAGCGATGAGAAGCGTAAAGTACCTTCTCATTTCCTATGCATTGGGCTATGTGTAGCTTCCTCTCAATTGATCTTAACCAATCATCGGCCTCCAATGGATTGGCATTTCCAGAGAAAGTGGGTGGGTGAGTCCTCATGAACTCTGACAGCCTTGTATTCTGGCGTGGTCCCTGATTAACTTGATTGGCAGTGGCCTGAGCGGTGACGTGCTGCATTTGTTGCATCATAGCATGCATCAACTGGGTCTGAGCAGCAAGAAATGCTCCAAAATTCTGCACATCCAGTGGCGGTGCTGGTGCTCTATCATTGGGGTTTTCTGTTGGGCGAGATCCACTCCCATTGCTTCCAAAGTTCCCACGGGTGTTCACCATCTGTTGATTTGCTCTAGGTTTAGAGATAAGAGGGAAACAAGAATAGACAAGTAGTATGGACTTTATGCGAGGCGAAAGGGGTAACTTTAAGGTCCATCTTTATTATTAATAACTTGGTATGGCTGCTTACAATGCCTAAGGGCCTTGCAACACATACTGCACACTCAAAGAAACAAAGCAAATCCAAATCGAACTAACTCTGGAATCTAACGCCTAAAGGGTGACTCTTTATTTTATGACGCGACTCGGCGAAGGAGTCTCACTATAGAACCTAAGCTCACTCATCGAGAAAACCTCCACGGCCTGGGTGCGGATGCTGCGGCATAGGCGCGAAACGATCGCCATGTCCAGCGACTATGTCATCTGTGGTAGTCGAAGAAGCGATGTCCTCATCGAGATCGACTCCTCCGGATCGGCTCGTGTAGCTCAAATCTTGGCTCTGGGTCTGGTCCGTACAAAGTCATTTCCAACTCGTCAATCCTTCGTAGAAGGTGTGCCACATACTCTTGAGCTTCCCGCCATCTGTTCTTCTCTGTCGTGATCTCCTTGCGGGCCTTCTGTAGCTCCTTACTTGTATTATCTAGTACATCTTCCTGGGCGACGACGAATCGTGCCAACTGTGTAACCGTGGCATTCTCATCCTGAATCGTCTTCGGGTCAAGAAGGTTATCGCTGCGCGGATGATAACGGAACACCGTGCTTTCCAACTCTCTGGCGTGGATACTGGTAATGTGCCGCATTGCTCGTCGTGAAACTTCTTGGATACCCATCTGCATTGTAGATCTTCTAGCAGTGCAGTGTATCGGGCGATTGCCTGGGCCCCTCTTCCTGACAGGTACCTCAATCCTCACGTCACAAGCCTTGATCAATCCTGCTTGTCTGATCACTTCTACTTGGTATTGGGGCTTCTCAAAATCTCCGAGAGTTTGTAGCATGTGCCAAAGCTCTGCGGCGTGACCAACTCCCAGATCAACGTAGTTGAACTCTTCCTCCATCTGTCACAAGAGTGCTTTACGTAAGAACTCGGAATTTTCGAATTGTGACAAGGTAAGGGAAATTTTCAGCAAGAGACAAGAAAAGAGAGAAGGGGATAAGTCGTGATGTCATTTCTTGTCTTCACAAATTTTTAGCTTTAGAAAATAGGTTTTATCCTCACTACGACCATTCTAGCTAGGGTTGAGCCTACGGTCAAGTATGACTCGATACCACCTCTGTCGGGACCCGAATTTGCAAATCCGGACCCTTCGTGTATTCAGCACTAGTCCAGAACGCAGCTAGTGCACACGATCTTTAACATCGGTAAATATCACAATCATACCAATCGATACCATAAAAGTACTTTATTAAAGTAATAAACTGGTTACTCGACCTTATGGCCAAGTTACAAATATATGCCTCAGAGGGCGAAACTTATTCAGAGAAAAATAATAGCGGCGGAAAATCAAATAAACTCGTGGGCGCCATCCAAGATACCACAGTAACCGATCGGGCTCGCATCCCTAAGTAGTCGGGTCCTCTTGGAGTTCCTCCTCCAAAGTGGCGTAATCTCCTCTTCAACTGATATTGTGTTGGGGCAAGGGTGAGTACTTGGTACTCAGCAAGTCATGCACAGAATGCAAGCTAATATACTATATGCATGGCTTAGTACAAAGGAGTAGCTCAGGGTATATTTGCGAAATGTGACTTTTGACAAGTAATATAAGTAGATTCAAAGCGGTAGAAACAAGTAAATCATAAATAACTTTTCAAAAAGTTTAAATACCAGTTTGCCCCATCCTAACCCATAGTCCATCATCTTCTTTGTTACACCAACCCAACTTCTCAAATCCAAGTTATTTTCAGAAAATCTAACCCTTGACTGTAATTCCGAGCATTGTCGATCTGCAGTGGACTCGGCTATTCAAATAGATTCTACACTCTGCAGAGGTTATGCACTTTACCCACAAGATACAATCCACTCACCACGTCGGTAGTGAATCGCCATACAAGAGTATGCGAATGAGCGATCATAACAAAGCCTTTCGGAAGCCACAAACAACACAGGTGGTCCTCTACGGAACGTGCTCTACACCATCCCTTACCTAAGCCAAGGCGAAGTATGGGACCAACACACCGGTAGATGGGTAACTGGCCACAGCCCACGATACGCCTCCCGCACAATCACACAAACGGTGTAATCGACACCCTGAGGCTCCACAAGTGAGTCCTTAGCGACTTAGTCAACTAGGGCCGTCCCATTCCACCCATGTGGTTGCAAGTATGACCCAGTTCAAAGGCTTGCAAGGTTAAGTCCTTAGAGTGACCAGGGCAAGACTACCCGAAAAACCAAATCAACACTCCCAATGCCACACTGGCCCACCTGATTACTCTTGCCATATGCCCCGGTCGAAATCTGTTTATCAAACCCCAGTTGATTACCATGCACCACGTGCCATCAACATCACATGATACTTTTCCAAAACAGGTTCAATATATCATTAAGTCCATATTAGCATTTGATTATCCAAAATCATGTCATGAGCACGTAGCGGTCTAAGCAGTATACTACAACGATCTAAACCCATGTTGGCAATTTAATAATGTCCAACTAGTAAACCACAACTAGGGTGACAAGGGATCATGGCACATACTTAAGTAATCAAGGTGTCATATAGCAAATTGGTATTTATCTAACCCTGTGTTTAAACAAAGTATCTTTCTAATTGAACTAGCATGCAATAGTTTAAATCAAAATAGATTTGAAATGGGATCAATATGGTCAAAGCACAACTTGCCTTCAAAAAGCACTTGCTCTTGGTCTTGAGTTGGATCTGAGTCAACACTTCTCCCTCGAATCCTTGGCACTTCAACGTCTACTCGTAAAGCGTGCAAATAGCAAATACACAAATGAACACTATGCAAAAGATCCCAAAACTCCAAATAAAATCCATAAACAGAGAGAACATAATTTTCTGGATTTTTAGAAACTGAATCGTCAAATTTGGAGTTAAAGCATAAAAGTTATGATTATTTAAAGTTTAAATAATCAATTAAATAATATTTCAGAGAAAAACTTTAGTCCAAAAATTAAATAAAATTCATATTTAGGTAGATCTCAATTTTATACAAATTTAGAAATTTGAACCACTCAAATCGGAGTTGAAACGCAAAAGTTATAAGCGTTTGAAGTTTGAATCTAAATTTGAATCAATATTTCGAATTAATAAATCATTTTCTTTTTCGAAATTAATTATTGCGTCAAGATGGACACGTGGCAGCTCCTGATTGGCCTGCCGACGTCAGCCGATCCATGGGCTCGGTCCACACTCGGCTTGGGTCCACCGTGGACTCGGTCCACGGCTCCACGTGAGGCCCGACATGTGGGCCCACTCGGGTAGGCGTCATTCTTTGGCGTCGGCGAGGCTCACCACGGTCCGACAGTGGGTCCCACCGATGACGTCATGGGTGACGTCCGCGATCTATCGGCGCCGACACGCGGGCGCGTGTCGGTGACCACCTGCTGCTGGCGTGGCGCGGCAGTTCGGCTTCTGGGCGGCGTGGCACAATCGTGGCCGTTGGTTTGAAATCCGACTACCGGGATTGAGTTTGGCCTCATGTGCTTGGGGCGACGCGTGATCGATCGTGGGCCGTTGGATCTAGATCCAACGGTTGGGATTAGATCTAGGATTTTCAACGGAAACTCACCGGCGACGTGGCACGATCTGGGCCTTTGGATCTTGATCGGACGGTTGAGTGGAGCTTCGGGTCGGCGATGGCTTTCACGGCGGAGTTGCGGCTGCCGGCCGAGGCGGCGACCACCCAAACGGCGGTTGGGGCGTGCTTCGCGAGATGGAGGGTGTCTTGGTGCGCGCTGGCCGGGGTTTCGAATGGGGTCAATGGCGGCGAGGGCGGGACGGCGGCGAGGCGAGGCAAGGACCGTGGTGGCGCTTCACGCAACTACGGCGAGCGATTCCGGCGAACCTACGGCGGCTAGAGCTCGGCGGTTAGGGCAAGAAGTGCGCTGGGTCACGGCGGTCCTCGAGTGCGATCCGGGCATTAAATAGCCCCGGAGGCGTGTTTCAGCATGGAGCCCTAATTTGCCACGGCACAAGACGGCGCATGGAGTCCGGCTCGGTTACGGAAGACGACGAATCGTGGCCGCCCACGCAGTCGCGATCAACGGCCACGATCGCACGGCGCGATCGGTCCGGTCCAAACACGGCTTTCGGTCGAGTCGGGCGGATCTCGGCCGTTGGATCTTGATCCAACGGTTGGGATCGATTAGGTTAGGAGTGGGTTCTGGTCGAGTCAATCGCTCGGGTCGGACTCGAGGCCGAGTCGGTCGGCTGAACAGGACTTGACCCGAGTTGGATTTTCCAGCGATTTAATATTTAAAATAATTCCCTGTATTTCATTTAATTCATTAAAAATAGCAAATGACTCAGAAAAATTCGAAAAATTACGAAAATATTTTGGATTATTTTGGACTCAAATAAAATATTTCCAACAAAAATTTATTTGCAAAATTAAATTCTTTAATTATTTCAAAATGGAATAAATTCAAATAAATTCCAAATAAATCCAAATAAATTCCAGAAAATTCCAAAAATTCACCAAAGTGCCAAATCACACATGATTTTAAGAAAAGCAAAATTTTGGGATGTTACACATCTCCTTTCCATGGCTTGTAGGTGAGGAAGCATGCGTTACGATGAGCAAGCAACGGCATTTCCTTTCCATAGCGACATGAAGATGAGCGTGAGGATCTCGTCCGGAAGTCGACGTGGCTACCCCCGAGAGTGGAGATGGCTCCTCTCGGGGGCAGCGGCAACGAAAGAGCGTTGTGGCAGCTAGGGATGGTACAAGTGCAACCCTGTGAAAACCTTAATCCTACCCCTAATCTTACTCTGATACCATATTATGAATATCATTTATATTTAATATGAAACTAATATACCAGAATATATAAAGTACATAAGGATACAAAAGAAAAGTTTATATAAGACAATATATATACCTTAACAGGAAGAATGACCATCAACAAGCTCAGTAACATCTGTTAGGAATAAACCCAGCGGTATGCGTGGTGTGCGTCACTGGTGTGTGCGTCGTGTCCGAGTCGTGCGGAAATCGGAGAAGCTAGCGCATGTGTGTTCATGCGTCGTGTGCGTGTGTTTGATTGAGTCTGCACTCTGCAGCTTGCCGCGTCCGTTGCGTGGTGGAGCTGCATGCTGCATGCATGCAGGTGCCGTTGCGATCTGTTGGTGGCTTGACCGCGTCTCGCGTGTCTGAGCGCGTCGTGCGAGTGGCCGGGCTGTGCGGATCGAACGGCAGAGTCGTGGGTCGTGGTGTTCGTTGCTCCAGCATCGCCCAGCTATAAAACACCTGTACCAATCGTTTCAAATTGAGAGCAAGAAAATAAAGAGCAGCGTTTGGGCGCTGCAAGGTGTTTGTGCGCCAACTTGTGTCTAGCTACTGTTCATACGTCTTGTACCTCTCGCTCTCTCCCTGTTCATCATTTTCTAAGCGTTTGAGCGCTTGAATATTCCAACAATTGGTATCAGAGCTGTAAGATCCTGTGGCCATGGCCATGGTTCCTCATGGTGCTGGGGGGAGCACGGTGTCGATGTCGTACCCGGTGCTGTCGCCGGCAAGCTACACCGCATGGGCGATCAAGGTCGAGGCAATCCTTGACGCCCAGGGTCTCTGGGAGGCGGTGGCTCCGGCGGATGGCGCGGCTGTGGACGACCGCAAGAACAAGACAGCGAGGGCGCAGCTTCTCCAAGCGCTGCCGGAGGACATACTCATGCAGGTCTCGACGAAGCCGACGGCATAGGAGGTCTGGGATAGCCTCAAGACGAGGTTCGTCGGAGCCGATCGCGTCAAGGCGGCTCGCCTTGCAACTCTCAAGGGCGAGTTTGACAAGCTATGCATGGCGGAGGGGGAGCCGCTGGACGACTACGCCGGTAAGATTAGCGGCATGGCGGCGAGGTACGCCAGTCTTGGCTCGACGCTCGACGACGCCGCCATGGTGAAGAAGCTCCTCGACACCGTCCCCGATCGGCTGTATCCTGCGGTGGCCGGGATCGAACAATTTTGCGACGTCGAGACGATGGCGTTCGAGGAGGCGCTTGGCAGGCTGAAGGCGTTCGACGAGCGTTCCCGGCGGCGCACTCATGCCGGCGGCGAACGGCGTGATGAACAGCTCCTGCTCACGGCGGTCAAGTGGCAGGCTCGGCAGAAATACAAGTCGTCGATCGGGAAGTGCTTCAACTGTGGCGTTCGTGGTCATTTTGCTCGGGATTGCCGCAAGCCGAAGAAGGAGGAGGCCCTGCTCGCTAGCGCTAACGAGGAAGCGACGCTCCTGTGAGTGCGGGACGGTGGAGCTGGGTTTAGGGGGAGATTGTTAGGAATAAACCTAACGGTATGCGTGGTGTGCGTCACTGGTGTGTGCGTCGTGTCCGAGTCGTGCGGAAATCGGAGAAGCTAGCGCATGTGTGTTCATGCGTCGTGTGCGTGTGTTTGATTGAGTCTGCACTCTGCAGCTTGCCGCGTCCGTTGCGTGGTGGAGCTGCATGCTGCATGCATGCAGGTGCCGTTGCGATCTGTTGGTGGCTTGACCGCGTCTCGCGTGTCTGAGCGCGTCGTGCGCAGTGGCCGGGCTGTGCGGATCGAACGGCAGAGTCGTGGGTCGTGGAGTTCGTTGCTCCAGCATCGCCCAGCTATAAAACACCTGTACCGATCGTTTCAAATTGAGAGCAAGAAAATAAAGAGCAGCGTTTGGGCGCTGCAAGGTGTTTGTGCGCCAACTTGTGTCTAGCTACTGTTCATACGTCTTCTACCTCTCGCTCTCTCCCTGTTCATCATTTTCTAAGCGTTTGAGCGCTTGAATATTCCAACAACATCAACATGTAAATTGTACGGAAGTCATGAAAAAGGTTAACGAAACTCGAGTAAAAACTAAAAACACAAGAATGGTATTAAGTATTAACATGCTTACATTTTCAACACTAGAAACATCAATGGCCTGGATGCTGGATTTTTTTAAAATAATACTTTTTTAAAAAAGAATTGCGGTTTTAATACTCGAAAAATCAAAATTGCAAAATTAATATGTAATCGCCAGACCGTACGGCGAATACCCTATTTTCACCGAACCGTGTAGCGACGATACATTAAATCCGCAGTTAATCTGCTACACAGGAATCAAGGCTATTTTCGGCGTACGGTATGGCGAAGACCATATTTTCGCCATACGGTTTGACGAAAATAGGGTCTTTTCGCCATATGGTACAGCGAAAATACTATTTTCGCCATATGGTAAGGCGAAAATAGCCTTAACCAAACAGCCGACGGTTAATCGTCTTTAATCGGGTAATTAGGGTATTTTCGCCATACCATATGGCGAAAATAGGGTATTCGCCGTACAGTCTGGCGATTACATATTAATTTTGCAATTTTAATTTTTCGAGTATTAAAAACGCAATTCTTTTTTAAAAAAGTATTATTTAAAAAAAAATTCCCTGGATGCTAGCCAATCCTTGAGTGAGCAGAGTAGCAGACTGCATGAGACGATTAGCAAATCATTGTAAAAATGGTCACAGAAACTGTTCTTGCAATGATCATCGAATCCAAATCAGAGCTTTGAAAGCATGAAATATGAAGAAAATCCCACTTCGTTTACTTTGCTCGAAAGGTAACACCAAGAATACAGTCATCTCTGCAATACGCATGTGCAAATCTTCCAACAACCATCAAGTAAAATAATGATCAAACCTAAATAATCAATCTAGAATAATTGATCTAAGAACATGAAAAAATAAATAAATTAAAAACGTAAACGAGAAAGAAATTGAACAAAAATAAGAATTAATAGATTGAAATTTTCCTTAAAAAACACGCATATAAATCATTTTACATAAAACACACGTACCTCAAGTAATATCTCAAATTTTCTTCTCTATTTTCTCTCCTCTCGCGCGCTATACCTGTGCAACACACTGTACTGATCCTGTAGCACCGAAAAATCACTATACGCCGAGACTCGCTTCTATTGTTGCGGGCTTGCGGCCACCATCAGGACACTTAGGCTATTTTTAGTGCAAAGTATCATACTCCAATATCCAAGAATGCCACATAGGATGAAAAGTATGATACTGCATTGAAGAAACACTCTCTACAATGCATAGTATCATACTTATATGGTTAAAATAATTAATTGGTGTGATATTGTGTCTATGAAAGTGGGCCCAATGCGTTAGATTCTGTGCCACAGCCTAAGATATCGTGCCAAAGCAGTATCTTGCTCAAGATACAGCTTTCTTCTCCCTCCTATTTAATACCTTGCCACATCAGCAAAAAATCCTATGTGGCATCTATTTAGAGCAAGTACAATAAGACCACGTCAGCTGGCTCTTAGCCTGTATATGTCAGCATTAGTCTATGTGGAAGAGTGAGAAACGATGAGAGAGAAGATAGCTCGCTCTTATTTAGTAGCCAGCTTTGCACGGATGCATAGGTAAATCATTTATGTACAAGAGAGAAGAGATAGTTATTGCACAACATCTAGAGACAACTTTTAGAGACAGTTATTGTATAAGCTGACTTTTAGCTTACTATTAGCCTGCAGTGGGCTTTACTATTGTAATACTACCCATTGGGAATAGCCTTACTGCCGTCCGCGCGTGACGTGACTTGCTTCTCTGCATGCGCAACCGCCGTCAGGGCACTTACTGCCGTCCACATGTGACGTGACTTGCTTCTCTGCAAGCACGACTCCCTGGCGAACACCCAGCTAGGGGTGGCAACGGGGGCATTCCCCGCCGGGGAGTGCCACCCCATCCCCGTCCCCGCGATATGAAATTTTCCCCGTCCCCGTCCCCGTTCCCCGTCTCGGGGGAGAAAATCCCCCCGTCCCCATCCCCGTTCGGGTATCGGGGCCCCGTCGGGGACCCATCCCCGCGAAAAGTTCACACAAGAGAAGAGCTCTTATAGCCATTTTAACTCTAAAATTATATCAACAGGCAAGGAAAAAAAGAATGCATGCATTCATTGAAAATTATGTTGTCCCGTTTATGAAAATGTGATTATGATGGGCTAGAGAATATGTTTGTAATCTAACAATTAAATTGGACTAAACTAAATTCGGGTCCCCAACCGGATCCCCGCGGGGAAAGAAATTCCCCGTCCCCGTCCCCGCCATCCCCGATGGGGGAATCATTTTCCCCATTTCCATCCCCGCGGGGGACAATTTCTTCCCATACTCGTCCCCTAATAGAGGAATTCCCCGCCGGGGATCGGGGAACGGGTCCCCATTGCCACCCCTACACCCAGCCTCCTGCTCTGCCTTCTTTTTCACGTGTCGCCACCTCACCTATTTCTCTGCACCGTCCCTCACGCTTTTCGTTTCTTTGTGGCTCACGAAGTCAGGAGCACCCTCCATATTTATTCTTAGTAAATTCTAACTTCTTATCTCTAATCAAATATATATGTATACATATCTATCCGGCTCAATTACACATAATCCAATATATGTATATACCCAAAACTCACATATGCACACGTATGGCCTACCTACCGCTCTTACGTGACTCGCTGGCCTGCACCACGTGCACGGCCACCTACCGCTCTCGTTTGGCTCGCTCACTGCACGACCCGCTAGCCACTTCAACCAAATAGAAAATAGCGCAAACCATGTTAGAAAATTTTTAAATTTTTTTTGGATGGTCCTGACACATCCATAATATTCCCATAAAATTTTTAGATTATCATCAATCTTGATGAATTTTTAAAAATTTAGACAATGCAACTGAAGACTGACCGACAAATTTCAACCAAATGAAAAATGGTACAAACCACATTAGAAAATTTTGAAAATTTTTATGGATGGTCCTAATGCATCACTAACATTGTCATAAAATTTTTAGAGGATGACCAAGCCTAAATTTTTTTTAAATTTTTTTAACAGTGCCACTGTCCGGAGAAAAATATCGTTGTAGGTTTCCTTGCTCCTTTCTCAGAGTTCCTTGATGGGGAGCAACAGAGAAATCAAATGAGTGTGCAGGGCTCAAACAGGATGAACCATAGAGCATCCTCATTTTTTATAGGCTTGATCCATCTCTTGCCTACTGATCCCAAGTTCCCTCTGATGGTTGTTAGTATTAGCACTTTGCCAGATAGTGTCCGACAGAGCTTGAAAGAAGATGACACAGCTATTGAGAAGGAATTAGTTGCTGCACAAATTGATGAATGGAATGAGGAAAGTGTCTATTCTTGGGCTCATGTCGTACATTTCTTGGGGAAGGGTGGACAGATTAAAACACACATGGATGCTATACTGTTTGAGAATGCGATATCTGATACTGAATTTTCCCCTGAGTCTATGGTATGCCTACCTAACATTTGCTGGAAAATTCCACAAGAAGATCTTGAAGAAAGAAAAGATCTGAGAAATTGAAGACTCAAGAAAGAGGAAGAACAAGTAATTCATCAGGGAATTGTTGTAGGAGACATTGAACTCGACAAATCCATCAGGGAGGCCATCAGCAATGCCAATACACTCAAACCACCAATGCCTGAAGGTAGTGAGCCGCTCAAAGAATTGTTTGAAAGATCAACAAATGATACATCATTACTATTTTCATGATCTACCGACTGTACCATATGGAAAACGACGTGAAAAATCCAGTCCGGTCAAATTTTGGTCAAAAAACCGAGATCTCGGTTAAATTCACCGAAATTTCGCCGAGGTTATAGAACACTGTAGCAATTTTGGTTTTTTTTTCCTATTCTGCCGGGATTTCAAAATTCGGCGGGGCCGAGAACCGAGATTTCGTGAGATCTCGCGAGAATTTGAACCCTGCCTTGGAGTACAAGCCTCTCAACGAGTCCCTCTGTTTCCATCAAATGAGTGAGCAAAATTGCAATGAGCACTGTCGATGGAGATAATTACAGAACAGGTACCATTATCACTCGATAAAGCTAGCTCCTGTAAACACTTATATGACATGCGCCCCTAGTGAAAACCCAATGAGAGTCACAGACCTGGGAGAATACTGGCATCAGAGGGGGAAAAATCCGAGAAACAAACTGCGCTACATAAAATGAGTTGCAGATGGAATTACCTGTTTCTTTGCAATCCCTTCAGAAGCACTAGAGCAAGAATTCTTCCTGCCTTATCTGATCTGAGAGAGGATACAATAGATTAGTCAAGTATATAAAAAGAGCTCTTTTACAGTGGACTAAAATCAATATAAGTCGTCCATTCCTTTGAATCTAATGGTTGAGATTAATTTAGATCTAGTTATACTACCACCTGTAGTATTAGTAGTAAAATTCAAAAAGGGGTAAAAGGGTAAAAAATTCTATCATATTATTTGTCATCTACGGTAAAACATGTCCTGTGATCCTGATGAACGGTTAAGAAGCTTCTGAAGATCATCAGATATTTGATGAAGCTAAAACTATGAATAAATTAGAAAAATTCTAAAATACACCTCTGATGAGTAGATAGGAAAACCTAAAATACCCTTGATTTCTAATACCACTATTTACTACATACGTTATCCACCGTAAAATTTCTCTATAAAAAAAGGGCTGCAATCCACGTATAGTGCGTGTAACAGTGTGTCGTAACCATTCCTGAAGCGAGAAGATTTCCTGTCTTCTTCCTCTTGCGATACAGGTTTATCAGCCAGAGGCAGAGAGAAGCGCATATAACAACACCATCTTCCAGTGATTGTTAGCAGGAACGTCATCTAAGGACAACTTATTGATTCCTACCAAGTCCTCTGAGGATTTAGCCGTTCCAGAACTACAAGGCATAGCATCTTGATCCCCTCTTTCATTGTTTCATCCATTACAATATCATTGCCCAAACTCATTACCATCACATCAATGGTTTTCGCCAAGGCGAGTTCCTGATCGGATCTGTCCGAACGGCTCTCGCCATCGTCTAATGGAAGTGAAATGAGATGCTGTGAAACACAATTCGGGGGAAAATGGTATGGATTCGGTGCTTAATCACAGGCTGAAGTTGCACGGTGCTTAATCAGTTGAACACTGGACATTCCTTAACACCTATTTAAGGATGCTTCCATGTGGTCCTGGCTGCCTCAAAGCAGTGATGACGAGCAGCCCCTGAGGATTCAGCCTCGGGGTTTTCTTCTTCTCCCGCCATGTTGACGTCACGAGAGCGCGAAGTCTATGAAGGCAACATCATGGTGTCCCCACGCGATGTAGTCTCGTGATCAGGCTCGAAATGATCCGGGATGTTCAGACCGTCATCATCTGTGAGGGTATCGCGCTGAGAGCGAAGATACTGCTTTCGCGCTGCAGCTATCGGAAAAAGGCTCCCGGATTTGGTGTGACCCTCGGGGTCAGTGATGTCAGCCACGCCTTTGTCAGCCACGCCTCGGTCCCCTTTTTCAATGAAGGGATTACGTTCGAAGAATGTTCGACTGGCTTAAGATACCCAGAGGATGGACACAAAGGTTTATACTGGTTCGAGCCTCTCGCTGAGTAGATAATAACCTTACTCCAATGAAAATGGTATTACTGATTGTTTCATATGGTACTTGTGCGTGTCTAACTTTCCTAATTGTTTTTCCAGCCTCCTCTCCTTACATGCACATGAGGTATTTATAGCTTACAAGAATATCTAACAGAATTACAATTGAATAATGAGTATTTGACCGCATCGATCGTGGCTGTAACCAAAGCCTTGATTTACGCCACGTTCCCATCGTGGGCGTAACGGCACCGCATCGTGGCGTGATTAGCGCTATTCGGGCATTACTGCCAAATATAACCTTCCAACCATACGTCTCGCGAACGAGCTTGGGTCGAGCGCGTTTGGTCCTGGCCGAGCATGTATGCTCTGGCCTCGAGCACAGATGCTCTAGGGCGAACGATAAACCTGGGTCGATCAGACGGACCGACCAGTCAAATCACGCTCGTGGGTCATTCTCAGGAATATCATTCGAGGGTATGCATGATTGGCTGAAAACCGATTGCTAGGGTACTATGGTATTTATGGAAATTATCTAATCCCGATAATTTTTAATTAATTAATTAATTAATAATATTTAATTATCTATCGATTGGATTGCTGTTCTGTTAATGTTTTGAAGTAGCAGCTATGTTGCTTACTGTTGGCATTAAGCCATTTTTTTGTTTGCAGCAGTAGACATCTACTAATTAATTGATTGCTTTGAGCATCTTTTGTCATGAGAAAATTAGACGTGTAGTTTCTGTTTCTGCTACTCTCGACTAGTATTTTTTCCAGCTCTTTATGAAAGGCAAATACTCTAATTTTAGAGTTAAGAAATTGGGTTTTAATTGGGCTTCGTAAATTATGTGCAGTGCATCGACTGCTGACTACAGTCTGCATTTGCATGGTATTTAAAAAATTTATGCCAAGTTGGATCACTCATACTCAAAATCCTAGATACGCCACTGGATATGCGCCATGTTTACTTCTGCAGGATCGATCAAAATCTAGCCACAAAATTGTGTACTAATCTGGCAAAGGAAAAAAGAAGAGCAATCTTGTGTCGACGAAAGGCAGGCAGAACATTTTATTTCGAAACTTGGTTGTCGCATATGCATGCGTTGCGCATCGCATATAGATGATCTGTCGGCACCAATTAAGCACTCTCACACCCAGCCGCCACAGAATCAATAAGAACGCCGGCCTCGTCACAGCGCGGGCAGGTGAGCCGGGGCGTCGGCACGGCATGGAGCCGCACGGCGCGCGGCGCGGTGAGCCCGAAGGCGTCCTCCATGTCGAGGTCAGCCGGCTGCATGCCGTCCGGCAGCGCCCACTCGAACGCGTGGACGAGCCGCGCCACCGCGAGCTCGAGCTCGTACAGCCCGAGCACTATGCCGGGGCACGCCCTCCGTCCCGACCCGAACGGCAGGAAGTCGAAGCATCCGCCCTTGAAGTCCAGCCCGGCCGCCTCGCCCCCCGCCTTGAAGCGCGCCGGGCGGAACGCGTCCGCGTCCTTCCAGGCGGCGCGGTCGCGGCCGATGGCCCAGACGTTCACCATGACGCGGGAGCCCTTGGGCACGGAGTACCGTCCGATGATGCAGTCCGCGGCCGTCTCGTGGAGGAGGAGCGGGATGGGCGGGTGCAATCGGAGCGTCTCTTTCACGACGCACCTGAGGAAGTGCAGTTTGTCCAGGTCGGTCTCGTCCACGTTGCGGTCGAGGCCGACCACGCCAGCGAGCTCCTCCTGCAGCCGGCGGAGCTCGCCGGGGCTATGCAGCAGCTCCGCCATTGCCCACTCGATCGCCGACGCCACCGTCTCCGTGCCGCCGAACATGAAGTCCTGCGTTAATCTCCGTACGTGAAGCAACAAAGTTGGCGCTCGCGCGTGGCTCCGTACGTGTACGCCTGCGCAAATTAAAGTTTGGGGCAGTACGTACCATTATGATGGCCTTGATGTTGTCCCTGGTAAGGCGGAGGCTGTTCTGCAGCTCGTCGTCACCGCCTTGTACGTCGTTCCTCCCTCCGACCTCATCGTCGAGAAACGCTAGCATGTCATCCACCATGTCGGCGTCGGCGTCCTCGGTGCTCTTCCCGCTCTTGACGTGCTCGAAGATGATTCTGTCGATCAGCCCGTCGAGGGCACCGCGCGCTGCGCGGAGCCGCTTGTTGATGCCGCGCGGATCCACCCACCCGAGCCACGGAATGAAGTCCCCGATGTTGAACGCCCCGAAGAGCTTGGAAAACTCCTGCAGCAGCGCGACAAACTCGTCATGGCTGCCGCCGTCGCGCGTGCCAAAGGCGGCGCGGAAGATGACGTCCTTGGTCAGGCCGAAGATGAGCTCGCCGACGTTGACGGACTCACCAGCGCTCTTGGAGATCACGCGGACCAGCGAGGCGGATTCGTCGCGGACGGCGAGCCACGACTCTTCACGGCGGCGGCTGAACAGCTTCACGGAGCTGAGCTTGCGCACCTGGCGCCAGAAGTGCCCGTAGTGGGAGAAGGCCATGTCGGCGCGGCCGTAGGTGAGGTAGGCGATGGCCATGCTCGCCGGGCGGTTGGAGAACGCCACGTCCTGGACCTGGAGCACCTCGCGCGCGTACTCAGAGGTGGAGACCACGACCGTGTGGGCGCGGCCGAGGCGGAGGTGGAACAGGCCGCCGTACCTGGAGGCCAGCGCCGCCAGCCCACGGTGCGTCAGCTGGTCCATCATGAGCATGTTGCCGATGATCGGCAGCGGCCGGGGACCCGGCGGCAGAGGCAGAGGCGCCCCACGGCGCGTCAACCCCATGCGCACCAATGCGAAGGCCAGAGAGGCCAAGGCGAGCCACAGAACAAGCGACGAGTCCCGGACCCAGTGCTCCATCTTGTTGGCCATTGTTGGAGCTCACGATAGGAAGGGGATCAAGCTTAAGGAGTGATCGATGCTGATAGCAAATGGTGGGGGCGCTTATTTATAGTTGGAGAAATATTATCACTAAACCTTGGGGAAGATCTCCATGTTGGATCTTTCCTTCCTCTTTTCATGGGAAAAAGCATCGATTGTAAATACACTGGCGGATGATCTAAAAACTGCCACAGAAGAAACAGAGATGGACAACTGTTCTGGTCTAGGATCCTACTGTTACAAACCCATGGCAGCCGTGCCACGTCGCTAAAGAAACAACAACTTTTGTGTCGTATTGATTTAGAGTGGAAAAAGATTATGGAGTAGCATGGCGAAGTCTCGAGAGAAATAAATTCTGGGTCAATGGATTTGCTTTCAAATCGATTGATCGATGCATACTCTCTGAATTCGAGGTGGGTTGATCCTACGGATGTGTATTTTGATCGTACGGTCCAAAATTTGGATGATTTTTAGAACAAAAACATCCGGATGATACCTATACACTCCATGTTTTGATAAGTTTCATCCGGATGTTTTCTTTAGCAATATCAGCGGAGACCCCCATTCCGAATTTTTATTTTAAATAATACATTTTTAAAAATGTATTGCGATATTAATACGCGGGGAATAAAATTACTAAAATAATACATATTCGCCGAACCGGATGGCGAAAATAGAGTAATAGTCATACCGTATGGCGAAAATAGGGTAATGACCATACCGTATGGCGAAAATAGGGTAATAGTTGAACCGTACGACAAAAATACAGTAATCGCCATACCGTTCGGCGACCACTACTTAATTATACATTTAACTAATTTTGACATGAATTATGGTTATTGCCGCCATACCGTGCGGCGACTACTGCTTATTTTCGCCTTACGGTTCGGCGACTACTAGTAGTTGCCACACGGTATGGCGGCGACAACCATAATTCCTGTCAAATTTGGTCAAATGTATAATTTAGTAGTAGTCGCCGAACGTTAGGGCGATTACTCTATTTTCGCCGTACGGTTCGGCTATTACCCTATTTTCGCCATACAGTATGGCTATTACTCTATTTTCGCCATATGGTTTGGCGAATATGTATTATTTTTGCAATTGTTTCTCACCGCGTATTAATATCGCAATACATTTTTAAAAAAGTGTTATTTTTTTTAAAAAAATCCCCCCATTCCCATGATGGCTATGATAGCCACATCGTATGCTTCGCAAATTTGTTTACACACTCCACTCACAACAGATAGTTACCATTTTAAATATAAGTACAGCTGTTAATATTTTAAAAATATTTAAAGTCTATACATGAAAATTATATGTGTAAATTTGTCTTAAAAAGTACTTTTCATAATATTATTGTGTTTTATAAACATATGATAATAAAAATTAGTAGTCAAAACTATGTTTTGAAAACCGTATCGATATTCAAAACAACAATTATTTATGACCGGATGGAGTATACTCATTAATATGTTCTTGTGAGGTTCAGATAACCTATCTTTGAATTCATTTAAGTAGTAATTTACAAAGATTCCCCATTCATTGAACTAAGTAAAAGGACCCTATCAAATTTCCACGCCCTGCTTAATACCAAATCAAGGTTGTGAAATTCCATCCCCATTCTAATTAACGCGCCAAATATATGCAGATATTATCCATATTAAACGCATACCGTAGCATATACCAAGAACACTTCATCAAAATAAAAACTGGCAAAGTATACAGTTCACCATTTAATTCAAAAGTAAAATACGATTTTGTTATGAAAGATAATTTAATCAACAAGATATATAATATTCATAGCATAATAGACATGCAAAATTGCAAAGATAACAGCTTAATATCAGCCATCGTCAGAATAACTAGGTAGGATTGTGCGCGTTGCCGTGCCGTGCGAAATTTGATCCAATTTTTTTTTTCCTGAAAAAAGGTAGGAAGATCTAATCATTTTTTTGTTCTCTTGTTTTTTTCTAAAAAAAACGCTAGTAGGAACCTTCGACGAATTTGCGTAACAATGTGCTTTTTTGAAAAAAAAAATGAATAATACATGTTCTGGAAAATATTAGATTTCGAGTTGACAAAAAAATTATAGATGACGAGTTTAACACCCTATGCGTTCACCGGGTAATAATACATGTTTTGAAAAATATTAGAGATCGAGTTGCAAAAAAAAAATTATAGATGCCGAGTTTAACACCCTATGCGTTCACCGGGTAATAATACATGTTTTGAAAAAATATTAGAGATCGCTCTGAAAAATATTAGATTTCGAGTTGCCAAAAAAATTATAGATGCCGAGTTAACACCCCATGCGTTCACCGAGTAATAATATATGTTTTGGAAAATATTAGAGATCTAGTTGCAAAAAAAATTATATGCCGAGTTTAACACCTATGCGTTTACTGGGTAATAATACATGTTTAGGAAAATATTAGAGATCGAGCCGCAAAAAAAAAACTCTAGAGATAGAGCTGCACACATATCTCTCTTGACGAAATTATTTTTTTCGGGAAAACGGACAAAGGACTCAGACGCAAGGAACGGGGACCTGTTTATTTTTTTTTTTTTTTGACCTAAGCACTATTCCGAAAAATTAGAAAATGGCCCGTTCGAGATTTGTATTTAACGGGAGTTTTTTTCGTAAAATAACGAATAAGGGACCTAAATGCTATTCGAAAGAACACACCGTCTATTTTAGAAGAAAAAAAATTGCCCTCACAGGTTTGGACCCCAAAAAAATATAAAATTTTTTAAGGGTTTTTGTAAATTTACAGGGACCTATCCGTAATTTGGAGGAAGCTGAGGTTTTTTTTTTTGCAAAATGAGGGGGGGGGGGTGGCGACGTGGATTTCCTTACTGCTCGGCAAAACTTCCCCGTGTAATAGAGTTATTATTATTATTATTTGCCACTCAACGTTCACACGGTGTTCCCGTGTAATATTATTATTATTAAGAATTTAATTACATCAAAGATAGCAAAGGTAGAATTAATATTACAATTTAATCGCTACACTTGTGGATTTAGGAAATATGATCAAAGATAGCAAAGGTGGAAAAGAAAATAAAGGAATCGGCGAGCGAGCGATAGAAGATACATGCATGACACACAAGGGGAGAACAGCGGGAGGAATGAGTAGGCAACACCAAGATGATATATAATAGGCGTGTATATCTTATAAAAAGCTATAAATGTGATTAAAGCGTGTACTCCACAGTCCACACTCAACTCGAAACACCTAAAACAACGAATGGCACATGCAACATGTGGCCGGCGACCTAAAAATATGAACGGTTGTATGCTTCACGTTGAATAATCGACTGCACGTGTATTAGGGTAACATTGTAGAGAACTTCAAATTAGGATACGTAAAATACGATAAACCTGTCATACTTACCGAGACTAGCTAGGTTTTAAGCATCTACGTAGACATGGAAACGAGCCGAGTTTGAGCGAGTCTAACGTCTCAGGCTCGAGATCGGTAAAAACTCTAGCCGAACTCGAATTGTGATCCAAGCTCGGACTCAGGCTCGAGCTCTACTCAATTCAAACTCGAGTAGACTCGGTAACAATAAATAATTCAATATGTACTATTTTTCAACAATGAAAAATGTTCAAGCTCAAGCTTGACTCAAGTAAGCTCGGTAAGAGTTAATGTATAGTAATATTGAACACGTGATTTATAAATTTATCAGACTCACGAGCCATTCGAGCTTGGCTTGGTGAAGCTCGTGAACTCGGGATCAAGCTCGAGTTCAACTTGTTTGGAGCTCGAATTGAGTCTAAAGCGAGCCAAACTCGAGCAGCTCATGAGTCTCAAGTTTTTTTTTTTTTTTTTACAAATGTACACATACATTAGAACTAAAAAAAGATTCTTAAACAAATGCTACTCTACTTCAAAGCTAAGTGTGTACAAAACATAAACTACTAGAAGTGATTTATATTATAATTATATTGCTTTTAATCAATAATTAAGTTGTTTCATCCTATAACGAAAATTATTACATTTGCACGCTGACCCTAAATAGTGTGCATATTAAAGAATAAATCACACCCGGTGTGGTGTGGTAGTGGTAGGGCCACACTTTTGGCCCAAATATGTGTTTGTTAAAACTACATTGGCCCAAATAAGTAGGTTGTGTTGGAAGAAGAATCTGTTTTATTTTTAGATGGGGGGCTGAAGAACTCATTGGATGAAATTTCCACCTACTCCAGAAGCATGGTTGGTGGAGCCGTACGTGCTTCCAACCTTGCCCATGGCGGATGGCCACCCCCTCAAGCTACGGAAATGCTCAAGGAGTGCGTGAGTTGGAGTCCTCCCATATATAGGACGCATGCATGCAGCCGGAGTATATATATATTGTGATCTGGAGATTGAGCAGGTGTTGATGATATCGATCGATCTACTGACAGCTTGCCATGACACCGGAGATTACACATCGATCGTGAGCTTGCAACGATAGTTGGATGAATCAAATCAAGGCCGCCATGCGAAATGCTTAGTGCGAACTGCTGGGTTGCAAGGACGGATCTCTCTCTCTTTCTTGCCCTGCGATTGCTGTCTAGCTGGCTAGTCAAGTACTGTCATGCATGTGCTGTGCACGGCTCATCACTGCGCATGATTCCATCGTCGCTTTTTAATTCAACCATGAGAGTGTGGATCAGATCCTGTTAATTTCCTCTGATATAATCCCCTCCTCAATGAAAGAAAGGAGCAAGTAGCCATCCTCTCTCTCTCTCTCTCTCTCTCTCTCTCTCTCTCTCTCTCTCAATACTGTAGCCGAAAATGGCACTTGACTCAGAGAAAAGCAGAAAGGTAGGGTATGCAATAAGGCAATTGCACTTGGTACTACTCCCTCCGTTGCACAATATATATTGTTCTAGCTTTTAGATTTTGTTCCTAAGTATATATTATTATACAATTTCGAGATAACTCTTAGCTGTTTTTTTCATATCCCTACCATTTATTATTCATAATATTATTTATTACTCTGGATTAAAGTAACGCACTACCCAAAAGCAATAAATAAGCAAGGGTGATTTGGTTATTTCCATACGTGTCTTGATTGAAGCGCAGATCATAAAACATCATCTGTTGTGGAACAACAGGAGGAGTATACCTAAAGCAATGCGACCATGTAACCAAAGAAAAGCCTATAGCCAATTCCTAGAGCAAATTATTGCACAGGGAGATTTCAGCTAGCTAGGGTATATACAAAATTAGAGGGCCTATGGGACTGCGACCTGAGAATAAACCAAGTAATTAAGCATCTATTAGTCTTGTTCCTTCCATCTATCAGAGGGGTGGTTGAGCTAGGCTAATCCAGCCAGTAGCCGGCATCGGCATCAGCATCACCGAGTTTTCTAGTTGTCATACTCGGTCGTCATGACTCATGCGGTCCTCGCAGACAAGCATGCATGTACACATTCTTTCTCCATTGGCGACACAAAAACATTCAGCCGCACCGGAATACAAAGTATATATACTAGTAGCTTAATTGGAGATATTCCAACGTCACGAGAGGATACGGCCGGGGCACAGAGACAAAATAGCACTAGGCTACAACATTCCCATTTTCTCAAGGGTTTTGATAAGTTTTATCCGGATGTTTTCTTTAGCAACCATCATCCTAAATTCCTGGTCATTGAATTTGCTTTCAGATCAATACACGGCCCCCCTGAATTCGAGGTGGGTTGATCCTATAGATGTGTGTTTTGATCGTACGGTCCAAAGGTAATACTAAAGAAAATGCACGGAGAAATAGGAGACTGAACACACACACACGTATTCGATCTATTCTCGAAGTAGTGATTTCTACTTTTAATATACCACTTAAACGGTTTTGAAATACTTTTTTTTTATCGTTTTATGTACTTTTGTATACTAATTATAAAATACTTTAATATGAACCACACGAAAAAAATTCAGAAGAGAACAGTATACCGGTACCGGTTATTGAACAAAAGAGTAGTATGCAGTGCTGGCTGGTGCCGGTGAGGCGCAAGCTGAAAGAGATGGGACGGAAATTCCGGTGGTTTGGCTGTGCAATCACGACCGGGACGCCCCACCGGCGCCGTGCACGAGCCGGCCGACGGCGTCAGGGACACATGTATAAATTGCCAGCCGTGGACGTATGTATGTACTGTAGCCCGTAGGGACTCTAAAATACGTACGGCAGTTTCCTTCGGTGTAATGTCGTTGGAACTTGCAATCGAAGCATGCCCGTATCTTTTTTTTTTTTTTTTTGGTTCTGTCCACGAGAAAGATGATGCATGGTCTGTTGGTCACAAGATTCTCCTGTCATTTTGATTTTGGTTAATTAATTAATTATGCGTGTGTGCGTGTATGTGTTTCATGGAACGAATGTGCCTTCTAGCTCTTTATATTGAGCAAACAGTGGTATGAGTGTGCAGAAATACGCCACGGGATCATTGGTGATGCGAGTATTAATTCAGTCATTGGCCATGCATGTCTAAAGAGTTTTAGTCAAAATTGACATTGCCATTGATAGTCATAGTACGACTGAATGCTACTAATAGTCAATAATTATGTGAGTAATGAAGTGACAACAACAACAATAACAACAACAAACTAGTATATATATATGAGACTCCCAACAAATGTACGCAGAATTAATCCTTCACGTCCACAGCAAGACATGTATAATCTACTCCTAGCTAACCCCATTCTACATACATGCATGCAACACAATTACACGAACGAACATGGAACGGAAGAATCATATAATATATTATATGTACTATATATACACACTTGATGAGAGAATTAATTGGATCCTCTTTCTCCCAGTTGCTGCCCTTTGGCGCACGACCTAGCTAGCTAATTACACCCTCCATTAACTAGCAAGAAGCTAGAACCCATGATGGATCACCAAAAGCTAATTAAAGAAAACTGCACACAAATTAAAGCCCTACCTAGCTTTTCTGCCCCAAGTCCTTGGCCAAACCAATTAACCATTTTTATTTGGTACGCTCGCTTCACCGCTAGTGCTTGTTCCTCTCCTCACCAACACAATACCGGACGGACTCGAGAGCATCGCATCCTACGGCCTACCTGCTCGCCACGTCAGATCGATCTGCAGGCATCTGATTCCCGCCCCCACACCACCTCCTCTTGCCACGTTTCACTGCACCTTCCCATCGCCGTCCGATCTTTTCTCCACGGTCGAGATCGACGCCTGCCCATTCCGCTCCAGGGTCCGTACCACGTCGGCCATCGACGGCCGGAGGCTCGGGTTCTCCCCGACGCACGCCGCCGCCAACGCCGCCACGGTCGCCGCCTCGGTGGCGCTGTACTGGCATCCTAGCCTTTGGTCAACGAGCTTGCGGACGTCACACGAATCCGTCTTGATCTTCGGCGCGACGGCCGCCGTCAGAAGCCGGCCGTCGCAGAAGGCCTGCATGCCGGTGAGCAGCTCGAGCAGCACCACGCCGAAGCTGTACACGTCACTCTTCTTGGTGACCACGCCGGAGCGGAGGTAGTGCGGGTCGACGTACCCAGGGGACCCGAGCACGGCGAGCGCCGAGGGCCGCGGGCGCTGGCGGACGGCCGCCGAGAACCCCGCACGCGCCGACCCGAAGTCGCAGAGCCTGGCGCCCATGGCCGCGTCGAGCAGCACGTTCGACGCTTTGACGTCGCCGTGCACCACCTGGGGCTCGCACCGGTAGTGAAGGTACTCGAGCGCCCGGGCCACCTGCAGCGCCACCGACACCCGCCGCGCCCACGGCATCGCCCCGGCGCCCTTGCCGCCGCCGTGGAGCTGGTCGTGCAGGTTTCCATTCGGCGCGAACTCCAGCACGAGCACGCCTTCGTCTGCGTTAACCAAAGTTGAAATTAATCTCTCATATCAGGTCCAAAGAAAACGTCATGGATTGACACGGGAGGTTCTTTGAGTAATAGCGAATCACAGAGCTATAGGTGCACACGTACGTACCACGCTGGTCGCAGAAGGCGAGGAGGCGGACGATGTGGGGGTGGCGGACGCGGAGGAGGGCGTCAAGCTCCTGGCGGAAGGCGCGGTGGAGACGCTCGCTGCTGCGGTGGACCTTGACGGCGGCGAGGGAGCCGGCGAGGCGGGCGAGGTAGACGGTGCTGAAGCCGCCCTCGCCGACGACGGCCGACGTGAAGCCTCCCGTCATCGCCTCCACCTGCGCCCACGACAGCTGCCTCGCGGGGGTGGCGCTCTTGCCGGCCGCGTTCTTGGCGGCGGCCTGATCGGTGGTGTCGTCGTCGAAGGCTCCTCGGCCGCCGACGCCGGTGGCGACGCTGCCCCCGCAGCCGCAGCAGAGGAACCTGTGCCGGTGCATCCGCATTTCTGCCCTCCCGTCGAGTTTGGACATTGCAAGAGAAGGAGAGACGCGTGCTCGTTTCGGGGCAGCGTGTGGTGGGTCGTGTATATATATAGGGATTTCATAAACATGGCTCGCGAGTTGGATTTGGCATCGACGCGAAACGGTAGAAAGCAAGAGTCGTTAGGGACAGGCTTAAGCTTAACGGTAATGCTACAGTTCGGACGTCTGATTTCTACCGCAACATTTTTTTCTACGCATGCAACATTTTTTTTCTACACATGCAACATTTTTCTCCTACGCATGCAACATTTTCATTCGACAAACAGTAAATGTTTCAAAAGTGAAAAAAATGTTGCGAACGTTGAAAAAAAATGTTGCAAACAGTAAAAAAAAATGTTGCGCGGGCGTTCGAAATTTTAAAAAAAATCAGACGTCCGGCTGCTAGTACTGCCCTAAGCTTAATCTATCTCAACCACACCCAAAGTGATTGTGTGAATGAACATCCAGACAGTAGTTCACACAACTATACTAGCAGTATCGCCACAGTGTCAACCTCACAAAGTACATACGTCTCCCTAGGTCTAGCTACTCCCAGCTCACGAGAGTAGCTAGTGTGACGACCGCCCTTTTCAGAGAGTGCGTTTAAATCCCGCAACTGCTATCCAGAAAGATTAGCCGTATCTGAAGATCGTAGATGGAACACAAACCATACATAATAGAAATATGCAAAGTTTTGAGTTTTCACAAGTTCATCATTACGTCAAGTTGGAAATTAACAAGTCTACTTGGGTTAGATTACGGGATTCACCCCAATTCAAACTTAGCTTCGTTTACCGGAAGCACGGCGTATTCGAATACCATTTAAACATGACTCTGCAGAGTTGCTCAGCTTTACCCACAAGATCTCTACGGCCGTTAATGCCAAGCGCTACAAACATGCAACTTAAATGCATGCGGCCAGGCCGAGATTATCAAAATCTTTCATTGAACTACCCCTCTTTAGCACTTACCAGGTAGTTTTCAAAACTGCACAATACTCAGGACCCACTAGCCACGGCGGGAGACGCGATCCGATACTGTGGGTATCTACCGTTGTGAGAATCGGCAGGTGACTCCACAGGTCAACCTCCATTCCACCCTGTTCGCTTAGCGAACCATACTGTCCAACACATACAGTATGGTAGCTTCATCCAACAAGTATTCCAAGGAGGAGTTCAAGTACCGAGCTAGGTTGGATCAAGTCAACGGGGCTAACCGACTCAACTTGTGGTTGAACAAAATCTAAGTTATTTACTTTGCCCAAGGTTGTGATTACTTATTTTATGCCTAAAACTTAGCCAAATCCAACCAACAATCTCACCACACACATTGGCCTCGTCAACAGTCGAGGTTCGGGCACGTAGCCATCTAGTGGGTTGCCCGCCAAAGTCCTCTCACCGTAGCACATTTTAAATATAGTCTACATCAAGCCTGCCGCTTGATGGTTTTATTTTAATACACAAAGCTTTTAATGTTCAACTAATTAATTAACTACTAGCATACGAGGTTCCAATATCTAAGTCTAGGGTTTGCAAAAAGGAAATATGTCACAACAATACAAAGTGGGTCTTTAATCAAGCTAGGTTCTAACTATGTCATCATGGCATTCTAAAATAAATATTTCTAGCTTTTAACATACCAACATAATGCAATATTAAAATAATTATTGCTACAATAATATTATGGGTTCAACATGTTTAAGGAGTGCGGCTTGCCTTACGAGGCGGGGGGAGTCCTAGGTCGTCGTCGACGTAGTCGAACTCGGTGCCGGTCGCGTCCTGCTCCTGCTCCTGCTCCGGCTCCACGTAATGCTCCGGAACAGGCTCCAAGGTCGGATCTAGCACGGAAACGAGAGAACCGAAAACGAAAACGGGAAAAAGGGGCCAGAGAGGGTTCGAGGGCACTTTGGATATTTTGGAATTTTGTGGACTTCAAAAGGCGAAACAGAGGTCATATTTGGACTCAGAGCGGCGAGACGATTGGGATAGTGTATTTTGTGCTATTTTTGGGATTTCCGGGGATTTTTTGGATTTTTGGAAGTATTAAAAAGGGATTTTTGGATTAATTAAATCCAAAAAGAAAAGAAAAAAGGGGAAACAACACTGGGCCGTTTCGGCCCACGCGACCGTTTGGCCGCCCACTGGCCACAAGACGAGGAGCTGGGCCGGCCCATTCCACGCGGCCGGCCGCCCTGGCAAGCGGGGCCCTCAGGGCAAAGAGAGGGCGAGGCCGACGGGTGGGCCCAGGGCGCACTGAGGCTGACCGGTGGGTCCGGCTAGCGGCGATAAAACGAATCGATCGATCGATCCAGAGGGGAGGGTTTCAGCTAGGGTTAGGGTTGGAGGGTGGCGGCGGCGAGTGCGAGGCAAGGCTGCCGGGGCTGGGGGAGATGAGGGTGACGGCGGGGTTTGGCGGGGAGGCGAAGGGGCATGTAGGTTTTCTGGCGGGGGCGAGGGTTAGGGCTAGGTGGTGGGATTGGGGCGGCTTCGGTCGGAGCCGAGGGGGACGAAGGGGAAGGCTAGGGGGTTCGGCCGGGGAGGAAGACGAAGGGGGGGGGCTCACCTAGGACGATGAGGAGGCGAGCAAGGGGAGGCGAAGTCGGGCGCGGCGCGAGCTTTATAGCCGCACGCGGCATGGCGCGGGACGCGCGGAGGCGACGAACGCGATGGGAGCAGGCGAGCTCGGGATCCAAGGCGGCGACCCGCGAGAGAGGCAGAGCAGGCGGATGACGGGGCACGACGTGGGCGACAAGACTGCGACGACCTCGCACGAGTGCGGGAGCATGCAACGCGCGGTGCGAGGCGACGACCGCGCGACGGGACGGTGGGCGCAGCCGAAGGACCGACGGTCCGAGTGAGGCAACGGAAAGTCTCCAACCTCTCCCCTTTTCCAAAACCTCAAATCCAGGAACTAGGGTTAAGAACGAAATCAAGATTAAACTCGATTAGGGTTGCAATTAGGGTTTGATTGGGTTTTCAAAATTTTGGGGCATTTCAGCTAGCTCTTCGTTGGTCCTTAGGTGTGGTGTCGGAGCGGCGAGGTGTCGGTTCGGTTGGGTGCGGTGTCAGTCGTGGTCCGTATATGTACTACTCCCTCCGTTTCTTTTTATAAGGCGTATTTGGTTTCGTTAGGACAAGACTTTGACCAACGATTACTTCATTAATATATCATTTATGCAATACAAAATCATAATTATATATAAGTACTTTTGAATACAAATCTGCTGATATTAATTTTGTGTCATAAAAATTATATGCTAATAGAGTAATTGTTGGTCAAAGCCTTGTCCTAACGAAACCAAATACGCCTTATAAAAAGAAACGGAGGGAGTATGAAATAGGGCATGCATGCATGACGGTCAAGGAAGCAATTAATAAGAGGCTGTGGTGGGGTTCATCAGAATTCAGAGCTGACGAACCGGCAAGCGGGATCGACCAGAGTTGGTGATCAATGCGGCGTTGGCTCTTTCTGACGATGGAAATCAGAACAGGAATCAATAAGTTGGTACGTACTCCTACTACATATGCAGATCGAGGCGTGCTTTCTTGGCTCACCAACAGGATCCGTGCATGCATCTGGTACACTGTCTGGTAGGCGCTCCTGACCGACCTCAAGCGCGTCTCGATCGGACAATTATTCCCAGCTGCAGCAGCATGCACTGTTAGGGCTCACAAAGTCTTGCGCAAAATCAACCTATACAAGCTGAATATTGAAAAGAACATAGTTGTAGTTACTACATCTTGCGAGTTATATTGCGAAAATGTTTGGCAGCGTCGTTTTCTGCAGAGAGTTCTCCACTCTGATGCTGGTTGGTCGCTGCCTTCCGTCGAATGCTATCTTGTTCGTGCAGAAACGCAGTGATCTAGCTAGCTAGCGAGCAGCCGAGTTGCGTACGTTGATGCATGCATCCACTTTTCATGTCTTGTTATAATCAGGCTGGCGTTTGCCAACCCATCTGATTCCGGCCTTTAATTTGTACCGAGGAGGAGATAGATGTTTTAAGAACAAGTACAATAGTAAAGATTAATACTTATTTTATCTCTCATCTGTATAATCTAGAGTAAGTAAAAAAATCAGCTTGTACAATAGCTGTCTCTAGATGTTTTGTAATAACTATGTTTTCTCTCTTATACATGAATAATTTACTTATGCTCTCGGCTCTCGTGCTTACTAAATAAGAGCTAGCTCTTTTCTCTCTTCTCTTTTCTCACTCTTTCACATAGGACAAAGCTAACGTGTACAGACTAGTAGTAAGCTCCGATAGTCTCATTGCACTTGCTCTTAATTGTAGGCGAATATATAGTGTGTGAAAATTACTTTACCATGGGAATTGAAACTATCGACCAGTCTCACGGTCAAGGGGCAACTTTTTTCCAAGAGCTCTTTTACGATACACTAAATTTGATATGAACATTTTATTTTTTCGATCCAATGGATGAGATTAGTTAGTACTTATTTATACTTCCTCCAATAGTATTGTAATAGGAATATCTTTAACAAATCAATGGTTAGATTTTATTTATACTACACATTATATGCTACCATATAATACACCGTAAAAATTCTCTTTTCCAAAACTGAATCGTGGGAAACTTGGCATGATGAATAATGCGTGCATTTCAGGAGGGGTGGTGGCTAGTTCGTCTGATGTATCGGCGATCGATGAGGAAAGGGATAAAGCACGCAAGGAGAGCCTGAAGCTGAAGCTGTTATCGGGCCGTACGTCGCCATCCAAGGCGTACAAATTAAACTCCACGAACGACATCAGAGAAGGCCATTCTAGCCATTGATGGAGGGCCATGGCAGAAGAGGACATCCTAACGTAACGAGAAGACTTTGCCGTTTCGTCCAATCCAATATACAAAGAGAAGAGACGACGCATGCATGCTACAGTGGAGTGCGAACTAATGCAATCCGGCACGGGGCCACCTCCATAATATTGTGTAGCACTCTGGATTCGCGTCGGGTTCCAATCCAATCCAATCCAATCAAACCAGGGCAGGACCGGCCACCCTACACCGGCAAGATTAGTCACTTAGATTATTAATTAGTGGATTTAGAAGAAAAAAATAGGAGAGATCAGGTTTGATTGCTAATTCAGTAGTACTTCTACTCTGCTCTGTTATTAATTAAGTGTCCTAACGAAAGCACTATCGGACAAAGTTAGGAGGGCTAGCCATTCCATGCATATATTAGCGGCTACTAATCACGTCTGGTGCATTGCAGTGGATTTTGGATGGTAGGACTAGAAACTAAGAAAAGGGGATTAAGTAACAGGTAGGATTTGAAATTAATTTTACTGCTTAACAAAATAGTACTTGAATGAGAGGAGACGAGGCAAATTAATTTTTGTTCATTGGATCTAAATCTGAAGGCTAAAAATTTGAGTGCTATTTAGCAAGAAAACACTCATATTCTCTCTAGACACTCCTGGTCTTGTCCATAAATATAGAGCGTATTTTATATTCCAATGCAAATTAGTGTGATAATCTTTTTATACCCTCAATAAATATCCATATTTACTTGATATAATCTATATGTATGCATTGAATATAATACTTAGAGATAATGATGTCTAGTTATTTTTACTATCTTCTTGATATATATGTCAATAAAAATTATACAATATAAATTTGGACGGAGCGAGTACTTGGTAGGAGGAAATGGCAATAAGATAAGAAGGCACAGTAGTGAGTAGTGGCATTGCGATGGGCTGGCAAGTGGCAACTCGTTTGCTGGGGGGCCTGCACTCCAAATTTGAGCCCAAACAAAACTAACAAGGAATGGGCGGGCACGGACTCACAGAGACCTCGCAGTGGCATCGCGATGGAGGCCGCGATGTTAGGGTTCAGGGGTTTCGCGGCTGCTCGTGCCACCGCGGCAGGGGGCTGGCGAAGAGGCCAGCCGCTTCCCTTCTCTTCGACTCGGGCCGACCCGAAATGCTTCGTCTTCGGAGGACGGCCGGCGAGGTTGCAACAGCTGCCGGCGGTAATAATTCCCCGATGCTGTTTGTGGCTAAGGCTTAGAGTTAGTACTTAGTAGTGGTAGTACCACATTTGCATTACATGCAGATCTGTGCTTTTATTCTCACAGTTACACGTTTCTATTGCTGTTAAAGATTTGTGATGGGAATCGTTTGAGTTGTTGCTGTCGTTGTTCTGTTCCCGTCCATTCATACTTCCCTTCCTAGTAGAATTTTTGTACTACTGGCTGATCCAAATGTGCTTACAGTTACTTCGGCGTGTCTAGTTAAGCATCAGCAAAGCAGCTGCAGTATAACATGTCTGGACTGCGGAGTAATGCTAATTTTTTTTTAATATTTGCACTGTCATCGGTAGTCAAATTTGCAGTGCGTGGAAACTAAATCCCCATGGGGAGTTGTTAATGTTGTTAGGCTACTTACGTTGTGTTCGCTTGTACCACCATGTTCTTATGATCACTACCGGGAAAATGAAAGCGTACTTCCAGGAGTATGTACTCCCTACTCTATGTATATTAACTGATGTTACGCAGTGAAAGTATATTCTATAAATGGAAGTTGTTAACAGGTTCCTCCTAATTAAAAAGTTATTTTTAACCAAATAAAGGTAGGAAGTACGTACACTTGAGAGTACAAAACATGTTTCCTCTCTCTCTCTCTCTCTCTCTCTCTCTATATATATATATATATATATATATATATAGTACAATTACTGGGACACCATGGTGCCTAGGCACCATGATTTAAAACGTGTATTTTTCCTAGCTTAAACTAGTTAGTTAACTGGTTAAACTCAACATCCTAAAAATTCCAAAATAAATTGAATGCAAATAAATAGGAAAAACACCGTTTTGAATCATGGTGCTGTCCCAAGTAATTGTGTGTGTGTGGGTGTATAAGCATACTACTGGGAGTTCCTACTCCCTACTCCCTACTCCCTATATATTAACTAATGTTACGCAAGTGAAAGCATATCCATAATTAGAAGTTGTTAACTTGTTTCTTCTAATCAGGAAGTTGTTATTTACCAAATAGAGGTCGGGAGTACATACACCTGGGAGTACAAAACGGTGCTTACAGTATTTAATTGAATGGGTGCAAGAGCATGTTCGAGCTGTTGATGTATAACTATGCATCTCCTCGATTGCGCAGCAGCCATGATTCACAGAAATTTTTAGGGGTGGGCTCCAATGATGACAATGTGCAAAACATAATCCATGCTACTGTAGATGTTCGTGTATGGAATGAGTCAAGCTTGGTTGGAACTTATGCCTGAGCTCTCACTTACATGCTATTCAGATTGAAATTATATTAATTCGAGATCATGGCCTATTTTTCAATTTTGGATCTGATCAAGCTCTCTGACGCTAGCCCCCTTCAGAATGCTTGATGGGATTGCTTCTCTGAAGCTAACGTGTTCCAGAATGCTGTGATTGCTTTCTAGCACATGAATTGAGAACCCATAGGATAACAGCAGCAGTTTGATTTGTAACAAATCTTCGAACTCAAAAAGAAAAACTTTTCTGTTGTTTCAAAATATTTCCCTCCAAGTATCTTTCAGATAGGAAATGCAAATACAAAAGCCAAGTGCACCACTGATAATACAGTAGATCCCTATTGTCCTTTGTCAGTAGATTAACTAGGTATGTGCTGAAATTTTCCATATTGAATTCCTATAATAGAACTGAATCAACTGGTTGTTGTAGATTAAGTGCAATAGGCTCTTTTACGAAAACATCTGAGGGTGGTGCTTCTGTACCATCTGGCGACTGTAATTTTTTTTCCGAAGTTTCTTGTGTTGGGAGTTTGCTTCTTGTCACCATCGCTTTTTCTTGGCGAGAATTTATGCAACTATGTGTTTGGTCAAGACATACATCGTTGCTGCAACTTTTAGTCTACTCAAATTATATGTCAATTATTTATTATCCTAGCCATTTGCAAAATCACATCCATATTAAGTTGGCTTATTGGTCAAAAGTAGAGTATCTAAATTGGGCCAATTTGTGGCCACTGTCTTGAACTAGGGACACAACAATTCGCCTTACTATGTTTAAATTGGAAGATATAATCATTTACCAAGTACAAATGCTTTTTGACTGGACTCTACAATGTGTTCAATTTGAGCGCAGCCATGCTGGATGTCTCTCTTCAATTGTAATCATTAATTTCATAAGTTCCAAAGCTTCTTTATTGAAGCGTATAATTACATTGTCTGCCTAAACTGTTTGAGGCTTTAGTAAATATATGTGGGATAATGGCATTGAGATAAAGGAATTATCTTTTTCTACTTTTGGGGAACAATCTTTGTATCATCATTTGAGCTTACAACTAATTATGTTTCATATAACTTTGGTCAGGAGTCCAATTTTTAGGAGAGATACTCTGTCAAAGCATTCAAAGTAATACAATATCCATGTAAACTGTTGTGGACCTTTCTAAATCTATGTAGGATTATAATATTTTGTTAAGGGATATCCACCCCTCCTTTTGGGGAGCAATCCTTGTCTCAGTTTTCCAGCTTGCAGAATATTATGCTCATAAAAATCCAAATAATCTGAGGAAATGAAGATTTTATTTGATTATTTTGTAAATGAACATTATGCAAATAATTTAAAATAGATGGGATGAAGCTACGATGTTATTAGTGTTATGAATATGACTTGTATTCAATATGAGGCAAATGACCACAATATAGAGAGTACATGAGGGATTTATCTATAACAGACAATATCTTATCTATAACAGACAATATATCCTTAACACGGTATCATCTTCACGGTCACGGGCGTGAACCGCCGATCAAAGTGAAGTTTTCGGCAGAAAAAAAATATATAGAAAGCTTGAAGTCCCGAACGTGTTGCTTTTCTTCTCAGGCAAAGACGGACGTGAATGCTTCTCCTTGTGGACTTGAAATCTTGAATACACCGCTTGAAGTGCTCTTCAACCGGATGTGAGCCTCAATCGATTGGCTGGAGCTCTGCTTTGTATGCCGATTGGCTGGGTGATCGGAGGGCACAAGCTGGCGCGAGTGGATGCGCCGATCCGACGGGAGGCTGGGCGCTTGGGCGTTGCGGCCGCGACCAGGCGAGGCGTCGAGGGCGGTGCAGACTGGCGTCTGGATCGAAGAACCGACGGGAGCGCGCGGGCTGGCGCGCCAGAGGATGCACCGGCGACGGCGCAAGTCGTGCGGATGTCACGTGGCAGACTGGGTTGGCGTGCGGAACCCAGCAGCTCGAGGGGCCGAGCTGAAGAGCATGCAGTCGGCGACCAGAGGTAGGGCCGACTCGAGTCTAGTCGAGAAAGCCGGAGAGATGACGGCCGGGCGTTGATGCCAAGCGGCGGCACGCAGACCCGAGGCACGCAAATTTGGGGAGAAGACGATGGGTTGCCGAGCGGATGGCCACGGGAGACGGCCGGAATAGAGACCGGCGGTTGACAGTGATCGGAAATCCTCTCGTGCCGTGCGGGTGCTGCCCCGGGAGTCTCCTTCTCCCGGGGCAGCGGATCAATCTAAAACCCTAGGCTCTGATACCATGTTATGAATATGACTTGTATTCAATATGAGGCCAATAACCACAATATATAGAGTACATGAGGAACTTATCTATAATAGACAATATCTTATCTATAACAGACAATATATCCTTAACAATTAGCTATTTGACAGAGAGGGGGATTGGAGTTGCACCTTTTCAGGTATCAACTGCTAATCAGCTAAAGCCATTAGACAAGGTGTTTCATGTAGCTCTTCTCGTAGATGAATCTCATGGTTTGTCAAGAAAAGCTAAAAATGCACACCGAGAAAGCAAAATTTGGCAAGAGGCAACCCAAGAGTGCAGGAGCTAATATGTGAAAGAAAGGGCTGATTTTAGCTTTAACAGTAGAAGCAGCTTGATCTTTTTGCTGCTAATGAGGATGCCTTTACTGCATTCAAGCTTTGGCCTTGCTAAAATAACTGTTCGATTCTGACCTTGTAATGCTTCATTAGAAGCGATCGGTATCGGTAGTTTCCATTTATTCCCTTAATGTTTTTTTCAAGAATGATCTACTTAAGCTTCAGAATGTCAAACAAAGGTGACACACTTTAGGCAACCAAACTCACCATGCATTGTGTCATATCAAAACCCAGGATACATAAGATGATTCCAAAAGAATTTATCTAACGTCTGATTAGTAGTTGGGACCTAGCACACAACTTTGCAATATATATTTTCCTTTTTTTTAAAAAAAATCTGTTCTCTTGAGCCAAGTTCATACTTCAATGATAGTCCGAAATTTTTTTGCAGGTGAAGAATCTGATATGGGTATCTGATGAATGAATGATGACTTGACCTCATATTGGAAATCTGGACATTTCAAGCCACCAGACCAAACTTGGTGAGAATCTTCCTATTGGGCTATGCTAACAGGTGAGATCCACATATCCAATACTTCTTTTTATCTAATTTAGTTTTTATTTTCTCCATCAAAGCTATGAAAATGGCAAACCTGCCTGTAAAAATAACCTTTCAAAAGGACATGCCACTCGTATGCCTGGATAAGTGGCAGAACTTTTGTTCTCATATAATCTTATTGTTTAACAGTGGATTGCCGTATTTTAATGCTGTAGGATTCTTTTCCTAGTTCTAATTGTGGTGCATGATGCTTTTGTGGTTTTAAAACCTTTTTTGTAGTTATGTAATTAAACATCTGAACCACTGGCCCGAATACTTCTGTCACATCTTAATGGATGACATGATGACAACTTCTTAGAGCTTGCCCTGAAAATGAAGGCTGGTGCAGATGGGCATCAAAGTGACGTGATAAATCATGTCACTTTCATGAGAATGGGAAGTTGGGAACTCCCACCAATACAGAATATCTTGCATTTCCATCAGTTGTCAACTAAAATGTTGTTTGAGTACAGGTATGTGATATGGGTTGCCGCTTGCAGATTTCCCTAGGTTTACATTTGTTAACCATCTTGGAAATGTTTCTCATCCTGTAGTTAGTTCCTGTTCATCGATGGACCAGCCAGTTAGTGCACACAATTATTCACCATATGTGTGGTGGGCAGGGGCGGATCTAGGAAAAAAAGGTCATTAGGGTCGCCGGGGTCATTAAAAACTCGTAACACTAACTTGTAATAAGAGGATCATATGCTTATATACTAAAAGAATGCACTGTAGATCCTCCCCTGGTGGTGGGTGCACTTTCAAAGAATTGCTTTTTGAGCAATGCTTCTATGTTCTCTCTCTCTCTATCTCACTCACTCTCAGTACAAGTTGCACAAATCTTAAAGCAAACGAAAGGGTAAGTAATCACTATCTACCCTTCATTTGTGCTTTGATATTTGTGCAACTTTAAAAAAAAAAAGAGTATAGAATCACCTCCCTCGCTTTAATTGTTGTTACTATATTGGTGTACTACGCAGGGATTATAAAATAGGTTCTAAACTTCTAATGTAGACATACAGGGTACAATGGAGGGTGGAAAGAACAATAGTGATGATTAATCTGTACAGGCAAGGGGCCCCATGCAATGTTAACCATGGGAGAAGAGAGCTGGGTTAGTTATGAGGCCATGTGCAAAGGGAGGGGCACAACCACACAAGTGGGGAACAACAGTTGGATGGGGTAACATGGGACGGGGATACTTAGTGTGTATTTTTGTATAGCTTTCAGCCTTAGCTGGACTTCACTGGCAGGAGAGTAACAACCAGCTTAATTTCCTCACTTCCACTTTGCATATCTGTACCTTTTTGTTCGTCCATATGCAAAGGTAACAGTGGGGATTCGGACTTTCAGTAATGCCTTTTTCTTTTCTTTTACCAGTCTTGCCCTTTCTGATTCAATGCAATTGTCTGATGACAAAATGGATGGAATTAAAGGGAACAACCACCATTGTGGGTATTCAACCACCAAAATGGATGGAATGAAAAAGAGCAACCAAGCCCCTAACATAACTCTGCAGAAATACGGTGACATAGACTTTTAGTCGGCAATGTTATGGATTGGTCACCTTCTGTAGTTCTACGATAATTTCGTAATCGTGCTATGTATGTGCTGTAAGGGATGAGTTCTCTTAGAATACTACGAGGATATAATGGAGCAAAATGTTTGCACTTTGCCCTAAAGAGAACCAAGTGTCTGTGGTTACCAAATGATTAGGCAGTTGTTGTGGTGCGGACAACTCATGTCACGTTCGAAGGCCCTAATTGCTCCTAATTGCTGTAGACTACCACAAGGAACAGCCCACTGGCAAGCTTAAGCCATCAGGTTTCGTGCATCTGAGGAATCGTCATAGAAGATCGGATAGGCCCAGGGTGGAGACTTTCCCTTTTCTTATTGCATTATTTTACTCTTCCATTGAGTTAGTACTCCGGTATTTAATACAATGCGGTGTACTCTGCAACTTCTATTGTTTCTTTTTAAAACATGTAAGCTCTGCACCGAAGGTGGCATAGTTGCACTAATTTAATATAAACATATCTAACCTGACGGTGTCGTGGGGTTCTTTTTTCCCTTTGGAGATTACTTTTTGAGAAAACTAGTTTTGGGCAGAACCTTACTTTACTTTACAGTTATATTATTGATAAATAACTGAGCAAAATTTCTCCCTGATTTCTTCCAGGTGTAGGATCCTTTTCCATGTAAGTCAATGGTAGAGATCATTCATGGCCGTGCCCTTTCAGCTTTCAAGTGTGTCTTGCCAATGAAACATAGGAATGTCTATATATGGAGGCAAATGATACCAAGGTGCGCATATTTTCCTGAGGAGCTTTTCTTTCATCTTTTCACCGAGGCCTCATTTGAAGGGGTGGGATTCCAGCCCTATCTGTATGAAGTACTAGGATCCACATGGATTGGGTCAGAATCCAGCCATTTCGGACCCCCATCCAAACAAAGCCTGAGTGGTGAAAGATGTTCGACCTTGAAAATGCACTATTGTCACTTGAATTCCACGTTACATGGCATGTGAATCCTTCACATGAGGAAGATAGAGAAGCATGAATGCGCTCAAGAAATTTTAATACAGTACAGTAATGCTGGTTTTGCATGTATATTGTTAAGAGGTTTAGGGCATAAAAATGCACACTCAAGACAACCACACAGGCCAGCTATATTCATAGTTGTTGCTAAAGCATCTCTGTCAACTATTGGTCCTAACTTCACTTGCTAAGCTGGTAGTGCTGAAAAGGTTAATAGAATGGCATTTTGGCACCTAACACTTTGTAAGGTGGTAAGGGTATTTACTGGAACGCTAATGGTTGTTAAGGTCTCTTAGGTAAGCTTTAATGATTCTACAAACTTTAAGATCGCGTCTATGTCAGTTGCTTTGATTCTTTGTAATCAGTCAGGAGAGGTTTACCTGGGATTGTAATCTCATTCCCATGCATGCAAGATTTCTGTCTAGCTCCAGTGGTCCATCACAAAATTGTTTGATTTTTCCTGCAATAGTACACATGTTTACTTCCTCATTGAAACAGGACAAGAAAAGAGAGATATTTTAGATCGTCCTTACGATTTAGTGCTCCATCCAGCACGATGGGACCATAATGATGATTCGCTTGTTAGGCTGTATTGTGTCGACGAGCACCCAAATGGACCACCAAGTGTTATTCTGAAGCGAATGACCGCTGCGGTTATCTACAGTATGGGCGCCTTGCATTCTTTCTGCTAGGTACAGTCTCCCTCTCTGCACTGCATTAGATGTATAACTGATCTTAATGTACCTCACATGTTCTAATTGTACAGAAGCTTCGAATTAGAGAAATTTTACAATGCACTATGCCGGTAGTATAAGACATGCTACTGTCTTGGTGCTTCTTGGCTGCGGGAAAGGTGGAATCGCCGCAACCATCCGGGCTTTTCATGCAAGAGTACAGTAAGCTGAATGAATTCTGAAACAGATCAGAAGAGAGTGACCAGCTCATGCTTGCATCATGGTGTCGTTGCCAGGCGGCACATTGATCCACTAGTTCAGGGTCGTACAATTTACCACTGCCGATCGAATCAAGACGCTTCTGCCCCGTTGTTCGTCTTATCATTTGCGCAGTGACCCCATCATTTTGGCGTCACCTCCTCTCGCGCGCTTGTGCTGGATGGATCATGGATGGCCTTTCTCCTCCACCAGATTGCCGCCTTAGGCCATGCAAGGTGCCTCTCTGTTTGCACAATTTTTACCGTTTTGCTTCATTCCTAAGCGCAAGTAGTCAAAATTTGTCGGAAAATCAAACTGCTGCTGCAACTATTTGTGCCAATTAATTGAGGGGATCGTCTCGCAAGATGGGGCCTTTTGATTGTACCAAATTCCGCTAGTGAAATCATAGGGCTTCATTTTTCACCGTACTGAATGGCATCAAACGAAACGATATGGGATCCTGTTACTGCACAAGGGAGGATTATCTAAATCCACACCATCCCAAATTAAAATACGAGAGGTGATTGGCCCACTGCTGTATTATTCTTTGAAAGAAAGTTCTTTTTTAAAGGAAGCAACTCAAACCACAGAGGTGTTTGGCAGAGCTCCAGCTCCACAAGATTTGTGAATCTGATGGAACTAGGTATTCCTAGCTCCATCAAATATGTGGAGCTGGAGCTGTGAGTATAAGAGTGTTTAGATGGATCATTTGTTTATATTTTAGAATAAAATATAAACTTAATTCATTTTATTTTAACCTACAAGTTTTAGCTTTGAGGTGGAGCTGGGATCTGGAGCTCTGCCAAACAGGGCCTACAACTGTATTATTCTATCTTCTTCTAAAAGAAGCCACTTAAATAAACTCTGCTTGGGAACGGTGAAAAATGCAAATAACCCTTTAGAAGTCAACCGGAGTTTGATTTGCCCCTTACAAGTATTTTTGTGGCACATAATAATATAATATTATATCTATTATGCATGGAAGTTTTAGTTTTGAGGCCAACCGGGCTAGCCACGTCACCTTCCCGTTTTTTTTTGCAAAAAAACCCCTCGATTTCCTCCAAATTACGTATAGATCCCTATAAAATTACAAAAAAGTCCTTAGTATTATTTTTATATTTTCCCCCAAACCTGCGAGGGTAAAAATATTTTTTTTCAAAATAGACCATGTGTTCTTTCGAATAGCGTTTAGGTCCCTCCATTATTTTACGAAAAAATTCCCGTTAAATACAAATCTCGAACTCTTTTCTAATTTTTCGGGGTAGCACTTAGGTCCAAAAAATACAAACAGGCCCCTGTTCCTTGCGTCCAAGTACTTTCTCCGCTTTTCCAACAAAAAAAAAATCGTTAAAAGAAATATGTGTACGCTTTATCTCTAGAGTGTTATTACCCGGTGAACGCATAGGGTGTTGAACTCGGAAAAAGAGGGCTCTTTTCTGTTTTTCCCGGAAAAACAAATTCGTCAAAAGAAGTATATGTATAGCTTTATCTCTGTTTTTTTTCAACTCGATCTCTAATATTTTCCAAAGCATATATTATTACCCGGGGAACGCCTAGGGTGTTAAACTCGGCAAAAGATGATTCTTTCTCCGTTTTTCAGGAAAGCTAATTTCAGCAAAAGAAATATGTGTACAACTGTTGTCGGGGATTGGGCTTTTTCCTATAAGGACCATTCTGCCCCGACGGCCGAGCAGCTCCCGACCATGGGCTTGGATGCGATACCCAAGCGTGAGCCTCGGGCATTATCACGCTCGGGCACAAGTATACTCGTAATATCAAAGCAAAGCATGGTCGGCTATAAGCCTCAAAGACGTGCCCGAGCAATCATGCTCAGAAAGGACGCGGGATGATAGAAGCCAGACCAAAGGCATGCTCGGAGATTGCCGGAGGACGTGGTCAACCCATAAAACAGGAAAGTGACGACTATTTCGCCAAGGAGTTATACCAATAATTCAAACGTGGCGAGAATCATGGACACGTCCAAAGAGGGCAACGGACGTGATCTTAGAAATCAGTTACCATGTATGTACATATGCACCTAGTATTTAATCCTCTCTCCATCAACAGAGAAAGGGGATCCCGTGGGGAGATCCACGTGCTTGTATCCACCATTTCAATACAGAAAAACGCCACCAGGCGACTGGATGTAGGGCTATTATCTCAATCATGAGAGGCCTGAACCAGGATAAAATCCTTGTGTTTCTGTCTGTTCTAAGGGACCATCTCCCGCGTCTTCGATGCTACACCTTTGGCAGAAAGGGGCTTCGGTTGATCCCACATTCAACAAGTAAGCTTGGCAGGGGCTAGTTCCCCAATCGTCGACAACTGTGTACAGCTGTATCTCTAGAGATTTTTTTGCAACTTGATCTATAATATTTTTCGAA